>JAJHSJ010000003.1:67376575-67638720 GCA_021015155.1 Magnolia officinalis
TTCACACTCCAGCTTGGTCATTTCATTCAAACCGCATATTATATTGCATCCATGGCATTTAGCATTTGGGTAGCCATGTTTCTACATTTATATGGCCTAGATGCGGTTGACGGTATTCTTAGACTCGTAAGGATTTGCATATTGTATTGTATCCTCGTCGTATGATATTTAGCTCACTATGTCTCCGCATTGCATAACTGATCTACATTACTTCCTCAATATAGCATTCATGTCTTGCACCGCATACCCTTAGTACGGCTGACAGCATTCATGGACTTACCAGTATGTTTCCATTTACTCTGATATCGTATGATTCATGACCTTGCCAGTATTTTCGATGTTGTATGATTTATGGCATTATATTTGTGTGCTTAGTACTTATCTTGCACATACACTTTCACCACCCTCTAAGCTTTCTATAAACTTATGCATGATAGAAGCATGCAGGTGGTGTTAGATCATAGCAGTGTTGATCTTGGAGCGTGCAGCCGTCTTTTGGAGCTTTGATTTCAATATATGTATTTTCCTTTCAGCATTGTATTCAACTGTATATATTAGTTGATATATGATGATGATGTTGTCCTTGTGATTTCGGTAAACTTGTGGTTATACTTCTTTGAGATAAATGTGCATTAGAAAATCCTCCTTGTAGGATCCCAGGATCGAAATCTGGCGTATGGGCGCTGGGAGCTGAGAATGGGATACTACGAAGGCTATCGGCACTGGATTCGGTGATCGAGAATTTTGTGAGCCCGATTTTTGAGTTTGGGGCATGACATGGACAGAGTAGATTTGTTGAGGACATCCCTGTGGGCCCTACCTTTGATAACTATACACATGAAGTACGTACGCTTACCGCACACTGGACTAGGAAACCTAGTTAATCGAGTTTGACCCGATGAAAATGGCAAAGAGAGGTAGGGCTTTCTCCCGCCTATGAGCAGCAAACAGACAGAGTTCGTTTTCATCCGATCGTGGCCCATCATCTTAGCCCCTGTGCACGATCTGAACCGTCTATTAGATGCAGACAACGGTCCTGGCCAAACCCTAGGTTTTTCCATGCAAAACTTCACACGTGTATGCGCACATCACAAGCACATGCAGTAGTGCATGTGGTACTTTTCCGAAATCGAAAAGCATGCCTGTCCTTCTTCCACACTGGCAATCCACGTACGTTGCCTCCTGACCATTCCAGTCATCCATTAGAGCATATCTCAGCCCTCCAAGGTAGGGTTTTCCCATCTACAACTTGAGTCTTTCTTCCACCGCTGCCATAAGATAAAACCGAGCCTATTAAGCTAAGATGTTAATCACCATTCATTTGGAGGCTCCACAATGGTCCTAGGACCTATCCACACCGCCCATTCGATGTTGATCATTAGATCAACCATCCAATGATACCCGCCATTAACGGCTGGGTCATCTTCTTCGTGTAGTCAAAAAACCTAGCAGCTTCCAGTTGGCCCCATTTGATGATCTAAAATGTCCAACAAATGGACCATTATGCTAGAAATCCATTTGTGTGGATGCTTTACAGCCATGCACATAGGATCGCACACGATCAAAATTCTTGAGGTGGTTAGCTCGAATGAAAACACGAAACATAGCTAATCTAATTATTAACATTTGAAACCTCTAAAGGGATTAGTATAGCTTATAAAAGACACCCTTTTAGGGATCCCTTCCCTAAGACAGAAAATGAAAAAAGATAAAAGAAAGGAGAGACTACAACCCGAACAATGCCGCACTAGGCCGTTGCCCGAGTTACGACCCACTAACTCGTTGGGTCGCAAGTTGCTCGACGGTGCAGTGGAGAAAGATAAAAGAGAGAGGAGAGAGAGAGAGAGAAAGAGAGAGAGAGAGAGAGAGAGAGAGTGAGTGATAGAGGAGGAACAAGGGAGAAAGAGAGAGGTAGAGAGAAAGAGAGAGGTAGAGAGGTGCTGCTACTACCGTTGCACCGAGCTGGGTCAGGGGTTGCTACCGAGTTCGAGTTCAGGTTGAGCCGGCGGAGATAGGTTGGGTTTGGGTCTACTCTAGGTCTAGCTAGAGATTCCAATGGGGAGAAAAGGAGTGAGGAAAAAAAAAGAAGAGAGAAGGAGAGGTGAGAGAAAAAGAGTGAGAGGAAGTTCGAACCGGGCTGAGTTGCTACCCAACGTGCCAAGTCGAACTCTATCTAAATCCCAGGTGTGTTGGTCGGTGCAGAGGAAATAGAGAGAGGAAGAGTAAACAAGAGAGAGAGAGAGAGAGAGAGAGCAAGAGAGAGAACCGAGTCGACTCGACTAAAATTGAGTTTGACTTGGTCAAGCTAGGCTTAGGCCTGGTTTAGGACTGGCTAGAATTCCAACAGGAAGAGAGAGAGAGAGAGAGAGAGAGAGAGAGAGAGAGAGTTTGGAGTGGTTATTATAGAGAGAGTTTGGAGTGGTTGTTACACCTGGCTAGTCAACTCGGTTGAGCTATCGAGCTGACTTGACAGATCTATGTGTGTGGAGTTGAGTTAACCCAGTTCGGGTTAAGTTGGTTCAAATCGAGAGAGGCAAACCGAGTGGACTTAACTCAATTTAGCAAGGTATGCCTAGTTCATTTTAGAGTTCTGATATTATTTTGAATTAAAATAATATATTCTTGAATCTTCAGGTAGGATTTAGGAATTGTAGATTCAAAGCACTACTCTAGAATCTTATAATCGGGCCGAGTTGTGTTGGGAATCCACATGTTTGAGAGATTGGAATTTTTCTCTGAACACTTGGAATATTCTTAGAACCCCTACTTAGAGGTGAGGACTCACCCTTTGAGCTTCCCACTTAAATTCATCAATCTAGTCATAGATGATGCTCTAATTTCTTACAGTTAGTAACTCCTAAGTTATTTCATAGTTTATCTCATTATGTGAATATGCCAATTTGTTGCGCAACTAACTCATGTAGCGTATTATTAATATATCTCTTTAATTTTAGTAAGCACGAATAATTTGATTGTCGCATGTTATCTCCAGTTATAAAATTTATTATATGTTGCCACTTGCGATTACTCAATGGATTGAATAGAACTCGTTGTGAACTAACCATCTTGCAATCCCTATTTGACTTAAGCGGCCTTGATTGCACATTTGCCTTACGTGGCTTGGACCGCATGTTTAACTTACGCGGCTTGGATCGTACATCTGCCTTGTATGGCTTGGACAACATATTTGACCTATGCGGCTTTGATCGCATATTTGTCCTACGCGGCTTGGATCACATTTTTGTCTTACGCGGCTTGGATCACATATTTTCCTTCATGGGTTTGATGGATTATTGGCACCCTTTCGTGGGTTTGTTGGTTGTCTTCGCATAACTTGTTGATTTTCAGGTCATTACGTGAAGTTCATCATGATTTTCGGGTGGCACTGAAGTTCGCTGATCAAATTTATATCCATCTTGCAGAGTTCATACGATTTATGAATGATGTCGGAGTTCTTATGTTGATTCTCTCTTCCACATACGGTGTTCAATCATATTGTGATTCGGGATGGAGCTGAAGTTCGCGTATCGATTTTTGATTTTCTAGTCATCTTGTGGAGTTCACATACAATATGATTTACAAGTGAAGCAGAGGTTTAAATATTGATTTTCATTATGTAGAGTTCGTTATGATTTCCAGGTGGAGTTGAAGTTCGTTTATCGATTTTCTAGCCATCTTGCGGAGTTCATACGATTTTCAAATAATGTTGAAGTGCCCGTATTGATTCTCTCTTCATTTTGTGGAGTTCAGTCATACCATGATTTCCAAGTGGAGCAGAAGTTCACTTATTGATTTTCTAGCCATCTTGCGGAGTTCACGTACGATATGATTTCCAGGTGAAGTAGAGATTTAAATGTTGATTTTTTATTCATCTAGTGAAGTTTACTTGTATTGTGATTTTTGGGTGGAGCGGGAATTGGCTTATCAATTTCTGGCCATCTTACGGAGTTCACGTATAACGTGATTTCTGGGTGCAATAGAAAGTTGTATGATTAATAATTTGACTATCTGGAAACGTTCACTTGCATTGCGATTACTATTACATTTTCTTAATGCTGAAATTATGTTGATTGGCTTATTCCTGAAAATATGATCATGGTTTTAAATTGCATTATTTAATGTCTTTTTTCATATCTTGTAATTTATACTAGATTATGAATGATGAGTGTGTGATCTTAGAGGATACTCTTCACTGTGATAGTCATTGACACTATCAAACCATATCAGTTGATGCAGGTGTAGAGTAAGTCGAAGTTGTTCACTGGATTGCTAGAGCAGATCAGGTAGCTAAGGATCTAGACGGGGTCCCTTCGACCCATATAGAGTTCCATCATTAGATGATAGATTTCTGTTTTTATTTAATGAACTTCATTATTTGGGATTGTATAAGTCCTGGGCACTACATTCAGAATTTTATCATGGTTGGAATGTTTTTTATACAATGCATGGTTTATTTCGCCTACGTTTGCTGCTAACTCTGATTAATGATAAAACGGCTCAAATTTAGACTAAAACTTTAAAGGCTAACACTCGAGTTTTTGGAAAATGAGTGGTATACTCGAGTTTCGAAAACCAGGGCATTACACACAGTTCGCGGATAGGCCCGACCACAGAGGCAAGGACATGTGTCATCCCTCTACTTGTCCAGGAGACAAAGAGGCACTGCCCTACGCACGCCTCCTCATACAACCTGTCATTATCATCATTGAATCCTCCTCGACTCCCGCACTTGCTGCCCTTACCACTTCCACTATAATGACTAACGACCATATCCAAGCCGACCTCCCCACGTAAGTCCTCATGCTCGAACAATAGTCCAAGTCCGCTTACTTCCCAAGCTCCTAGAAAGCGCTCAGAAGTAGGGGGCTACTGTTATGGGTAAAATTGGACTAAATCAATATAAGGCTAATAACTCGAGGGCGGATTATGAACGAACTTAGTCACAGATGATCAAGCATGACCCCCGCGACCAATACGGGCATTAGCTACGAGTGGTGACCTCGACCACCTAGCTGACATCTTACTATCACAACCAAAGAGCAACTATAGAAGCCGACCTCGAAAGAGAACCATCAAGGGTCCCGACCTCAGAGTTAAAACCTCACGCACCAACTTTGATTGCCAGCCCCATTGGAGAAGACCTTGACAGGCGACTTGAAGGTCGGCCTTAACCTACCTTGACCTCCTCGAATACTGACCACCTGGAACTCTTTCGTATATGAAAAGGATTACCTCCCCATGATTTTCGCCAAGGATCCCGCCCATACGATCACAACATATCCGAGAGAAGATCCTTTTTGTGAGACATATCTGCTAGCAAAGGCATTACCATGTACATAAGAGGTACTAAGATGTTATAAATAAGGACTCAACCTACGAAAATGGGTATTTACTATCACCCTAACACAACTAAACCCAGTGAGCTTATTCTAACTTAGGCAACGGAGGGTCCCAAGCTACGATCGAGGCCCCCGTAACTATTTGGTTTTACAGGTACATGACGATCAAGTGGGGACAACCAGATTTCATCATCAACAGAGTCAGTCTATATCTCAGGCCCATAGCTCTAGTATGTTGGAAAGGTCCTTTTCTATAGTTTATAAAGGTGGCTTATTCACGGCTACTAGACTCTCAAACAACCCAAGACCTTGTGTTGAAACTCACGAAAGTTTAGTACCAATGCAAGGACTCGAATCATGGGTTGGCTCATTGTCTTAATGATATTTATGAAAGTTTATACACTAACAGCTTGGACAACTTAGATTTTATCATTTGCACGTAGCACTTTAACGAGGACATAGTGCTCATACTTGCATTGGGACACTTGGTCTTATCAGTGGTTCAGGTTTGTTCATTAGGTCCAGAGTACATTTCATGAGTTACCATGGAAAAGAGTTGGTGGAGTCAGCATAGCATGTGTGAGTAATCTAGAGTTTAATCTTTAATAGTGTTACCTTCAAAAAAACATTTGATCATAGCCTTTAATATTATGGTCAAGATTACTAACCAAAAAGTTTTCAACGGCCAATTTGATCCATCTATTTGTTAGGCCCATTATTGAATGCTTATGATTCTAAATTGGTTTGATCCATCTATTTGTTAGGCAATTGTAACCCTCCCATCCATGGTTGGAAAATGAATGGCCATCAAAATAAGGCCAAATCAAGGATAGATAATCTGATTAGTGTGATTTTTGCATTTATCCCATGGAATTTGCTCGGGACTTAACTTACGTGGTCAGATCAATTGGGAAATGGATTGGCTACTCCCCCTGCCACCAGCCCCATGGCTGGTGGTCAGTTCTCTGTTGGCTCCACCATGATGTATGTGTTTCATCCATTCTGTTCATCCATTTTTACAGATCATTTTAGGGCTTGATCTAAAAAATTAGAGGGATATAAATCTCAGGTTGACCGCACCACAGGAAAACAATATTGATTGGATATCCACCATTAAAATCCTCCTAAGGCCCACTGTACTGTTTATTTGACATCTAATCTGTTGATGAGGTCATACAGGACTAGATGATTGGAAAAAACAAAAATCAGCTTGATTCAAAACTTTTATAGCCTCCAAAAGGTTTTTAATGGTCAACGCTCATTCAACACCTTTTCCTGTAATCTGGTCCACTTGAGATTGGGATATACCTAATTTTTAGCCTTATTCCATAAAATGATATGGAAAAATAGATGGATGGCATGGATGAAACACATAAATCATGGTGGGGCCCACAGATCACTGACCACCAGCCATTGGCTGGTGGCAGGGGAGTAGCCAATCCGTTTCCCATCAATTGTTCGATTGTACTGTCCTAGTGAACCCATGTAACCAACGGAAGCGGATTGGCTCGTGTACCTCACACCAGCTATATAGCTGGTGTATCGACGTCAGCAAGTTATGTGGGTCTGATCATGAGGTATGTGTTACATCCCAACCGTCCATCCATTTGGCTAGCTCGTCTTAAGGTTTGAGATGAAAAATAAGACAGATCTAATTATCAAGTGGAACACACTGCAAAAAGCAGAGGGAGATTGAACGTCTACCATTGAAACCCTTTTTGGGGTCACAGAAGTTTTGGATCAATATGAAATTTGTTTTTACTCCTCAATCAGGTCTTTGTGACCTTATGAATGATTGGATGGAAAATAAACATTATGGTGGGCCCTACAAATTGTTTAACAGTGAAAATCATTATCTCTGCTTTTTTTGAATAATGCTCTAAAATGATATCTAAAAATAGATGAATGGTATAGATATAATAAATGCATCACCGTGAGGCCATGTAACGTTGATCAACTGTTCATACAACTCGGAGCTCGAGGAGCGCCACTGCTCGTCTTCGCAAGACACATACCTACAATAGCTATATAGCTGGTGTGTGGTACCCCAGCCAATCCGCCAATACAATAGCCTTAGGCGTCACCCAAGACGGTGCGTCTAGCCCTTAGGTGGGGTCCACCTTGATGTATATATTCTATATCCAGACTGTCTATCTATTTTGCCAAATTATCTTAAGGCAAGAACCCAAAAATGAAGCAGATCCAAATCTTAAATGGACCATACCATAGGAAACAATGGTGATTGATCCACAAAAGTTTTGGATCGAGCTGATATTTATCTTTTTCTCTTTATCTAGGTTTGTGGTTTGTGTGACCTTATCCACCGGTTATATGGCAAATAAATATTACAGATTCTTGCTCAGGTGGTAGACTCTTTGGAGTTTCAACACCTGGTCAAGGGTCCGAGTACCCACATGTGGTGAAATCCCACTGAGCCCTAAAATGATCTCGCAAAATGAATGGACAGGGTCAATGTAGAATACATACATCAAAGTGTAGGCCCTAATATAAGGGCCACCTTGCTGCATCTCACGCTTCTGGTACAACTTGCTGTGTTGGGACAGATAGGAAATGCAAACTGTATGACCAGATTGGACATAAAAAGGATTGATGGTCAAGATTAAGCATATAAAATAGGTATAATCTTCATCAGTATGAAACTTATAATGAATTTACCCCCATTCATTGGATTGCTTATCGCTTTGAAGTAATGCTTTCATTGGATGATGTTAACCAGCATGGCCCATAAAACATATGGTTATAAACAATGGCATGTGAAACGGATGGCTGTGATAGAAACTAACGTCTTAAGATCGGATTGTTTTGCCAGCCATCTTAATGGATTGAGTCGACCCATAGATCAACTAACCTAACTTGCCGAGTTCATGCTATGCTAAATAGCAATAAGTTGAGCTTGGGCAAGAAAATGAACCCCACTTCAATAAATGGGTTGGGCTTAGGTTGCACTGTACTTAATTAGAGTGGTGTGTGTGTGTGTGTGTGTGTGTGGGGGGGGGGGGGGGGAAGATGATAAGAGAAAAGGGAGAAGTGGGTAAAATCAAAGTAAATATTTTAATCTTAAAAATCTCATCTTAGTCCTATAAAAAATACCTTTAACTATCTTTAAAATATCATTTACACAAAAATTTATCAAACTGATTGATAGCCCAAAATTGCTCATTTTCTCGCTTAGGTGGGCCATATATCACGTGGTACATGTTGATAGGGAAGGGGCTACCATGTTGTATATGTAGAATTTATAAGCTCTTTTTTGTCTCTTTTTTTTTTTGTTAGCTTGTTAGTACACCCACTGTCAGATCACACTTCACTGTTAGCCACCCCCACTAGGGAATCGATGCCAAGACCTCGGTGTTGAAACGAGTGTTGGGGGCCTTGCACAAAACCTTAGAATCTAGCCCTCCAGAACAAACCAGAATTATGGATAATAAAGTAATGAAAATAATCAATGCATCAATCACACACCACACAAGAGAATTTTTACGTGGAAAACCCTCAAAGAGGTAAAAACCACGGGACCTCGTCCAGATCAACAATCCACAATGAAGTAGAACGTTACAATCTTCTTCACTCACGCAGGAGTGGATAAACAATAAGAAAAATAGAGAAAACCAGAGAGATCTCACCGATTATGAGGACATAGAAGCGCTGAGATATAGATTGCATAGTAGAGAACCTCCACGAGCAGAACCTCCCTTCTATAAGCTTCCTCTCTCTCTTTCTCCCTCTTTCTCACCTTTGATAGCCCTAAACCTTTTAGCAAATCCCTTGTAAAGCTTTAGGAAACCTTCTTGTTGTTTTTCTCATCAACACAACATACCCTAGAAAAACCCTAGGGACCCTTTTTTATAGTTTTAGGAAACTCCTTTCCACATCCTAGTTGCGAAAGGACTTGCGCATCCCAGTTGCGAAAGGACTTTGCGCATCCCAGTTGCGAAAGGACTTGCGCATCCCAATTGCGAAAGGACTTTGCGCATCCCAGTTGCGAAAGGACTTGCGCATCCCAGTTGCGAAAGGACGACAGATCAAAAAAACCCATCAACGAGGTATCTTTCACTCAGTCTACCAATTAAGCTTATTCTTACCCTTTATTACAAAAAATCAGACTGTTTTACAACTCAGGTGTGCCTGCTAAGTTCAAGGGTAGGCGTTCCTTTCAGCTTATTTCCTTTGCCTCAAGGGTTTTTCAGGGTGAGGGATTTGATGAACAGGTTTGATGGTGTGCATACATTATGTGGACCTCTCATCTACCTGATACCACCGTTAGTTTATAGTACAACTGTATTGTGTCCCTTTCTTTATTTAATTTAGAGCTAAAAGATGAGAATGAGTACATTTTTTTTAGTCGTGGCTTGGCCTTGACCTAGTGAATTTTAAGTAGATTGGATCAGCTGGATTTCTTAGCCGAATTAATAGGTGGGTTGGGTTGGATTGACCATGACCTAACCCAAACCCAACTAATCACCAACTCTAGATTTTCTAGTTTCACTTAAGAATTTTAATTAATTGAATTAAAATTAACTTAAAGGATGAATTAGAAATCGGGCCTGGATGGGTCTGTTTGTTGGCTGGTCTAAAGTACTGATTGACTCATTTAAAAGTCAGGTCTAGAAACGGGTATTGTCGGGAATGTTACAAAACCATCCAATTCAATATATCTGTAGTGGTGGATTCAACGGAGTGAGCCTTGACCTAATGTGGGTGGACCGACCTAGACTTTGGGCCATTGATTGTTTTTGGTACACATATATAATGTGCGCAGTTAATTGGTTGTATTATTATTTTGGATTTTTGCAAGTGGAAAATTAGGTGATCTGCTGACTATGTTGTTGACCATGTGGCGGTGTGGACCCACATGATCAAGAGGTGGCACTACCAGAAAAATGGGCAAAGGCTACGGATTTAATCCATAGCCGTAGACGTATAGCTATGGATTAAATCCGTAGCACATCCGTGGCACGACTGAAGGTCCCGAAACAATAGGTCTAAAACCTATGGCTACGGATCTAATCCGTAGCAATAGGTTAAAATAGCTACGGATATAATCCGTAGCAAATATTTCTGTAGCCCAAAAACCTACAGCTACGGATATTATTGGTAGCTAAAAGTAGTGTTGGATCCGTAGCAATATCCTGAATTTTATAACAGCTACGGTTAATATCCGTAATTATAGCCTACATTAAAAAAAAATATTATAATCATTCATTCATTCATTCATTCATTCAATTACCACCTGCATAATCATTCATTTATTCAATTACAATCATTCATTCATTCAATTACCACCTGCATAATCATTCATTCATTCATTCAATTATCACCTGCATAATCATTCATTCATTCAATTACAATCACATATGAGCTGCCTCAGATTGAAGCAATTACTAATGGTGATGAGTTACAAGACCATTCAGCAATGGTGAACCAAGAACCATTCTCTGGCCTCATATGAGCTGCCTCAGATTGAAGCAAGGCAAGAGAAACACTTTCATTTCAGTGCGGATGACTTCCATGGCCAGCTGGTGAGCAGTCTTGTTCTGCAACTTTGCAGCTGGTGGCCCCACATTGGACAGCCCACAGAACGATCTCTTTTTCAGTTATTTTTAAAAAATGTTATTCTATGATTTTTAACTATTTGCAGACTGGATGGCTAGGGGTGTTTATATACATGCATTCTTTTTGAAAGGATCTGATGAGTTTGGAAAATGGCTCGATTTAGGATTTCATAGATGAAATCTGAGGTTGGAGCCCAACTTACCATTAGAAAAAGAGGTTCCCTTTCAGTTCAAAGACAAATGAGCATATTTCTAAATAACTCTTTTTCATTTTCTCTTTTTCATTTTCCATTTTCTATTTTCACTGGAAAAAAAATCATGTGTGGTTAGGGTTATTAACGAGTTGGTCCTGAAGTTGGCTTTGCATGGATTTTGAAATGTTCGGCCCAACTAGATGGGTCGGGCTCATTTAAAATATTGAATTTACCTAGCCTAAGCCGGCCGTTGATGGCACTACCTATCGTGAACGTCCTTTGGCATGACATAGCCATTATAGTTGACTTTTGACTATGGAAAAAGACTTCTAACCCTAGTTTACAAGAATTGGCTAAGAGTGTGTGAGGTATGAGAAGTTAAGATTAGTGTTGGGGTTGGTTAATATTGTTGGTGTTGCTTGGTTGGATCTAGGTAACAGATGAGATTGATGTAGAGTTGCGACGGCTTATGGCCTTGTTATCGCCCTCCGGTAGATTTACATAAAAGTAGAGAAAATATGAACAGTGGGAGAATACTAATGGCTGGCTATGGACCCTCTGATGCCTAAGTCAGGCTTGTAGAAGATGATCGCAAGAGGTAGATTGGGATTTAGATGTGTCACCTTTTTTCCTCCCCTTGGTTTAGAGTCAGTGGTCGTATATACAAGGCATGGGAGAAAGATCCAGACATTTGAATGTCACTATGCTACACTGGAGGGCCCCTGAACTAGTGGGGATTCTTATCCTGAATATGTCGGAGTGATCTTCGATTGAGATCATGTTGGATCATTCTCTTCCAGAATTAGCGCGAGATTCGTCCCGGATTTCAATTACCACCTCTCTATAGTGGTTGACATGATCAGCCCGGAATGCTAAGGAACTCGGGGCTTAGAGCCCGAGCTCATTCTCCACGGGTTCCTTACCCATGTTGTAGACATTCCTAATGGGGTAAGTCCTCTCCTACCTAGCTCCATCCTTTGACGACTTGTCTCTGAGCTGAAGGAACTGTTTGTCCCATGTCAATGGCTCTTCAGCTCATACCTTGGTCACCCCCAACTCGAAGGTTCCTCCTTAGCTCGAATGCATATCACTTGTAGATAATTGTTGCTCTTCCCATGTGAGTGACCAATTAAATTTTTTCCACAACAATTCTCCCCCTCCCCCCACTTTCGAGCTCAACCTACACGAGGCCGGAAGTGAGATCTTAAACTGGCCTAAATACGTGGAAATTTCAAATTCTGAACTCAGATCGAATTTTCACTAACTAGAAGAGGCGGAAAGTGAAAAGTCGGCGGTAGGCGCGGAACTCAAAATGGCATCATTATTGCATGAAAATTGAAGAGATGCACCATTAGTGCCTGTATATTTGCAATTGTCGCCTCAGCTTCTAAACGAGTTGGGATGCCACATCCTGTTAACCGAGCCAATGTGTCTCTACTCGGGTGAACCCTGTGGCAACATGTGGAGAGGCACGTCAGTCGACACGTCGCTTCATTAGGTAAGTGAGTCCCACACTTACACGTGGTGTTATATGGGAGTAGTTGTATGGGGAAAGTCTATAAATACCCCGAGTATTCTTCTAGCTTTCCTCATTTTTTTATGAGACGTTTGAGCTCTACCGACCTACCGGTGCTTCTGTTTTCGTCGTATTCCCGATTTTCAACAAATCCTCTCCCTTAGAGTCCTTATGTAAGAGTGTTCTCCCGTTATGTTGTGTTTCTATTGCTCTCTTCTCTTCCCCTTTTTTTCTATTTCATTCTCCCCAATGTCTTCTAAGGAGGATTCTGGTGTGGCCACCATCTCTGACCATTTTCTAGATGAGTCAATAGATGGTGCCTCTAACAAAAAATCTCTGCATTTGTTGACTCTAGCTACACCAAGTTTGGTCCTCTGAGGACTGTCCCCCATCCGAGGTGGAACCTTAAGCTGAGGAACCAGCTTCCTCATCCTCTGGCAAGCTAATCTTTATCGTCGATACTTTTTTGTCGAGGTTGAGGGTGGCCAATTTATAAACTCTAAGGTCGGTGTATAGTATTCCCAACTTAGTGGGTCTTCACCTTCCTTGAGCTAGGGAGGTCTCAAGATGACCTCCTAAGGGGGAGGTTGCGTTGTATCCTGCTTTAGTTTCTTATGGTCTTCGTCTGCCTCTCTACCCTATGGCAAGAGAGGTACTCTACCATCTTGGAGTCGCCCCAGGGTAGCTAAAACTCAACATGTGGTCAATTATTTTTGGTTGTTGCATCCTCTTTCAGCTGGTCGGGAACTCTAAGCTCACAATGGATGAACTCTTTTATTGTACTAGACCAAGAGCAATCCTGGCTCTTATAGCTAGTATTATTTTTCTTCTTAGTCAGGCAAGGGCTATGCTATTATTACCAATAATCCATCCTCCAACAAGAGCTAGAAGGACAAGTGATTTTTTACATTTGTAGAATGCGAGGCTTCAATGGCTGATTTGGAGGGTTTATTATCTTGGGTCCTGACCTCCTACGCCCTGTCAAGTCAAAACACACACTAATCTGTTGTATTTTCATCTCATTCACTCTTCCTTTCAGTGCAGTCATTAAGTTGTTTCTGTCTGCATCTTTTCCCAGGTCACAGCACAGCCTTCCTGACTATCTTCAGCATCAAGTTGGGGACGCTCGATCATGACCTGCTGACTAGCGAGACTATAGGAAGTTGATCATTGACGAACTTCTACATCGGTTTGACCTGACCCCAGTTGTTAAGTTTCTCAACTCGATAACTCACTCTTACCGATCAGTGGTTCCCTAACTAAGTTTTATTTATCTCTCACAGAAATGTTTGATCGTCCTAAGCTGAAGAAGATGGCTCCTATCGACGCCAAGCTAGATAAGTTCAGAACTGTCGCGAAGAAGGTTGTTCCTTCTCCTTCTCCTTATATTCCTTCGAGCGTTGCTTCCACGTCCATAGTTGATTCCATAGTGGCTAAGGCCACTTTTGCTCCTCCTATTCGGCCACAAGAGGTAGTTAATCTTGATACGCCCTCCCAGAGGGTTGAGCAAGCTTGAGTTGAGGAGGATTTGGATGCTTATGGGACCATAGCTCGGCTCCTGAGGGCGCTGCTACGAGGGACCCTCATCCTCATCCAACCCGAGGCACTTGGTTGTGCTCCTTAACTGGGGTCGGGGCTTAGTACCCAAAGAGGAGGTGAACACCTTGTTGGGGATGCATCCGAACTTCCTCCTTGGGATGATGGAATCCACTACTATCAAGGTATTTCTGTCGTCGGTATATCACATAATTTCTTATTTTGTTATTTTTCTACTAACTCGTTAAATTTTTCTATCACAAGAGGCCCAAGAGCTTTCAGAGGCAACCAAGGTGTAACGCCCCGTGTTTTCAGAACCCGAGTATATGACTCATTCTCCAAAGACCCAAGTGTTAACATTTAAAGATAGTCAAATTCAGGTATTTTTTTCTTTTCTTTTTCTTTCAGAGTTAGCAGTTTAGAGAAAAATAGACAAATCAAACGTAAAGGAAAATTTGCATTACATTCAGAATATACGAGCGGCTGCCCTTAATGACTTATACAAATCAATGTCTCTATAATAACAAATACAAGAATTACATAATTTACACAAGAGAAATAATAAAATGCACATAATCTTGAGCTGCAAGATCGCTTAGCTTCTCTTGGCAAATACAGTCATACATCCGTGGCACTTGTACGCTGCTCCTCATCAAGTATGAACATGCATATCATTTACACCACCTATACTACCTATACGGTTATGTATTTGATGAATGAGTGGTCAGCTCAATGTGAATTCCCTTCAAGGTTACACATCGCCGTATTAGTCAAGTATAGTTTTAAAGAATAAATCATCTAAAACAATACATGATGTAGTCTTTCTTAAGTGCATGGATGTGTGAATGCACATCGACCTGGGGATGCTCATCCAATCGGACTTGGGCTCATCACCTATGCATATGACTAGTCATCAGCGCAAAACATCACGTGCGTACATCACGTACAGCATAATGACCAAGTCATCGTACATCACGTGTATAGGTCGATAGTCGATGGTCTGGGAGCTAGCAAAATGAGACCCCACTAAGCCTAAAGGTACATGCTATCTACAGCATCTAGAATTAGCCATCCATCATCGCCAGAATGCTATAAATACATGATTAACCCATCCATTATTATTCTGATTACAATCAGCCAATTTAAGAAAGCTCAAAGGTCAGTATGGGGGGCTCGTCACCCAGCGTAGGCCAACAGCTCAGGCATAATGTCCCATTCCACCATCCCCGGCCCATGAGACTCCAACATTAGGATATTTAATAGTAACATCCATGACTAGTGACCAATCATAGTGCCATAAGTGGATCTTACCATTGCATAGATATACAGAAGTAATCCATCTAGCCACTTAGGGCAAATGAAAGCCACATAAGGAAAAATGGCAGATATCACATCAAATGCGCCAAGAGAAGATATCACATCAAAGCCACAAAGGGTAATTATCACATCAAAGGCGCAAAGGGCAGATATCACATCAAATGCGCAAAGGGCAGATGTCACATCAAAGCCACAAAGGGAAGGTATCACATCAAAGGCACAAAGGGCAGATATCACATCAAAGCCACAGAGGGCACAAGGATCCACAAGATGGTAAGTCCACACAAACTTAGCTAAAATGACCACTAGGTCGGGGCCCATTATAGCCACAATCAGTCAAGTTACATCCCGATGATGGGTGTATATATACAAGTGGGGTTTTTCACTGATAGAGGTACCAGTTTAAGTTATATAAGCAATCCACAAGTAATCCACAAGCATGAAAAGGTATACAAGTACAACGTACATATGTTTATATAAGATAAACGTTGAGCATATAAGTTAGAGATCAAATTCAACAACTAGCGTGAGTAATAGAAATATCAATTATCAACTGTAATTAAATTAGGAACTATCACTTAAACTAATAGGAAAGTAGAAAGCTCGAGGGGAAGAAATCATCACCTCACGTATGAACTGCATGCATCATCGCTAAGAAATGCATGTGTCCTTAAAATCAAATCCTAACATAAATCGTAAAGTTGTACGATTAGATCCAAGCTTTACACACTATTTAGGGTTAAAGTCTTAACCTAGGGTTTGGATTACCTAGGTTTTAGGGTTTCATCCTTGTAACATCCCGAAAAATCGAGGGTCGAGTAGTAAACTCAACACCCGAGTTCCAGAACATCACTTATGCAACATAGATAATAATGATTAAATGTTGTCTGCATTAGTGTATTGAACATGAGTGAGATTAAGCCAAAACAGCATATCATACTCCATAGACAGTTAAATTGCAAGCGGAAGACTGTGATAGATATATAAAATATATAATAAAAAAAACTGTGGTGAGTCTCCAGAGTGTGATAACATTACCAGGTTAATAAATTTCAAGTACATTTCTAAAATATACCAAATGTGTAAGTGTACTGTCTTCTATCCCATGTACCATAGCCCCGTCAATACAATAACAGGTCTTCATAAACCTGTCAGAGAGCTACAAGTAGGAGAACTCCTCCTCCACATCATAATAATCCGGCTCTGCTTCATAAGCATCGCCATCACCTGAAACTCAACAAATCTGGTTGGTGTGTACAACACCGTCCCGTAACGTGGGAGTGAGTGATCAACTCAGTGGAACAATAAAGCATAGGTTAACATGTTATCAACTCAGTCAAGCAGTAATGATAAAGCAGTACAATCAAACAATTCTAACTACTCTTATTTAATGCAAGTATGAAATGACATGATGCATGCCCTTGCCAAACCACCCTCATGCGACACTATCTTATGTTCGCGAATGCGTTCATCCCTCAGTGCTCCACATCTACTAAGCACATGCAGTGCGATGATGAGCATGATTACCGAGAAATTATTAGTCCATTTCAAACAGCAATATTGGGAAACTAAGGTACCTCCCTTATATCATTCCCAAACATGATCCATTCTAGGTTCGTCAGTCCTATTTAATCTCATACGATATTATGGTTTGAGAGGCGTAGCGAAGGCATCACAAAGGGCTCGTCACCCGTCAGCACGGATACAGATCTCACCGTATGTGGCTCAATTGCTGGCCGTCAGCTCGAATACAGGTCTCACCGTACTCGGCTCAATCGCTGGCCGTCAGCTCGAATACAGATCTCACCATACTCGGCTCAACTCATGCGTTGCTGTGAAGGGCTCGTCGCCAATCACAGACCTTAGAGTATACTCGAAGACACTATGGAGGACTCGTCACCCGTCAGCACGAATACAGGTTTCACCGTATTCGGCTCTCGCCATAGGTGTCGACAGCTCGAATATAGTGTCCCATACCACCATAATGGGCTCACGAGTCTGGTTGCTCACTGGTCACTTCAGGGAGGCACGTGGCCCCAGCGTAGGCCGACAGCTCGACCACGGTGTCCCATACCACCATGCCCGGCTCATGAGTCTTAACGGATCGAGGTACCATGGTTAAAAGGGATTTCACTGATAAGTTTGGTACCCTAGGTTCAAGCAGTAGCGTCCAAACATGGTGAACATACATTAGACAGATCGGGTTACTTGACGAGCTCGGCTAGCTCGAGCGCACAACATGTTGAACGATATGAAGCGCATAAGCACTTCGTGTGGCCAACTACTATCGTCAACCGAATTACGACTCGGGTTCATCGAACACATCTCACGTGGTAAATGAAACTCAGCCACGAATTCAATTTTGGTGCCGATTGACTGGATTATAATCATAGCCCCAAACACAATCAATTGCAGATAGATAAAGCAGTAATGGATCAAGATTCAAATCATACAATCGAAGTATAGTATTATCCGTTTAGGGCTGCCAGGGCTGTTGCACGCACTCGTTGCTCCACTCTCCCATCACCCATGATGGATCATACAACATAAACATGAATTTAAACATATGCATCACATCGATCAAATCATACAATCAATTGATCATGTTATGAAGCACAACACAAGCATGAGTTTGTACATATTCAATTCCTAATCGCACAGCTATCCAAGGAAATCATATACATAGTTAAAGGAGTTGATAACCATATCTCAACACCCTTATACATTACAATTTACTAACTACTACTCATTCAAACATTTCAACAAACACTTTAAAATACATACATCAACATCATGACATATGTTGATCACATAAGCATTTGGCCAAATCCTTTCACTAGGGAGTTGCCCCAATCATAACACGTGTACACCCACGACGGATAGTCATGGAAAGTAGGAATCCAAGTTTCATATTCATTTGAACATTTTCACAAACACTTGGGCTACACATTTCAACATATATAGCGTATAGTGACTGTGGCGTGATTCAGGGCAAATCCTTTCGTCAAAGGGGTCTCGCCAATACAACAATCATATATCCATGACAATTAGTCATGGCGGGCTCGAATGAGAATTCCATACTTATTCAGTCATTTTCACAAACACTTAGAATACACTATTACAACATACATGGTGTATGTTCGCAAAACATGTATTAGGGCTATCTTTTCGCCAAGCAAGTATTTTACGCATATATAATATATTTATACAACAAATAATCATGGCAACCATATCTCTAAAATATATATGTATACGGTACTTTCTACAATACAGTATTTCTACGTACATAGTGTATATTAGTAAAACATGTATTTAGGCGAATCCTTTCGCCAAATAAGTATTTTATCCATATATCGTATATTCATACAACAAATAATCATGTCAAACACATTTCCAAAATTTATGCGTATACGGTATTTTCTACAAATACCTAGAGTATGTAAAATTCCATAATCTACATCTTTAATCGAAACAGAAAACAGAAAGCACTTTGTACATGTGCAATTGCATGCAGATCATGAATCTATCATTATCTGACATTGAAAGCGTTGAAAACCATAACCTATACACCTAAAGTCCGCACCTTTTGCCGTAGAATCGTAACGGAGTCGATAGGTTTGCTAAGCTTCCGTATTCGGCAGTTTGGCAACCTATAGAACGAAATAGGTTAGCTATTTCATAACCTACAACCATCAACACTCCAAATCAGATTAGGATTAGGGTTTCTTACCTAGAAACGGAGCTGAAATCACCGGAAAAGTGATTAGAACGGAGCGGTGTAGCTCGTGAAGCGGCAGGGAAGAGTGGCAGGGAGGTTCTCCCACTGCTCCCACACTTCTCTCTCTTTTCTCTCTCTTTTATCTCTCTCAAATCTCAAATTCATATGGTTGTGAAAGAGAGGGTTCTAAGGTCCTTATATAGTCTAAAAAATCACCGAAATAGACTTGGGAACAAGGTATACTTGGGTTTTGTCCAAAAGGCATCTGTTTCAGCTCAACGGACTTCTGGCTGGCGGGCCTCCTTGAGCCAAAGGTCGGACTTAAGCTCACAGATACCGGATTTACGTTCTAGTAAGTTTTCATTTCGGTCGGGATTCCAGATCACGCGTGGCGGACCAGTTTCAGTTCAACGGTCAGCGGATCCCGATCGGAGATTCCGAGTACATATAAATGTGTATGAAATTTCTCCTGATCCGAGGGTGTAATTTGGTCTGATTCTGACGGTCTGGTTGCTTAAAACTGATCCGCAAGCGAGAGGTGCCAGATTACTATTCAAGATATTTTATTTTGAATTAATTTCACATTTCTCACACTCTTCACTCCGAGCTCAAGCGAATAGCGCTGGGACACTATCTGGATTTGATTTCTGAGATGGTTGTCAAGCCCAGCGAGGCGGTCCTAGTTCCTTAACTTCGTGTTAATCGGACTTCCGACGTGCTGTCCAGATCCGATACGGAGTTTCGAGATACTCCCGAGAGCAGCCAGGTAATGAGATTGATCCTAGATTTTAGGGTAACCTAGCGTCAATGATTCTACAAGTTTTGGGTCTTACAGATTGTATTTAAAGTGATTGGTGCTAATTTCACAGATTTTGAATTAATTTCACATTTCTTACACTCTTCACTCCGAGCTCAAGCGAATAGCGCTGGGACACTATCTGGATTTGATTTCCGAGATGGTTGTCAAGCCCAGCGAGGCGGTCCTAGTTCCTTAACTTCGTGTTAATCGGACTTCCGACGTGCTGTCCAGATCCGATACGGAGTTTCGAGATGCTCCCGAGAGCAGCCAGGTAATGAGATTGATCCTAGATTTTAGGGTAACCTAGCGTCAATGATTCTACAAGTTTTGGGTCTTACAGATTGTATTTAAAGTGATTGGTGCTAATTTCACAGGCACTCTAGTTTAACACTAGCTAAATCTCACCTAATTTCTAAAGGATTTAGTCCTGAGTGATTTTGGTCTGAGGTGGTACTTAGACCTTTGTAGCAATGTTTAGTTTAAGTATTGTTCTTCATCACCTAAACTTTAAGGTAGTGTCTAATGTGAAAGTACTTAGAAAATTTTTTAAAAAAACAAGGTGGTGAAGGGTGGGATTTGTGAAGGAAATGGGTTAAGGGGCGATTTTAGACTGTGGGATTCAGTTCTGACAAGTTAATAAGGTGTTAGGATCGACCCATCGCCTAAGGACGTCTAATCCCAGGTTGGAAAAAATCCAGGATGTTACAATCCTATAGTCTAGATCTAGGCTTAGATCTTAGGGTTTGGACTCTAGCTGGTGTATAATTAATTAAAATGTTAATTTAATAATTATAAGGTAATTATTAACATTAATGATACAACTAATATTAACTAATACGATAATCATAATCATTATGATGGTGATAACTAGTATAGTCTAGTGTCAATGATAATATTTAAGAATAGTAAATAAAATACTAATGTCTAAGACCGGTATGAGTTATCAGCTTACGGTTAATCATGCTTAGTAGTCGCAATACTCATGGTAATACAAATGATAATAATAAACCAAAATAATCTACTTTGAAGAGGGAAGTTGACTTACGTTAAGCGATCCAATAACTCGAGTTGGTGTGCTTAATTTAATGTGGCTTGGAGACGAATCCCGCCTCTTGACTCGATCCAAACTCAACAACAACTCACCTCCACACTCTTCTTTCCCTTCTTCTCTATTCTTCTCTAATCGTCCAGCTACCTAGCTTGTGACCCATACCCAACTCAGACTCAATGTGTTGAGTCTACATGACCCGACAACAACCCCTCATCCCAACACAATGTGGCAGCCAAATTCCCTCTCTTTCCTTTCTTTTCTTCCTTTTCTTTTCTTCTACTTCCACTGCCGGAAGTGCCCAGCAAGAATCTGGACTGAAACAAACCTGATGACTCAGCCGAGTCAAGTCCAGTTGACTCGGCAGTGAGTGTAGTGCGGCCCACGCTTGCACTCACTCTCTCTTTCTTCTTCTTCTTCTCTTCCATTCTCTTTCTTTTCTCTCACTCTCCCTCTCTCTCTACTGGAACCCCAACCATGCCTGGACCAGCCCCAACCCTGACTCAACCCAGTCAGACTCGGTTTCGACTAGACAGCAGCAGGCCTCTCATGCTTTCTCCCTCTCCCTTTTTGTTTTTCCTCTAATACTCTCTCTTTCTTCTCCCTCTCTTCCTATTAGATTAGACAACGTCTGGGCTCGACCAGACCACTCCCTAACTCGGTCGGAGGCCTGGTGCAGCAGTTCCCGACTCGCGTTCAAGCAGGAGTGTGGGAAGGCGGCTAGATATCTCCCTCTTTCAGGAGTTTTTCCTACCAAACACATCCAGCAAGGTGACCAGATTAAACCAGACCACCTTACCAACCCAGCTCAACTCGATGTGTCGAGTATGTCCGACCCGACACAACCCACGGCCCAAGCTTCCTCTCTCTTTCTCGTTCCTCTTCCTTTCTCTCTTCTTCTCCTCTTCTTTCTTCCTTCCCCTTTAATCTTTCTCTCTCTCCCTTTTCTTTTTAGACATGTTCAACAAGGCCTGGACAAGGCTAGACAAGGGCCGAAACCACCAGCACTCAACTGCTTCTCGATGGAGAAGAAGACAGCCATTAATGGCGTCTTTGACATCACCGATCCTTACTCCATTCTACTTCTTGCAAATGGTCCTAATGGACTCTAAGAAGCTTTCAGAAGAGGTTTTTCAGAGCTTGGGGGAGATTTAGGTGGTGGGTTCGAGTTTGGGAAGAAGAAACGGCCATTCTCGAGCGTAGCCGTAAGAAGAGGATGGGAACCCTAATGCACCCGCTTCCTCTCTTATGTAGAGTCCCTCAAACAATCCTAGATCGTAGGATAGAAAATGAATGGTTTAGATGGCCCTGTTTGCAACGGCTCTAAATACAATTGGTAACGTGAAACCGGCAGTTGTTTCGGTTGCTGGTTTTCTACGAAAACCATAATCCTCAGGAATGGGATAAATGGCCAGGATATTTCGGATTGAAAGGCTGAGATTTTGGGAGCTAGGCTCACGTGGATTGCCATCGTGGCAAGGAGAAACTGAAATTTTTCATTTTCGGGAGGTGTTGCACGCTCTCCCTGTTTGGGCTCGGGTTTGAGTACATGCATGCGTGCATGAGTATGTACGGATGGCGAGGATTTGGTCAAACGGGGATGCTCTACCAGATGAACGGTTTGGATCAGCTTAAGGTGGCCCGCATTGGTGACGATGGCTTGGTTTTAACAGGGCTAGAAGCACAATCCCATCGCACGCCAGCCTTCTTGTGATTGGCGTCGTGTGTACATACGGGATTTCCAACATGCTAAACACTTGGTTTTGACCAAATCTTCATGTACTCCGTGATGGACGGTTCAAATCATGCTAAATAGGCCATATGGTGGGCCATTGATCAAGCAAAAACATCCGTTCGTTTGAAATGGACGTTGGAGGAAAAAGAAGAAAGAATATTTCCTCCTTTGGAAATCATCGGTCAAACCCAGTTTGACCGAGTTTCATGGTCCAGTGCACTACTGGTGCATATGCATTGTACACTCATGCTGCCCAAAAGTCGTGTCCACGAGGTTGCCCTTCGAGATCTGACCCATCCATCAGACTCCTTGAGTCTGAATGGGTCCCTTGACCAAATATCAGGAAGATCTAAGGTTTGGGTGGGCCATATTTTAAATTATTGGGCTTTAATCATGTATTTTTTATTGATCTAACGATCGGATCATTTCAAATTTGGACATCAACGTTAAAAGGGTTCCAGGGATCCTAAGGGATGTTCAAGTGTGATATAGGGGTTAATCTGAAATTGAATGGTTCGATGTGTCTCCAAAATATGATCCACCTTTAAAATTAACATATAGACTACTTGATTTAAGGATGGAGATTTCTTTCAATGATATTAAGGGTCTTAAGCTAGTCTAGGTGCACCCTAATAGTCAACATTACCATCCAACGGTCGGATTCACGTGATTAGGCGTTGGATCGTTGAATAAGGTGCCACAGACTTGATGAACGGTGATCTTAAGATCTTGGGCTTGCAATCGATGATGAACAGTTTAATTGGTTTATTGAAGTGATTGAGATCTTAAAATAGATGTCTCTGAAGCTATGATGGACTATTTTGAAAATCAATCAGATGGATGGCTAGTTATACGAATGAATGTTGTACTAGAAGGTTGAGATTAATGATTTGAGGATCACTATATGTTGATGTGTAAGGAAAGCTAAGTGTGTTTTCACGCATGTGTAAATTAATTCAGATTTTCATGGTAACACCTGAGTACTGAAAAGTACGGGGTGTTACACAAGGTTCAGGAGGTGTTCCATGCCGAGGCTAAAGGAGGAGGAGTCTATTCGTGATGCCCTAAGGACAGCTAAGGAGGAGCACGAGGCCGACCTTTCTCGGCTAGTAGACGTGGCTTCTCAGCTGGAGGTGGAGTGGCATATAAACACCGAGATGAATGCCAGGGTGACCGAGTTGAAGGCTGGTATCCCAATGAAGAGGTAGTTGCGGCGGAATCCTACAAGGCCTCTGATGACCACAAAGTTGAGCTGGATGATTTCTTTAGTTTTGGCTATTACAACTGTCAGGATGAAGTACAAAAGCAGTTCCCTAAGCTCAACCTGTCGTAGATGGACGATAAGGCCGGCTTGGTGGCTAGGGATAGTGATGAACCGAAGCAACAAGCCATTACGAGGAAGGCGTCATTGAGTTTCCACTAAGCAAAAGGGGCCCCACCTTCATAGATTCTCAATGTTAGCCTTCATTTTTTATAGTCTCGTTTTATCTTTCTAGTTGGCTAGTTATACCTCATAAAGGTTCTCCATTATAATTAAATATATTTATTTTTAATTTCTTGTGCTTTCTTCTTGTTGCATGTCTTGTATACTCATGTGCTTGTTGCATCCCCCCCCCCCCCCCCCCCCCCCTTCTTTTCTGAGCTTGCCTGCTAGAGCTCAGAAGTGAGATTTCGGGCAAGATTTTAACTCCCTGTAGCAATATTTATTGTTTCTTCCCCACCCACTTTATCAAACAAGCTTATTGCTCGTAAAGGGAGGTAGAGATCGGATTCTGCACAACTCTCCTCTTGACATCTCTAGACTATTTTGAGTACTCAAGTCGATATGAAATGTGCTTTAAAAGGCCTGTCTTCCTCTAATCGTTACCCAATCAGGGCAGCGTGCTCAGTTGGAGGGTGCCTTCTTCAGCCATTTTCTCACCTCGACGCTTTTATCCAACTACTCGTGTCGGTATGAAAGGTGCCTTGTCCGGCCTAATCTTCCTCTAATCGTTACCCAATCAGGGTAACATGCTCAGCTAGTGGATGCCTTCGTTATCTTTTCCCTCACCTTGGCTCTTTTGTCCGCTCAGGATGATAACTACCAAGTCTTTCATAGTCGGAGGGTGCCTGCTCTGGCCTTACTCTTTCCTCGTCTCTTTAGTAACTGCGCTTGTCACTTAGAGACAATAGAATGGTCGTCGATGTAGGAAAAAGGATACTTGATTTATGAAAAACCATTACACGTGGCTAACACCTGATGTGTTTGTCAAAAATTGAACGCCTAAAGCGTTTGTAAAGCTTGACCCGATTAGTCTTTATTAATAGTAGATCTTTGGGTTTTTTATATTCCAGTGACTCGGTATGTCCCTGGTCTAACTATACAAGTGACTTTATAGGGTCATTCCCAGCTCGATTCCTCTTTTGTGCTTAAGGAGACTTATCGAAGCACCAATCCCCCACTCTGAAGCTTCTTTGCTTCATTCTTAGATGGTAGTACCGAGTAACTCTCTGTTGATAGGCAGCGACCTTCACTTGTGCACTATCTCTAAGTTCTTCGAGTTGGTCGAGACTTAGCAACATTTGACCTTCATTTTCTACTCGTATGAACAGCTCGATTCGACACTAGGACATTCCAAACTCAACTAGAATCACTACCTCGACACCGAAGACTAGTGAGAAGGGTGTTTCCCTGGTAGTTGTCCGAGCTATAGTTCGATAGGCTCATAGGACGTGCGGCAATTCTTCTGCCCATGTCCCCTTGAACCTCTCGATCGAGTTAGGTCTTGGGTGGCCCTTAATGATTTTGTTGACTGCTTACACTTGACTGTTGGCTTGAGTGTGCCAAGGCGAGGCAACGACATTACAAATGCCGAGCTACTCGCACAAACCTCAGAATCTAGCATTGTCGAACTATTTGTCATTGTCAGTGACAATGGTGTGGGGTATACCAAATCTCAAGATAATGGATTTCAAAATGAAGTCAGTCATCTTTTGGTCAGTGATTCAAGCTAAAGGCTCGGCTTCGGCCCACTTTATGAAGTAGTCGATAGAGACAATGGCGAACTTGGTATGTCCCTTACTTCTGGGCAAGGACTGATGGTGTCGACCCCTACCGAGCGAAGGGCCAAGGACTACTCTTTGGGGTTAATTGCTCAAGTGTTGTCATGGCACCGCCATGAACCACTGACATGTGGCCACATTTTCTCGTGAATTGATTGGCATCCTTGTCCATGGTGGCCCAGTAGTATTCTTGTCGGATTGCTTTGTGTGCCAATATTCTCCCTCTTAACTGATTTCCACAAACCCCTTCATGGATTTCTCTTAAGATGTATTCGGCTTCTTCTAGTCATAGGCACCTCAAGTAGGGTAATGAGAACTATTTCTTATACAGATGCCTCCCAGTATGGTATATCGAGCAGACCGGTACTTGATTTTCTATACTTCGAGCTTGTCATCTGGCAGCTCGCCTTGTTACAGGTAATGGATGATCGGGTCCATCTAGCTTAGCCCGTTGCTGACTGGGAGGGCTTTTTCAGCTCGAGTTGACTAATGCTTGGTTCCAACAAGAACTCTATCGAAACGGTTCTTGCGAGGTCGACATCGATGGTCGAGGCCAACTTGGCCAGGGAATCTGTGTTTGGCTTGGCTTGGTATTCTTAGTCACTTGGTTGACCAATAACTGCAAGTCACTGTAGATTTTTAGCTTCTGTGCTCTCATTGCCTTGGCTAATCATAGGCCTACTAAGAGTGTCTCGTACTCGGCCTCATTGTTGGAAGCTTGGAAGCTAAATCACAACAAATACTCAATCTTGATCTGGTCAAGGGATGTCAAAATTATCCTCACTCTGCTCCCTTGTGCACATGAGGACCCATCTACATAGAGGGTCCACATCGGTATTGTCGGGCTCTGCTCTTTTCCCTCATTTAGGGGGAATACTCGGCGAATGGATGAACTCTATGATGACATTGGCGACAGTCTATTCCTTGATGGT
Source organism: Magnolia officinalis (assembly GCA_021015155.1). Classification (NCBI taxonomy): domain Eukaryota; kingdom Viridiplantae; phylum Streptophyta; class Magnoliopsida; order Magnoliales; family Magnoliaceae; genus Magnolia; species Magnolia officinalis. The sequence continues at coordinate 67,403,325 of JAJHSJ010000003.1, forward strand.
CGTCCGAGGTCGATATCTTATGTTGAACTCGCCAAGCTCGATTGCACACTTGGTGAGCTGACCTAAAGCTTCAGGCTTTTATAGCAATTGTTGAAGGGGTTGATTGGACGGGACGATGATAATGTGGGCTTAGAAGTATGGCTTGAGACATTCGGATGACATGACCAGGCCAGGACTAACTTCTCAATCTCGGGGTAGCGCATCTTAGCATCAACCATTGCTCTGCTTACACAATAAACAGGCCGTTGAGCACCCCCATCTTCCTCGGATAAGGCTGAGTTTACTGTTATTGGTGAGATAACCAAGTATAATAATAGTTATTCCCCTTGCACAGGTTTCAAGAGCAGTGGTGAAGACCCTAACTAGGGTTTGAGATGGGGGGAATGCTGCTCACACTCCTTTGTCCAGTTCTAGTCTCTCTTTTTTCTTCTCTCCACAATGAGTTCCATGCACCAGCCCTGCAATGTGAGGGTTCGGTCGGAGAACCCCCTACAATGGACTGGCGGACTTGGGCTCAGCTTAGCGAATTTTAAGCTGTTTGGGATAGGATAAAATTCTCAGCTGAATTAATGGATGGGTTGGGCTGGATTGACCATGACCCAACCTGAACCCGACCTATCACCAACTCTAGCTTTTATATTTTCAATTAAATTTTTAATTAATTAAGTTAGCTTATTTTAAAGTACCAGTCGGGTTTGAATGAGTCCGTTTGCTGGGGAAGCGATTTGCATCCTGCATCCACTCTTCCAGGCAGGGCTCCGTGTGGCCCACCGTGGTGTAAGCGTTTTGTTGGTGCAGATTTATAGTGCGCCTTCTCTTAAGCCCGTTACCTGCACAAGAGATAAATTGAACGAAGACCCTGGTTCTAATCCGGGGAACCTCTGATGCTTAAGTCAGCTTTGCAGATTAAAGAGAATGCATTTTGAGGGTTCTGAATTTCGTACCTTTTGCAGAAATGGAGGTCCTTTATTTATAGATATGGGAGAGTCCTGCTGTGCAGGGATTCTCTTCCTAATATTATGGAGATTTGATTTTGGCCCGCTTTTGGTTTCCATCCAATCCCGAGACTATCGGGATCGAGGATCCTTTTGCGAGATATTCGGGACAGTGTTTTTATTTACACCGTTTTTCCTTTATTTGGCTCGGTCGATTCCGACTCAATCAGATGAGTCTCGGCTGGCTTTACGGAGATGAGCTTTTAAGCCTCAGTCGGCGCATGCTGACGTTGCTAGCTCGTCAACTGAGCTAATCGTCTTATTCTCTCCACTTTACAACCTTATTTCTCTGACCTAACGACTGCCTTGGTAATCCCGGGCAATGTCAGTAGAGCAGGTCCGCTCTATATCCGAGTATCTGGACTTAGCATATTTTTTCCCCAACAGGTTTTATCTACACTGTCCATCTATATTTTAGGGTATGAGCCCAAAAATGAGACTGACAAGGCTTAAGTGGGTCACACATTGAGGATTGAACACCCATCATTAAAAACTTATTAGGAACGAACTGCATGAGTTTTGCTTAAGTTAATATGTCTGTTTTCCCTTTATCCAGGTCTACCTTATTAGGAGGTTGGATGACAAATAAACATCACGGTGCGCCATGGGAAGGTGTCAATGGTATCTGTCATTCACCACTGCTTCCTGTGGTGTGGCCCACTTGACCTTTGGATCCAGCTTTTTATTGGGCTCATACCCTCAAATAAATTTGGCAAAATGGATGAATGGAGTGGGTGAAACCCATACATCACGGTGCGCCCCACAGAGCCCTTCCGTGGACGAAGTCCATCCAGCGTGTGCAGCACGTACGCAATCCCCTTCCGCTTGTTGGCTGGTCTAAAGTATTTGTTGGCTCGTTTAAAAGTCTGGTCTAGAAATAGGCATTGTCGGGTCAACCTTAAAAAGTTACAGAACCTTCCAATTTATAGATCCTAACAAGTGCTAGTTCACATGCAAACTTGTTACCATCACCCGAATCATTCCCCCCATAGATGATTACAACCAAGTGACCAGACTTCAGATTCAACGTACGCGTGAGCTTTGACGTGGGTGGACCGGCGTGGACTTTGGGTCAGCCCAAAAATAAGGCAGATTCAAGACTCAAGTGGACCACACACAGTAGAGATTGATCACCCATCGTTAAAAACTTCTTGGGAGCAGATGTTTGGATCAAGCTTAGATTTTTATTTTTCCCTTATTCAGGTCAGGCAGACCTTTGAGTAGGTTGGATGGCCCTGGGAAGGTTTCAATGGTGGGTATCATTCACCGCTGCTTCCAGTGGTGTAGTACGCTTAGCGGGAAGTTCCTACCCGGGGAACCTAGGTGGGACCACTGTGATATTTGTGAGAAATCCAGGCGGTTCATCCGGTTTTTAAGTTCATTTTACGACCTTGGGCTAAAAATGAGCCGGATCCAATACTCAAGTCGGCTGAAAACATGATTATTGAACATCCACGGTTAAAAAATTCGTGGGGCCACATAAGCTTTAAATCAGGATAATATTTTTGTTTTCAATTCATCCTAGTAGGAATGACGTTATGAACTGTATGGATGGCATGTAAACATCACTGTCGACCCGGGAAGGTTTCAACGTTGGGAATTTCTCTACGCATCTTTTCCTTTAGTGCAGCCCGTTAGAGTCTTGGATCTTTCTCACTTTTGGTCTCAAGTCCTAAATTGAGCTCAAAAAACAGATGGACGGAGTGGATTTCTCACAAATACTATAGTAAGCCTCACCTAAGTTTCCACAGGAACTTCCTGCAAAAGGCTTTTGCAGGAGTCCGGGAGCTCATACTCTAAAATGATTTGGCCAAATGGATGGATGGTGTGGATAAAACTCATACATCATAGTGGGCACCTCAGAGGGGTCGGTCCAGGTGTGGGCTGGACACGATCTGTGCTTCCATTTGTTGGCTGGTCTAAAGTAATTGTTCACCTGTTTAAAAGTCGGGTCTAGAAAGGGTCATTGTCGGGTCAACTTTAAAAAGTTACGAAACCATCTAAATTAATATTTAGAGCCGTGGATCCCAACAGGTGCTACTTTCTTTCTTCTTCTTTTTTTCTTTTTTTTTTTTAACGCACGCACGCACACACCCCCACACACTCACACATAGAGATTATTACAACGAAATGACCAGACTTCATATTCAACATACGCGTAAGCCACGACGTGGGTGGACCGGCATGGGCTTTGGGCCATGGGTTTTTTTCAGTAAACATAATGTGTGCAGTTAATTGGTTGTATGACTTTTCTTTTTCTTTTTCTTTTTCTTTTTTTATTATTTTTTTTTATATTTTTGGATCTTTGCAAGTAGAAAAATTGGTGATCAGTTGACTACTAAATCAAAATTGTACTTTGTTTTTGGCATGTTGTGTTAAAACTATAAGTGGACTTACTTGGTACTCTGATGGACTTTGTAGTTGATACTCAGGAACTCCTAATTTGTAAACTTGGCATATATTAACTTAAATAAAACCGTCTATATATGCCATGGACTCAAAATACTATCAATTTGCCAATCCTGAACTCTGATTGATGGAATTTTTTTCTGTTAAGTTCAGACAGAATGGATTTTTTTCGTTTAAGCTGTTGATTAAATGTCCACCAATTGTCAAATCCAATCGGTGTAACTTTGTCTCCAGAATTATGAACTGGTATTTGGATGGTTTGATTTTTGCAAGTAGAATTTCTTAACCATGACAGTCTGCCGGATCACCAGAGCTTTTTCTCTAGTAGCTAACAAGTTAAGTAACCAGCAAAACCTCAACTTGTCTGTACAGGGATTTGGAGTTTTTAATAGCTCTAGTCATTGTAGACACCCCCACATCAAACCCACCACTTTTGAGCAAATGCGGTGTTGCAGTGGGAGCACCACCGCATTTGTGCAGATGCAGTGGGAGCACCACCGTCTTCGCACAAATGCCGTGGTAGCTCCACCGTCTCGGCGTAAAAATGAGCTGACGGGTTTTGGGCATTCAATTGCTCGCTTACACGATGGCTTGGCTCGCACGACCCTCATGCAAATGGTGATCTACACCCATCCATGACCCATGTGATGGTCTCAATTGAACCTAATTTTGAAGCTGAGCCTGTGGTTTATAAGATCCGAAGCTGACTGCCTAAAACGTCTATAAAAGGATTTCTCACATTCAAACCAGAGGGGAAAAAAACAAAACAAAAACAAAAAAGGGTGAATGTTTACAAACCAAATGCATATTTTCAGTCTTCTTTTTTTTTTTTTTGTTTTTTGTCTATTCGAACCCCATTGCTTTAAACAAAAAGGCAGTAGACTACGCTCTTATATCACGTAAAGTATACTTTACAGTTGCCTCTCTTGAGGATCTTCTGTATTAGAAAATACAAAAATGTGACTTAAATGAGTAACCAAAAACTACGTTTTTTTTTTTTCCATATTTCCAAAAAAAAAACGTTTTACCATTTCATTTCCATTTTCCGTCTATCTTTTGTAGTTTAGACATTTAAATCTTAGTATTTTACTAGTTACTTGAATCTCCTTTGAAAGTATACAGCCTGGTAAAGTAAATCCCATATTTGAAACGGGTGCTAAAAGGGTGCCTAGCATCTTCATTTTTTGTAATCGATGCCCTTACCTGGAATCCAGGGTACAGATCTATCCAAGAGTTACTCGAACCAGAAATTCTTCGATTTTTTCGATCTCTAGGTGATTCCATGAATTTTGATCAACTATGGATTCTAGAGTCTTCATTTTAGCTAGTGGCAACTCTGATCAATACATGGACATGAGTAGGTTGTATGAGGTATTACAAACAGGATACATATAATTATTAATAAACTTCTCTTCTCAACCCTTCCTCGAGATTCAGGTATAGAGGTCTTAGCTATGGGTTTCACTGGATCTGAATAGACTTCGGATCCGGGCCTTCATATGTTATCGCCTGTATCAACCAAGCACTTAAGAAATTATATTCTCTCTTCTCAACCCCTCCGCGAGGTTCAAGTATGGAGGTCTTGGTTATGGGTTTCACCTGATCTTGATAGACTTCAGATATGGGCCTTCACATGTTATTGCATGTATCAACTAAGCATACAGTATTATTTAGGTTTATGTAAAATGTATGCTATGTGGCTTGCCAGGTATCTGGATCCTATCACATAAGAAATCTAAATAAATTCTAGTTTTATATCTATCACCACATATGTATCCATCAGACGGTCCAACTTCGGACTCCTAGTGGGCAAGCTCTAGGGAGAATCTCCTGCCAGTGTCCACATAATGGTGACTCTGCTTGGGAATAGCACATAGCCAAAGGCCCGACTTGAACCACTGAGTCGTACATTAAATAGGGGATTCATCCGAACTTCCAGTATCATGTTGGTCTGTATCTACTAGCATAGTTTAAATTCCTTTCTTTATATTCAGCATTCCAATCTTGTACAGGTCCTTTTACATTCACGTCTTTACATCCAGCATTCTAGTCTTGCATTAGTCCCTCTTTACATTTATATCTATAATTAACCGCATTTTCCTCCCATTTCTGGAAAAAAAAAAAAAAAAAAAAAAAAAAAAAAAAAAAAAAAGATAACAGAACAAGAGAGAGATCTTCTATCCCGTAATCATTACGCCCAAAAGGTAGCTAGGGGTCTGATGTTGTAACGTCTCGAAAAAATCCGTATAAAGACCCGAGTACCACCTCAGGCAGAAATCACTAAGGACCGAATTCTTTAGAAGTTAGACGAAAATTAATTAAGTGTTAAACTGAATTAATCGGTAGATTAGCTTGAACCGCTTTCTATACAATCTGTCAGACCCAAAACTAGTAGAATCGTTAACGCTACATTACCTAAAAATGCAGGATCAATCTTAAAACCCAGTTGCTCTAGAGAGCAGCTTGAAACTCCGTTTCGGACCTGGACTGCGCGTCGAAAGTCCGATAACCGCGAGACTATACGGTTATGATCGTCTAACTGAACTTGACAACCATCTCGAAAATCAAGTCCAGATAGTATCCAGAAACGCACAACTTGAACCCGGAGCGAAGTGTATAAGAAACGCGAATATCTTTAGAAAATGAACTTAGATTTAAGTGATTTGGGCCGTTCGCTTGCATGCCAAATTTAAGGTTTCAGACCGTCAGATTCCGACCCAAATACACCCTCGGATCAGGAAAATTTTCCTACACAGGTCAATGTACTTGTGGCCCTGATCGAGTGACAATGACCGTTGAACTGAAACTGGTCCGCCACGGTCGATCCATAAATCCGATCGGACTGAAAACTTAACCTGACATAGATCCATTGTTAAGGAACTTTCCCTGGACCGTATGCAAAAAGGGGGGCTCCAGATGAGCTCTGTTGGCCCGAAACAGCCAACCTTTGGCTATATCCTAAGTATGATTTTTCTTTTTCTTTTTCTTTTTTATTTTTATTATTTTTATTTTATTTTTTATATATTTTTTTGGATTTTTGCAAGTAGAAAAATTGGTGATCAGTTGACTACTCTATCAAAATTGTACTTTGTTTTTGGCATGTTCTGTTAAAACTAAAGTGGACTTACTTGGTACTCTGATGGACTTTGTAGTTGATACTCAGGAACTCCTAATTTGTAAACTTTGGCATATATTAACTTAAATAAAACCGTCTATATATGCCATGGACTCAAAATACTATCAATTTGCCAATCCTGAACTCTGATTGATGGATTTTTTTTCTAAAGTTCAGACAGAATGGATTTTTTTCCGTTTAAGCTGTTGATTAAATGTCCACCGATTGTTAAATCCAATCGGTTTAACTTTGTCTCCAGAATTATGAACTGGTATTTGGATGGTTTGATTTTTGCAAGTAGAATTTCTTAACCATGACAGTCTGCCGGATTACCAGAGCTTTTTCTCTAGTAGCTAACAAGTTAAATTACTAGCAAAACCTCAACTTGTCTGTACAGGGATTTGGAGTTTTTAATAGCTCTAGTCATTGTAGACACCCCCACATCAAACCCACCACTTTTGAGCGAATGCGGTGTTGCAGTGGGAGCACCACCGTCTTCGCACAAATGCCGTGGTAGCTCCACCGTTTCGGCATAAAAATGAGCTGACGGGTTTTGGGCATTCAATTGCTCGCTTACACGATGGCTTGGCTCGCACGACCCTCATGCAAATGGTGATCTACACCCATCCATGACCCATGTGATGGTCTAGTTCAAATGAACCTAATTTTGAAGCTGAGCCTGTGGTTTATAGGATCCGAAGCTGACTGCCTAAAACGTCTATAAAAGGATTTCTCACATTCAAACCAGAGGGAAAAAAAACTAAAAACGAAAACAAAAACAAAAAAGGGAGAATGTTTACAAACCAAATACATATTTTCAGTGTGTTTTTTTTTTTTTTGTCTATTCGAACCCCATTGCTTTAAACACCTAAGGCAGTAGACTATGCTCTTACATCACGTAAAGTATACTTTACGGTCGCCTCTCTTAAGGATCTTCTGTATTAGAAAATACAAAAAATGTGACTTAAATGAGTAACAAAAAACTGTGTTATTTTTTTTTCCATATTTCCATCAGAAAAAATGTTTTACCATTTCATTTCCATTTTCCATCTATCTTTTGTAGTTTAGACATTTAAATCTTAGTATTTTACTAGTTACTTGAATCTCCTTTGAAAGTATACAGCCTGGTAAAGTAGATCCCGTATTTGAAACGGGTGCTAAAAGGGTGGCTAGCATCTTCATTTTTTGTAATCGATGCCCTTACCTGGAATCCAGGGTACAGATCTATCCAAGAGTTACTCGAACCAGAAATTCTTCGATTTTTTCGATCTCTAGGTGATTCCATGAATTTTGATCAACTATGGATTCTAGAGTCTTCATTTTAGCTAGTGGCAACTCTAATCAATACATGGACATGAGTAGGTTGCATGAGTTATTACAAACAGTATACATATAATTATTAATAAACTTCTCTTCTCAACCCTTCCTTGAGATTCAGGTATAGAGGTCTTAGCTATGGGTTTCACTGGATCTGAATAGACTTCGGATCCGGGCCTTCATATGTTATCGCCGTATCAACCAAGCACCTAAGAAATTATATTCTCTCTTCTCAACCCCTCTGCGAGGTTCAAGTATGGAGGTCTTGGTTATGGGTTTCACCTGATCTGGATAGACTTCAGATATGGGCCTTCACATGTTATTGCCTGTATCAACTAAGCATACAGTATTATTTAGGTTTATGTAAGACGTATGCTCTGTGGCTTGCCAGGTATCTGGATCCTATCACATAAGAAATCTAAATAAATTCTAGTTTTATATCTATCACCACATATGTATCCATTAGACGGTCCAACTTCGGACTCCTAGTGGGCAAGCTCCAGGGAAAATCTCTTGTCATTGTCCACAGAATGGTGACTCTGCTTGGGAATAGCACATAGCCAAAGGCCCGACTTGAACCACCGAGTTGTACATTAAATAGGGGATTCATTCGAACTTCCAGTGTCATGTTGGTCTGTATCTACTAGCATAGTTTAAATTCCTTTCTTTATATTCAGCATTTCAATCTTGTACAGGTCCTTTTACATTCACGTCTTTACATCCAGCATTCTAGTCTTGCATTAGTCCCTCTTTACCTTTATATCTATAATTAACCGCATTTTCCTCCCATTTCTGGAAAAAGAACAAAAAAAGTAAAAAAAAAAAAGATAACAGAACAAGAGAGAGATCTTCTATCCCGCAATCATTACTCCCAAAAGGTAGCTAGGGGTCTGATGTTGTAACGTCTCGGAAAAATCCGTACAAAGACCCGAGTACCACCTCAGGCAGAAATCACTAAGGACCGAATTCTTTAGAAGTTAGACGAAAATTAATTAAGTGTTAAACTAAATTAATCGGTAGATTAGCTTGAACCGCTTTCTATACAATCTGTAAGACCCAAAACTAGTAGAATCGTTAACGCTACATTACCTAGAAACGCAAGATCAATCTTAAAACCCAGTTGCTCTCGAGAACAGCTTGAAACTCCGTTTCGGACCTAGACTGCACGTCAAAAGTCCGATAACCGCGGGACTATACTGTTATGACCGTCTAAATGAACTTGACAACCATCTCGAAAATCAAGTCCAGATAGTATCCAGAAACGTACAACTTGAGCTTGTAGCGAAGTGTATGAGAAACGCGAATATCTTTAGAAAATGAACTCAGATTTAAGTGATTTGGACCGTTCGCTTGCATGCCAAATTTAAGGTTTCAGACCGTCAGATTCTAATCCAAATATACCATCGAATCAGGGAAATTTTCCTACACAGGTCAATGTACTTGAGGCCCTGATCGAGTGACAATGACCGTTGAACTGAAACTGATCCGCCACGGTCGATCCATAAATCCGATCGGACTGAAAACTTAACCTGACATAGATCCATTGTCAAGGAACTTTCCTTGGACCGTATGCAGAAAGGGGGCCTCTAGATGAGCTCCGTTGGCTCGAAACAGCCAACCTTTGGCTATATCCTAAGTATACCAAGGCCCTAGAGCCATTGAGATCAGTTATGAGCCTATATAAGACCTTTTACCCACCCCTCTCTCATTCCATATGAATTTCTAAACCCTAGGAGAGAAAAGAGAGAAAAGAGAGAAAAGAGAAGGAGAAAGTGAGAAGAAGAGAGAGTGAGTGAGAGATAGTTCCCGGGATTCAATCTCACTGCTCCACGTGCCGAATCATCTTACCCGTGTCGCTATTCTGGCGATTCCGATTCTATTTTTTGGTAAGGAATCCTAACCATAATCTGTTTTAGGTATCCAAATAGAGTAAATGGTAAAATAGTTAATCTATTTCATGCTATAGGTTGTCGTCGTGCCGTAGATGAAGACTTAGTGTTCAAACTGAGTTCGATACAAGTATATCGACGAAAGGTGCGGACTATAAACGTTTAGGTTATGGTTTTCAAGGCTTTCAATGTCAGTTAATGATTTATAACTGACTTGATTGCTATCACTTGTGCTTAAAGACGATATTTTCCGTATATTACATATATATGTGTATTATGTTAATTTTTAATGCATTCTATGTGTTTGTTGAAATGTTTGATTGAATATGGAATTATGATTTGTGCTTGTTATGATTGATGGTTGAGGATACATGATTGTTGTACGTGTGGCAATTTCTTTGTGAAAGGATTTGCTATAATATAGGTTATGACTAATTTATTACAAGTATGACGATATGTGTAGTCTAAGTGTTTGATAAAATGTCTGAATGAGAATCTACTTGTTGAAATGTATTTAATTAGGGTGTTGAGATGTGACTCTCAATTCCCTTACCTATAGTTATAATTTCCTTCATGTAACCTAACTTACTACTACGTGCTTTATGTATGAAATGCCTATGCATGACAACATGTGTACTATGTGTTTGTTGAAATGCTCAAATGAGATTTGTATTTATATTGGTTGTCACATACTGTCTTTGACTATCACATGTGAATGCGATTGTGTGGAGTATGATTGGGACTACGATATAGTCCAGGCAATCGGTAATGATTCCCAAATTAGTGGCTGAGGTCGTTTCGCCACACGAGATACATTCGATGAATCCGAGTCATACGGTGATTATCGACAGTGGTTAAGCCATGTGGAATGCTTACGCACTCCATGTTGATCAATTCAATGTACGCTCATATCAGTCGAGCTTGTCACGCAACCTGATTGGTCTAATGTATGTTCACCATGTATGGACACTACTGCTTGAATCTAAGATACCAACTTACTAGTGAAAGGCTCGTTTAACCTTGGTACCTCGATTCGCTAAGACTCATGAGCCGGGCATGGTGGTATGGTACACCGTGGTCGAGCTGTCAGCCTACGCTGGGGTGACGAGCCTCCCCGTAGTGATCAGTGAGCAACCTAAACTCGTGAGCCGAATACGATGGTATGGGACACTGTATTTGAGTTGTCGGCCTACGCTAAGGTGACGAGCCTTTCCCGTAGTGACCTCGAGTATAAACGAAGGCCTACGCTGAGGTGACGAGCCTCTTCATAGTGACTTGAACTTGCCTGTCCACTGCTTTTAAATCAAGGGTGACGTTGCCCTATAACTTGCCTATCGTATATGATTAACTAGAATTGATGACCCTAGATGGATCATCGTTTGGGTAAATGATATAAATGGAAGTACCTTAGCTTCTCAAATCTGTTGTATGAATAAACCTAATTAATTATTGGCTAACACGATCATGCACCGCATTAGATGTGCTTTGGCGAGGAAGTGCATGTGTCCGGAGTGGTGCATGCCGCGATTGTGAGATGATGTCGCTGAGGGAGTGCAAGCGAGGGCATGCATCATTACAGCATATCATTCCTTCATTAATAAGAGCACTTAGGATATGAGTGTTGTACTACTTTATCATTATTATTTGATTAAATTGATAATATGTTAACCTTTGCCTTATAGTACCACTGAGTTATCACTCACTTTCACTCCGGGACGGTGTTTTAAAACACCAACCAGACTCTGGTTTAGTTGCAGATGATGGCGATGCTTATGAGGCGAAGCCTAATTTTTATGATGACGAGGAGTTCTCCTACATGCAGATCTCTGGCAGGTCTATGTAGACCTGGAGTTGCGCCAACAGGACTATAGGGATATGGATTAGCAGACATTACACTTTATCATTTTGAAATTTTGAAAACTATACATGTAATTTATGTAACCTGGCGACATGTTGACACTCTGGGTACTTACCACTTATATGCTTTATATACTTATCAAAGTCTTCTGCTTGCGTAATTTAATTGTCCTTGGAGTATGATGTGCTGATTTAGTGTAATCTCATTCATGTTTAATGTACTAATACAGACAACATTTAATCATCATTATTTATGTTGCATAAGTGATGCGTTGGAACTCAGGAGTTGGGCTCCTGCTCGACCCCTGATTTTCAGGGCGTTACAGATGCCCTGTAAAACCTGCATATCTAAGCATCATCCAAACATGAACACAATCCAACATGTCAATCTAAGGATATTTGCCAAATCTTAATCCCAATTCACCCATACAACAAACCTACCCACCCACAATAAAACCCTAAAATAGTTAGTCTAGCTTCTAGCATGAAGATGATAGAGAATCTGATGAGCTGAGTTTTCCAAACATAGCCCAACAATCTATTTATAGTGCGCAACGACATCCTACTCTAGTGAAGAAATACCCCCAAGATTGTTACCTGGGACATTTTAGTGATTAGAAAGTTCACGACAAATACATATTTATACATGTAATACACTTAAGCATGTTACCTTTAACGCATAGATAATAAGCAATTACATATGTTTTCAACACAACCAAGCACAAGTAATGATGACATAACAAACAAACAGTTTACTAATGTAGTTGATAAGTATATTAATGTTATGATGTAATGATTCATGCTCCTTACAATCTAGCACTCCCTCACAAGCGACTTTAACGCCTATTTTACAAATACCAACACCCCCTATAAGTGACTCCAATGGCAAATCGCAATATCATATTCTAATGCATGATTAGCCAAGTGATTATTAGTATCAGTTCATACAGTAAGTTGGCAAAGTTGGGATACCGCCGTTATATCATGAGTCATTATCCGGATCACGTGGTTTGTTGTGGCACGTGGCAGCTCCTCCTAGTGTCCCTTGATCCAAATTAAGGTATCAACACAATACTAGTTGTCACCCAACACCAAGTATGACACAATCTATTCAGAGGTGCGGGCTTGTCACTCAAAACTAAACCAATACAAAGGAAATGCTCATCACCCAATTCCATTCACACCTGATCGTTCGAGCAGTACTCTAGCACGGAACCATTGGCTGGGTAATTTGACGAGGGCTGTTCGAACAATATCCTATCAACTCTATCGATGCTCAATGGTCACTATGGGGAGGCCCGTTACCCCAGCATAAGCCAACAGCTTAAACACGGTGTCCCATACCACCATGTTCGGCTTATGAGTCTTTAGGGATCATAACACACTAATAGTTATTAGTATTCCAAATCAATGGTAATGGTGGTATCCCAGATTCTATTAAATATTTACAATCACTAAGCACAAGAATGATCGAGCTTGCATTAGACTAATGCGATCGACTACAGAGGACCCCGGGCAAACCGGCATTGGGTGCAACGCATCCCGTGTAGCTCTAACTATTGTCGGTCGTCAGTATTCAACTTCGGTCAGTCGTATAAGCCTGGGATAGCCTCTCTAAAATTAACTATTTGCATATTTAAATAATTTGCGAGACTCAATCCACCACAACAACACAATTCAATTATATTAGCATTTTTAAGCATTCAACATTGAAGAATTTTAATATTAAGAGTTTCATGTCATTTAAGCATTCCATCGAACATGTTCTCAATTAAATAGCAAACAGACACATTTATTTATTCTAAAATGCCAAGTAGAAACTTGATGGTAGATCTTCACCTTAAAATTGAAATCCTTGACTTACATGCAACCTTAGTGTCAAAATTTTGGAGAAAACACTCCAAACCTAAATTAAAGTACAAGACTATCATTAATGATGTGGATTTATTCCTAATTAAACATTAAATGATGAATTATGGCTTACTAACTCGATTGGAATGATCCATCAACTCGGTTCGACGAATCGAGACCTGGAATTAGCGCACAATCGTAACCCTAATGGAGTCGAGCCTAATTACGTCTCCCGCAAGAGTATGGGCCGCTCCAATCGACAATTATGAGTCAAAATCTTAACATACTCAACTCTAACATTAGGGTTTTAGAGAATCGACGGAAACGAAAGGGGGTTTCTAACCATAATGGCTTAAAAAATGCAAAAAATGAACGAAAGAGGTAAAAGGACAAATAGGGAGCCTCTTACCTATCAGGGGGTAAAGAATCCAACCCAAAATCATCGGGTTTCGGCCGTAGAAAATGTGAAATCGAGCGTAGAAGAAAGATCTTGCAAAATTCGGTGAGCATGGGGATTGGACGGCATGATCTGTTGAGTGTGAAATATTGCATATTTCCCCCTATTTATACCTTGGTTTTATAAACATGATAGTGCTTAATCAATTTAATTATGCATGTTTTCATGTGCGAGGCGATTTCGAGAGTTTAAGGTGAAATTGATGTCAAAAGGAAGATTTATGCTAAAAAGATTAATAAATGAAGATTTGGAGATTTAGAAGTCATTAATGAAGAATTCACATGCCAAAGATCCAAGAAAACCAGTGAGGATTGAATAGAATCAAAGATTTGAATAAAGAAAATGAATCTGGAAATTGTCCTCAAAACAAACATATTCCTGAAATTGTCCTCAAAAAGTATATTCTGAAACTCCAAGTTTATTTTTAGGACACTGCGCAGAGTGCTTAAATTTGATATAGTTTCTAGATTTTTTCAACTCGGTACGAAATTCGGAGTTCCACAACTATAAATAAGACTCCCTAAGATGCTCCAAAGCATTTTGTAAGGTTTGGAAAGGTCTTAAGGAGCATACACAAAGGTGGAGCAGCTGCTAAAGAGTTTTTCTACTTTCCTAGTTTATTTTCCATGCTTTGTTTAAGATATTTGGTTTCAATCATTTCTATGGTTGGTTAAACTTCTTAACAAGGACTAGGAGGTGAAGCTTGTAGCGTGTTTGGATGTTTATTTTGCTTTGATTCTTGTTCTTATTGAATTTCATTGATTTATAGTTTGATATTAAGGGAATATTTTTAATTTTCTATAAGTTATTGTGACTCAAATTACAATAGATGTTGTGATAGCTTTTGATATCTTCTTTTCCTGTTTTGAGATAGTGAGATTGATAAATCATGTTGTTCACCATCATCTCCTGGGCATAATAGGGTGATGTAATCCCTTTTAATCATCACAATTCTCCTCCATTAAGAATTAGGTAAATGAAAAGTTCATATTTGATTTAAATTACTTTATCTTCCAATTTGATAGGATAAGACTCCAATTTCAATTGTATTCCTTGAATCAAGTAAGGTAGCATCTTGATAGCTACAAGTGGATCCATGACACCCTAATTCCCACCTTTAGATTCATAAGTTTTAATCAGCATTATTCACAGTTACTCTCAATTATTCAGATTTCAATTTAGATTTTTTTTCTAGTTCTAGTTATTTTTAGAATACATATAAGTTTAGTCCCCATGGATTCGACCTCGGTCTTACCGAGTTATTACTACTTCACGACCCTATACTTGAGGTTGTGAACAAGTTTTTGGCGCCATTGTCGGGGACTACGGCTACTTTTTTCTGAATTAATTAGTATTAGAATTAGGTTAAGATTAGGATTTATTTTTCTGTTATGTTTTTAGATTAGGATTTTTTTGAAATTATTTTTAGAAACTAACATTATTTTGTGTTTTGTAGGATCCTAACATAGCAACTCTTATTCGGTAATTTTGTTCCAACCCTCTCTCTTATCTTTTTTTTGTTTTTAATCTCTTATTTGTTTTAGTTTTTCTAGTTTTCTTTTTTATGTTTAATTGTTTAGATACTTGAGGGATGAGAGTGTTTCATGCCCAAGTGGGATCGTGACAACACCCTCCGTCCTTTGAGTGAAGGAGGATTAGTCTTAGGGTTGCCTATCCATCACAGGTTTAGACACCACTTCAAATCCTCTCAGCTAATTGAAGTGATGGCTGCAAATCAACCTCAACCACCAGTTGAGGAAGTTCAAGATAAAAACGAGGTGCATAATGCACCCCCGCCTTATACTCTATGAGATTATTTACAACCAGTGGGGGTGAGTACACTTTCCTGCATGATATTTTCACTGAATGCAGGAACTGTGAATATTAAATCAGGGATAATTCAACTCCTCCCTAAGTTTCATGAACTAGAATTTGAAAGTCCATACTTGCATATGAAAGAGTTCGATGAGATAATATCTACATTACACTTCTCAAACATGTCTAAGGACACAGTTAGACTGAAATTGTTTCCTTTCTCTTTGAAAGAAAAGGCTAACTCGTGGTTACATTCCTTAAGACCAAGGTCCACTGGCACGTGGGCTGAGATGACAAGGGAGTTCCTTAAAAAGTTCTTCCCCTATCATAAAACAAATACCTTAAGGGCCTGTTTGATTTTTCAAATTCATTATAAATGCCTTGTAAATATCTGCTTATTACAATTTCACCCTATTTTGAAATAGGTAGGTACTTCTGCTTGGGAAAACGGTCTAAAAGGATTAACTTAAATTTATGGGCCCCACCATGACATTTTGAGGCATGAGCCAAAAAATGAGGCATATCCAACATTGAAGTGGCTCATACCAAAGTAAACAGTGGCCCCAAGAAGTTTTTAATAGTGGGTGTTCGATTCCCTTTTTCTTGTGGTGTGGTCCACTTGAAATTTAAATCTGGCTCATTTTTTGGGTCATGCCCTAAATTCAGTTGGTATAACGGATGGACAGTGTGCATAATCTACATATATCACGGTGGGCCCCACAAATATTTGGCAATATCCTTGATTTTAGTATTGAAAAAAGTAAGAGTCAAATCAATCCTCGAAAATGATGCAGTAATTACCCATGGAAATAATTATTACATATTTACAATGTAATTACGTTTACCTTAGAAAATCAAACAGGCCCTAAGGAAAGCAATCATGAATTTTGCACAAAAAGAGGATGAGACCTTCCAATGTTAGGAGTGATTTAAGGATCTTATAAATTCATGTCCACAACATGGCTACGAAACATGGCGTATAACAAGCTTTTTCTATAAGGGATTGACCTCACCCATGCGCCAATTTGTGGAGATTATGTATAATGGAGAATTCATGAATAAGGAAGCCAATGATGCGTGAGATTATTTTGATAAACTTGTTGAAAACATGCAATCATGGGATACCTCTTCAAGAATTACCACTTCTAAGCTTACTCAATAAAAAGAAAGGGGGAGGAATTTATGTTCTAAACGAGGAAGATGATATAAATGCAAGAGTGGCCAAACTCACAAGAAAGTCGAGGCCATGGAACTTAAGAAGGTAGAACCCGAAAAGACTGTGAAAGTTGTTTGTGGTATTTGTGCTTATAAAATACATACAACTAAGAATTGCCAAACAATTCATGTTTTTCAAGAGATATCGAATGAGCAATCAAATGTCGTAAACAACTACCAAAAACCTTTCAGTGGACCCACCTCAAATACATATAACTCAAGCTAGAGGAACCATCCAAACTTCAGTTGGACGAATGGACAAACGGCTACTCCTCAAGGGATCCTTAACCAATTTCTGAATCAAAGGAAACCTCAGGAGGATCTGGTCTTAAAACATATACAAAACCAAGAGCTTTTTAATCAGGGTATGTTGTAAGCCTTTCAAAACCTTACAAAGGCCATACAAGGTCTTGAAACAAAAAATTCAATTGGGGAGAAAGGGATCCTTCTGGCTCAGCCTCTCCCCAACCCAAAACAACAATATGAAATCAGTGGCCCAAGCTCTTCAAAACAAATGGAACAGGCTAAGTCTATAACCACTCTTAGGAGTGGGAAGACAATTGACAATTCTATTCCGGTGAGGGCTGAAAATTCTAAGGACCCGAAATAGATGAAAATGATAGACCTAGCAATGCTCCACATGGGTTAGAACCAGAACCTCAAAGCCAATTGCATCATTCCCTCAATGGTTGATTGCACTAAAACCTCTCTCTAACTCTCAGGATATTTTAGAGGTGCTTAAGCAAGTGAATGTCAATATCCCTTTACTGGATGTCGTTAAACAAATCCCTTCATATGTCAAATTTCTGAAAGATTTATGTACGACTAAAAGATGGCAAAACATACAAAAGAAAATCTTTTTGACAGAAAAAGTAAGTGTCATCCTCAAGCAAAATATGCCACAAAAATACAAAGATCCCAGTAGCCCAACTATCGCTTGTGTAATAGGGAACCACCGGATTGAGCATGCACTTCTTGACTGGGGGCGAGCGTAAATTTGATCCCTTACTCGGCTTACAAACAATTGGGTATAGGTCAATTAAAACTCACATGGACCACATTACAACTTGTTAATTTCTTAGTTCGTGTACCGAGAGGGATGAATGAGGATGTGTTGGTCCAAGTTGATAAATTCTACTATCCAGTGGATTTTATTGTCCTGGATACTTAACCCATCATAGATGTAAGCACTCAAATACCTGTCATTCTTGGTCGCCCATTCCTTGCTACATCAAATGCTATCATTAATTGTAAGAATGGAATTATGAATTTATCTTTCAAAAATATGATATTGGAGCTCAATATCTTTTTCAACATGAACAAATAGCTATAGGATGATGACAATACCCACGACATTAACATGATCGATTCTTTCGTGAAAGATAGAGCACTCCTGACTCTATACTCTAACACTCTAAAGACGTGCTTGACCCACTCCTCTGCTTTAGATGATGACATGATTAGGGAGATGGATGCATTGCTTGATGCTATGCCGGTACTTGAAGTTAACCGGTGGATGCCACAATTTAAAAAATTGCCCCAAACCGATGTAGTGCATCTACCGTCTAACCTCAAAGCACCGAAGCTTGACCTAAAACCTTTGTCTGGCAATCTTAAATATGTCTATTTAGGTCAAGATAAGACATCCCCGGTGGTGATCTCTTCCCGCCTTGAGAAAGAACAAGAGAGTGGTGCTCATTTCCACTCTCATTGAGCATAAAGGAGCTCTTGGATGGTCGATTGCAGACCTCAAGGGAATTGACTCTTTGACTTGTACTCACCGCATCCATCTTGAGGATAATATGAAAACCTCTCGACGATCACAACATCAACTCAATCCAAATATGAAAGAAGTGGTTGAGGCTGAGGTAATTAAGTTGTTGGATGTGAGTATCATATACCCTATATCCGACTGTCAATGGGTGAGTCCAACTCAGGTAGTTCCTAAGAAGTCTGGAATCACCATCGTAACCAATGCCGACAATGAACTCGTGTCAACTAGAGTTACTACTGGTTGGAGAATGTGCATTGACTATAGGAAGTTGAATATCGTCACAAGGAAAGACCACTTTCCTTTACCCTTCATTGATAAAATTTTGGAAAGGCTAGTCAGTCACTCTTACTATTACTTCCTTGACGAATATTTGGGCTACAATCAGATAGAGATAGCCCTTGAAGATCAAGAGAAGATAACATTCACATGTCTCTTTGGCACCTTTGCTTAACAAAGGATGTCATTCGGACTATGTAATACCCTCGCCATTTTTTAGCAATGCAAGTTGAGTATTTTTTCTGACATGATGTGGTAATATTTAGAGGTCTTCATGAACGACTTCTCTGTCTTTGGTCCATCCTTCAGCTAGTGTTTGGAAAATCTTAAATGTGTGCTAAAGCGATGCGAGGAAAAGAATTTGGTTCTGAATTAGGAGAAATGTCATTTCATGGTTCTCAAGGGAATTATTCTTGGACACATAATTTCGTCCAAGAAAATTGAGGTAGACAAGGCAAAAATTGATCTTATCTCTAACCTACCTCCACTCAAGAGCGTACGTGACGTGTGATCCTTCCTAGGACACGCCAGATTCTATAGACGATTAATAAAGTATTTTAGTCATCTCTCTCGTCCTTTATGCAATATACTTCAAAAGGATGTACCATACGATTAGACTAAACATTGTCAAAAAGCTTTCGCTAAGTTCAAGGGCATATTAACTACCATAGCTATCATGCAGCCACCCAATTGGAGCATCTCTTTTAAGATTATGTGCGATGCATCTGACTATGCTATTGGGGCGGTATTAGGCCAGAGAAAAGAAAAAAAGCCCTATGTTATTCATTATACAAGTAGAACTCTAAATTTTGCCCAAGTGAACTACTCTACTACGGAGAAAGAACTCTTACTCGTAATGTTTGCTTTAGACAAATTTAGGTCCTACCTGATCAGATCTAAGATCATCATCTACATGAACCATGCGGCACTAAAGTATCTTTTTTCTAAGATGGATGTCAAGCCCTGCCTGATAAGATGGTCCTCTTACTCCAAGAATTTGATATTGAAATACGAGACAAAAAAGGAGTAGAAAACGTAGTGGCCGACCACCTTTCTCGACTTGACCTCCCTGATTTCCTTGAGCCGACACTGATAAGCGATATGTTCCCTGACGAACAATTGTTTAAACTCTCCCAACTACCTTGGTTTGTTAACATTGCAAATTATTTTGGTACAGGTTTCACGCCAACATATTGGACTACACGAGATATAAAAAAAATTCTTCGCCGAGGTACGTAAGTTTTTTTGGGATGATCCTTATTTGTTTAAATATTGCCCAAACTAAATTCTAATGAGAAGTGTGCCAGAAAATGAACATCAAAGTGTCATCTCCTTTTATCATTCTTAGCACTATGGTGGTCACTTTTCTGCTAAAAAGACCATGGCCAAAATTCTGCAGTGCGGCTTTTACTGGCCCATGATGTTCGGAGATACTCATGAGTTTTACAAAGCTTATGAGCATTGTCAGAAATTAGGAGGGTTGTCTCGTTGAAATATAATGCCTCTAAACCCTCATTCTTATTATTGAAGCATTTGATTGCTAGAGCATCGATTTTATGGGACCTTTCCCCCAATCCTTTGGGAATATTTACATTTTGTTAGCACTAGACTATGTCACTAAGTGGGTCGAAGTGATCCCATGTTGGAATAATAATCATAAAATGGTCATTCGATTCTTAAAAGAAAATATCATTTCCCGATTCGAAAAGCCTCGGGCCATCATTAGCAATAGAGGTTCACACTTTTGTAATAGTACATTTGAGAACTTAATGAAGAAATATGGCATCTCTCATAAAGTGAGCACTCCATACCACCCGTAGACAAGCGGGTAAGCCGAGATTTCCAACATGGAAATTAAACAAATTTTGAAAAAAACAGTTGACCCTGCCTGAGTCGATTTGCTTGATGTGATGCTTGGTTTTTGCTACCTTTTTTAGACCCCCATTGAAATATCTCCCTTTAAACTCCTCTATGAGAAAGCTTGCCGCCTACCTGTGGAGCTGGAGCATAGAACTTACTGGGCTATCAAAAATCTGAACTTTAATTTGGACAACGTTGGTTTGCTGCGCAAACTTCAATTGAATGAACTCGAAGAAATCCGGAGCGACGCTTATGAGAACTCGAGAATTTACGAGGACAAGATGAAGGTGTTCCATGACGGGAACATCCTTCGGAAATCATTCATAACCGGTCAAAAAGTCCTTCTGTACAATTCTTAGTTACATCTTTTTCCGGGTAAACTTTGATCTCTTTGGACTGGTCCCTTCATTGTTACTAATGTCTATCCTCATGGGACTTTCGAGATAAAGAATTCGATGAATGACAATATTTTCAAAGTAAATGGACATCGTCTCAAGCCATTTGTTAAGAAGTTTGATTCAAAGGACATGTCCATGCCTCTGACTGATCCAGTGTACCAGGAGACCTCCTAGTCTGACAGAGGTGTAGTTAGGTTTATTGCTTACATAAGATTTAGGATTAGGATAGTTTGATTTCAGTTTGTTTAGTCTTCATACTAACCCATTTACATGTTAAGAACTTTGGAAAAGCTTCAATTCTCCTTCTTCAGGTATTATCTTCCCATCACTTCCCATTTCTTTTCGTCGTCTTATGTGCATTGCATGCTCATATCTTTTACATTGAGGACAATGTAGATTTCAGGTTGTGGGTGTGGATTAGGTAAACTAATCAGTGTTTTCTTAATTTTGAGCAAAAATTGTGAAAATTTTCAAATTTTCAAGTTAAAAAGATGTTTGGGAAATGATAATTTGTGGAATTAAGAATGCTTTGAGCATGATGATAAGATGGAGATTGAACTTTGAATTGTTGGAGTTTGATCAACTGAGTAGACTATCGTATAAATTCTTGCATTTAATTAATTAAGAGGAAGTTTGAATATCATATTAATCTAAGTCACAAGCAACATTCAAATTGCTTTTTATGAATTGTACTAGAATTTCTCATTGTTAGTATGTGTATCATTGATAGATATTGAGAATTAAGTCTGGAGAATTTTATCCACCTTAAAAAGATGAAAAGAACCAGTTAAAAAACAGAGAAATCAACAAAAAGGTCATGTATGATGAAAAGACTGAAAAGGAATGAAAAGTCTGAAAAGAATGAATAAATAAAAGGGACCGTCGATATAAAATCAAAAACTAAAAAAAGAAGGAAAATGTGATAAGTTCGGAATCAGTACTTGATTATTCAATAAAACTTGAGGTGATGAGCATGGCTAACATTATGAAATAGTAGTATGTTATAGAAAGTAAATAAAATTCACTAAGCACATTGAAAATTTTTAATATATGAACTTATGCTCTTAAATTATTAATAAAGAAACTTTTTTATTGATAGTTCGTGTGATTCGACTCTAGGTTTTCAAAATTATACTCTCACTTCTTTAGATTGTACTCATTCATACTTGATAGCATAAAAGATAATTGTCCGAAAGTGATTTGAATATTAAAGATTGAAGATCACTTCACGCATGTTTTGTTCGAGACTAGCAAAATGCTGGTTGGGGGTGTGTTGAGTATGAAATATTGCATATTTTTCCTTACTTATTGTTCAATCCCCAAGTATAGGGTTGTGATGTAGTATAAACTCGGTAAGACCGAGGTCGAATCCACAGGGACTGAAACCTGTACGTTATCTGAAAATAACTAGAAATAGAACTAGAATAAGATGAAATATAAATCGGGTGAATTTTAGGAATAATGGTGACTAGTAATCTAAAGTATGTAAAATTCAAAGGTAGGGAACTAGGGTGCCAAGGATCCACTTGTAGAGATCAGGGAGATCTACGCTTGATTCATGAAATCAACTGGACTTCGAGTCCCATCTTCATCCAGTTGGAAGATATATCACTAAAGCACGATCTGAACTTCGTTTAATCTAGTTTTCAAGGGATCAGAAAGGTGTAAATTAGAATAGATTCCATCACAAACCATGCCCATGAGACCAAAGCAAACAACAGAATTAACCAATCCACAACCAATCTGAGTGATATATGAATGTCAGGAAGAGTTCCATCATTCCACCATGTCCAAGGGGCGATGGTGAACAACAGGGCTTCATAACCGCATAATCAGAATAACGAAAAGGAAATACTCAAGCCATTGCAGATCTACTGTAATATCAGTCACAATAAACCATTAAAAGCTTAAGGCATTCCTTAAAATCAAACTAAAATCAAATCAATTCATAACATGAATCTAACCATAGGATCAACCCTATCACGCCACAAGCTTCACCTCTTGGCCCTAGCCAAGAGATTCAGCCGATCATGGTCATGATCGGCCTAAATCCAAAATAAAACAAAAGGGAAAAAAAATAAATAATAAAAACAAAAATCTACTCTCTCTCTCCTGTACGTTCTTCACGTTCTAACCGAGATTCCCCAAGCCTCTTGACGACCTCTCCTCTTTCTCTCTTTTCTTTTTTATCTCTGGCACGGTCGGCTAGAATTGGTTTCTAAAAATCCATTTTAGAAACTAATTCCACAGCTGTTTTAACGCAGCTAACTCGTACGCAGGAAGACAACATGTAGGGCAGATCGGAGCCTCCTGATCTTGCTCCTTCAGATGATTCGATGTAAAGGAACAACGTCCCTTAAGGCGTTTTCGAGTGGCCAACACTATGGACGGATCAGATCTCGCATCCGATCACCACCGAGACCACACCACAGCCCGAAAAATCGGGTTGTGTTCGGTCGCAGAACAGGGACCGCGGAAATCTTCCGCAGAAACGCTGGTGGGGCCCATTCCCTCACTCATTTGAGAAATCCACACCGTCCATTGGATGCGTCTCAAAATTCTGGTCGGAAATGGATGTTTTTGGTCGTCTGTTGATGTGGCCCACAGGTTCTGTTACTCCGCCGTTCATCTTCTGTTTGGATGGTTAAAAACCATTCTCCGCTGTCTGTTGCAATTATGCCACCTAGGCGAAGGTGATACGGCCTTTAGAAACCTAATGGACGGTTCAGATCATTAGGTCGGAGAATGTGTGGGGCCCACAATGCAGCTCAGTTTTCGCTTATTACGCAGTAGCGGAAACGGCTGCTGCCGTGTTTGAATAGGAGACGGTCAAGGGTCTGTTTGACCGGACTGCATGGCTCGGTGCAATTCGGGTGTGCGTGCACTATATGCACGTCCACCCTCATGTGGGGTCCATTGTGATGTTCGTGAGAAATCCAATCCATCCATCCATTTTTCCACCTCATTTTAGCCATGGGGACCAGGTTTGAAGCATGTCCAGATATCAGGTGGGCCCCAAATTGAAGATTAATGGGCTGATCTGTCCATTAGCCCACTTCCCGAAGTATCCAATGGCTGAAAATTGACGTGTACGGTTAATTTATGGTCCTCAGGCCGTGTATGAAGTTTCGGGCTGAACGGATGGGGAACCCTGTGATCTTGCATTATGTACCATTTCGGGCCACTTGAGCTTTAGTTTCTCGATTTTCTCGGGTCTCTGGCGTGTAAATTTGTCGATCTTGGTCCCCTAGGGTCCGTTCCATACTTTTGTGAAATCTGATCATTAAATCTCGACTGATAGCATCTTTTTCAGTCCACGCTTGCAAATGTACCTTGCATCACAAACACGATTAAAATAGGGCATTAAATTGTATCATGTTCGTAAATATAGGCAGTAATTGGGGTTTGATATACAATATTTGACCCTCAACACAACCCCCAACCAGCATTTTGCTAGTCCCGAGCAAAGTATGCGAAAATTAAGTTGAGAATTACAGAACAATTTCTATGAACTCAGGGATATTTTGAAAAACAATTCAGATACGAAAAATCTAAGATTCATGAATGTTGGGCATAGTTCTCTCCTAGACTCAAGCACACGGTAAACTTCATAATTAAGTTCAAAGTATTAATCCATCAATTAGAACAATTCTAAACATTGAATTCCATAGATGTATAATCTAATCTCGACTTATCAACATTAAAATTCACTTCTCTATTTCAGGATATCATTGGTAACCAATAAGAGAATTCATGATAACTAAAACTTGCCTCACACATCATTTTTTCATTCTTTTAGTTTTTAATTTTTTTTCCATTAAAAGTAACGCCAAGAAGGGGAATCAAATCATCACCCATAGGGAGCAAACCTATGGTGAAGACTGTACACCCAACCCTTTTTCACATATCATCCATGGGGAATCAAATCCTCACTTATAGGGAGCAAACCTATAGTGAAGATTATTCGCCCAACCCTTTCCAAAGGTATCTTTTTTTTGTAACTGGGTATTTTCTTTTATTTCATTCTTCTTATTAAACATGATGGCCAAATTCCCCAGGTTGGTTCCTTCCATGCTTAATGATCACCAAGTTAATCCTTTAATAGAACTGAACCTTTAATGCGCAAGCGAGATGTTTTTTGTGCAATCATGACTCAATCAATATTTTGAAACCTCTAACCATGGATTAATAGTTCGAACTTAACTGTGAAGTTTAACAGATAACTGAATCCAAGAGTCATAAATTACCAACATCATGTATCTTGTAAGTCTAAATCCAATATGACTGTCCAAATCGCTTCGAATTCGTGCTAAATTCCAGAAAATTTTAAAAATTTTCACAATTTCTGCTCAAGATCAAGAAAACACTGATTAGGAAACCTAATCTCCCACCCCCAACCTAAAATCTACATTGCCCTCAATGTAACAGATATGAGCATGCAATGCACATGAGACAATGAAATTGAAAGAGAAGTGATGGAAAGATAGTACCTAGACGAAGGACTCAAGAGGCTTTTCCAAAGATATCAGCGAGAGAGCAAGTCAGCGTAAGAGAGAAAACACGAAAACAAACTATCCTAAAATAGCTCAGAAAGTAAACTAACCTAGTGGCATAAAACCATCTAACCTAGAACGATATAAGCAAACTACCCTAGTCCTATGAAAGTAGGGAAAAACTACTCAATCATGCTGTAAGGTTCCTCCTCCGGCCAATATCTTGATAAGTTTCTCAGTAAATTCCTCAACAGAATCATCCAAAAGCCCATCTTGCAATAAGCTTGAATGCCCTGGAGCATGAATGTCCAGAGAAACTTGTGTACCTTAGCAAAGATTTGTCGTTGATTCGCCTGAGGTATCCAAAGTATATATGATTCACCTATGTCAGAAAAAATCTCAGAATTAGTATCCCATGGTGAATCAAAGACTGCAGGTAGATAAAATTCAAAAGAATTCTCAGAAAGTAATGTAGTCTCACACATTCCGAAGTTCCAGACTTCGGTTCAATTTTCAGCTCCTCTTCCTGTAATGGTAAACATTCAGGCTCTGGGGAAAGAGGGGCTTCAGAATGAGGGTGCTCTCGGTTAGTAACAACTACTGAGATAGTCTCTTGCAAGGCATCCACTATTTCTTTAATCATAGGATCATTCGAATCTGAAAAGTATGCCGCGCAATCGTCCAAAGAATTGGAAAATTCAGCTGAGAGTGACTCATCTCCTGCATCGAAGTCTGTGATGATTTGTCTAAGGATTCCATCGTCTTTTAAAGTGGATGGACGCATGCTCGCTTGCTCTTGCCCTTCAAAGACAGATAGACAATCAATAGGCGAAGAATTGATGTGGAGACTCTGGTCATTGAAGCTACTCAGTGGAGGCATTGAATCGTTTAAAGTGTGTAGCTCAGATTGTGGCCTCAACTGGGTAGTTTCAAATTCCAGAGTCATATCAAGCAAGTCGTCCATCGCCCGAATCATGTCATCATTCAATTCAGGGCAGTGGTCCAAATATGCATCACAAGGGTTGGAAGGGTTAGTTGAAAGTGGTTCATTCTCCACATTCAAATCAGTCATGTCAGGCAGGTGGAGTAGATCATTATGGTTGACAACTTCCTGAACCTCGTGATCATTGGCAGGGGCCACACTTGAGATTGAATCCCAATACTCATCATCGTCCAGTTCCGTGCAGTGTGCACTTGGGATGGGATCACATTCCTCACATTCTATTCCTAGGTTGGGTTGAGGTTCAAAAAAACTAACCTCTACCTCATCAGTGTAATCATGTGTGTCATGTGAGTGAAGTGTGCCACTATCATTATATTTGAAAGATACCCACGTCACTTGATCATTCCTTTGGACAGTCATCGAGATCGACTCATCATCGAAAATTGAACCATCTGCTCATTAATGGAATCTAATTCCTCATTCGTAATTTCAGTTTCTGCCACAAGCGAGTTATGATCATTTTCTTCGCAATGTGCTTCTAGATTGGGATGAAGCTGGGGTAACCTAGCCTCTTCCTTCTCCATAAGACGTGACTGAATTATTGGAATTGAGGATTTGAGCAATTCGCATGATTGTATGAAAAGTTGATTGAACTGCTCTTGTGCTTTCATGAGCTTCTGAAGTGAGTCCTCTTGAATTGTTTCTGATTGGGTTTTAAAAGTAGAGGACCCAAGAGAATTATCACTATGATATATAGCTGGTTCAGCTTCCCGACATTGATGTTTCCACTGGTTATAGTCATACGGATCATAGGTGGGAGAATCTGATGGTTGGTAATACTTATTATCACTCATAATATAATCACGCATCATTTTCTTTTTCTCAGATGGGTGATAATGATTCTCACTTCCATAGTTATGATAACCCCAACACTCGCGTACTGTTCGTGGGGTGGAATTGTTCTCCCGTATAATCGCGTAAAGACTTCTTAACCGATGGAGTGTTATGCTCAAGTCGGTTCTCAATGATTGGTTCAGGAAAATTCTGAGACATAGGTTGATGTTGATCGTAATCATCATACATCCCTTCACACTGTTTCGCATGCTCAAAAGCTATCTCAGCATATTGACGTTCCCATTCGTGCATGTACATGGTGAGACCCTTAATCTGAATCTAATCTTAAGAAAAATAAAAGAAAAGATCCTACAGCAGTATGGAAAGTAAGAGGAAGAGAAGTTAGAAGGAAAGTACCAATTGAGAAGTTCCTATGTTAAAATCCTACAAAAGAAAACAAAAGAGATTAGCTTTTTAGAATAGAAAGTCTAAAGTTAGAAAATTCCTACAAAATAGAAGATTAGTTTCTAAAAAAGGAAAGTTCCCTAAACCTAGAAGATAAGTTAGTTTCTAAAAAGGAAAGTTCCCTAAAATTTGAAAGTTTCTAAAATAGAAAATTTAAACCTAAAAATTAAAAAAAAAATTCTAAAAATAAACTAATTCCTAAAAAGGAAAGTTTCTAAAAATAAAATAAAGGAAAGATGAGTTAGTTTCTAAAATTAGAAAGGGAAATAACTAACCTAGTTTCTAAAAACAAAAGAGGAAAGTTCTAAAAATAAATTAGTTCCTTTAAAAAAAAGAAAAAAAAAAAAGCCTAGAAATAGAAAATTTCTAAAAATAAAATCCTAATTCTAAAAGTAGAAAAAGTAGAGAAATTAGAAAGAAATTACCAATTTGGGAGTTTATCTCAGAATCCTACAAAATGAGAAGATTGGTTAGTTTCTAAAAATAGAAAAAAAATAAAAATAAAAATTCTAACTAAAAAAAATAAAATAAAAATCCTAAACTTAAACTAATCCTAAAACTAGTTAATCTCAAAAAGCGTAACCGTCAATCCCCGGCAACGGCGCCAAAAACTTGTTCAATCCCCAAGTATAGGGTTGTGATGTAGTAATAAACTCGGTAAGACCAAGGTCGAATCCACAGGGACTGAAACCTGTACGTTATCTGAAAATAACTAGAAATAGAACTAGAATAAGATGAAATATAAATCGGGTGAATTTTAGGAATAATGGTGGACTAGTAATCTAAAGTATGTAAAATTCAAAGGTAGGGAACTAGGTGCCAAGGATCCACTTGTAGAGATCAGGGAGATCTACGCTTGATTCATGAAATCAACTGGACTTCGAGTCCCATCTTCATCCAGTTGGAAGATATATCACTAAAGCACGATCTGAACTTCGTTTAATCTAGTTTTCAAGAGATCAGAAAGGTGTAAATTAGAATAGATTCCATCACAAAACCATGCCCATGAGACAAAGCAAACAACAGAATTAAACCAATCCACAACCAATCTGAGTGATATATGAATGTCAGGAAGAGTTCCATCATTCCACCATGTCCAAGGGGCGATGGTGAACAACAGGGCTTCATAACCGCATAATCAGAATAACGAAAAGGAAATACTCAAGCCATTGCAGATCTACTGTAATATCAGTCACAATAAACCATTAAAAGCTTAAGGCATTCCTTAAAATCAAACTAAAATTAAATCATTCATAACATGAATCTAACCATAGGATCAACCCTATCACGCCACAAGCTTCACCTCTTGGCCCTAGCCAAGAGATTCAGCCGATCATGGTCATGATCGGCCTAAATCCAAAATAAAACAAAAGGGAAAAAATAAATAAATAAATAAAAACAAAAATCTACTCTCTCTCTCTCCTGTACGTTCTTCACGTTCTAAACCGAGATTCCCCAAGCCTCTTGACGACCTCTCCTCTTTCTCTTTTTCTTCTTTTATCTCTGGCACGGTCGGCTAGAATTGGTTTCTAAAAATCCATTTTAGAAACTAATTCCACAGCTGTTTTACGCAGCTGACTCGTACGCAGGAAGACAACATATAGGGCAAGATCGGAGCCTCCTGATCTTGCTCCTTCAGATGATTCGATGTAAAGGAACAACGTCCCTTAAGGCGTTTTCGAGTGGCCAACACTATGGACGGATCAGATCTCGCATCCGATCACCACCGAGACCACACCACAGCCCGAAAAATCGGGTTGTGTTCGGTCGCAGAACAGGGACCGCGGAAATCTTCCGCAGAAACGCTGGTGGGGCCCATTCCCTCACTCATTTGAGAAATCCACACCGTCCATTGGATGCGTCTCGAAATTCTGGTCGGAAATGGATGTTTTTGGTCGTCTGTTGATGTGGCCCACAGGTTCTGTTACTCCGCCCCGTTCATCTTCTATTTGGATGGTTAAAAACCATTCTCCGCTGTCTATTACAATTATGCCACCTAGGCGAAGGTGATACGGCCTTTAGAAACCTAATGGACGGTTCAGATCATTGAGTCGGAGAATGTGTGGGGCCCACAATGCAGCTCAGTTTTTGCTTATTACGCAGTAGCGGAAATGGCTGCTGCCGTGTTTGAATAGGAGACGGTCAAGGGTCTGTTTGACCGGACTGCATGGCTCGGTGCAATTCGGGTGTGCGTGCACTATATGCACATCCACCCTCATGTGGGGTCCATTGTGATGTTCGTGAGAAATCCAATCCATCCATCCATTTTTTCACCTCATTTTAACCATGGGGACCAGGTTTGAAGCATGTCCAGATATCAGGTGGGCCCCAAATTGAAGATTAATGGGCTGATCTGTCCATTAGCCCACTTCCCGAAGTATCCAATGGCTGAAAATTGACGTGTACGGTTAATTTATGGTCCTCAGGCCGTGTATGAAGTTTCGGGCTGAACGGATGGTGGGAACCCTGTGATCTTGCATTATGTACCAATTTCGGGCCACTTGAGCTTTAATTTCTCGATTTTCTCGGGTCTCTGGCATGTAAATTTGTCGATCTTGGTCCCCTAGGGTCCGTTCCATACTTTTGTGAAATCTGATCATTAAATCTCGGCTGATAGCATCTTTTTCAGTCCACGCTTGCAAATGTACCTTGCATCACAAACACGATTAAAATAGGGCATTAAATGGTATCATGTTCGTAAATATAGGCAGTAATTGGGGTTTGATATACAATATTTGACCCTCAACACTTATACCTTAGTTTCATAAACATAATAGTGTTTAGTTGATTTAATTATACATATTTTCATGTGCGAAGCAATTTCGAGAGCTTAAGGTGAAATCAATGCCAAAAGGAAGATTTATGCTCAAAAGATTACTAAATGAAGATTTGGAGATTTGGAAGTCATTAATGAAAAATTCACATGCCAAAAATCCAAGAAAACCAAGTGAGGAATTAAAATAATCAAAGATTTGAAGTAAAGAAAAGGAATCCTGAAATTGCCCTGAAAACAAACATATTCCTGAAATTGTCCTCAAAAAGCATATTCTGAAACTTTGAGTTTATTTTTGGAAAACTGCGCTGAGTGTGTAAATTTGAGGAGGTTTAAACTCCAAATCTATTTTGGAAAACTGCGCAGAGTGCGTAAATTTGAGGTGGTTTCTAGATTTTTCCAACTCAGTGCGAAAGTCGGAGTTCCACAACTATAAATAGGATTCCCTAGAATGCTACAAAGCATTTTCTAGAGTTTGGAAAGGTCTCAAGGAGCATACACAAAGGTGGAGCAGCCGCCAAAGAGTTTTTCTTCTTCCCTAGTTTATTTTTCATACTTTGTTTAAGAGATTTGGTTTCAATCATTTCTATGATTGGCTAAACCTCTTAGCTAGGGCAAAGAGGTGAAGCTTGTAGCGTATTTAGATGTTTATTTTCCTTTGATTGTTGTTCTTATTGAACTTCATTGATTTCTAGTTTAATATTAAGGAAATATTTTCAGCTTTCTATGATTTATTGTGACTCAAATTACAATAAATGTTGTGATAGCTTTGGATATCTTCTTTTCCTGTTTTGAGATAGTGAGATTGGTAAATCCTGTTGTTCATCATCGTCTCCTGGGCATAGTAGGGTGATGGAATCCCTTCCAATCATCACAATTCTCCTCCAATGAGAATTAGGTCAATGAAAAGTTCAGATTTGATTTAAATTATTTTATCTTCCAATTGGATAGGATAGGACTCCAATTCCAATTGTGTTCCTTGAATCAAGCAAGGTAGCATCTTGATAGCTACGAGTGGATCCTTGGCACCTTAGTTCCCACCTTTAGATTCATAATCTTTAATCAACATTATTCACCATTACTCTTAATTATTCAAATTTTAATTTAGATCTTTTTCTAGTTATAGTTATTTTCAGAATACGTACAAGTTTAGTCCCTATGGATTCGACCTCGCTCTTACCGAGTTATTATTACATCGCAACCCTACACTTGGGTTGTGAACATGATCTGACACTGGGCTCCACCATTTCTCCCTTCCCTCTCTTCCACTCTTCCTCTTTCTTTCCTTCGCTTGGAGAAAATTCGTATGGGGAGAGGGGGAGTGCAAATGAGGCTCTTTTATAGAGCCAAAAATGGTGAAAATGGCCTCAATGACCCTTTACTCATTATACTAACCTTAGAGGGGTTATTTTCAACTAATGGGACCCACTGGGAGGTATATGAGTTAATCTAAGTAATGGGATAAGTGTCCCAGTAGGCAATCTATGTTTAGACACAACCATCCGATGATCAGACATGCCGATTAACCGGAAAGGCCCTAACCCAAATCGATGGTTATCGAGCGTCGATCAGGTCTGCGACTATACAGATTTGTGTAAGACATTAATTTAAGTTATTGTCCTAAATTTGGTCATAATCTAATGGCCCAAAGGCCACAACTTTGGCCAAGATCAGACAGAGGCAACTAACTTAAGTTCTGAATTGATTTCAGAAATATTCACCCATCCCATGCACTTACCTTATGAGTCCAAGTTAACTAATTCGAGACACTATCCGAGTTCAACATCCACGATGGATGTCAAGCCCGGTAAGACGACAGTTATTCTATAGTTTCGAGTCTAGCGAACCACTAACGTGCGATCTGTATCCAATCCGGTGAATCTGGGCATTTTTCGGGAGGAATTAGGCAGCGAGATTTGTCATGTACGATGATTAGGGTTCGGGTTAGATAAATTCATAATGTGGCCTATTTGCAATTAGCGAAAACAGTGATTCGGTTCTAAGCACCCTAATCAAGGATCCTAACTCAACTATACTAGAAACTATCCAAATTAGTAAAATATACTAAAAATAGACAATATTAATTTTATCGTATAAGATGATTCTTAGTATCATTATAAGTAATTCCTAAGAAGACACCGAATACAAAATATCTAAGATGAAAAAGATATGTGTGGTTCATTAGCAACATGAAATTGTAGAAATTTTCAGTTTCAATAGGTTAATTATCGGTAATTTTTTGGTATTGTCGGTTATTATATTATTTTTAAAAATTTTATGGCAGTTCATCATGAAGTTTAATTTATTCTCACCAAATTTCATTCTATTTACAATTTAAGAAATTTTCTAAAAATTCTGGGAGTACCAGTTGCCTGAAAGCAATGATTTTGGTATAGTTTCTAAAAAGTCTTAAATTTAACCTTCTTTTAGTTTTGTGTTATTTTTTATTTATTTTTATATAAAATTATACTCATCAAAATACTATATGACTTTTGAATCACCTTAATCGGAATTGTAGAAAAATAGATATAAAATTTTATAGTACACCAAAATTGTCAAAATCCGAATATGCAGAAAACTGTTGAACAAGGGGTGGCGGTGGCACCGCCACTTGATGTCCAATTTTTGGTGGTGGCACGTCGCTGCCGCGGTGGCACTGCCGGGGACTAAATAGAAACTTTTTTTTTTTTGCGATGGCACCGCCGAGGTTAGCCAACATTCTGAAAATTTTAAACTTCCACTCTTTTGGACGATTTTATTGGACCCCACATCACTCTTTTTTATCTCAAACACGCATGAATGCCTGCGCTCAAATCGAGAAATCAAAAGTAATGCCCAAGGACGCCCAATTCCCAGTTGGTAAAAATCCGAGACATTACAAACGGTCATAACAACGTTGTTGTAATGTGCGATGAGGGTCCAAGCTTCTCCCGAGGCAAAAAGAAAAAATAAAATAAATAATGTAGACAAGCCCGAGCCTAGCATGCATGTGGTGCAGGGGGTGGGCTCGCATGTGTGGTTTTTGGCATATCATACCCAAGACCCAAATACAAAATCATATTATATGAAAGTATATATAAAGAAGTATAATTTCCTTTAAAGTTTTAATATAGAACTATTCGCAACCGCTTGCAAAAAACACCTCCATAAAAGTGTTCTTTTTTCTTTTACATCCCCTTTTTTTTTATTTTTTAAAAAAAAAAAAAAATCAGGCTTATCATAAGTGGTGAAATTCATTAGGTGAGAATCATAAGAATATATTAAAAATCAGGGATAAGTGGTGAAATTCATTAGGTGAGAATCATAAGAATATATTAAAAATCAGGCTTATCAAAACTAAGGCCGGTCACACTCTGTAAACTTGGAGCTTTTAGGCATAATTTTATGCTGTTCCCGTTGCTTGGGCCAATCTAAGTTTCTTAACCAGGGGTGGCCCCACACAGATAAGGTGTTTTCCGGAAGCAGAGTATCCATAAGTGGTGAAATTCCACTAGCGTGAGTCCGTGGGGTGTGTGCGCGTGGTAAAAAAATTTTAAAAAAAATAATAATAATTGTGTGATGTGGCACGGACCACTCGTGTTGTGTTGACATGGCAAAGTTCTATGGGCCTCTTCATGATGTATTGTTATATCCACACCGTCCATCCATTTTATAAGATCATTTTAGAATATGAACCTAAAAACTGTGGTAGATCCAAACCTAAGTGAACCACACCTACGGAGTCCAGCTCCATGGGTCTGCTGTAAACAAGCTCTGTTTCAACACTGATAGCAGGGATGAGTGCCCATGTGGTATGAGTGTGTGTTGGAGGTGTGGGTGACTGGGTAAAAAAATAATAATAATAATAATAATAAAATAAGTAAATTAATTAATTAATTAATTAAACCATACCTGAAAGCACATGGGGATTGAACACCTACCATTGAAAACTTACGGAGGGCCACAAAAGTTTTAGATCAACGTAATCTTTTTTTCTCTCTACGTAGGTATGTGTGAGCAAGTTGAATGGAAAATAATTAACATGGAAAATAATTTTTTTTTGGCTCATGTTCTAAAATGATCTCACAAAATTAATAGACAATGTAGATATAACACATACATGATCGTGACACACCATAAATGAGGAGCCGCTTCGGTGGATCCTCGAATCCACCGAGGTGGGTGGGACCTCCACTGTGGGGCCTGCCATGATGTATATGACTACATCGATGCCGTCCAATCCATATTGAAAGCTTATTTTAGGGTATGATCCTAAAATGATGTAGATCAAAATCTCAATTGGACCCTAGTACATGAAACAGTGATAATTTACCATTAAAAACTTTTTATAGGATACATATGGCATTGTGAGCCCCACTAATGAAACAGTGGTAATTTACCATTAAAATCTCAAATGGACCCTAGTAAGTTTTTAATGGTGGAGATTTAATCATGACTATTTCCTATTATTTGGTCCACCAAAGATTTTGTCTGCTTCATTTTTTGGGATGTGCCCTAAAATGAGTTGTCAAAATGGGATACATATGTCATTGTGAGCCCCACAATCTGTCCGGGAGCCATGGAGGCCACAGGAAGTTATTGCATTGGGAACTTAGATGACCCATCTCGATGTTCCTAAGAAATCGACTGTGTCCATATATTTTAAGATGTGATGCCAAAAAAGAACTAGATCTAAGAGTCAAATGGGCCACACAAGAGGAAATTTTTTTTCACACACGCCTGCGCACTCACAGCACAATGGGTGCTCGAACCCGTGACCTCATGTTGAAACTCATGTGAGTCTACCACTGAGCCATAGGTCACAAGCTAAAACAGTGGGGATTGAGCAACCACTATGGAACATTCATACGCCCTCAAAAGTTGTGTATTATATTAAGTTTTTAGTTTTTTAAGTTCATCCCCGTGGTAAATAAATGGTTTGGATGTCATATAAACAATAAGGTGGAGCCTAGGAAGGTTTCAATGATAATACACCCTGATCCATAGTTCAAGTGATAGGCTGAGTGAAAGATACCTCGTTTCAACACTGAGGTCTTGGTAACGATCCCTAGTGGGGTGGCTAGCAGTGAAGTACCAACTGACAGTGGGGTGTACTAACAACATCACCAAAAAAAAAAAAAAAAAAAAGGTTTCAATGATAATCATTTCTTTCTTAAATTTTCCCTATGGTGTGGCTTACTTGAGGCTTGAATATGGCTACTTTTTTGTTAAATGCCCTAGAATGATCTCTAAAAACAGGACGGATTAGATTTCTCACAAATACCATGGTGAGCCCTACTTAGGATCGGAAATGGGCGCCCACACAGATTAGCTACTGAACCCAACAGTAGTGAACTCACTACTGAGGTGACATCACCGAGTTCTATGGCCTTCACCATGAGCTGTCCATGGTCTAATTGAGAGAGATTATTTTAGTGCATGACCCAAAAGGCAGATCTAAGCTCAAGTGAACCCGGCGTAGAAAATATTAGAGACTGACGCCCACCGTTGAAACCTTATTAAGAATAAGGAAAAACACAAATATCAGCTGGATCGAAAACCTCCAGTCCGAAGAAAATTTTAAGGGCAATCGTTCAATCCCTACTGTTTTCTTGGTGGGGGTTCAGTTTAGATTTAGATCTGCGTCATTCTCTATCTCATGTCCTAAAATAATTTCTCCAAATATATGTACGGTGGTGATACGACACATACATGATAGTGAGGCCCACAAAATATAGTGACGTCACACTCTTTTCGTTTGCGAGGATTAGGTACGACCCCCACCTGTTCCGAGCTCGGGACAGCGGAGGCATTGAGGGACACCGTTATGCATGAATTTTATCCAAACCGTTCATCAATTTTTCCACGTCATTTTAGAGTGCTGGGATAAAAATAAAACAGATAAAAGGCTCAAGTGGACCACACCACATGAAGCAGCAGTGCTAAGGACTCCCACCATTGAAACCTTCTTAGGGTCTATAATGTTTTTTATTTGCCATCCAACCTGTTGATATGGTCATATACTCCTGGATGAATTAACAAAAACAAATATCATCTTGATCCAAAACTTCCCTAGTCCCCATGAATTTTTCAGTGGTATGAATTTAATCCCCACTGTGTGGCCCATTTGAGCATTTAATCTTATCTATTTTTGGATCATAATTTAAAATGATATTAAAAAAAAAATGGATGGATGGTGTGGATAAAATTCAAACATCACGGTGGCCCCTCAGTGGCCGTTGGAGCCTCGGCCCGTCCCGAGCTCCGATCAGGCAGAAACGGATTGGTTGCTCCCCCTGCCACCGGCCAATGGCCGATGGTCGGTGCTCTGTGGGCCCCATAATGATGTATTTGTTTCATCCATGCCGTCCATCTATTTTTATAGATCATTTTAGGGTATGAGACAAAAAATGAGGTATATGCCAATCACAAGTGGACCACATTACTGGAAACAGTTTTGAACGTCGACCATTAAAAACTTTTTGGAAGCCATAAAAGTTTTGTATCAAGCTGATATTTGTTTTTTCCCTTCATCTAGGTCTTTATGACCTAATAAAAAGATTAGAAGTCAAATAAACAGTACAGTGGGTCTTAAGAGGATTTTAACGGTGGATGTCCAATCACTATTATTTTCCTGTGGTGTGGCCCATCTGAGATTTATATCCTCCCATTTTTAGGGGAAAAAAAAAAACCCATTAAATTATCTATAAAAATGGATGAACGGCATAGATGAAACACATACATCATGTTGGGCCACAGAGCACAGACCACCACCATCTGTTTCCCGAACAGGCGGGGTCGGTACCTAATCCGCCGTATATCAGTAGCCAAACCGCGTCCAGGTGTTATACACTTTTTTCGGTGGGCTGAATCATGCATACAGCATGCCTGCAATGCACAGAGCACGCGTACAGAGGAAAAAGAAAAATAAAATGAGCATGATGAATACATTCCGGACTCTCTATTATCGGTCTGTGCTTACGCATCGTCCAGTGGCACCCACATGTAAAGAGGGTCAAATAATCAGCCGTCCATCTGATATTTTCTATTGTTAATGGCCATATTTGAAAGATTCATTTTTAAAGGGTGTTTGTGACCTGCGATCGATGGAATTGGATGTGAATGGTTGATAACAAAAGCTTTCAGCGGCCCACATTCGGCTCTAACAATCATTGGTCAGGATCAGCATTTCAGTGCTAAATTTGGGTTGTTTCAGTCCATGGTAAACTAATCATATGGAGGGTTCTGATTACTAGAGCATCTGGCATGTGGACCCGAAAAGGGTAATGTGCTCGTAGGTAGGAGTCCATTTTTCACATTTCAGCATAAAGGGGACGACTCAACTCGCCCTACTCGTTTGGACCAAATTCAATATGAACTGAATGGGTGTGTACATCAGGACGACGAGTAGGATTTGCCCAATTCAAACTTAAACCGAGTTGAGTTTGAATTACCATAAACTTAATCTAATCAAACTCGACTTTATCCAAAACCCACTTGACCCGAATTCGGGTATATATATAATTAGAAACAATCATAATTTTTAAGTATCTCTAACCCTATACGCTGCACCTGATCTCAAACTCTCTCTTCCTCCCTCATCTTCCTCTTCCAAGCCACAACTACCCATCACCATTACCACTCTCTCTCTCTCTCTCTCTCTCTCTCTCTCTCTCTCTCTCTCTCTCTCTCTCTCTCTCCCCTCTTCCAAGCCCGACAACCACCCACCACCCTCCTCCTCCTCCTCCCTCTCTCTCCTCCCCACTCCCTCATCTCTCGATCTGAATTGGTGCCAACTCGAACCGACCCGGTACATTTTACCAAGTCGGACTTGGTCCGAATTAATCCAGGCCAGACCCGAATTCAAATCAGTTCAAGCATACTGGACTTGGTAACAAGTCGAGTTCGGGTTGGGCCTATTTCAAAACCGAATCGAGTCGGGTCAGCCCAAACTTGGTC
The DNA here is from genome assembly GCA_021015155.1 of Magnolia officinalis. Lineage (NCBI taxonomy): Eukaryota > Viridiplantae > Streptophyta > Magnoliopsida > Magnoliales > Magnoliaceae > Magnolia > Magnolia officinalis. Next base: position 67,441,999 of record JAJHSJ010000003.1, read on the forward strand.
CGACTCGACTCGATGCCCAACTTTATTTCAACAATTAAGTGAGCATGTGATTTAGGAAGCCAATTAGCTAGTGTACCGCACACCACCGACCTAGATGGTATGTTGACGTCACCAAGTTTCGTGGGCCTTTCATCATGAGATATGTGTTATATCCCAACCGTCCATCCATTTGGCAAGCTCGTCCTAAGGCTTGATTGAAAAATAAGACAAATCCAAAGATTGAGTGAACCACACTGCAAAAAGCTATGAGGATTGAACGTCTACCATTGAAATCTTTTTTAGAGTCATAAAAGTTTTGGATCATTATGATATTTGTTTTTCCCCTTCATCCACGTCTGTGTGATCTTATGAGCAAATGGGATGGAAAATAAATGTTATAGTGGGCCATATATGTTATGGGAAAATTTGAGCCGATATGAATGTTTTAACTTTGAGAATTATTGTCCCACTGTTATATGTGGTGTGGTCCACTTGAGCTTTGGATGTGACTTATTTTTTGGCTCATGCTATAGAATGACATGGCCAAATGGATGAATCCGGATAGATATAATAAATACATCATTATGGTGCCCATGTAACTTTGATCTCCTTTGAACTGCTAGTACAACTTGAAGATTTAGGCGCATTGCACGCCAACCAGGTTGGTGGTGTGTGGTACACCTAATCGGCTTCCATTACAGATGGAACACGGATTGCGTCCATCCTACCCTACTTGTCTACGTCTGCGAACGGGCAGCAGCTTTGAGTGGCCACTATGATGTATGGGTTTTATCCACACCATTCATTCAGTTTTCAGTGGCATTTTGGAATATAAGATCAAAACTGAAGAAGATCCAAGAAATAAGTGGACCATACAATGGGAATAAAACTTTTTACCGTTGAAAACTTTGATAAGAAATGTGGAAGGAGAAAAATATTCTCGTCTGCTTTGTATTTTCTATTGATAGTGTATATTTACAAAATAATCATGGTGCTATATTTGTACAACTAAAATGGTACTACATATGGAATGTACTATGAGTTGTACATGGCTATGCTTGATATGGGGCTTGATTTGTGCAATTATTCCATACACGGTTGTGCTTGATATGGAGATTGATTTGTTCAATTATTCCATACACGGCTATGCTTGATATGGGGCTTGATTTGTGCAACTATTCCATAACTGTCAATACTCCCACTCAAGTTGGAGCATGAAGATCTGTAATGCCCAACTTGGATCTGTAGAAGACAAATAATTCGCGACCCAAAGGTTTTGTGAAGAGATCAGCTTGTTGTTGGGAAGTGGGTGAATAAGCGGGAGTAAGAAGACCAGCACGAATATGCTCACGCACCAAGTGGCAATCAATCTCTATGTGTTTTGTGCGTTCATGAAAAATCGGGTTGTGTGTAATGTGAATGGCAGCTTGATTGTCGCAGTGAAGTAGTGCAGGGTGAGGATGAGAGATTGTGAGATCACGAAGAAGAGAGCATAGCCATTTATTCTCACAAGAGGTGTTGGCCATGGAATGATATTCAGCTTCAGCAAAAGAGTGAGAGACAGTGGATTGCTTCTTGGTACGCCAAGAGATGAGGCTATCGCCAAGTTTGACAACAAAGCCAGTGGTGGATCGGCAAGTCATAGGGCAACTGGCCTGGTCAGAGTCACAATAGGCAGATAATTGGAAACTGCAGGCTGAAGAGAAAAATAAGTCATAATCGGCAGTGGTCTTCAAATACCGAAGTAACCGGAGGGCGGCTTGCTGATGGGGCGCACGAGGAGCATGCATAAACTGGCTTAAAAGATTGACTGTGTAAGTAATATCTAGACGTGAAATGGTCAGGTAGATGAGACGACCAACCAAGCGGCGGTAAGAGGCTGGATCAACAAGAGGGTTACCATCAGTGTCATTGAATTTAAGATGGTGCTCCATAGGAAAGTAAGCAGGGCGAGAACCAAGTTGACCAGCATCAGAGAAAATGTCCAGAATGTATTTGCGTTGGTTCAAAAAAATTTCAGCAGGTGAACGTGCTATTTCAATGCCAAGAAAATACTTCAGATTCCCTAGGTTTTTGATCTTGAATGCAGTAGCCAAGTGGTTCTTGAGAGTAGTGATGGTCGATAAGTCGTTGCCAGTAACAAGAATGTCATCAACATAGATCAGGATGGCAGTGAACATGATGCCCGTAGTCTTGGTGAAGAGACTATGATTAGCATTAGATTGAAAAAAAACCTACCAAGGTAAGAACACGAGACAGTTTGGAGTACCATTGGCGAGAAGATTGTTTAAAATCATATAAGGATTTGTGCAAGCGACAAAAACGCTTCTCGCCCTGAGGGCAATAACCAGGAGGTGGATGCATGTATACTTCTTCATCAAGATCACCATGAAGGAAGGCATTGTGAACATCCAGTTGGTGCAAAAACTAACTTTTAGCTGCAGCTATAGGAAGAAGATAGCGAAGTGTAACAAGTTTAGCAACTGGAGTAAAAGTATCATGATAATCCAAACCTTCTACCTGGGTGTAACCCTTGGCATCCAACCGAGCTTTGTGACGTTCGATGGATCTATCAGCCCTGAGTTTGGTTTTGTAAACTCACTTACAACCAATGGGTTTTTTGTTGGGAGGAAGGGGTTCGAGAGTCCGGGTATGGTTGGCTTCCAGGGCTTTGATTTCATCAGTCATAGCAGCCCGCCAGTGAGGAACAATAACAGCTTGAGAATAAAGGTGAGGGTCATGAATATTGTTGGAAACAGAGGTGAGAAAAGCAAAGTGGTTAGGACTAAAAAAACGATAAGAGAGAAAATTAGGTAAAGAATGAAACGTACCTGAGAAAGTCTGTGGAGCGGGAGTGGAACGTGAAGGCTCCGAGAGGTCTGAGCAGATATAGTCTTGAAGGTAGGAAGGACGAATGATCTGGCAGTGTGGCCGAGAGGAGGCAATGGGAAAGTTGGGTTCAAGAGAAGGGCTATTGGTGGGATGATCTATGGGGTTAGGAAGATGCTCGTGGGGAGGAAGTGCAGGAAAGATATGGGTGGAGTTGATAGAGAGAGTATGGACAGTGGGTGGGGTGTCTGTGAGGTTATAAGTTGTAGGGTCAGCATAAGGAAAGACAGTCTCAACAAACCGAACATCTCATGAAGAAAAAAATTTCTTGGTTTCTATGTTATGTACACGAAAGGTGGAGTGACTAAGAGAATAACTAAGGAAAATGCAAGGGGAGGCACGTGGTGAAAATTTATCACGATGAATGTTCAAAGCATGTGCATAGCATAGACAACAAAAAACACGAAGAAGTGCATAAGTGAGGGCTTTATGAAAAAGAAGTTCATATAGAGTTTTATGATGTAGAGAGACCGACGGGGTACGACTAATTAAATACGTGGCAGTTAGGATGCATTCACCTCAAAAAGAGATAGGTAAACAAGCTTGAAAACATAAACAATGAACAACATTTAAGAGGTGATGGTGTTTTCGCTCGGCAACACCATTTTGTTGAGGAGTTTCAATACAAGTACGCTCATGAAGTACACCATGATCAGAAAAAAAGTTTTGAAGGCGATGAGCTAAAAATTCCTGACCATTATCAGTGCGAATTCGTTTTATGTCAAAATGGAATTGGGTTTTGATCATGTCAAAAAAATTTGTGAGACAAGAAAAAGTGTCTGATTTAAATTTCATAAGATAAACTCAAGTGACATGAGAATAATCGTCTACAATAGTAAGAAAATAATGTGCACCAGAATGAGAAAGTGTGGTATAGCCACCCCATATATTACAGTAAATACGATCAAAAGGATTTGCACTTTTATTTTCAACCAATAAAAAAGGTAAACAAGTATTTTTAGTACGAATACAAATATCACAATGAGCATCTTTATTCAAGTCAGAGAGATCTTTTGGGGTACAAGGAAGTGAAGGATGGCCTAAACGAAAATGCCATAACGGGTGGGCGGACGAGTCGGTGTGAAGAGCAATAGGGCCCGGGGCTCGAAGGTGATATGGACCTCCACGTTCCTCACCCATTCCAATCAGCTTCCTCGTGTGTTGGTCCTGAAAAATGCAAAGAGATAGAGTAAAAAAAAAATAAGGCAAGAGGCAGCTTTAGTAAACTGGCTAACAGAAATAAGATTGTATTGAAACAAGGGACAAATAACACATTAGTTAGCTGAAAGGAGGGAGATAAAACAAGATTGCCCATGTGAGTGACTTGAGCTGTGGCCCCTATGGGTAAAGTGAGGGACTGCGAGTGAGTCGTGACATGGGTAGCATGAGGTAAAAAATTAATAGCGCGAGGCCACATGCGCTGAAGCCCCCGTGCCAATGACCCAAGGTAAGGAGGGCATAGAACCAGTGAGTGATAAAAGGCTAGAGGTACCAGAAAAATCATCCACACGGCTTGGCTGAAGAAAACCCATCAATTGTCGATATTGCTTAGTGGAGAGACCAGGGATTATACTTGCAGTGGAAGGAGAGGATGCCCAAGATACTGCATTGGCTGAGACGGTTAGAGTAGTTGCGGCAGCAGGCTTCTGCTTAGCCATGGAAACGGAAACGTTAGAGATCCCGAAGAACGAGACGCTTTGATACCATGATAAGAAACGTAGAAGGAGAAAAATATTATCGTCTGCTTTGTATTTTCTATTGATAATGTATATTTACAGAACAATCACGATATTATATTTATACAACTAAAATGGTGCTACATATGGAATGTACTATCAGTTCTACACGGTTGTGCTTGATATGGCGCTTGATTTGTGCAATTATTCCATACACGGTTGTGCTTGATATGGGGTTTGATTTGTGCAATTATTCTGTAAGACCCGTGACCCCGAAATCTAGTTTGTACACTAGATAGCCGTTGACTATAGGTTCATTGGCCTCAAGAATGTTTTGAATTGATCATAATGGTGTTCTATTATCAAGCCGCAAGCCATATTTCAACCCGATGTCCAAATTTTAAGATATGGACTTAAAATTAAACAATTTGAGAAATGACAATTATGTCCTTATTTTATCTGGCGGTGCCCCACCATTGAGTTTTCAAAATCCGTTAGGTCCAAGAGCCTAACCGTAGTCGAGTTACGGAGTTAATGGCGAAAATGACATGTCAATAGGACACCCGGATAATAAGTTATGCATAGATATGTACATGTATATTTTGAGAAAATATACTCAAATGACCTCGATGTTTTTAAACTCCTTGGAATACGTTAGTTCCAACTACTTAAATAACATTGTTATATTGCTACTGTTATGGGAAGATCTGAGCCATCTATATAATTCCAAAGGCCGAGACCATACTAACTCAGTTGGGCGAGCAAGTAGTGATCACGATGCACAAACTGAAAGATCGCAACAAGTCACAAAGGAGGCTTCTACTCCGAGGTTGGTAGTCGATCGACAACCTATGTTCCGGGAAAGGACAGCCGAGCCGACCCCTCGTTCTCGTTCTCATCTTCACCTTCTATTTGAAGGAGGCCGAGCTCTTGCCCCCGTCCTCGCCCCACACCCTTCCGAAGGAAGCTGTCCCAGGCCGAGGTCGGGGAGATGCGAGGATATTATGCGCTAAGCTAAACTTGAAAACTACCATAAGAAGACGTGGCAGATTACTTCGGGCGCAGATACGCACGATGCGCAGAATGTGGAGCGTAGATCATTGGATTATGCGCAGTATCTTCATGATTCGAAAATCTCCCTGATTGGGCGGATCATGTCGTGATTGACGGATTCAGACCATCCCATAGTTAGATATAAATACACGAGGACCCCATTGCTATAGGTACGCAATAACTTGCACTCTCCCTCTACCTTCTAACTTAGACCCCGATTCCCTTGACCTGACTTAGGCATCGGAGGGTCCCCCGGCCTAGCCAAGGTCTCCTTTACTCACCCTTTGTGCAGGACCAGGATCTATTCGAGGAGTGGAGAGTGATCCAGATTTTGTCCTCAACATTTTTTAGCGCCGTCTGTGGGAAAAGATACAAAAAGTCAGGTTTTTATTCTCGAGTATAATGGCAAGAGAAAAGAAGAAAACAACAGTTGCAGAACCAGAACAGAATGAGCAAACTCGTTCCCCTTGCTACTTCACGCGGAATCGGCCCCGGGACCTTCCCAACGTTCTCACAATCGGGCAAACAAGTATCAAACCATGTAGGGCGAGATACAAGCCTTACGTGATGAAGTGAATAGGATGAAGCAGTAACAGGAGCCGCAGTTGCATTCGGCTCAAGAAGATCCTGTCCCTGAACCCGTCGGCCCGGTTGTGGAAGCACACTCCGTGCCAAGGAGTGTGAGACCCGAGGCACCCCAGCATCCTCAAGTGCCCGTATCGGGTCACCATCCTCCTCCGACCCTAATCCGACCCTCAGCTCGGAATACCGTGACGCGAGCTCCGACTAATGCCTCGGTTACCTCAGCCCTGGCACCAACGGATCTCCGTCACCGGCTAGAACGATGGAAGAGAAGGGGAACCCCGGAGATGGAAAATATCCAGGAAATCGTGGCGGAAAACAGAGACCCGTAGGAGAAGCAGTTCGAGGAGCTCAATAACAAGTTCTTAGCTCTGAAAAAGAAGCAACAATCAACGTCAGTTCCCGCTGTCATCCAGGCAATGATGGAAGAGACCGAACCTCCCTTCAGCTCGGAAATAATGAACGAGGTGATGCCTCAAAGGTTCCGGATACCTCCTGTCATCCAATATTCTGGGTCAAGGGACCCTTCTGAGCACGTGGAAGCCTACCGCTCCTGGATGCAATCCAGACGACGACGGATGCAATGATATGCCTGGGGTTCTCGATCACACTAACGGGGTCCGCTCGGAGTTGGTACCGACAACTCAAACCATACTCCATCAATTCCTTCGCAGAGTTGAGCCGACTATTCCTTACCCAGTTCATTAGCGGTAAGAGAAGTCGAAAACCCAACACTCACTTTCTGGCCATCAAGTAAGGGCCGAAGGAATCAGTAAAAGATTACATCGCTCGTTTCAACGAGGAGGCACTGTTGGTAGAAGACTACGACAACAAAATGGCGCTCGCCGCCATGTTCAGTGGTCTAAAAGAGGGGAAGTTTACTTTCTCCATCGGGAAGAACCCGCCAAAAATGATGGCCGAACTTATCGCCAGAGCTCAGAAATATATCAACGCGGAGGAATTCACCAATGCCCGGAAAAGTGACCAGGTGACTGAGCCGAATGGTAAGGGGAAGAGGCCCAGGAACGAGGAATCTCAGATGCCTAGCAAATGGACCGACGATTGCGCTCCTCGCGATTGTCGACCGAGTAGAAGGCCGGAGGGAAGGTTCCGTTCCTACACCCCCCTTAACACATCCGCCAAACAGATCCTACTCGACATTCAAGGAGAAAAATTACTGAACTGGCCTGTCTGAATGAGAGTCGATTCGGACCATCGAGACAAGCCCAAGTACTGCCGCTTCTATCGAGACCACGGCCACAATACAGATGACTGTGTTAATCTTAAAGATGACATCGAAGCCCTTATTCGAAAAGGACACCTGCGTCGATACACAAAGGAAGGAAAAACCGCTCGGAGGGAAGAAAAGGAGCGGAAGCAGCCAAATAACGCCGTGGCAGAGCCCGCCGAAATCTGTACCACCTTCGGGGGCTCATCCGGCGGAGGAGATTCAAATAGAGCACGAAAGGCATACTCCAGGAAGTCTGAACTAGAACACTACGTTCACTTAACTGAGCAGTCCAATAAAGAACTTCGGGTCAGTCCGTGCACTTTGACGTTCACGGAAGAAGATGCACGCGAGATTCAGCACCGCACGACGACGCTCTAGTAGTCACCATGACTATAGCGAATTGCAAGGTATACCGTATCTTGGTCGACACCGGGAGCTCAGCTGATGTACTCTACTCTAAAGCTTTTGAGAGGATGGAGATTCCACAGTCTCACCTCAGACCTGTACAGACCCCTCTGCATGGCTTTGTCAGGGAAAGAGTGATTTCCGAAGGAGCCATTTCCCTCCTAGTGACTGCGGGAGAAGAGCAGCATCAAGTTACACTTATGGTGGACTTCTTAGTTGTCAATGTGCCATCTGTACACAACGTTATCCTGGGCAGACCATCTCTCAATGCAATGAGAGCGGTCATTTCAACTTACCACCTGATGATGAAATTCTCCGCCGAAGGCTGGATAGGCTACCTCCGAGGCGACCAGCGGAAAACTCGGAGATGTTATGCGGTGGCGGTAAAGAAGGGGTCAGTTAAGCAGGCGGGCCTGTGGAAGGCTCGTTTGTGGAAGACTTGGAGAAAGTGCCGCTTGATAAAGCTAATCTGAGCAGAACTGTTCAACTCGGGACGTCACTGAATCCTGAACAACGGCGCAAAGTCCTAACGTTCCTGCGACAGCACAGTGACGTCTTTACATAGTCTCACCAAGATATGCCCGGGATTTTCCCGAAAGTCATGGTCCACAGGTTGAATGTGGATCCAGATCATAAACCTGTCAAGCAGAAAAAAAGGTAGTTTGATGTCGAACGGTATGAAGCAATAGCCGACGAGGTCTCTGTTCTACTTGACACGAGATTTATAGAAGAAGTGCATTATCCAAATTAGATCGCAAATGTGATGCTAGTGAAGAAAACCAACAGGAAGTGGCGAGTTTGCGTGGATTACTTGGATTTAAACAAAACTTGTCCAAAAGACAGTTTTCCGTTGCCTCGGATCAACCAGCTAGTGACAGCACGGCGGGTCATGAATTACTTTCTTTCCTGGATGCCTACTCTGGATATAATCAAATCGCGATGCAGCCCCCAGATAGGCAGAAGACTACCTTTGTCACAAACAAGGGACTCTACTGTTACCGGGTCATGTCATTTGGCCTGAAAAATGTTGGGGCAACATACCAACAGCTAGTAAATCAGATGTTCTCCAAACAGATCGGACGCACAATGGAAGTATATGTCGATGACATGTTAGTAAAAAGTATCAAAGTTGCCGATCATCTGACGGATCTCGGAGAAACGTTCGCCGTCCTCCGAGAATACCAGATGAAGCTGAATCCAACAAAGTGCGTTTTCGGAGTCGGCTCGGGAAAATTCCTCAGTTTCCAAGTAAGTCAGAGAGGTATCGAGGCTAACCCCGATAAGATCAGAGCACTCCTCGACATGAGTTCACTTCGGACTATCAAGGAAATACAATGCCTCACATGACGAGTTGCGGCACTCGGACGTTTTATATCCAAAGCAACGGACAAGTGTCTTCCCTTATTCCAACAGTTGAAAGGTCACAAGAACACAGAGTGGACGTTGGAGTACGAACAGGCCTTCCAACAACTGAAGCATTACCTGGGTTCACCTCCACTGTTGTCCAAACCTGAAGAATGTGAACCTCTATTCCTCTACCTCGCAGTCTCAGCCTCGGCAGTTAACTCGGCTCTGATTAGAGAAGTCGGAGGTAAACAGCACCCTATTTATTATGTGAGCAAGGTTATGGTACCGGCAGAAACAAGATACTCGCCCCTGGAGAAACTAGCGCTCAGCCTGGTTGTTTCAGCTCGGAGTTGCGCTTATATTCCAAGCACATTCCGTGATCGTGTTGACAGACTCCCCCCTCAGACAAGTTCTTCAGAGGCCTGAGGTGTTAGGTCGGATGACCAAGTGGGCCATCGAACTTGGCGAATTCGACATTCAGTTCCGTCCGAAAACAGCAATCAAAGGTCAAGCCGTGGCCGATTTCATCACCGAATTCACTGCTCTAAGGACCGAGGAAATTGGCACCGGGGTTGAAACGAACCCACCTGTCTCTCCGGTTAACCAAAAAGTGACAGCAAACCCGGGATGGGTCCTTTATGTGGACGAATCATCCAACGCCAAAGGAGCCAAGGCCGGGATCATCTTGATCGCGCCAGATTCCATAATAGTCCAATATGCAATCAGATTGGGGTTCAAAGCCTCAAATAATGAGGCGAAATATGAAGCTTTGTTAGCCGGACTCAGATTAGCAGCAAGTATGGGCGTCCAATCTCTTCAAGTCCGATGCGATTTTCAGCTGGTGGTGAATCACATCTCTACCGAATACGAAGCCAAGGAAACAAGGATGATCGCTTATCTGGGCGAAGCAAAGAAATTGATTGAAAATTTCTGGAATTGCATTATCCATCAAATCCCGAGAGCGAAGAATTCTTGGGCTGATGCCCTAGCACGACTCGCCTCAGCCGCAGAAGGGAAGATCCCGCGAGTCATCCCCGTTGAAGTTATTGAGCATCTAAGTATCGACAAAGTGGAGAAAAAGGAAGTTAATCCGATTCACGCTAATCCGAGCTGGTTGGACCCGATCTTTAACTATCTCACGACATGCGAGATCCCTGCGGACAAGCTGGAGGCTAGGAGACTCAGAGTCCGGGCGGCTCGGTATACTGTCTTAGATGGTACCTTATACAAAAAGGGACATTCTCAACCAAATCTCAGGTGTCTCCGGCCCGAAGAGGTAGAATATGTTATCCAAGAGATCCATGAAGGAATATGCGGAAACTACTCTGGTAGTCGCACCTTGGCCCTAAAGATATTCTGACAAGGGTATTTCTGGCCGACTGTCAAGGAAGACTCCAAGAACTATGTTCGGAAATGCGATAAATGTCAGCACTTCGCGGCCGTGCCGAGGTACCCCGCCGAAGAAATGACCCCTATGAGCGGCCCCTGACCATTCGCTCAGTGGGGGATCGACATTATCGGCCCTCTACCCACGGGAAAAGGACAACTCAAGTTCGTCATTGTCGTTGTTGACTACTTCACCAAATGGGCCGAGGCCAAGCCCGTCGCCAAAATTACATAGCAAAAGGTGATTGACTTCATCTGGAAAAACATTATTTGCCAGTTTGGGATTCCATGAACCATCGTATCAGATAATGGCCGACAGTTCGATAACGACAAATTTCGAGACATGTGTCAAGGGCTCAGTATCACGAATGCATACTCTTCTCCCCGACATCCCCAGTCGAACGGACAAGTAGAGGCAGTCAATAAGTTCATCAAGCATCACCTGAGGACAAAACTGGAAAAAGCGAAAGGCAGTTGGGCCGAAGAACTTTCGTTCGTTCTCTGGGCCTACAGGACCACAGCTCAGTCTTCAACGGGAGAAACTCCATTCTCGCTCTCCTACGGCTCGGAGCGGTGGTGCCGGTGGAAATTGGTCTTCCTACGGCCCGAGTCGGGAGCTACCAGGAAAAACAGAACTCCGAGCATATTGTCGCAAACCTAGATTTGCTGAAGAAGTTAAAGATATCTCGAAACTCTGAGTCGCAGTTCGGCATCAACAAGTGGCACGGTTCTACAATTCAAGAGTCAAGGCTAGGCAATTCCGGCCAAGGGACTTAGTCCTTCGTCGAGTGTTCCAGAATACCGCCGAGCTGGGGGCTAGTACACTCAGACCAAACTGGGAAGGGCCTTATCGAGTCGTCCGATTAGCCAAGCCAGGCTCCTACCACCTAGAAGGCCTCGAGGGTCGTCAACTCCCTCATCCCTTGAATGCCGAGCATCTGAAAATTTATTATCCATGACGGGATAAGCCTTTAAGGCTCTCAATAAATGTACACCTCCGAGCGACAAGCCTTTAAGGCTCCTAATAAAATTCGTCTCTTCTCATTTACATGAACGAATCATCTACTAAGGAAAACTTGCCTCTCACATGTAGGGGCGGACTCAATGGATTAATCCCTTGAGGGGGTTAGTGCATTATCTTACAAAAAGTTCTACACGATATTCCCAAGTTAAGGGAAAAGCCTAAACGCTGACCCGACTCCTCTAACATAGGAATCGGCTCACAAGTTAATAGGTAAAGTGAAAGGTTCTCGCCAATTGTGTGACGAGCCGACCCCCTGGGGGTCCGGACTCAATAAACAGGCCATAATAGCCTTAAAAACTCTACAAAGTAGCATTGGAAAGGGGCTGACCCCCCAAAGGGTCGGCTTGGCCATACCCTAAAGAAAATCAGCCTACCAATGAGTCAATTCGGCGATCGGATAATCTACAAACAAGACATTCGAAAATCAACTACGGATTAACATACGAGGAAACATCATTCATAAGCCCTCCTCAGAGGGTCAAAAAATCATCATCCACAAGCCTTCATCAGAAGTTTTTTTTTTTTTTAAAGGGGGGGGGGGGGGGAATATACAATATCTAGCCCTTTTGAGAAGATGGGCCAGCTATAGGGCCAAGGGGTGGGTCAGTTGTGATCTCAGGCATGCCTGTAGCGGGCTCGTCACAACTGGTAAGGTCCATTGAGAGGACTTCGAAGTTAAGAGCTGGGTAAAGCTTTTTGACCTCGGCCAGACAAGCATCAAAACCTGTGTCATAACCAAAGTCGTACAGTTTGTCCAGCTCCTGAGCTCTTTCGGCGGAATTTTTATACTCTGCCACCGCCGCATCCACTCGTAAGACCGCTTGAGCCTCCAGCTCAGCTTGCAGAGAAGCTTTCTTCACAGATGCAGCGGACTCGAGGACCTGTCGTTGCTCAACGAGGTGTCTGGCCGCAGCAATATGTTCTAAATCCAAGTTCTCTTTCGTCGTTTCAGTGCACGACTCAGCATCTGTGACCCTGAACTCCAAGTCTTGTTTCGTCTAACGCAGACTCTCAAGTTCAAGGTCAGCCGCATCCAAGTAAGTCTAAAGTCGGGTGACTTCCACTTGGAGTCGGAGCTCTGTCACTCGCGCCTCTGTCACGGTCTTCTTGAGTTCCTCCAGTTCCGCAATTGAGGCCCCAAGTTTCCCTTCAAGCTCGGCCCGTCGTGCGTTCTGCTCTATCCTCTCTTCTTCGAACCTAGCTCAGTCAGCCCTTTGCTTCGCCTTCTCGGCCATGAACTCAGCCCGCTCCGCTTCAAGCCGTTCCAACTATTTCAGTCTCTCCTTCACCTCAACCATTATTGGCAATGATTGGTACATCACGGCCACATAATCGTTCACAAAGTTAACATGACGGCGAGAGAGGGTCTCAACGATCTGAGCCTCTGGAACGTACTTAGCAGCCCAAGGAACTAATTGGGCCATGTGGAAATCGGGAGGCAGGTCCACGGTTGGAGGCATAGAAGTCCTTTGGGAAGGGGTAACGGGGGAAGATCCTCTAACCCCACTCACAGCAGAAATCTGAGCACCCTCTTCAGGCATGCTCCTACGTCTAACCATGACTTGAGGACGGTCCAGCTGGGGCTCTATGTCAGCCACGAGTACTGCAAGTCGCACCGAGGCTACCTCCCTGAGTGTTTCATCCACCACCTCCCTCCTGAGTTCAAAAGGTCCCGCTTAGGGGGCTTGTCCCACAGAAGGCGATGAGATAGTAATGGCCTCGACTCGGGCAGGGGCTCCAACTTCCGGGACTCCAACACGAGCAAGAGCTCCAACTCTAACACGGGCAAGAGCTCTAACCTCGGCTCAGGCAGGAGCTTCAGCCTCGGCCCGGGCAAGGGCTCCAACCTCGGATTAGGCAGGAGCCCCTACCTCCTTAAAAGCAAGGGTATGAGCCTTAACATTGGCCTCGGAGGTTCTCCTCCTCTTGGACGTCGCCTGAGTTTTCAGTTCAAATGAAAGAACAACGTCCATATGGGGATGCAGTGGCCTTCTCCTCTTCGAACCTCCGACCTCCATTCTTGCAAAAAGGATGAGGGAATGAGAAATGACTTTAAGCAACAAGTCAAGCGATCTTTAACTCTATTTATCCCACTTACCTAGGGCAAAGAGTGTAGGTTGGACTCTGCAGAAGCCAGGTGACACCAGATTCTCAGGATTGATGAGCTCGAACCAAGTGGGTTGATCAACAGGGACAACTCGGACTCGGTCCACCTGATGTTTACAGAAAGGAGAGAGCTCTGGAGCCCCCCTAGGTTGAACTGCAAGAAGTAAGCAGTAAGATTTGGCACAAAAGAAATAAGGGTGTAATTCGATTAAAAGAAGGTTCAACAACCTGGATTGGCAAACTTGGTGGGGACTCCGCGTTTCCACCGATCCAGTTCGGAGGCCGAAGCTTCCATTCTCTTGAAGCCCAGAACCATTTCCCTTTCCAATCTTTATTGGAAGAAGGAAGCTGTGTTATCAGACCTGGGACACACGGAGGTCTAGCTGAGAAGTACCACCAGGCCTTATCCATATTATCAAATTTGGGCATATACAAAAAAGAAAATTCCCCCTGTGTCAGCCTCTAGTCCCTACCCGATGCCAAAGAACGAACATAGAGGCCAGAATCCTCCAAGAGTTAGGGACGAATTTCCCCGGTGCAATCCCCAATAGCGCAGTCAGCTCGAGAAGGAAAGGATGAATGGGGAATTGTAGCCACACTGGAGAGCACATATGAATATGGCGATCTCTCCTTCGGTTAGAGACCCTACTTGGTCTGTGGGGTCGGGAGCTCGGATATGAACCAAGTCGGGGATTTGATAATCCTCTCGAATTTGACTCATCTGGGAATCGACTATAACCGACCCCCGGGACTAATGGTTTAGGTCAACCTCCCCCGGGGCCCGCTCTCGACCGTCCTGCAGGGTCGCGAAGAGTCCCCTCCCTTCCTACGACTTTTCTCCTTTTTACTAGCAGGCCTCTGGGCCGAGGATGAATCGCGAAGGGGCATAGCCCCAGCGGCCCCAGAGGGGCGTTCAGACTTTCCGGATCCTGAAGAGAAGGTTTCTTGTTCATCTTCGGAGCCAGCTCCCAGAACGTAACTCATCTTGATGGACACTCAATACGAAAGGGAAATACACTTAAGTGGAGGAAGACTCACAGCAGTGCAATCAATGCCTCAACGAAGATTGGTGCGACTCCATCGCTTACGAGAATAGGCCGAACCCCCTCTCCGGTGAAAGATGCGATTTCCGGCGAGAGGCGATTTCAGATGAGAGGCGATTTCTGGTGAGGACGATTTCCGGCGAGAGGCGATTTCCGATAGGGACGATTTTCAGCGGAAGCAATCTTCAAGAAGGGTGATCTCAAGTAACAATTCATAACGCAAATGGAAAGAATGATTTCGGAGGGGATTTATATAAGCCTGGCAGAATCTGCGCATTAATGACGAGGAGTTATGGCCGCAGCAAGACCGATGCAAGCCGACTTCGGAATACACGTGGCCGTTCACTACTGGCTCAGCCCCTGACGAACGGTACGATTTTGACATCGAGCGGCACGTTCTAGATAGGAGAAACCACGGCCAAGAAGGAGCGTCTCTTGGACGCTTCATAAGATATACGTGGCAGACCACAATTAGTGAATGACGATTCGAAATCCTAACCGCTATCACGCGTAGGACAATCAGCAAGCGGGAAACCCTGAAAAGGAGATACCTCGAATTTCATAATGATAGTGAAAAGGAGCGGGGCTAAGTGGATGATCTCCCAAGTCTCATTACTCTCCGAGCCAAAGTCCGACTTGGAAGAGTAGGGGGCTTCTGTTGTGGGAAGATCTGAGCCATCTATATAATTCCAAAGGTCGAGACCATACTAACTCAGCCGGGCGAGTGAGTAGCGATTATGATGCACAAACTGAAAGATCGCGACAAGTCACAAAGGAGGCTTTTACTCCGAGGTTGGTAGTCGAATCGACAACCTATGTTCCGGGAAAGGACGGTCGAGCCAACCCCTCATTCTCGTTCTCATCTTCACCTTCTATTTGAAGGAGGCCGAGCTCTCGCCCCCGTCCTCGCCCCACACCCTTCCGAAGGAAGCTGTCCCAGGCCGAGGTCGGGGAGATGTGAGGATATTATGCGCTAAGCTAAACTTGGAAACTACCATAAGAAGACGTGGACGATTACTTTGGGCGCAGATATGCACGATGCGCAGAATGTGGAGCGTGGATCATTAGATTACGCG
Source organism: Magnolia officinalis (assembly GCA_021015155.1). Classification (NCBI taxonomy): domain Eukaryota; kingdom Viridiplantae; phylum Streptophyta; class Magnoliopsida; order Magnoliales; family Magnoliaceae; genus Magnolia; species Magnolia officinalis. Next base: position 67,457,796 of record JAJHSJ010000003.1, read on the forward strand.
CAGTATCTTCATGATCCAAAAATCTCCCTGATTGGGCGGATCATGCCGTGTTTAACGGATTCAGACCATCCCATAGTTAGGTATAAATACACGAGGAGCCCATTGCTATAGGTACGCAACATCTTGCACTCTCCCTCTACCTTCTAACTTAGACCCCAATTCCCTTGACCTGACTTAGGCATCAGAGGGTCCCCCGGCCTAGCCAGGGTCTCCTTTGCTCACCCTTTTTGCAGGAACAGGGTCTATTTAAGGAGTGGAGAGCGATCTAGATTTTGTCCTCAACAGCTACTATACGCTTAAACCTTTTCAAAATCATCACAAAACATCTCATAACGCTTTAAAATCAATTTCAAGTCCACACATATGAAAACCCTCTTGCAACATTTTATTTTTCAGCACTCTTTCTTGCTGAGTGTGAAGTTGAGAAGAAGAAGGAAAAAAAAAGGAAAGAGAAGCTGAGGTTGAGAGTCAAACCTCTGATAATTACAGGTGAGTGCATAGATTAGGAGCACGTATATGTGTATGTTGAGATTTCCTTCAAAACTCTATTGCTGGAATTTATGTTTTAAGGTTAGAAAATTGCTGGATTTTCTGTTTTAAGGTTAGGTTTTCGCTGGATTTTCATTTAGGGTTAGAAGATTGCTGAAATTTCTGTTTTAAGGTTAGATAATTGCTGGATTTTCTATTTTAGGGTTAGGTTTTTGCTGGCTTTTTATTTAGGATTAGAATATTGCTGAAATTTCTGTTTTAAGGTTAAATAATTGCTGGAATTTCTGTTTTAGGGTTAAGTTTTCGCTGAATTTTCATCTAGGGTTAGTAGATTGCTAAATTTTCATTTAGGGTTAGGTTATTGCTGGAATTTCTGATGGAGTTAGTTAAAGTATTGCTCGATTTTCTTTCAAAACCATATAGAAGACTAGCTTTTCTTATTTAAATTCGTTAGGTTATTGCTGAATTTTCTTAAGGTTATGACTGAATTTTCTAAATTAGTTGACTAGGTTATTAATGGCTGATTAGATGAAAGTCATACGTATTTCTAACGGATTCTCTCTTTGTCCCTTACAATGTATTTTCTAAGTTGGACCCAATCCAATCCGATCCGGACCGATGCCCAGCTCTAGTTCAAATGATGGGAGCACAGCTTTGGTTGATCCCCATTTCCACCAAGGTAGGTGAATCCCTAACTATAGGGCCCACCTTGATAAACCTGCAGTCTTAAATCAATGCGGTCCATCCTTTTTGATAGCTCAATTTAAGGCATGGTTCCAAAAATAAAGTAAAAAACTTCTCGTGGGTCACAAAAGTTTTAAATAAAGTTGATATTTATGCTGTACTTTCGTTCAAGTCTTTGTGACCTTACAAACAGGCTAGATGGAAAATAAACATTCCCGTGGCTCACAATAAGTTTTTAATGGCAGGTATTCAATCACCACTGCTTCCTATGGGGTGGTCCACTTAAGATTTGAATATGCTTAATTCATTTTTTATCTGTCAAAACGGCTGGACGGCGTAGATGTATGTCACATACATCATGGTGACCCCACAGTCAGGGATCCACCGAAGCGGCGCCTGTTGGGCACCGCGTGAGATGAACATCATCTCAAAAGTCAAAAGTCGACTTGGATTTCGGTAGTGACCCCTCCAAACCCGAGCCTGGTACTTGAAAAGATTCGTAGACGTCTGTGATGAATATGTTTCGTCCACACCGTCAATTCATGTTGTGAGATTATTTTAGTGCATCATCTCAAAACTGAAATAGATCAAAAACTCAAGTGGACCACACCATAGGAATAAGCGGGGATGAAAACTACGTGAGACCCATCGGGATGTTTATTTTCCATCCAACCAGTTCATAAAGTCATCTAAGATTCAAACATAGATAAATAAAGGGAAAACATAAATATTGGCTTGATCCGAAAGTTATGTGGCCTACAAGAAATTTTCACTACCAAATCCGTCGGTCCCAAAGAGTCTCATTTTAGCCTCCAAGTAGACGGAGCGGATTGCCCGTGACCAAGGGGCACATGGATATGTTTGAAACCTTCTTAAAGTTGACCATGATATTTATATGCCATCCAAACCGTTCATAGAATTATTACCATTCAGATAAACTGTAGTAACAAATATCATCTTCAAAGAAAACTTCTGTCACCGCAAGGTATTCAATCCCCATTGTTTCATGGTGTATGGCCACACATGAGTTTTGGATCTTTCTGATTTTTTGTATCATGTGGTACTGTAGTCTTTCAAAGAAGTTAAACGGAGTAGATTTATCAAGGACATCTCTATGAGCCCCAGGCAGCTAGACATATCTGTTGTGACCGGGTCCCAGGCAATCCGCTTTCCAAGTACACGGTCAACAAGAGAAATAGAAATTCGGGACTCGGGAGTGGATTCGAGTGTTGCCATTAACCAGCTCTCTCTCTCTATATATATATATATTAGTCATGCTCCCCTGCGCAACTATGCACGTGCACACCTTTGCACACGTGTCATGGGTGTCTACTTTGAACGGTCCATGTGATGCGAAATCTCATGAAACTTTATTTGACAAATTTTCACCCCGATGTAAAATTCTGGTGGGCCATAGCAAAGGGAAATGCAAATCAAGGGAGGAAACTGTTTTCATATTTCATGGCACATAAAAGTTTTAGATCAAAGTAAAACTTGGGCCTGGGGGTTTTCACGAGGTGTTGCTTCACATGGACGGTTCAGATTTGTGATCCACATCACGTATGATTGGTTCTCAAAAAAGTTAGTTCGTAGGTGAGCGTTTTCGTGTATGTATATATATAGAGAAGCGCTCACCTGCAAACCAGTTCGTAAGAACCCATCATACGTGATGTGGATCCAAAATCTGAACCGTTCATGTGAAGCACCACCTAGTGAAACCCCCCAAGACCAAGTTTTACTTTTATCTAAAACTTTTATCCACACCGTCCATAGCAAAGAGAAATTCAAATCAAGGAAAGAAACTGTTTATATTTTTCACAGTCCACCAAAGTTTTGGATCAAAGTAAAAATTCATACTATGGGGTTTCATGAGGTTCTGCTTCATGTGGACCGTTCAGATTTGCGAGATTCATCACGTATGATGGGTTCTCAAAAAAGTTCGTACGTAGTACGTACGAACTGGTTCGCAGGTGAGCGTTTTCCTATATATATAGGAAAACGCTCACCTGCGAACCAGTTCGTACGTACTACGTACGAACTTTTTGAGAACCCATCATACGTGATGAATCTCGCAAATCTGAACGGTCCACATGAAGCAGAACCTCATGAAACCCCATAGTATGAATTTTTACTTTGATCCGAAACTTTGGTGGACCGTGAAAAATGTAAACAGTTTCTTTCCTTGATTTGAATTTCACTTTGCTATGGACGGTGTGGATAAAAGTTTTAGATAAAAGTAAACTTGGTCCTGGGGGGTTTCACTAGGTGCTGCTTCACATGAACGGTTCAGATTTTGGATCCACATCACGTATGATGAGTTCTCAAAATAGTTCGTACGTAGTACGTACGAACTGGTTCGCAGGTGAGCGCTTCTCATATATATATATATATATATATATATATATATATATATATATATATCTCGTTAGCTTGTTAGTACACCCCCACTGTTAGTTCCCACTTCATAGGGATCGATAGCAGAGACCTGAGTGTTTAAACGAGGGATCTAGGTCTATATATGACTCTGTTGTATATTTATGCGGTCCATCTATTTTTTCATCCCAGTTTAGGAAGTGATTCCAAAAGCCAAATAGATCTAAATCTCATGAGGACCAAGCAACACGAAACAGTGGTGATTGAACGCCCACCATTAAAAACTTCCCAGGGTCCATCATAATGCTTTTAACGATAATTCACCATCTTTTCCAGTGGCGTGGTCCACCAAAGATTTGGATCTACTTAATATTTGAGATACCATCCTAAAATGAGATGAAAAAATAGATGGACAGGATGGATATGCAATACATTCATTAAGGTGGGACCCACATGGTAAGGGTAACAGCCAAAAGGTGTTGCCCGAGTAAAACCTAATCAACTCTCCAAATTTCCACGTTCGACTAAAAAATGGCTCTATATTGGAAGATATGATGTTTTAATCTATTAGAGTTTAGGATCCAACGGTGGGTTTCAACCGATGCATGGTCCGGATCACCAAACTAAAAAACCGAGTATTATGTATGCTATGACCTACATTCCAAGCAGATTTTGAATATTTTTCCCTCCCGTGATTAGGTCATATGGGTAGAAAACCTCTTTCGACATGCAAAGGGCACGCACGACAAGACCTTTCAAATGATGGCTCCCCCATCATGGAGGGGTCCACATAGCACCAACCATTAGCCAACTGGCTGGTGGACCCATCATGATGTATCTGTTTTATCCACGCCGTCTATCCATTTTAAAAGATAATTATAGGGCTTGACCCCAAAAATGAGGTAAATCTAATTGTCATGTGGACCACATCATGGAAAAACAGTTGTGATTGAATGTCCACCATTAAAAACCTCTAGGGCCCACTGTAATGGTTATTTGACATCTAACCAGTTGATTAGGTCATGAAGACTTGGATGAAGGGAAAAAATATATATCAGCTTGATACAAAACTTTTATATCCTCCGAGAAGTTTTTAAGGGTGGGTGTTCAATCAACACCTTGCGGTCCACTTGAGATTCGTATCAACCTAATTTTTGGTCTCATACCATAAAATGATCTAAAAGAATGGGTGGACGGCATGGATGTAACATATACATCATGGTGGGGCCCACGGAGCAGATACCACTAGCCATCGGCTAGTGGCAGGGTCAGCATCCAATCCGTTTCCATTGCGTACTGGGTAACCCGGCACGCTTTATCGTGAAGTTTATCCATGCCGTCCATCTTTTTTTTGCATCTCATTTTAACGGTTGAGCCCAAAATTAAAGCATATCCAAAGGCTAAGTGGACCCCACCACATGAAAATTGGGGAAAATAATGTCCACTGTCGAAACCTTCCTTAGGGCCTACAGTATTATTTATTTGACGTCCAACCAATTCATAAGATGATAAAGACATGATTGAATAGAAAATATCATCTTGCGTTTGAAAATAAACATTGGCTTTAGAAAGTTTTCAACGGTGGTTGTTCAATCACCACTATTTTCTTGTAATCCTAGTCTACTTAGGGCCTGTTTGATTTTTGAAAGCAGGGGTAAATACCCGGTAAATGGGCAATTATTACGGTTTCGCCCGTTTGGAAGGTTAGATACTGACAAGGTCACTAGTCAAATCCTACTGAAGTGATGTCACCAAGCTTTGTGGACCCCACCATGATGCGTGTGTTGTATCCATACCATACATTAATTTGGAGAGACATTTTTATGGCATGAGAAAAAGAATGAGATAGATCTAAAATTCAACTGATCCCGCCATAGAAAACAGTGGGGACAATGACATCCATTGTGCAAAACTTTTTAGGGGCCACAGAAGTTTCCGATCAAGCTGATATATATATGTATTTTTTATTTTTATTTTTTCACTTCATCTATGTCCATGTTAACTTATAATTATAGGTTGGATCTCAAAAATACATCATGGTAGACCCTATAAATGTTTCAACGGTGAGGTTGACTGCTCTCACGGTATTATATGGTGGTCCACTTTAACTTTAGATCTATCTCATTTTTTTCCTTTTGTCATAAAATGATCTCTAAAAATGGTTGGACGGTATGGATACAACACATGCATCATGGTGGGGTCCACGGAGCTTGGTGACGTCACTTTAGTAGGGATTTGGCTACTTACCTGGTCAATATCTAATCCGCGGACGCAGGCTGTAGATTAGATACTAACCGGTTGAGTAAGCCAGACTCCACTGAAGTGATGTCACTAAGTTCTGTGGGGCCTACCATGATGTATGTGTTGTATCTATACTGGCCATTCATTTGGAGAGATCATTTTAGGGCGTGTTTGGATTCACGTTTTGGTTGTATTGTATCCGGTACTGTTCACGTATACGTTGGGCGATATTCAGAATACATCCAGCGGAGATGTGCCACTAACCAATGTTTGGATTGGACGTATTACTCTACCATGTATACAGTTTCATGTTAGATCAATGTTTGGAAACGATCGGATAAGGCCACACGATGTATATACGTGCATGTAGTGGGGCTCACTCACTATTCCATTGAATGATCTGAGCCGTTCATTCACTTCAGAGGGTGGGCATTACCCTTGCCTGGGTGTCCTTTTGTTTCTATTGAAACTATTGCAGAATCTCAACCATTAAACATGAAATGGATGACAGAGTAAACACCCTCATGGGCCACGCTGATTTCACTCCAAAAGCACTCCCTTCCGGATGGTTTTTCATCCTAAATCCAATGGACGGAGTGGATTTTCCAAGAAGCTTCAATAAGTGGGCCACCAAACTTCACAGAGTCGACGTACGTCGACTCTGTTGCGAAACAGAGGTTCCGTCTTGTCATTGTGGGCCACCATCATGCAGTGAAAGGTGGATCTGAACCGTTCATCAGGTAGAGGGAGGAAAACCCATCAAAAACATGTTGACCTTTCATGGCCATGTCCTTCCTCATACTCACCACAATGATCAAAAGAAGACCGTTCGGCTACTGTTTCAGCTTGATTGTCTTAGTAGGCCACAACATCGGATGATCAAAGCTCACCATTCATGGTTTAAATCTTGAGAAGAAGATGGTGGACGGTGTGGATTTGTCAAAAGACGGTCATACTGGGCATTACCAGCAACACGGTGAAAGAAGAAAATATTTTCTTCTTGTTTACCTCTGACTAAACGTCAAGCCGGTTGCGCGGTACAATCCCATCAATGATACAAAGTGGTTCTCGGGCATATTCACGCGTGTTGAATGAGTCGCCCGCCATTCGTTTCCAAACGAGGGACATGTCCCATCAACCCCACTAATACGATACTATACTCTCAAAACCGTGAATCCAAATACTCCCTTAGGACATTAGACAAATAATATGTCAGATCCAAATCTGAAGTGGACCCCACCACGTAAAACAGTGGAGAGAGTGACACCCACAGTTGAAATCTTCCTAAGGTCCTTGTTTATCTGGTATCCAACTTGTTTATAAGTTAAGACCGACATGAAAGAGGAAAAAAACAAATTTCAGCACCCTTACAAATTTTTAATGGTGGGGCGTCACACTCTCCACTGTTATCTGTCGTGGGTCCACTCAAGCTTTGGATCTAATTCATTCTTTATCTCATCCCTTAAAATAATATCTCCAGATGGATGGACGGTACGGATAAAACACATACATCACGGTGGATCTCACAGAACTCGGTGGCGTCACTTCAGTAGCGAGTCTGGCTACCGGTCACTAGCTAATCCCCGTCCCCTAGTATCTGCCTGATTCGTGGGTTCACGCCGTAAAATAATAATAATAAATAGTTGGACCGTCTGGATAAAAACACATACATTATGGTGGGACCCACGGACCACCATCCAGTAGCCAACTCGCTGCCGGCAGCTTCAGTGGGCAATCCGCGTCCTTCGTTTTTGTCTTGGTGCGCTGTGGCCCATCTGAGTTGCTAACGCGTCAGTCGCCTGATTTTTATGACGAAAATAACATTGCATCTCAGGTGGTATGACATGTGTCACATGATGACACATTGCGTGCGAGTGTAACCGTACGGGCACCACTTGCGTGTAGACTTAGCAAACTTCAGTAACTTCGGCACTCTTTAACGCCGGACGCGTATTTACAGCGAAAGACTTTTTCGCCGGAAGTTCCTGCCTGTAAACCTAGATGGGAACCACGTAATTTTTTTAATAAATCCACCCCGTCCATCCGTTTTTTGAGATAATTTTTGTACATGAACCAAAATTAAGAAGGATCCTAGAATCAAGTGGACCGCATCAAAGGAAAAGGTGGGTAGGAAACTTTCTACCGTTGAAACCTCTCTGGGTCAACAGTGATTTTTACATGCCATCCATACCGTTCATAACGTCATTCTTACTGGGATGAACTGAAATAACGAATATTATCCTGATTCAAAACTTATTTGGCTCCACGAATATTTCAACTGTAGAATTTCAATACTCACGTTTTCGGCCCACTTGATTATTGGATCCGGTTCATTTTTCGTCTCATGTCCTAAGATGATCTCAAAAAACGAATGGACGGTGTGGATTTATAAAAAAAAACATCACGGTGTGCCCCACATAGGTTACCAGCGCAGGAAAGTAACTTGCCGTTACTTTGCAGGAAATCCGCGTACTTTAATGCCGTCCGCAACACCCAATGTCCACTCAACACGTGTCCCAAACACAACGGTCACGCGCACTGACAGAACCAATCATGTCCCGCCATATGTCACATCTTACCAATCACGCGGCATCCACGTAAGAATCCAAACTAAGACGGTGAGAAGAAGATCCAACGGTTCTCTCTCCAACCGTCCGTTACTTGGCGCGTTCCCTTTCCTAACGTCTCTCTCCTCAGATCCGTAATCAACGGCTCTCTCTTTCCGCCCTTTTAAATATCACAGAGGAATTACATGGTACTCTAGCAGGAACAACGTATATCATAATCATGCATGCATCCACCGTACAAACACCGCACACATACCGATCCATACCGTCCAAATTGTGAACTTCGCAGTCAATGGGCCCAAACCAAAATCCATGTATCAATATAACAATCTATCCATTCAATCATGAAAATCCACCGATTAGGATAAAAGGAACACTGTCCAATTCAAACAACAGATATATCCGTTGATTAACCCACTACGATGGGATGATCGGTGTAGCATACATCCCATCCTCATAAAACTGGGCCACTGGACTATGTACGCCTGCATGTATACAATCAACCATACTCCACCAAACTTGAATAGATCCAACCCCTCAGATTCCATGTCGTAGGCCCCACCCCCATCAACTCAAAAACGCGTCTTCTACACCAACTTCTTCCTAACAACGCGTCTCGCCGGAGACAAGATGCAAAAGGACAGCTCTCGAATATACATAAAAGCCCACCTTCTGCTATCATATATTTCGAGAATGAATGTGGGCCATTGATAACCAGCGCATTTGTAAGTGATCCACCTTACTCTTTACTCTTTTTAAGGCCATCCACATTTTTCTCTCAACGTAAACCACCCCACAACAGCAGTTGCAGCAATGCCAACCGTTTTAATGAGGATTTTCCATCTTTACAACTTGCTAAATTCCATCCTCCTCTACTTCTTCCCTAAGAGAATTGCATCCCTTATTCCATTCTCTTGGATCTCGAAGACCCACCAAGGAAATCTCCATCAGATGAAGGAAACTCAATCATCACCGTCCATCTCGATCGCTCCACGAATGGATCCTGCCGAACTTCGGCGGGTCTTCCAGATGTTTGACCGGAACGGGGACGGTCGGATCACGCAACATGAGCTAAATGACTCGCTCGAGAACCTGGGGATCTACATACCCGACAAGGATCTGATGGCGATGATTGAAAAGATCGACGAGAACGGGGACGGGTGCGTGGATATAACGGAGTTCGGAGCGTTGTATCGTACGATCATGAACGAGAAGGATGAGGACGAAGACATGAGGGAGGCATTCAACGTGTTTGATCAGAACGGGGATGGGTTCATCAACGTCGAGGAACTGCGGTCGGTGCTAGGATCGCTGGGCATCAAGCAAGGACAGACGGTGGAGGATTGCAAGAAGATGATAATGAATGTGGATGGTGATGGTGATGGGATGGTGAATTTCAAGGAGTTTAAGAAGATGATGAGAGGGGGTGGATTTGCAACCTTGAGTGGTAAATAGTAGTTGAAGGATTTGTAGGGTTGTAAATAGATTTTGGTGAGGGTGGACCATTTGCAATTGGGACCTTTGATCTCATCAAGATATTCAGTATCTGTGGGATTTCATCAATGTTTTCAATGTTTTTTTTTCCCTTATATATTGATTTGTGGTGATTTTTGGGTAGCTTTCCATGATTTTTGAATGAGTCTTTTGTAAGTCATCCCTCTCTCTCTCTCTCTCTCTCTCTCTCTCTTAGAGGCACACCCACGTGGCAATCATGTATGTTGATCTGGCCGTTGACATGGTAGGCCAAAGCCCCAAAGCAATGCTGATTGGAGAATTGGGATCGTCTGGTGAGTTTTGCCCGTGTTCTTGATCTCTCTCTCTCTCTCTCTCTCTGAGTGGGTGGTGGATATATATATATATATATATATATATATATATATATATATATATATATATATATATATATATATAAAATTTTTTGCAATAGCCTGAAAATGAAGTGTACTGTGGCAAATTTCAGCCGGTGATTGGTGTATTTCCACATACCAACGGTCTTAAATTGTGGGCCATGCCCCATTGGCATGATGGGCTAGGAGATCAACCGTGGTGATGTAAATTTTCTACTGATTGTTGTTGGTTTTGATGAGGAACAGGTATATTCCCTGTTGTCGCCGAGTTTGTACATGTGGGTCTATGTTTGGTTTATCCAAGCCATTGATATGACGTCCTCCATGGATGTACAGTAGTCCTCGTTCCCAAAATCTCCCAATTGGAAGATCCTAGCCATCCAATCTTTGGGCCTTCCTTGGTTAAATGAGGCTTGTTGGTGACTTGTTCTTAACCATTGCAAGCCAATAATGGAAAGGTTATAGTAGGCTAATTGAGGAGATTTTTCTCATGATGGGGGCCGTCAAATAGATGGCTTGGATAAACCAACCACGGCCCCACACCCACAACAGTCTTCTTTGGATTATCCTCAGAATGTTTTTGTGGTTTTAGGCCTTTTCATTAAGCCTTGATCAGTAATTGTTCTTCAGTTTCCTATATGATTTGGGTCACTAGTCTCCCTTTAATACCATCTTTTTAAAGGTCTTTGTGCATCTCAGGTCTCTTTTGGGTTTGGTAACCTTCATCCCATTGATTAAGAATAGTAATCTTCAAGTGGCCTTTATCAACCATCATTGGTGAATGGGCTTAGTTATATCCGGGTCGCCTACTAAATGTCCACCTGTTGGATTGATCATCATCCAAAACCCAGATTAATTGGACCGTCTAAACCATGCAAAAAGTAGCCTACAATGTCCACTAATTGGATAGTGAATACATTTTTGCCAAAGTTGTACAGATAGGCTAGAATTCTAATGACAGTCTACTTAATGGACGTAGATTAGGGAGGGACCCATTCAAGAGATGGTTTGTTCTAATGTTCCTATTCAAAAAATCATTGAGCCCATTCACTGCTGATGGGGAAGGTGAAAGTGGACATTCTTCAACATTGACAAAGGTTGATGAAATACCATCTTCTATGATGGGTTCTTGTTCACTTGGGTTTCTTTGGAGTCCCAGCACTTTGGATTTCTCTATAGTTTAATGTTTCTTGATTGATCTCTCTTGGTCTCTCTCTTAAGAGCCGTTATGGGTGGAAAGAGCTACCTGGACATAGCTTAAAGTGCTACCACAGAGTGGGCAGCTGTGGATGTTGAGGTGGTGTTATGATCCTCCATTGTTTTGAAAGCCTAGCTTGACGTGTTCCATCATCCCTTGTGTTGTATATATGTATTTCAAACTTACAGTGGAACATACATTTGTTTTGCATTCTAATCAATAGTACACACCAAATGAGCTCTAAATCTTCCAAAGTTGCATGGTGACTATCACCTTAGCTCTCTACAGCTATAACATTACTGGTAGCAAAGTCATGCAATATAATATCACCTGAGACTTTGGGCAAGATTGGGAGAAGTCAAATGGTGTTTAAATAAACTGATTTATATCTCATTAGGAAGCTTGTTAAATTAATTTACAATGAGTCGAAGATCACTCATGTAATCCAATCATCCAATTTCTAAAAATTTTAGGTGTGGCCCATTTACAGTTGGTCCCAACAGACCAATGACCTGGATCAATTAGACCATGTTCTCTACTTACATAGTTCAGCTCCCTCAACTTCATTTCGGAGTTAAAAAGGACTCTTGACTGACCCGATCCGCGTCTCAGGTGGGTTTGGGCCAAGCTAAATGGCTAGTTGGTTGGTTTCGGGTTTACAATGTGGCCAGTTAAGTAAACGGGTTTGGGTTGAACCTCACCCAACCGACCTGCCCATGTGTTTATTAATGGGCTGGGCTAAATGACCCGGCCTGACCTGACCTAAAACCCAAAACGAATTAATAGCAATAAGTAGATAATGCATGTGGCTTATGAATGTTGGTATAAAATTGAATTGGGTCATCCTACCTTCAGCCCGATATTATTCTTAAATCAAGTGTGGATATGCGAGCCCAACCCGATTACGGTAAAATTGGTTGGGTCAGATCAGGTTTGGGTTGTGTGAATTTTAAGTGGGCCAAGGGCCGTAATGTAATGGGTTGGGTTCATGTTGAAATTATTGGCCTTTTTAGTAAGTGGGTTGGGCTTGCGCTGACCTTAACCCTGCATGAACCACGGTTGTGAGATGTCTGTCTAGAAATTGACTAAAATCCCTTAGGGCTCATTTTGTAGCTTTAGAAAACATTAGAATCTAAACCACAATTAACTGAAATCGATGTGATTTGGACTCTTTAGTCTTGCTTGGCAACTAATTTGTGTTTGGAAAATTAGATTTTGGCTAGAGAAAAATTCTATAATATATTTATAGAATAATTAATTTTATAAAAAATAAATCATCTTTAATATCTCAAAATGGCATATATGTGTCCCACATGAGAAAGTAGATTCTTTCTATATTGAGTTCTTTATTGAGCCCGTGGTTTGTTGTGGCTTATGGGAATCACCATGGTATAGTCAAATAAATCAAAACTAGAATAATAATAATAACAACGTGATTTTCATCTTCTACCTATCGTCACTAAAGTGATCCGCTAGTCTATTCTTTTCCTATCTATCTCTTCTAAGCAACAGATTGACACCGCCTAGAACACATACCACTTTAGTCATCTTAATTAAGAGATGAGATGATGCATGTTTGTGTGAATTAGCAGACTAATCACTAAGTAACTATCCTTCTTTTGCTCTAAGAAAGACGATGCCTATGCAGGATCATTATGAAAATAGGTTACGAGGCTTGAAGCAAAAGTGGCTAACATATCAAACTGTCGGGGGGACTGGATCAATCAAATCAACTACTCGGTAAACTGGATCAGTCTTTCGGAATGTTCTCGTAGAGTCCGTCTCTTATGCGAAAATCCTTTCGTACCCATCCCGATCCATACACGATTAGGGCAGGGACTTTGCCTTTGATGGTCTACATCAACATGCACTCTCGCCTGCCGGCGCGAGCACAGTGGTCTCTAACCAAGACCAGGAACCATAAACCACCATAAGCATCTCGCTAAGAATTCTTAGGCTCATCATGAATTAGGTCGAGGCGGCTCGTGGTTTCGAGATCCCAATTGCAAGCCCTACACTAGTAGAGAGGTCTGCTCTAGCCTCTCACCATAGGTCCATCAACTCTGAATACAATTCTCGTTAGAGGCATGCCCTCGATGCTCACTAAAATTCTCTGATAGTGACTACGACTGATGCTACAATAAGACAAGTGACCCTTCTCCAGACCATACAAATGCATGGGGAACCCATGCAAACGGACAGGTTTGGTTAAGACATGCCAAGTTCCACCAAGTATACAAATGGATATAGATGATAGCAAATTGGAGATGGAACCATCAAGGCAGACCAGAAAGAGAGCCAACTAACCCTTATAGTGGAGTGAGGTACCAAAAATATGTGATGTAGAGCGGGTCGCTGATAATTTCATGGCCAAGATGGACTAGAAAAGGCCCAACGGAGACTGAGATGATCTGGACTATCAAAACTTCAAACGGACGTATCTCGCAAAATGGAATAAGCTATCGGACGTACCACATATGATTTCGGGGTAGGACGAGTTACTTTAGCCACCCAAACCTGGTATGCCGGGTTACACATGCTTAATTTGCAAAATACCATCAGATCGACGGTCGAATTCCTGTTTTAATTTCATTTTTACTATTTATAGTAAGTTTTAGTTTCAGCATAACTCTTTGTCGGTTGGGCTTTAGGAGTTGCGTCCAACATGAAAAGTGCTTAGAATAATTAGTAGAATAGCATGGTTGAGCCAAATAGGACACTTACTATTTTTGGCCGAAAACCATGGGCACTAGTAGGAATCGCGGCTGTCTATAAATAGTAAGTTTACTATTTATAGTAAGTTACGATTTCTAGGAGTTTTAGTTGTTGTTTATTTCTAAAACTTCTCCCTGGGGTTCATAACCTTATTTAAAGAGTTGTGATCTCATTTTTCATTATCAATAAAATTATTTCAAATATTTTAGAATTCTTTTTATCTTCTTTTCCTCGTGGATTCGAGGTTTCTCTGTGAGGAGTCCGGAGAAGTTCTGTGGATTTGGAACAGTTATCCCCCTGAGGAAGATGGTGCTCGACCTCATGTCATTCCCTGTGTCAGTTTGGTATTAGAGCGAGGCTTTTCCTTGGATCTATGGCTTCTAACGACGGGTCAGGCAACAATCTCATAGATTATGCTCCATGGAATCATCATTTAACTGCGGCGGCTTTTGAAGCAGCGTAGCGAGAGAATCGATAAGTCATGCAAGGGTTGCAAACTACCATCAAACGCTTGACGGAGGCTGTAGGGTAACTCCGTGGTCATGACGGTAATTCACCAGCACTTGTTGATGGAACTCGTAATCACCTTGATCATAGGATAATTCCAACAGTGAATCAAAGGATCATCCTTGGGGAAGGGAGATCAAGCGACAAGGAGGTCTACGACATGATCCTCCAAAATTCCAAGCAAGGTGGCTATCGGGTAGATCGGATAGATTAGGAATTCAGGATAAGGGGCGATCTTCCTAGCTTCAATGGCTAACTTCACATCGATGATTTCCTCGATTAGCTTTCTAAAGTTGAATGATTCTTCAACTATATAATAGTTCCTAAAACGAAGAAGGTCAAACTTGTGACCTACAAGTTGAAGGGCGGAGTTTCAGCTTTATGGGAGCAACTACAACTCATACTAATGAGACAGACGAAGGCACTAATCCGCACATGGCAGCGGATGAAGCAGCTACTACACGATTCTTCCCCAACAACTATGATCAGGTACTATTCTAACAATACCAAAATTGTCGACAGGGTAGTCGGTCGGTGAGAGATTACGCAAATGAATTTTACCGTTTGGCAGCGCGTAACGATTAGATTAAGACTAAATCATAGTAAGTCGCTCGATTCAACGGTGGATTAGTATGGCGATTCAGGATCAGGTCCAGATGCAGTCCATTTGGACGATGAATGATGCAATCAAATTGGTTACTCGAGCGGAAGCATGCTTGAACGCCCTAATACACGAACCTATCCTATCGTCAGGGTCACCGCAGCAGGTCCATCCCAAGGAGCTCCATAGCCCAGTGGGAAAGAGCTCATAAGAGTGCATACTCAACCTCCTGCACCCATGAACCGAGATCAGGGAAGTGACCAAGCTAGGCTCCAACAAGGGGTATCAATTACTTCCGGTCCGAGCAGGATCACGAACCCCTATGCTCGGCCAAGACTCAACAATTGCTTTAGTTGTGGCCAATCGGGTCACCTATCAAATACGTGTCCCTGACGATAAGTGGTGAACATTGCCATCAATGATGGTAGTGCTGAAAACACCGATAAGGACCCAGATGTTGAAGAACCGGAGCACGTCGCAGAAGACGAGGCAAATGAGACAAGTTGGGTTCAATAGAATCATGGCAAGTCACTTGTCATCAGACGACTATTTTATGCGCCAAGGAAAGAGGCACACTCGTAACGACATAACATTTTATGAATTAGGTGTACAGTGAATCGAAAAGTCCACGATGTGATCATCGACAATGAGAGCAGTGAGAACATCATTTCCAGGGTAATGGTAGAAAAATTACAATTGAAAATGGAGCATCATCCATCCTCATATACAATCAGTTGGATCAAGAAGGTCAACAAAACAAAGGTCACTGAACAGTGCACAATATCATTTTCAATTGGTAGGCATTATAAAAAGACGAAGTAGTATGCGATGTAGTTGACATGAAGGCATATCACATGCTACTTGGTCCACCCTAGCAATCCGACCATGACGCCACTTATGAAGGACGAGATAATGTGTATATTTTCATAAAAAATGGCCGAAAAACCATATTGGCCCCCATGGATTCAGAGAGACCACCAGTAACTTCTAAAGTGGATGGTCGTTTTCTCTTAATCATATGGGACTTTGTGGAGAAATCCAAAGAAACAGGACAAGCCTATGCAGTAATTGTAAAGGGAAAAAAACTTGATCCCACCATTATCCCTCAGAAACTAAAACCCTTGCTGTATGAGTTTAAAGAAATTTGGCCCGATGACCTTCCCGATTGATTGTTTCCCATACGAGATATTCAGCACCATATCGACATTGTCCTGGGGTACAGCTTACCCAATTGTCCTCACTATCGGATGAGTCTGGATGAGTGCGAAAGTCTGCAGGAGCGAGTGGAGGAACTAATCCGTAAGAGTCTTATTCGATAAAGCATGAGCCCATGCATTATACCGGCTCTATTAACTCCTAAAGAAGATGGAAGTTGGTGCATGGGTGTCGACAGTCGGTCCATCAATAAAATCACCATAAAATACAGTTTTTCCATACCACGGCCGAACGATATGTTGGACATGCTTGAGGGCCTAAAGTTATTCTCTAAATTGGACCTAAGGAGCGGTTACCGTCAGATTCAAATACGACCGGGTGATGAATATTGAAAGATGACTTTTAAGACCAAGGAAGGGTTGTATGAATGGATGGTCATGCCCTTCGGTCTTTCGAACGCGTCAGCACATTCATGAGATTGATGAACCAAGTTCAGAAACCATTCATTGGGCAGTTCGTTGTGGTTTATTTTGATGATATTTTAATATACAGTCAGGATGAAGCAAGCCATATGGAACACCTTAAGAAGGTCCTTCAAGTGCTCATTGAAAACAAATTGTATCTCAATTTTAAAAAGTGCATCTTTTTGACCGATAGCCTATTGTTTTTGGGCTTTATCGTGACATCCATGGGCATTCGAGTAGATGAGGAAAAGGTGAAAGTCATTAGGGAATGGTCGATCCCAACAAGCATTCATGAGGTACGGAGTTTTCACAGATTGACGATATTCTATCATCGGTTCATGAAACTTTTCAGTACCATTGTATCTCCAATTACAGACTGCATGAAGAAGGGACACTTTCAGTGGACTGACGAAGCCGACAGGAGCTTTGTAGAAATTAAACACAAGTTGTACACAACCCCGGTTCTAGTACTTAATTCTTAACTTCAACAAACTATTCGAAGTTAAATGTGATGCTTCATACGTCGGAATTGGGGGAGTTTTGTTTTAGGAAGGTCGGCCGGTAGCCTTCTACAGTGAAAAGTTTTGCGATGCATGCAAAAAGCGGTCTACATATGAGATCGAATTGTAAGCAGTGGTCCAGGCATTGCAACATTGGCGACATTACTTGATTCAAAGGGAGTTCATTCTTTACACAGACCATCAAGCTCTCAAATTCATTAATAGTCAAGCTAACATGAGATCGTGTGCATACTAGATGGATTTCATTTTTATAAGAATTCACGTTTATGCTGAATCATAAGTCCGGGCAGCAAAACAAATTGGTTGATGCATGCGCCATGCAACTTTGTTAGTCAATATAAGTCGCGAGGTTGTCGAGTTTAAGAATATCAAGGATA
The DNA here is from genome assembly GCA_021015155.1 of Magnolia officinalis. Lineage (NCBI taxonomy): Eukaryota > Viridiplantae > Streptophyta > Magnoliopsida > Magnoliales > Magnoliaceae > Magnolia > Magnolia officinalis. The sequence continues at coordinate 67,475,535 of JAJHSJ010000003.1, forward strand.
TATATGCCGACGATGATGACTTCAAGGACGCATGTGTTAGATGCCAAGAAGGTCACCCCATGACCTACATATGCAAGGTGGTTTTCTTTTGAAAGAGAATCGACTATGCATTCCCAAAAGCTCACTGAGGGAGCAGATCATCCAAGAGCTATATGGAGGTGGCCTTAATGGACACCTAGGACGGGACATGATGCGAGCTCTTATGGAAGAACGGTACTACTAGTTAGTATATGGTGTGGGTAGAGCAGTGCAGCGTTGTCATGTCTGTCACGTCTCCAAGGGGCAGTCTTAGAATACGGGTCTCTACATCCCGTTACCTGTACTCGACGACCCTTGGGAGGACCTATTTATGGAGTTCATGCTTGGTATCCCATGAACACAACGTGGCATGGATTCAGTATTCGTGGTGGTAAATCGTTTCTCGAAGATGGCACACTTCATCCCATGCAAGAAGACCCTCGACGTGACACACGTAGCAAGTTTATTCTTCAAAGAGGTCGTGCGGCTACACGGGGTCTCCAAGACTATCACTTCTGACTGCAATACGAAGTTCATTAGCCACTTCTGGCAGACCTTGTGGAATCGGTTCGATACACGACTTTAGTTCAGCAGTGCCTACCACCCACGGATTGATAGTCAAACTGAAGTTGTGAATCGCACATTAGAGAACTTCCTTCGATGTATTTCAGGAGAAAAGCCAAAGTAGTAAGATTTAGCCTTGTCTCAAGAAGAGTTTGCATTCAACAATATGGTGAACCGCTTGACAGAAAAGTCCCCATTCCAGGTTATTTACTACCGAGTGCCTCGCCACATACTTGACTTGGTCCCTTTACCCAAGCTCCCAAGCATAAGCATTGTAGTGGAACACATGACAGACAAGATCATGGGCATTCATGCGAAGGTCGAAGTCAAGTTACACGCCTCGAATGACAAGTATAAGGAGTAAACTGACAAGCATAGACGACAAAAGGTGTTCAAGGTGAGCGACCAAGTTATGGTTAATCTACATAAGGAAAGATTTCCAACTAGGACATACAACAAATTGAAGACCAAGAAGATTAGGCTGGTACCAATCATCCGAAAGATCAATGACGACATGTATGTTGTTGATCTTTCGAATGACATGGAGATCTTGCATGCCTTCAACGTCACGGACTTGACCGAGTATCATGAACCGAAACAGGACGAGAACTTGAGTACAAGTTCTTTTGAAGTGGAGGGGACCCTACTAGTGTGCATGATTTTTGGCTAAAAATAGTAATTGTCCTATTTGGCTCAACCATGCTATTCTACTAATTATTCTAAGCACTTTTCATGTTGGACTCAACTCCTATAAAGCCCAATAGATGAAGAGTTATACTCAAACTAAAACTTACTATAAATGGTAAAAACAAAAATAAAACAGGAATTAGACTGTCGATCTGATGGTATTTTGCAAATTTAGCGTGTGTAACCCAGCGTACTAAGGTTGGGTGGCTAAAGTAGCTCACCCTACCCCGAAATCATTTATGGTACGTCCGATAGCTCATTCCAGTTTGCGAGATACGTCTGTTTGAAGTTTTGACTGTCCAAATCATCTTTATCTCCGATCAGGCCTTTTCTGGTCCATCTCGGCCATGAAATTATCCGCAACCTGCTCTACATCAATATGGTACCAAAACTCCATAAAATTTTCCATCACCTGTAGTTTTTCACATTCATAAAGGAGTGTGTTATAACTTAATTATGATCAACATCACATTCATAAAGAAGATGTGTATTATAACTTATGATCAACGTGATGAGCCGCACAAGAGCCAACTGGGGTAGCCTTCGTGATCATGTGGGTACACCATACACATCACACATATGGAGGCTAAGGGAAAGTTGCACTCACACAATGATGCATGCACAATACAACCATGTGCCAAAGGCTAATTATGTTTACAATATGGGCCCCACTGCAAAACAACCTTTAGGCCAGGCTTACTGATAATCAAAGACATCTATTTGTTGGCACACATGTGGTCGAAAAAGGATTGCTTTGGAAACCTAGTGGACTTAAAAAGAAGGGGTGAGAAGTGTATGTGAGCCTGAAGTCCAAATATGGGCCTCTTTGCCTTTTGCAGCCTTTGAATGATGGTGAGCAATGACTATTGTTTCCCTTTTACGGCCTTTGAATGATGGTGAGCAATGACTATTGTTGTTTGTGGACGGCTTATGATTTGCTAATAGCTTTTAGCCCAAAATTAGATTATTAAACTAAGCTGGAGCTTTGCAATTTTAGCCCATAAACAAAAAGGCCAAAGCATGCATGTTCAAGCCCTGTTCGGAGGCTCATTGCAATAGTTTCATCTACCCCAAAACGTTTTACCTTCCAAACTCAAACACCATTATTGCCTTTAATGATTTTGGAGAGAGAGAGAGAGCTATTATAGATGAGAATCACCTTTAATGAAAAGGCTTACAATGGTCGGATTTTGAGCCATTGGAGAAGAATCCATACAAATTATGTTCGGATTCTCCTCTTTAGGCTGTGTTTTCAAAACCTTACATTTTGAAAGATTTGGATTACAATAGAATCTAAATCTCCTCAAATATATGCTCCTATATGTACCTAAGTCTCTCTAAAATACCCTAGATTAGAAATCTTGTGAATTCGAAATACCTGGATTTGGAATCCTCTGTTGTATTTGGCACTCTGGATTCAAAATCCCATGTAATCCAAAAGTAATTATACATAGTATATTTAGAAAACTTTGAATTTAATTACTAAATTAACTTTAATATCCCCAATAACGTATGTATGTTTGACACAATGATTATAATAAGCTCGTTGAAATATATATTTTGGTCGACAATCGAGCGACTAACCAACAAATTTTAACCGTTACATTAGCAATGTTTGGGCCATGCAAATCATTCTATTGAAGTAATTTTAGTGATGTAGTTGATAATTTGATTGTTTCAGGGTATCATTATTGGGTCATGTGCCCAATATACTAGTAGCCTAGTGACACATTACACATGCGACTCATGTGGGAATTTTAGGTGAAATCTTAGCTTTCACCTTGGATTTCAAACCCTCTTTGAGGGGATTGAAATCCCCCATTACTCTATGGTGCCAAACAAACAAGGAATTTCATCCACCCAAATCCATGGTGCCAAACAACCCCTTAGTTTTTATGGATCCCATTTTGCCAAACTGCACCCTTAACCTCATTGAATAAGAGGATTTATTGTGTGTACATGATTAACTATGATGATTACATTTTCCAACAACATAATCCAATGGATTAGATTGGATTACAAGAAAATGATGTCATTTGAATAGAAAATGAATATCTTGTGCTAGAGAATTGCCAATGTAAAGTATTAATTTACCTCACACATATGTGCTAGAGAGTCGAGCCATTCCATGGGATGTGGATTGGATATTACCCTCACTTGGATCGAGCTCCTTCCACCCCGGTGGGGTAGGATTTGATTGTATGGAGGTTGGGCCTACGCAAAGCATTTTTGAAAGTTGTTCGCTACTTACTCAACTGGCCCATTTTTTATAGCAACCTGCCATCCAATCAAATCCCACCATGTCAAGGGCAGACGAAGCTTTGTTTGGCAGGGCAAGTACCCAATTCGCATCCCATTCGATTGTAGATAGTCGGCATCTCAAAATTTAGCTCCACTCATGATGCAAGGAAGGACGTGAGGTTGAGCACCGTCTTCCTCAAGAGGATAACTATTCCGAATCCACGGAACTTCTTTGGACTCCTCACATAGACTTCTTGAATCCACGAGGAAAAAAAAACAGAAAATAGAAATAAATTCTAATAAATTCAAAATTGATTAATGAATGAATAAAAATAAGTTCACAACCCTTTAAATAGAGGTGCCAAGCAATGGGAAAGAAATCAAAATCAAACTACAACTAAAACTCCTATAATTCGCGACTTATTATAAATAGTAAACTTACTATTTATAGACTGTCGTGATGTCTACTAGAGCGCAAGGTTTTCGGCGAAAAATAGTAAGTGTCCTATTTGGCTTCACCAAACCGTTCTCCTAATTATTCTAAGCTCTTTTCACGTTGGGCGCAACTCCTAAAGCCCTATGGATGAAGAGTTATAATCAAACTAAAACTTACTATTTATAGTAAAAACGAAATTAAAACAGGGAAATGACCGTCGATCTAGGGGTTTTTTGCAATTCCGGGTTGCGCAAACCGGCATAACCGAGTTGGTTAGCTAAAGTAGCTCGTTCTACCCCAAAATCATATATTTTACGTCAAATAACTCATTCCAGATTGTGAGATATGCCCGATCTAAGGTCTGACGGTCCGAATCACTTCTGTCGTCGACCAAGCCTTTTCTGATCCATCTTGGCCATGAAACTGTCCGCGACCCGCTCTACATCAGTTCATCATTAAGTGATCCACCCTTGTAGGAAGATACAAACTGTTAGAAAAATGATGACTAATTATCTGCACTCGTACAAGTTACCCATACGATGAGGAGAGCATATTAGGTGCAACCCCGGCCGACACATGATGGTGTGACCCTTACTATGGGGCCCACCTTGAGGTATGTATTCTACATCCACACCGTCCATATGTTTTCCAGGTCATTTTAGGGCATGAGCTAAAAAGTGAAGCATATCCAAATCCTAGGTGGACCATACTATAGGAAACAATGGTGATCGAATGCCTCACCATTAAGAACTTTCGAAGTTCCATCGTACTGTTTATTTTGCTGTCCAATCTATTGATAATTCCACGCAAGCTTGGTTGAAGGGAAAAACCAAATAACAGCTTGATCCAAAACTTTTGTGAACACAACAATTATTTTTTTATCACCAATCGCCGTTGTTTCATACCTTATGGTCCACCTAAGATTTGGATTTGCTTCAATTTTGGATTCATGTCCTAAAATAATAAGAAAAACAATGTGGATGTAGAATACATTCATCAAGGTGAGCTCCATACTAAGGGCCACATCATCTTGGGTGAGGCCACGGCGCACCTAATCGGCTCCCCACGGGGGGCACGGATTAGGTACTACCCTTGTTTGTCTCTAAGGGCCCACTGTGATGTATGAGTTTTATCCACTTTGTCCGTCCATTTTGCCCTATCAATGCAGGGGATGTGGATTGCCTATTAAAAAGCCTTTCACACTAACTTCCTTAGATGGGAAGTTAGGTGGGACCCACTGTGATGTTTGTTAAGGAAGTTAGGTGGGACCCACTGTGATATTTGTGGAAAATTCATCCCATCCGTCTGTTTTTTCAGGTTATGTTAGGTCATGTCCTTAAAAATGACTCAAATCCAAAATTCAAGTGGACTGCACCACAAATGATTAAAATTCTACCGTTGAAACATTCATGGGGCTACAAAAATTTTGGATTAGGATAACTTGTATGTTTTGATTCATCTTAGTAAGAATTACCTTATGAATAGAATGGATGGTATATAAACATCACGCTAGACCCTAATAAAGTTTCAATGATAGATATTTACCTACCCATGTTTTCCTGCACTACAGTACATTTGAGTTTTAAATTTGCATTTTTTAAAGCTCCGGCGTATCATGTTCCGGTAAACTGGATTAACTGGGTAAATTACAGTGGACCCACCTAACTTATGCCCTGCGTCGGTGTCTCATTTCAGGGTACAAGCCTGAAATATGAGTCACATCCTAAGATCACGTAAACTACACGGCATGAAACAACGGTGATATAATGGCCGCGCATCCAACCTGCTGGCAAGATCACATAGACATGGATGAAGGGAAAACACAAATATGAGTTTGATCCAAAACTGCCCTGGCCACCACTAATTTTCCAAAGGTAGGCATTTAATCAGCAGTGTGGTCCACTTGAGCCTTGGATCTGCTTCGTTATAGGCCTATACCCTTAAAATGATATGGAAAAATATATGGACGGTGTGGATAAAGTGACCAATCTGCGTCCCCCAATGAGTAGGCATGCCTGATATTTGATATAGAGTACGTTATTTGGTGGACCATCTGATGAAAATCCAGGATCTCACACGTTGGGGCCTCTACAAATGACAGATGTCATGACATCCCTCTTCCTTGGAAGACATTGTCATTTTTACTTCTCTTTCGTTCTGCTTTCAGGAACAAAAACCACATTCACATGAAAACGATCAACGCCTGCAGAGAGATGGGCCTTTTCTTCATCATCACCTTCTTCTTCTTCTTCTCGTTCCTTTCAACGCCCTGTGCAGCCTTCTCTCATGTCCACCACCAATCCAATGAGAACAAACCCAATTCGAGGACTGTCATAGATGTGGAAGGGGGGCCAGATTCTGTGGCGTGGGTAGTCCAGCTCTCTGATCTCCACTTCAGCGTTTTCCATCCAGAAAGAGCCCTTGATTTCAGAAGGTTGGTGGGCCCCACCCTTTCCATGATCAATCCATCTCTGGTCTTGATCACTGGTGATCTGACAGGTTCTTTTCTTTTCTTTCTTTCTTTCTTTTCTTTTTTTCTTTCTTTCTTTCTTTCTTCTTCTTCTGCTTCTTCTTCTTTTTTTTTTTTTTTTTTTTTTTTTTCTCTTTCTGGGTTCCTCTAAATTTCTTGTGTTTTGTTGGTTTTTCTGCTAATGTAGAGGGCTACTATTTACATCTGACACCCACCCTGATTGATTTTCTGTATTTTTCCATTTCGGAATTAAAATGCTACAAATTCTCTCTTTCACTCGTTGGAAGAAAAACAACTGTTCGATTTGTGATTGATTTAGACATTGAATGCCAGTTTTCGCGAGCAATTCCTCATGATAGTATGCTGTTTACAACATATAATGTGACCGCTGGTTAGAGGACTTTTCAGTACAATTTTAGGAAGGCTAAGAGGAAATATGAGATTCTTGGTGGGTGTGTGTGTGTGTGTGTGTGTGTGTGTGTGTGTGTGTGATGGCTAAAATCCATGATGACGGTGGGTTTGATTGTCATGTTTTTTTTTTTTTTTTTTTAATTACCTCTTTTTTTGTACATTTATTTGCCATGCTTCATCTCTCCCAAATCATCACAGAAGTCTTTGAGTAGATCACTAATGCATAATCTTCTATTTTGCTTAGTAGTGTAGTTTCTCGCTTTCTCTTGAGAAAGTGCAGTTTACTTCAGACTCTTGAATCTTTCAAAAAAAAAAAAAAGAAGGGGAAAGTGTCGAGCATGCATCTGTTTTACATTCCCATCTGCCCCCCTTAACCCAAAAGACCATTCTTACACATCCCGCTTAGATTGCCACGCAATCTCCTCCCAAGGAAGATGTTTATGGCAGAAGCACTGATCATTACTCTCCCTCCAGATATTTCATATAACAGCTAGCAGGACTAGGCACCAGACTGGTGGCCACGGCCGAGGAAGAGGACACCCATGCCATGCTGAGAACAGCTCCACTACTGACTGTGGCATAACCCACTGAACATTAAATACCCTTAGGAACATGTGCCATATGTGCTGCGTATAGAGGCAATGAATGAAATTGTGGTCGATCGACACTGAGTCGCTCATGCATAGAGAGCATATGTTGGGGAGGATCATTGCCCTCTTCTGGAGGCTATCAATCGTCAATTTTTGATTCCACCCAACCAAGCAAAAGATGCGACCTTAGGGGACGCCCATAGAACCAAAAGGCATGAAAAAAAGCTTGTCTTCTATCATTTGAGTATTCACTAATTAGCTTATAGAAGGATTTCACTGAGAAATTCCTGCTAGGTGACAACTTCCAAATCATTTTTCATGAAAGCTTCATTCGAAATATGCCTTTTGTCTTATTATTACCCTTTCTGGTGGAAACTGCTTATGTTAGAAACCAAGAAAACACCTAAATTTTGAGTTGATTTTGCCCGACTGATTTTGTTCCACACCTGTTATCATGTTACTTCAAGTCTCGTATGTGTACCTGATTTTTTATGATTACAAAGATCGTTGATTTAAAAGGAGAATGCATGGGAGTTTGAGCGCCTGCTTGAGGAAGATTCGGCTCTCAAATACTGATATGGTGTAGCTCAAAGCCCTGATAGTCAATTTATCAACAATGGAATTGACCTCGATTTAAGGTTGGACAATATGAACCTTTCTCGAGTGTATGATCAATCCAAGATATTCGGCATGGGGTTTGATATTTTCGTGGTAAAATGTATATGTTCGTCGATCCACGGGAATGATTTCCCTGTAAACTACATGATGGAACAAGCAAGATGGAATTGATTCTACTTCAAACATAATTGGGTAGTACCAATTTGAAGTACCTTTCTCGAGCATATGATCAATCCAAGATATTCGGCATGGGGTTTGATATTTTCGTGGTAAAATGTATATGTTCGTTGATCCACGGGAATGATTTCCCTGTAAACTACATGATGGAACAAGCAAGACGGAATTGATTCTACTTCAAACGTAATTGGGTAGTAACAATTTGAAGTACAAATTTCCGCCTCAAAACTTTCATCCACTCTGCAAATACTCCAATAGCAGCAGTAAATAATAAATTTTTTAAAAAGGAGGGAAATAGTAATGAGTATGTTGAGTCTCACCACAAAAAGAACTTAGAAGAGTCTTACTTCCAAAACCATGTTTGTAGTCTCAAGAAAACAGAAAGAAAATTTTCAATCAATCTAAAAAATTCAATTCAAATCATCTCCTAGAATTCATACTTATGGCCAAATCCAGCTAAGCTGATTCGGTCTTTTTTCAACTAAGGTTTATGTAATTCATTGGGCCATAGCATCAAATGTTGTTGGGGTTAATCAGGGGATCTTTTGGAAGGTTTTAGGGGAGTCCTCTACCCTTTGTATTTGGATGATGCCTTGTCATCCTCTGCTTTTCTTTGATAAATTTTTGTTACCCTTCAAAAAAAGAAAAACTAAGAACCCATGCATATTACAAAGCCCTACATAAAGCCAAAGAAGCAAAGCCTAAAAGCCATACCCCAAAGAGTCCCATTACCACTGCTTGGAATCCTTGATGAATCTTCCAGTGGGCCTGATGGGCTCAAAAATGCCTATCAGTGCATGTAGAATGGCCCGATTAGACTGTTAGTATTGATGTTGGACCCAGAAAATGTTACTGGCGAAGCTGAGGGGCCCTATGAAGCCTACTAGCACTGTAGGAGGGCCCTACAGGGCCTGACAGTGATGATTGTAGGCCCAATGGGGGCTGCTGATTGATGGAAAAGAAAAGAAAAGAAAAGAAAAAAAAAAAAAAAAAGGAATGGAAAATGAAAAGGAAAGGAAGGAAGAAAAGGAAATTAAAAGGGGATGATGATTTTATTGAGATCAATTCTATGAAACCCTGTAACCCTGTTTTAATTTGAGGTAAAGAGAGTCAAAAGAGTAAGAAGGATGAAAGAATAGGAGAGAGTCCTTGGAGTCCTCTTTGTAAAGCATTTTATTTATATGATAACCTAAGCCACAAAAGGATGGTTTACTGCAGGTGAACCATGGTCACCCCTCTCGAGCCCAATGTGAAAATGCCCCCTGTATTAATCATCCCCAGTGAGGAGTCTCGATTACGAGACATCCCGCTCTAATGCCAATTTGATGCAGGACAATTAACTACTTGCTTAAAGCTCAAACTTGTAGAGCATGGCGAATTAATCCTTTTATCTCATAACCTAAGCCCCAAATCCATGGGTTCGGTCATCGGCCGAACCCTCCTCATAGGCTCCAAATCCATGGGTTTCGCGGGCCGCCCACCCCGAGTGTGCCCCTTACATCCCACAAGCCACCCCACTCGAGCCCGGTGTGAAAATGCCCCTGCATTACCACAACTTTTTTTTTTTTTTTTTTTTTGAAAGTTAACGAAATTTTTTTAAAAAGAAGCCCAGAGGTGGCACGAAAGCTACAACACAAAGACAGAAAAATTACAATCCTTCAAGACTTTTTTACAACCCATTCTACTACATTAGATTTTTGCCCTACCAAAGACCTGCACCACGTTGCTCTCATTCTAACAGCATCTTCCATTCCTCTCCCCCCATATTACCCAAAGAGTAGCCAGCAAGAACAATCTCCATATTGTGCTCACTTGCTTCCCTAGCCCAACTCTATGGCTAGCCATGAAAAGATGGCCAACTGTACTTGGCAATGCCCAGGACATGTTAAACAACCTAAAGAAAACTACCCCATGCCTGTCGTGTGAACGGGCAATGAATAAAAAGATCATCGACCTATTTGGCAATTGGCATGCACATAAGACAAACATTAGAGAGCACCATTACCCGCTTTTGAAGATTGTCAACGGTCAAGATCCTTTCCCTCTCAACTAGACACCCAAAAGCCACGATCTCCGTGGCTGCACCATAAACCAAATGTGCTACATTTGCCCATTCGCATCACCCCTTCACGGGGCAAGAAGCATGTGGCAGAATAAGCGAACCAAGAAGCGCACTGCCTTATCTTTCATCCAGACCATCTTATCCAACTCCCCTAGCCTTTTAAAAAAAAAAAAAAAAAAAATTGTAGTTACCCCTTGGAAAAATAAAGATGGAAACTTGTGTCAATTCTACGTGATGGTTTCAATGGGATCCGTGCCTCAACTCAGGCCTGACTTTTGTGTGTGTGCGCGCGCGCGCGTGTAGAGCATTATATATTTCTCTCAAGTTAATATATGTGTGTTAGTCTTTTGGGATAACACAACTTGTCGCCCTCTCTCTCTCTCTCTCTCTCTCTCTCTCTCTCTCTCTCTCTCTCTCTCTCTCTCTAAGCTCAAATTTTCCACTTTCTACCGGCTTGACCTGGGCTAAGATGCCAAGGAACAACGTCCTGGACATGCTTCAGCTTTGCCCACCTTGGTCCATTTACAAGCCTAGGAAGGGTCCGCATTGGAAGAACAGCTTGACCACCTCCAAGATTAAGGCACTAGAGATGTCTTGCACATTTCAGCCATGCTTTCTAATGAGGGACTTGCATGTGTATTATTGAGGGGATTCTCCCAACGTCACTTGGCTTAGTAGGATTGTACATTTCCTAGATCATTGACTCGTTTAATGATTTAGAGATAGTTAAGAGTAGTTCATATTCCAAAGAAGCAATTGTTTAAGAAGTAGTATGTCAATCTTCCGTATTTCTGTAAGTGGGACCCATCATAAGGGTCAGTCCTGATTGTCTTTGTTACCCATTTCATTTGCAGAAATGTTCTAGTTTATTAAAAAGAAGAAGAAGAAGAAGAAGAAGAAGAAGAAGAAAATAGAAGTTCCTAAGTGAGCCATCTAACTGATTAAAACTAACTATTTAAATGAGCACTCAAAAACAGCACCCTTCCTTTTGATGAAGATGAGATGGTTTGGTCTCTGTCTCCCCACAATTCGTTTTCAGCCAAAATGTTTATTAAGGCCTTTTGCCCTTGTGCTCTTACTAATCTGATTTGGTCAAAAGTTTGGAGGACAGGAGCCCTGCCAAGGTGGAGGCATTTATTTGGAAGGTGGTTGCTAATCGAAAATGAAATTCGCATGGGCCTAATATCTGTATGATGTGCGAGAGGACTGTCGAGTCGGTGGATCATCTATTTATTGTGTGTGAAGTAGCTTGGAAGATTCGGTCTAGCTTTTTTAATTTCTTTGAAGTTATTTGGGTCTCTCTGTTGCTCATCTTTGGGAGTTATGGGTGGGTGGACTAATGGCCCCTTCAATCCTCGATGTGAGTTGTTTAGAAGATGCTGCTCTATACTGTAATTTGGGGAATTTGTAAAGAAAGAAATAGGATAAACTTTAAAGATAAGGAATTATCTGTCATCCTTGGTCACTAACATTAAGGCATCCCTAGCCTTTTGGGTCACCTCTTTGGATATCTTCGGCGGGGTTCATTTATACAAGCTCCTTCCCGAATGCAGATGGTGTATTGACAAGTATAGGTGAGAACCTATAAGCATTTCGAGTTCTCCTTCTCTCCTGTAGCTGGAAACTCGGCATTGATGGTAGTTTGTTGGGAATCGGGTATTGGAGGGGTAGTCAGAGACGAGAGTGGTGCTTTTGCTCTCTGCTTTGCAGGGCCTGTGGGAAGCACCAGTTCTAATAGAGCTGAAATTAATGGTGATTAAAGTTGGGACCGAACTATTTTTAGATTAATTTGAGGGCCTGCTTACGGTAGAAGGAGACTACTCAACCACTATTGTATGGGCCTCAGGGAAGGCCTTAACTACACGGATGCCAGTGCTCATCATAAATGACATTAAAATGCATTGTCACTCGTCATCTATTACCTTCAATCAGGTCCCAAGAGGCATATTGCTGATTCGCTTGCGAATGGAGTCCATAGAACTAATCATTGTATGGGGGACTTATCCATTGACTTGATTTATTATATCTTTTTCTCTTCTTTTTTTCATCATTAAAATTTTACATTATCCATAAATAAGCAAGCAGAAAAATCACTAGAATTTATAAAATTCAGTTCATATTTGTCTAATATGCATACATTGTTTATAGATGTTCCATCTGAAATCTGTTTTCATGTCTTGTGGTCTTTTTCTTGCCCCCATCAGATGGAAAAGGCAAAAAGGCTTGTTAATCTTGAAACAAGATGAGTTGATAAATTCCATTCCCATTTCTTTTTTCTCTTTCCTTTTTTAATAAAATTCTGCACTTTTCAAAAAAGAAAAAAAAAAAAGAAAATAAACAAAAAAAAAAAAATTAAGAAAGAAAGAAAGAAAGAAAGAAGGGGGAAAAAAATGAAAATGAAAATGAAAAAGATGACTGGATAGAGTACATAGCTGTAGATCTTCCATCTTAGATAAATTTTCATCTTCTCTACTTTGTTCTTGTCTCTGACCAGATGGGAAAAGCGCAGATTTGTTGACAATGAAACAAGATGAGAATGAGTGGGTGGAGTACCGCAGTGTGATGGAGGATGTTATTGAAAGGAGTGGGCTTGACAAGAAAATCTTCTATGATCTTAGAGGGAACCATGATAATTTTGGTGTATCTACAGTAGGTGGCATGTTTGATTTCTTTCAAAAGTATAGCATCAATGCAGATTTAAGACGATCTGGAAATGTCCATAGTGTCACTCTACAGGTAAGAGGTTCTCTTCTTTTGGGGCTTTCTGTGTTTCTGTAAAAGCATTTCATTGCCGAAAGGGTGTACTAAACACCATTGTCATTGAAGAGATTCCATCCATAGCTTTTGGTGAATTTTTATTTTTTATTTTATTTCTAAAGGCAACTAAAATTTTATTAAAAAGGTACAAAAAGGCAAACAGGAGAGAAAGCAAAAGGGATTGATGATGACATATCATCAACCCATATACATAAAAGGCCTTCCCCAATAAATCAACAACTTCCTCCTGACTACACCGAATGAGTTTGATGTGTGATTCGTCAAACCTTCATCCCCATCATATCACATGGCATGATGAATGCAAGGGCAAAGTTTTCTCCATTTAACCTAATTAAATTCAGAAATTTAACTTATGAGGTGACTTTTTGAAGATCCTTCCTGCTTTACTGAACATTGTAAAACTTCAAGTGCTTGAAAGAAGTCAACTTATCTCGGTCAACCTTCTAGTTTAGTTCAAGGGGTTCATGGGCTTCCTTTTTTATTCAAGAAAAAGTGATCACTCATGACGAAATCCCAGTACTCAAAAAGAAATTATACTATTATTCATAAAAAAGAAATTATATTGTTATATGGGCGCATTACAGTGGTACCAGTACCACTGTAAGCTTACGGAAGTACTGGGAAGATGTGGGGCCCACATGATGTATTCACACCATCCAAACCGTCTATAATATGCATCCCCTCAGAAAACCTCTAGGAAACAAAACTCGGCCCAATCCAAAACTAAGGTCGGCCACAACAAAGGAAACAAGCTGGGAGGGAACGCTCCCACCCTTGAATTTCACAGGGGTCCACATGAGTAGCAAAACAGCCTGAATTTTGGCTTGACCTTTCATCTGGACTAGATGAAGGGTCTGAAGTCTGAACGGCCTTCATTATATCCACAACACTGAGGGCCCCCAATGCTAGTGAATGGTGGGTGTTCGCTCTCAATATGCTACCTGTTCTGTGGCCCATTTGAATTTTGGATCTTGCTGATTTGTGGGCCTGTGGGTTTTCTGAGGTGATGCATCTTATGGATGGGTTGGATTCTGTGAACACAGCACTGGGCCCCACATCTACCCAGTACCACTATAAGCTTATGGTTGTATCAGTACCACTGGAGTGTGCCCCTTACTATATTCAGTATCCAAGAAAACAGGCTACAATGGCTTTCTAAACTTTAAAAACTTAATCGAGCAGTTGACGGAACTTGAGATCGGCTTGGGTTCTGGCTCTCATGAAGTCCAAGTCAGGTTTCAAAATTTTTTGAATTGGTTTCAAAGATTTGGGAGTTTCTTCCTTTGATGCTTATTTATTTTAGAACTAGTTTATTTTTAACACTGTTGATCTTGAGGGGTTTGTGCAATGTACAGAGCAGCGGATGGAAGCATCTATTTGTTGGGTTTGATAGCACGATGGGAGTTGGTCTGCGTGGCCCAACCAATCTTTTTGGGCATCCAACTGACCAATTACTAGCGGATCTAGATTCAGAGCTTTCACAATGGGATTCTCAACCAAAGAAATCAGTTACGAAGATTTCCTTTGGCCACTTTCCACTGTCCTTCTCAACTGCTTCAGATTCTGGGAAGAGTCTAAAAGATGTTTTCTTCAAGCATTCCTTATCAGCATACGTCTTTGGGCATTTACATACAAAGTTCGGCAAGAATTTGAAGCGGCATCATGTAATGGGCCACCGCTTCTTATCTTCAGAGGAGTATTTTCAGCTAAACATTCACCAAGAAACTTTAGAGAGTACTGCAGGTGGGAATAATTGTTCTAATAAAGCTACACCCGTCAAAGAATTTTGGGAGTGGGAGATGGGCGACTGGAGAATGAGTAGGATTATGCGGATATTGGCCATTGACGCGGGCCACGTCTCATTTGTCGATGTTGATTTCAAATCGGGTGCTAAGAAGACAATTGTATTGCCGACGTTTCCATTGGATTCACGGTTCATGCAACGAATTTCATTCCGTAATGAGTACAATTGTCTGACAATGAATGTGGCATCTTATGAGACGGTAAGAGCATTGGTATTCTCAGAACCGGAGATTGTATCAGTTGTGGTTAAAATATATGATTCCAGACCTGGAACTCTCAACTTGGTACTGGAGGCATCAATGAAGAAACATGAGGGCAATCGAACTCGGGGAGATTTGTACACCATCCCATGGAATTGGAGAGCATTTGTGGACCCATCTCCAGATCGCTTTTGGCTGCAAATAGAAGCAATTGACTTCTCAGGCGGATCCAGTTTTAGCGAATTAAGGCCATTTTCCATCAACGGCCTTACTATGAAAGTCAATTGGAGATGGAAGGAGTTTCTAGTTATGGGTTGTCAATGGGCTGCCTTGTACCATCCAATTCTGTGGTCTATTCTTCTTTTTCTTTTCTCCTTGCTTCTTATCCCAAAAGCTTTTCTCTTGGTTTCAAAGAAGCATTACTCATATAAGGACCTCAGTTCTGATTTCAAAGTAGGAAGTGTCGCGAAATGCTTAGTAAGCGGTTTATGTGGGGTTTTAGTAGAGATTTCAAAGATCACATCAATATGGTCTGGTATGTTGATTTACTTGCTATACTTGACATTCTTTCCTTGGTTCTTCGGGCAAGTTTTTACTGAAAGCGGAAGCATGGGTTACATGACCCATGAGGGTTGGACTGTTAAGATTCCCAACAATAGTGGGAAACAATCGCACATTGGAGTTCCAGATGTAATGGTGATTGTTCTGCCTCACCTTTGCTTTGTGGTGTTGCCGGCTTTCTTAGTTTCTGCGGGACTTGCTGCAGAAAAAGCTGCCTACCGAGTGCATTATCTATCACAATCAGGAAAAAAGGAAGATGACTATGAAAGACAGATTAAGAGACATGTGAGGTATTGATTACTGAGGTGATAAATAGGTGTCCTGCTGAGTGCACGTGTGCAAGTGCACTTTCCACGTACTTGTGGCTCATGTCACCAATATGGCATGCGCATGTGAGATCTAAGATGTTCAGCTGGCGGTGCTGCACATTGTGGACGCTGACCCAAAAATAAGGCTACATCAGGTAGCTACGAGCATGAAAACAAAATTATGTATTAAAAAATGCAATTGAACAACAGTCTGGATTCAATGTACATGTGGGGCCCGCCATAGCAGTATACCAGCCTGTTTCTTGGCCCAGAGTCTATTTGGTGGGCCCACCTGATGAGTGGCTTGGATCTCACATATACATGTGCCAATTTAGACATGTGTGCAAGTGTCCGGAAAGTTCAATCATACAGGTTGACTTTGCATTTCTCATGAAATATCAAATCTGCTTTCTGTTATCCACCTAGAGAATTATCCGGAAAGTTCAATCATACAGGTGGATTTTGCATTTCTCATGAAATATCAAATCTGCTATCTGTTATCCACCTAAAGAATTATCCGGAAAGTTCAATCATCCAGGTGGACTTTTCCTTTCTCATGAAATATCAAATCTGCTTTCTGTTATCCACCTAGAGAATTATCCAAAAAGACAAGATGCCTTTTGCTTCTGTAGGGACCGTTGGATGAGGAAACTTCTCTTGATGGTTTGCCTACCAATTTTGTGGAAACATTGGAAGGTTAGATGTTAGCCCTTTCTGCTCCATTCTCTTTGGTACCTGTTTGCTCATGCCTCATTGCCATGAAATAGTAACTCGTGTAGTCCTTTGTTCATTTCTCTGGAATTTGATGGACTGTTCAAGTTTTTTAATGCTGGTTTCTCCGTCCTTTGCCAAACCTGTTTGGACACACTTCCTCAAAGCAGGCTTTTCTGAGAAAAGGAGGTTTCAAGCCTGCTTTTTTGGTCGACTCAGCAAAAACCAATTGGTTTGTTTTTTTTTGTATTGTCGGCGTTTTAGTGCCTTGTCAAGCGGGAGCTGAGAAGGGTTTTTGCCAAGTGCATCCAAACACACAAGATCAACATCAGTTTTGATCAAAACGGCATTTAGGGCCTCAAACACCTTTTTGGAGGGTGCATCCAAGCAGGTCCTTGATGATACTGTTTCAGTACCTTTCTTTGAAACCCAAGGGCCATTAGCTATCACCAAAAGATGGTGGGTAATTTATTATTTATTTCCTGAAAATTTACCTCAATGATTTCTCATTTATTTGTGATTTTGCAGTGAAAGGCGTGAGAGGCCTCTTCTCTACTTTAGCATGTGAATGCTTATTTATGGTTGCTTACTAACTATTTTTACTCTAGAAGCCATAAATGTGACAAGTTTAATTGCGCATTGCTTCCATTCTGTTTTTTACCCTTATCAATTGTTTGATTCTGTTACATTTTTCTACAGCATTGCTGGGCTCTGACAAAGGCATATGAAATGAATCCATTTCTTCATTCTGCTGCGTACTGCTTGCCAGTTCCCCTTTTACTCGCTCATTCCATCCATAAGACCAAGGGAGCACAGATTCAGTAGTGGAGCTCCTCAGGAGTAAGTTCCACTTCTATTGTTAACATAGTGTGGAATGTTTTTAGAAAGTTTGCTAGCCCACATGCATCGCTCCACACATAGCCACACATTATAGGACATCTGTATATCAGGTTGGACCCACCATGTGATCCAGCCAAAAAATCAGGCTGGTTAACCATCACTTGGGCCAATGTTCGAAGAGAACAGATAGTACTGTGTCAAAAACTTGAAATTTTTTTACTGTTTATTATTTTCATAAGCCTGATTGTTGACCGAGCCATGTTTTGGCCAGATCATCTACCTAGTGGGGTCCCCTAATACACGGTTCAGATATTCTGCACAAGTGCCAGGTTGTCAAGTATGGCTGCATGTGGCTGTGTGTGGGTCTAGCAAACCTCATGTTTTCAACGTGAAGTTACAAAATATAGGATCCAATATCAAGAAGACAAGAAAACTAAGTGCCAGTTTGGATTAGATCCTTGGTAAAAGAAAACAAAATTGAAATGATTATAATTCCATTATGTTTGGATTGCACGGAATCCATGGTGTGGATATAGAAATTGCAATGATCATGCATGATTATTTCCATTTTTACTGTAGAAAGTAGGATTCCTAATCTAGGGGGTTTGGATAGCAAGTGGAAATCTCAAATTCATTAGACAACGGTCATGTTCTTTTACACCAGAGAATCTTAATTGTGGATAAGCTTAATGTTTACTTTGCTCGATCCATCTATCCAAACATCCATTGCCATCTAATCAAGGCAATCTTGATAAAGGGATTTTAAGACATTTCCAACACGGTGAAAAATGGTTTTGTAAATAAGGAAATTTGAAAATGTATACTAGCGTTTTAAATATTGAAGATATTGGCCGACATTTCCCACGATATATCTTCTATCCCACCTGTGCGATACGAAACACAGTAGTGGGATATATCCTGCATGTTTGATCCGATGAGCATTATTTATTTTCAATCATTTTTTTCTGTAAATTATGTTAAATCAGTGTCAAATTGTTACAAATCCATAATTTTTCATGTTTTGCATGAAAAATCATGGATTGGGAGCTTCGATTTCAAGATTTGGAGGAGGACCGAGTTGTGGAAAATTGAAAAAAAATCAAAATTTTCCCAAATTCTCGCAAATCGGTTGCAATCCATGACCAAACATAAAATCAAACATGCATGTAACCTAATCTAGTGGTTCTTCGTTTACTTTTGAATGTATTGCTTGTGTTTCCACGTGTCTTCTTACATTTATAAATTATATGAATAAACTTTGAATATACTTGCATCAATTCAGTTAGACAGCGCATAGATTATGACCCCATACAAAAACCTATTATGTGCACTTGTTTTTTGTAATGTTTTGATTTGTAAGTGTGTATTGATGTCTTTTTTAACAATCACTAAAATTTCATTAAAAATTTTGACCAATTTTCAATGTTTCCCCATGTTTCCAACAATAGCAATACATTACGTGATACAACCGATATATCTCATGCGATAACCGATATGTATATGTATCCCAAGGGTGTGATACGTAACGCGATACCGATATTTTGAACACTGTACTTAACTACATTAAGTGAATTTTTAAATGCATCATTTATGAGCAGAACCAACTCGATTAACCATGTTTTCCATTTTTCAAAATTTAGACCCATGGAGCATGTTTGGGTCCTCTAAAAATCAACCTGATCAGACCCGACTTCGACCTAATTTGGGGCATACTAAATTGGACCTGATCCAGACCCAAGAAAAAGTAGCCACTTCTAAAGTGCTGTTACCAATCCATTACTTGTGACAATGTGGACATTGCAAATCATGTTCCATTATTGATGGAGAAAATACCAAAAGTCACCCTAATTGGACTACCTTCTTATTTTACTCACTGAATTTGGACCGCTGGCCATTTCACTCTTTACCATCAAAATTGATACCCATCACCAATTAGATGGTCTGGAACAATATTTCTATGAAAATTCAATTGTAATTTCTATACCTGACCTAGACCCGACCCAAATGGGACGCATGTGATAAATGGGTTAGGTCTGTATACTCCTATATCCACACCCAACTTATTAAATAAATGGGTTGGCCAGTTTTGACTTGGACCCAACCTGAATTTCAATGGGTTCCGTCTAGGTCCAATATCGTGACCTGATTCTTAATGGGTTGGGTTTGGGCCTCCCCTCGACCTGACCTGATAAGATGATGATGTAATTATTGGCTTGTTTATTGGTGAATAATGCAATAATTATTTTCTTGGTTGTTTACTAATTCAGCCTTAAATGCTCCTTCTGTATAAAATGCAAGTGTTACTTCAAGCCAAACGATTCCTAATACACATCAATCCTCCCAACAGCCTTAGTGAATAGATATTAGGTACTTGATCTCTATATTTCACGAAAGGATTGCATATTTCCTTGAATGCCACGTTCCTAATAAAGATCAAAGTTCATCATTATATGCTTGATGCATCCATGAAACACAGAATTTGCTTAGATTAAAATGGTGGTGCTGCCATCACAATACATTTTCAGATGTCACCGAGCAATTTAAAATAAATAAATAAATCTTTAGCCATGTTAATTCAAAATTATGAAGTGATTCCAACTGAAAATTATGTTCTAATCCTGCTACAATGTATGATGGTGATCTAATTACAGGGGGAAGGTGATGGCCATTGTACATGGAGGAGTCATAGATGGTGATTGGAACTGTTGATATGGTGTGCTAATCACCATATACACAGTAACACAGCTTACAGTCAAGAACAGGGCGAGTGGAGAATCCTAGCCATCCTATTTTATGTAGGGGATATGGCGGGTCACGGCGCACACTGCTCATGGCCAAGAACATGCAATGATTGAACAGATCCATCCTATTTCACCAAGAGGAATTATGTGACCCTCTTGCAAGTGGGCCAATAACTTGATGATCCAGACTGTATATCTGATTGGCTCTCACAATGAATGGGCATTGTCACAAAAAATTCCAATATTGTGAGGTTGTATGGTCCAATCTCTGGCGTTGTAATTCCTCATACGTCTATATGTGGGCCAAGTTTAGAAGTGCTAAGATTGTTCAACCGCGGGAATTTTTCATCTTTGGTGGGACCCATTAAGTCACAATTTGGATAACAGAGGCATTGCACAACTTGTCCTAGCTCAGGACTTGAGAAAGGTTGTGCATGTCCTTGATTCTGTCCATTTGAATGATATTGTTGTGCTAAAATAGTTTCATAGTTTGCTAATTTTGGTTATGAAATGTACTTGGGGTGGCCACCAGATCAACGGTCCTTATCATTTTTCCACCTCTGGCATTGTTCATGAATGAGCTGGGGCTGTTACCCCAGGTGGTGCCACTGGGGGGAGTATCTGTTAGGTGAATTACAAGATGTGGCCCGAAGATTTTAACAGTATAATGCTGACAATGAATCTATTGGGTCCCACCATGAGTGAATTACACAAGTGTACCACAAACTCCATCATAGGACTCTGTTGTTTCCTTCATTGATTATGATACTACTATTGTTATAAATCAGGCTAAGGAACCCCAAAAACTGTAAGGGGATAAAGCATATATTGAAGAAATATCATGTAGTTGGGCATTTTATGCATGATCAAGATATATCAGTCAAGAAGATTGGCACTAATGACAACCTAGATGATCCTTTTACCAAAGGATTACTGAACAAAGAGTTCTTTAGGTGGTATGTTGATGCAAAGGAATTTAGAATTATATCCTACTAGATTTATAAAGTGTAAAATGGAGATTATTGGAACGTATGCCTTTTTAGTCCAATGAATTATATAAATTTTCTTTATTAATGCTTTGTCCATTGTGTTAGGATTTCTAAATGAATTTTTAATTGCCCTAGAATCTCCATGTACGATACAATCAAAACTAGAGCTATACATGAGTTGAGTTAGCTCGGTCAGCTCGCCCGACTCAACTCGGAAAAGCTCAACTCGCCTTGGCTCGAAATTGGATTCGGACTGAGCCGAGCTGGATTTTGGAGCTCGAAATGTGAGTTGTGCTAAGCTCAACTCGTGTACAGCTCTAATCAAAACTCTATAAACAAAAACATATTACTTACCTTAATTTTCATCCCTTGATCAATGTAGACAGCGATGCTGATGACAAACCTCCAATGTAGGTCTCTCCTCAATCTCTCTTAAATAAAGAGAAAGTTGAGAGTTAGAATAGAGCTAGGGCAGGCATAAAGAGAGCCATCCAGTGGGTGGATCCCAAGAGGTCGAGCTCTGTGGGCCACACCATACTGTGTGATGGACATCCACACCGGGCATTTTGGTAGGTACCCTCTAGATTGGGGGATGTGTCAAAAATCAGCCGCCATCATCTAAAGCCTTGAAAATCTTGCCTAAAACATCAAAAAGCACTTGTAATGCCCACTTGAGTTTTGGAATGACCTGAAATCTAATGTGACTCCTTGGTCAAGTGGGGAACACACAATGGATGATGGATGGGTTAAATGTCACAACCACATCTCAGTGAGCAGACATCCACTCTCAACTATTGTCTATGGTGTGACCCACCCAAATTATAGATTGGCCTGATTTTTTGGTCCATGGCTCACCATGGAAAGGTGCATCTAATTAATAGGATGGATGTCCCTCAGACATTACAGTGGAGCCCACCTATAAAGTTGACCTCATAGTACCATTTTCCACATATACCTCACGGTATTCAGGTCCACCAAATATCACAAAATTCCAGGAGTGGCTAGTTCAATCTGTTGGGAATTTTCATGATATTTCGTACAACCAAACACGTCCTAAGAAAACAGAATTTTTGGAAATAGTAGGACAATTGCATGAGGCCATGTGTTGAAATGCCAACAGTTGGATTGATCAGGTGATCCTGACCTCTGATTAATTAACATTTGTTTTCGTTAAAGAAAAAAAAAAGTGAATATCTCACACATAACTAGTTAAAGATGCGACTAACTAAAAAATAGACCATTCCAAAATTGAAGGATGCGACTCCTCGACCCGATTAGGTGATTAGGGGCCCATTGCTTAAGAGGGTGGAAACTCATCCACCATACATTGCATACAGACCATCCGATTTCATGGCTATTGAGGATGGAACATGATCGAAAATCACACCTGATCAGGTAATACTAACGAACCTGTTAGTGGCCCTTAAATAGACGGCTGAAAAGGATATGGTTACCGTTGCGAATTCCAAAAGCCAAATCAGATGGTTAACATTTTCCCATCACTGTGATTTATGGCTGATTCTCCATCATCCATAGTGGCAGCCACGAATGGACGCTCTGGATCGAACCTGTGACGAATAAGGTTGTGATGAGTGGCTACAATTTAATAGTGTTCTCGCTCTAACCGAGACTTGAAAATTGTAACAATGAAAATTGAGGTGCATGCAAAAAAGCGCTCATTCACAATACTCAAATCAAACCGTCCAAATGGTGGGACTAACTTTAGCGATGGCATAAGACAATAATAGATTGACTGAATGATCTTAACATCTGTTTTTTGAACTCGGACCGTGGACTATGTTCATCCTCGCCGTTGGTTATACATTCATCATCAATCATCGAGCCAGGTCAAAATTCCAGTGTAAAAATGGCTAATGACCCTGGATATATATGATCTGGACGGATTCATTTGAGTGGCACGTGTGCTATATAAGCAATTTTCGCGTGCATGCGTATGAATCATCAGAGAGTGGAAGAGTATAAGATCTGTTATGTTCTAAGAATAGAGAGGAAGGATGAGAAAGGTGTAGCGTGTTTAATCCCACATCGGAAGAGAGTAAAGGAGGCATTGGAAAATTAATATATAAAAGGAAGTGGAATAGCGACGTTGATCCATACTTACCTGGACGGGGTCTTTGGGTGATCCAGAAGGCCCATGGCCTAGGCTAACGGCCTCCATTGCACTTAGGAGGGGCGTTGGCTTAGCATCTCCTCAAGTAGGAGAGTGCACGTCATAATTTGTGGTCGAGGGGGTACGCGTTCGCGCGGCCCCTGCCATTATCATACTTAAAATTTTCTTAGCTTACAGGAGAATGAGATTTCAATTTGTGGGCCATGGTCAAGCCATAATCATCTGGTCTAGATTTTCTTCATTCTTCTGTTTGGAACTTGGAAGTATATTTAGGAAGCAGCAAGGCTTATGTCCTAATCAAACATGAGATTAGCCAACATCACAAATCACAATACTGGGCATTACAGTGACACTGATTAAGCAGGCTCTCTCTCTCTCTCACTAGCCGTAATTACAAGAGATGACACCTTTGGAGTTTCCTTTCTCTAGTGGCCGGATGGAGAGTCCTGCCGTTATCACGTGGAGAGTCCAATGTATCATTCTATCATTTATGGTGGACCCACCCTAAATCAGGAATTCAGGATACCTCTTGACGTTGTGATAGAGCCCCACAAAAAACAAGGAAAACTGGTGGGCCATGCATCCAATCATGAGGGACACAATTTCCCACGACAAAGGCCTGTGATGCCAATAGGACCGCTGGCTCCAAAACTGAAGTAGGTCACATCAAGGAAAAGTGGGGATGTGACACCTACCTATCAAGTTGGTATTTGGGATTTTCTTTCATTTTAGAGTCATTTTATGTAAGTAGCTAATCCTGTTTACAAATGTGTGCTTCAACTGATTTCAATGTAAATGAGCTTTAATACTGCTTCACGATCTTACTTCTTATACTAAAAGTAGATTCTGGTGTCATTGTTGAACTTAGAATTAATAATATATCTCGTGCCATTAACGGGAGCATATGGTACTGTGAATCACGAACTTTCGACTTCCACCATTCTAAAACATCAATTTCTTTGCTTTTGTTATTTACAAGTGGCTCCTTGAGATAGTGGTCAAGTTTTGTTTGGGTTATTTGCGCTTGAGTGTCAACCTGTGCCATGAACGACATGAAATCATTGATCGTGTTTCGTTGTTCATCAACAGTAGAACTAGAACTCATTTCAGGAGTCATGATTGTGGCTGCGGTATTGTCTTTTATGGCGCCCAAAGTTTGTACATAGAAATTGTACAAATCATCAACTGTATCATGAATTTTGTCGACATCAATGACACTCTTCTCACTATACAACTTATTAAAGATGAATATAATTATGAACATCTTCTAACGAGGATCAATAATGACTGCAACGGCCATTACCAGACTGCACTTAGACTAATACTTATCAAACTTTAACTGGATACCCATATTCATTAATTGTAAAAAGTCTGGTCCATTACAGTTTCTATACAAAACATCTTTTACCCTCCAAAGTTTTGACATAAATATATTTGTTATTAGATACTTGTTTTCTGAAAATTTCTCCGTTAAGTCGTAAAAAACTGAAAGGAACTTGCGAACGGCTTCGGCTCTTGTCCAATCATCATCAGAAGGCAACCACTGATACGCACTATCACGCTCCACATAGTGAGAGAATGCATCTCTAAAAGCTATCGCTGAATTCAACATTTCAAAAGTTGAATTCCAATGTGTCATAACATCTAACATCATTGTTCTCTAAAATGAAAAATTCAACCATTTCACGATCTCATTTAATGTATTTAATCGTGAAGGTGACCCCCATATATATTTCACTCTTTCTTATGTTCTCGATTGTTAACATAATTGTTTTAAAGTCACCTTGTATAATAAAGTTTAGGATGTGCGCACAACACCTAACATGAAATATCTTTCCACCAAAATACAAGTCACTGATGGCCCTAAACTAGTTCTAAAAATTCGTTATCACACTATCGTTTGCAGAGACATTGTCTAAAGTTATTAAAGAGATTTTCTTCTCAATGCCCCACTCCACAAGACATCTGTAGATGCAGTTTGAAATCATAAATACGGTGTGAGAAGGCGCAGATAACGAAAGTTTATAATTCTTTTGCAGAGCCTTCATTCGACATCAATGTAATGGGAAGTCAGTGACATATACTCATTTCGTTGATTGGATGTCATCCACAAATCTGATGTCAGGTTGATTTGGGAAACTAATTTCAACTGTCCTTTCAACTTGAGCTTCTCGCTTGCATACATCTTCATGCACACTCTCTTTATTGTTGTACGTGATACATTCTCATATCTGAGGTTAAGACTTCTGGCTAATTTGACAAAAAAATGACTCTCTGCCATCTAAAATGGTCTTTCATTGTCAATAATAAATCTGTCCGTCAACTCATTCACATGGTCTTTGTTATTCTTATAAATGGATAATGTACTTTGCGATGGACCTACTAAAGATTGAGTAAATGAAAATGTTTGTTGCCCTGAGGTCTGACTTCTCACTTTTTTATGACACTTCGAAATGTATTTATTCAGAATTGTGGTCGACCCATCTACTTGTTTAGCATATTAATCTTGCAGTACTTGCATTATATCTTCACTGTGCCATTTTTCATGGTTTCTTCTTTAAAATCTTCCCACACTACCATCTTTTTTTTTTCTTTTCTTTTTTGCTTTTCCTGAAATCTGTGACTATACTTTTTCTGCAATATGTGACTATGAGGTACTAATATCAATGGACACCTCTTCATCTTCTAGACATAATCCTTCATGATCCAAGATCATCGGCGATGTGATTGATAAACCACAGGGGGTATTGAAAATTTTCTCACTAACCATCTGCTAATTGAAAGATACTAAATCAGATTAGCATTATCACTCTAATGCCTTAAAAGTTTATACTAAACCCTAAATTAGTCAATTATCCAAGGTTAGATAGATTGTAATACTTTCATATTCTAATTTAGACGCCCACGCCGAAAATCCGACATCATCTCCCCATATCTAAACAACGTGAAGATATTTGATATGAGAAATGAAAATGAAAAAACATATCTAGAGAGAAATGGAGAGATGGAATGCAGATTAGGCATGAACATTTAAATAAGTTATATGAAAGCATACTATCTATCTAACATTGAACAGTCCAAAATGGGACAATTTGAGCGATTTCTATGTCACTAAAAACTATATATATATATATATATATATATATATATATATATATATTATATTATATATATATATATATAGCCACATATAATCCTCAAATGGGCAATTAATTATCTAACTCACAAGTCACAATAATAAACTAAGAAAAAAAAATGTAATCCATACATATTAAGTTAACTATCTAATTCATAATAATAAGTTAAGAAAATAAAAATAAAAATGTAATCCATACATATTAAGCTAATTATCTAATACACAATAATAAGCTAAGCAATAAGCAATGTAAACCATAATTCGAAAAAAATAACCACTAATTGTTTAATTTAAATAAATAAAACACATTAGCAATTTAAGATTTAGGGTTTAAGGTTTAGGGTTTAGAGTTAGGATTTAGGTTTTAGGTTTAGGGATTAGGGTTTGGGGTTAGGTAGGGTTTAGATTTTATGGATTAGGTTTTAGGTTTAGGGTTAGGTTTTAGTGTTTAGGGTTTAGGTTTAGGTTTAAGGATTAGGGATTGTGGATAAGGGTTTAGAGTTTAGGTTTAGGGTTAAGTAGTGTATAGGGTTTAGGTTTAGAGATTAGGGATTAGGGTTTACGGTTAGGGTTTGGGTTAGGGTTAGGTTTTAGGTTTAGGGATTAGGGTTTAGGGTTAGGTTTTAGCTTAACCACACCCGAGCTAGGCCGGACACACCACAACAAACCCGGCTGCACCGCACCTGAGCTAGGCCAGGTGGGATGCACCATAGGTTCACAGCGAGCCCGACCTCACTGCACTCGAGCTAGGCCAAGCGGGACGCACCACAAGTCCACATCAAGCCCAGCCACACACCCGCACTGCACCCGATCCAGCCCGAATGCACCACAGGTCCACAATGAGCCCAAGCCGCTCCTGAATATGCCCAAATGCACCATAGCGAGCCCAGGCCGCTCCAGAGCCAGCCCGGGCTTACCTGAGCCATCCTGGACAAATTATGAATTGTTAAATTAAAAAAAAATATAGAAATTACCTATTAATCGAGTTGGATTGCTGTCGGAGCTTGAAATATGAGGGAGGAAGGAAGCGGAGAGGGGAGAGAGAGAGGAGGAGAAGGAGGAGGAGGAGGGACGATCAGACGGGTGCTGCTGTGTCGGAATGGGTTTTAGATCCGGTTGCTTCCAATCAGGAGCAGCGAGTAGGGTTAGGGTAGAGGTGTAAGACCCGTAACCTAAACCGTACCATTCGGTCGGCTTCCGCAATCCTACCGGTCGAATTCCGGCAATCCTCGACCCATTTCCGACGTTGCGCACGATCCTAAGCCGAGTCCCGCATGCCGAAGTCGCTCGACTCGAAACCTGTATCTTTGCGACCGCGCCGTCGCGGCGATTCTAACGCCGCGACTCACGCACCGACCCGATACCTAGGCTAGAAGATGTCGGCCTGCGTTCAATTCGAATAAAACACCGCACGTTGCGAACTTCGAGGGAATCTCTACGAGATGTCCCATCAATCAAATCAATCACTCATGTCAAGTACATGTCAAGTCACACCTACCCAAGTACAACAACCCATGCCTCTCTCTTACACAAGCAAGCCCAAGTCAACTCTCTCTCTCTCTTTTTCAACTCTACCCACGCCCATGACATCATCCCTCCATCCCTCCCTCTCTTTTTATTTTATTTCTTTTTTTCTCTCTCTCTCATTCTCCCATTTTCTCCCTCTCACACGTCCAAACTCTTCTCTCCCCCCC
Organism: Magnolia officinalis; assembly: GCA_021015155.1. Lineage (NCBI taxonomy): Eukaryota > Viridiplantae > Streptophyta > Magnoliopsida > Magnoliales > Magnoliaceae > Magnolia > Magnolia officinalis. Next base: position 67,503,701 of record JAJHSJ010000003.1, read on the forward strand.
AAACAAGTGTGGCCCACTTTACCCTACACTCTCACATCTCTCATCTCAACCGTTGGATCGTCATCAACCACCATTGAAAGTGGAGGCAAGGAGCTAAGGAAGCTAGGGGAGCAAGAAGAAGGAAGATAGGTGGGTGATCCACCGTTAAATTCTCATTTTTAGGGCCCACTTGTTGGTGGGACCTATCTTGATGTATGAAGTGTACCATGGAGGGCCCATAGTGGCGGGGTCCCTCCTCTCTATCCCCCTCTCTCTCTCTCTCTCTCTCTCTCTCTCTCTCTCTCTCTCTCTCTCTCTCTCTTTCTCTCTCTTGTATGATGTAAAGATGTGTGGACCACCTGGTGTATGTGTGTGGCCTCTCATGAAGGATGTATTAGATCCATGCCATCCATAAGCCCACCTTGCTGAACCATCCAACAGTAGGTCAGTTGGACAGACCCAGTTGAAAGGAAAATACTAATATCATGTCGTCCAGAGAGGTGGGCCACGGACATGTGGGACCCACCACGACGTCCCTGTTTATCCACGCCGTCCAGCGTCTCTGGACGCTGGACGTGTTGGGGGCGGCTAATATGGGTGCCTGTACTGGCATGGGTGTGTACTTACAAGCTAAGAAAAAAAAAAAAGGGGTTGCTTTTGGGGTGGGCCATCCATGCAGGCCCCACCTTGATGTCTTGAACAAATCCGCACCGTCCATCTTGTTCTCCGGCTAATGTTAGACGTTGAACCCAAATGGTAGGCCAATCTGATTATCAAGCGGGCCATATCATAGAAAATAGTGGCGTGGTCGTAAAAATCTATTGTTACATTGTTATTCGCCAAAAATATATGGCATATTAGACTCATTAGAAAGACCTTGAGTCGTGGGAGCCAATGGACGGGATGGATTTCCGGATGTGGGCCCCACCTACCCAAAAACCTCAGATTTTCATAAAAAAAAAAAAAAAAAAAAAAGGGAGGCAGCAGCGTCTGACGCTGCTGCTGCTGCAGACGCCGCAGGCAGCGCCTGCGCCAGGCGGGCGGCAGATCTAGGCTGACCCACGGGTCCAGTTTTGGGCCCCACCATGGTGCGTTTCGATCATCTGCACCGGTCATTTGGTGGGTCCCCTTTTTATTTAGGGTGTCCTCAAAAATCATCCGTATACGAAACTCAGGTGGGCCATACCATCTTAAATCATGTGAAGATGTGCCTAAACATATAAAATCACTTGGTGGGGCCTACCTGAGATTTGGACACGGCTGAAACTTGGTCTGGACGGTCAGTATGGGGGGACACACATAATGTGTGGGCTGGATTTGTGGACCCCATCATGATGGGCTCCTTGTTCTACTGGCCATATCAACAGGTTGGTGGAAATAAACAATACAGTGGGCCCCTGCCCACGCAACCTTTCCATGAGGTTGGTTGGCAAATAAACATTACAATGGGCCCTACCCTGGCCCCACCGTGATGAGTGTGCACAGCCCACCATGATGTGTGTTTGCCGCGACGGTGTTGAATGAATACCCACTGTTAAAAATATATAATAATAATAATAATAATAATAATAATAATAATAATAATAAATAAATAAATAAATAATAAACGTTAAAATGGGCCCCCCCTTGGTCCATGTGACTACATTAATAGGTTGGCTGGAAAATGGACATTTTGGTGGACCCCTATTCATGTGGCCTTATCAAACAGATTGGATAGGAAAATAAACTTTTTGGTAAGCCCGTTGTTGAGGCCCACTTGGGTTTATATAAGGCCCATGTTGTGAGGCCCATTGTGATGAATGTAAGGCCCATGGGTGATGGCCCATTGCAATGTACCTAAGGCCCATTGGTGAGGCGTATTGAGGTAGTCCACTTGATGAATATAAGGCCTATGAGATACGGCCCATTTGATGTATTTATAGCCCAATGGGATGTACCTAAGGCATATTGCAATGTGTGATTCCACCAGGATTTATTTAATGGTATTTGAGGTGAGCCGAGCCTTGGGGACAATGTTGGTTTGACGTCCACATTGTACGAGTAATGTTGGTTCGATGTCTACATTATAACTCTCCCTAAGGCCACTGATAGGCCCGTATCTATTTCATGTAGGCCATATAGGCCCATCTTCATTGAGAGGATAGTTTATTGCTTTATAACATGTTTAGCACAACCCATGATTCATGATCATACGCATCATATGTATGCTTGAGATGAGGAGTGTTTGATCATAGCATATGCCTTCGGGCAGACTGTTTACGGGCTCCCTGATAGGCGGAGTTGCCCTACATGAGCGCGTACTTCACGCAGGATGGTTGCATGATTGGTAGTATGGTTCATGCATTTGCATCTGTGTGATTGTGATATGCCCTAGCGACATCAGGGTCATAGCCTCCACAGATATATCGTGGGTGGCTGGTTGGATACCGGAAAAATCTTGTTCTAAGCAATTGGGGCGTCATAGATGTCCTTGGGTGAGAGTCTCTGAACCCGATGGTACCAGAGGATGACTCCAACGTCGAGACCGAGTGGATATACGAGCGCACGAGGGCCGAATACCATGAGGCCGCGTCTCCCACTATGTCGTGGTCGGTTGGAAAGGGGTGTGGCCTTACTCGCCCGAGAGCAGGGGGCATTACTAGGCTGAGTTTGACCAGCTCGGAAATGGGTTCGCTATCGACGTGCTGGATAGGTATTGGCTGACTATTGGCCAGACGGATAGTGAGGTTTCTTACGCTCACTTGGACTGTGCTGCTTGGGGAGAGACAGTGCCATTTGGAGTGTACTGAACCCCGGTGATTATCCAGACTAAGAACTGTATTGACATGAGGATTGGCATGCTTGAGCTGCATTATGTATCGCATGGCCTTGATATGGCCGATATCATTTATATTATGTACCGCATAGCCTTGGTATGGCTGACTGCATTCATGTACTCCTTGGCACAATTCCGCATTACTCTGACCCTGCATTCTGAGCACGCTCATATTGCGCACACACTTACACCACCCTCTAAGCTTTCTATAAGCTTATGCACGATTGATGCGTGCAGGTGACGCCAGGACGCAGCCGTAGTCTCGCCGCAGTTGGAGCGTGCAGCCGAGCTTCTGGAGTTTTTGTCATTTTCAGTATCTTGTATTTCCCTTTATACGCACTGTATTTAAAGTTTTTGTTCATAGTGGATTTTGTGATGGTGTTCTTGTGGTTATTGTTCGTGGGTTATGCTTGTGGTTATGCTCATTACAAATCAAATTGATATTAGAAATCCTCCTTGTAGCATCCCAGGATCGGAACCTGGTATATGGGTACCGGGAGCCGAGAATGGGGTACTAAGGAGGCTGTCCGCGCCGGATTCGGCGATCGGGAATTTTGTGAGCCCGGTCTCCGGGTTCGGGGCGTGACAAGAGGGAAATATTTTTATTATTATTTATATACCACCTAACAACCCGGATCAAGTCGGGTTTCGAATTGGGTCGAGTCTGATCAGATCGAGTTCGGGTCGAGTTACTGTGTAACTCGAACTTGACTCGGCCAGATTTCTGATCGGGCTCAGGCTACTCGATTCGAACCCGACTCAGCCATTCAAGTCAGGTTTGATCGAGTCAGACGGGTTAAGTCCATTGAGTCAGTTTAACTTGTGTGCAGCTCAACATCCAACCCATCAGATGATGCAGTGTGATAATTTCCAATCATAACCCTTAACCACCTTTTCCTTAGGATTATCAACAATTACTAGAAAACTGGGTTTGGAGGCTATAAATAGCCCCCCTCCCCTTATTATTTCAAGGATCCACTCCCATTTTCAACCATCCCTTCTCACTTAAGGAGTCCCCTTCCATCCTTACACCAATGAGAGTAAGAGCGCGCACGTGTGTGTGTGTGTGAGGAGAGAGAGAGAGAGAGAGAGAGAGAGAGAGAGAGAGAGAGAGAGTCTAGCCCTGGTCTTCCTAAGCTACCTAAGTTCAAAACTAAGCCCCTCGATCTAGCCTTGTGATACTATCGTTCATCCAACTATTCAAGCTTTAATCAGTTTCATCAAATCAAAGCATTGACATTGTGCAACACTCATTCCCTTCTCAACCCATGCTCCTCATTTACATCATCATCATATTGCATTCCATCGTTTTCTCACATTTAACTGACGGGCATATGCTCAGAGGCTTGCCGATATAACCGAAGCAGGTCCGCCAAAAACCTTAGCCAATTAGCGGTCATTTTGTCATATACATTGCATTCCATCATTTTCTTGTATTTAACTAGCGGGGCATATGCTTTGTGACTTGCCGATATAATCGAATCCTGCCCACCAGAAACTTTAGTTAGTTAGTGTCGTTTTATCATAAACATCAATACAATACCAAGCATCACATACATTACATTTATACATACTTTGCACTCATGCCTGATATCATTTTGAACGTATGCTCTGCGACTTGCCGATATAATCAAATCCTACCCATCAGAAATTTGGATCGACTAATCATAACTATCATTGTATCGCATTACATCTTCTGCACACAAAAACTAATCATATTCCTAAAGAATTAGCCAGATATTATAAAGTAAAGACCATACATTTGTACAAGCAGAGTGGGTGCCTAACACCTTTCTTCTCTGTAACCGCGGTCCTGTACTCGGAATCTCTAGAACACAAACTCATGAGTCATTTTAGAGTTAATGATCTTTGGGTTCTCAATTCTAAGCATTTCTATAGGGTCTAACTGACTGTAGGATCGAAATAATTAGTTAGCGGTGACTCTAATCAAATATAACACCTTCTTACCCCTAAACGAAAGCCCTCGAGCGAGGCAACCACTGGAAAAGAGAGTTGATCTCCCATCTCCTAAAAAATTCTTCCTCCTGCGTCCACGCGGATATATCATTTTTATTGGGTAATGTATCACATTTTTTGGAGGAACATGGGAAAACATTGAGAAATTGGTCAAATTTCCAATAAAACTTGAGGGATTGTTAAAAAGTCATTAATACACACTTTTAAATCATAACATCATAAAAAAAGGTGCGTACCGGTTAGACAATGTGGATGTAAAGTCTGAGTGCCTCACACATTAGCAAGGTGGCCCCTTCATAGGGTTGGACGACGTGGCTATACAACAAACACATCAAGGTGAGTCCCACATGTGTGGAGACATGCTGCTAGACGGTGTGGCCCCACTGTGGTCCTCAAACAAATGGGTGGTGGGTCCCATAGCAAGTGGGTCACCCCCTGTCATGTGTCACCAGTGGGTCCCACCCCTTGTGGGCCCTAGAAGGACACAACAGTGACTTTAAATTTGTTATTTCCTACAGCGAGGGAGGCCCACTCGAGTTTAGGTCTACTTCATGTATGGGCCAAAATTTTAGTTCCCAAGGGGCTATCCACACCCGATGGGAAGGTGTAAGAAAGACATAAACATCTTAGTAGGCCCCACAATCTAAAAAATGAGGTGCCTAAGCTAAAGAGGATGCATGCATCAAAGCGGTTGATCCAATGGTGGTCCACCATGTACATGGATGGTTGGATCCTCTTGTACATTAAATGGTTGATCCAAATGTGGTCCACCAATGGATGGATGACCCGATCGGCACATGCATCGAGTGGACCAACTCAAACACAATAATGTAAGAAAAACAAGGAACATGAAGGTGTAAGGTGACCTATTGCCTTTTAAGGGTGATGACGATGAGTCCTTGATTTAGATCGTTAGATGGCTTGGGCCCATTAAGATCAGGGATCCCAGCCCTCTCCTTCTCCCCGTGCTAGGATGTCCCTCACTCCCCCTCCTCTTTCTCTATCTTAGAAATTTTTTACAACGCCTTCCTTTGTTAAGAAAAATGGGGAAATGGGAGAAGTTCTCCCTTTTGTAGAGAGAGATCTCTCATGGTTAGCATGAGTGACATATGAAGGGAGAGAAAGCCTTAGTAGCTAGCATGCATTGGCAATGGCATGTGTTGGGCCACATGCATTAGTGGATGAAGAGGTGATGGAAGGAGAGAGAATGAGTGGAGGAGTTAGTGGAGGATGATGGGTGGATGGGATAAAAAAAGAGAATGAGTAGAGTTGTGTGTCCGTGTGAGGGATGAGAGAGAGCGAGTGGGGTGAGGTGGCATGGGAGGTGTAAAGTAGGTGCACATATGGTGGAAGATGTGTAAAGTCAACACTCCATGGTGATCTTCATCTCCTTACTAAATCTTCTACATGTGAGTTGTATGAAAAGTTTGCGTGCACACCCTCTTGGGCTCGCACATTATTGCGCATGTGCGGGTGTGGTGAGCGGTCACAGAGCCTACGAGGGAGCCAGGCATATGCACTATAGACTCGTCATGCTCAGAAACAAGTGATTCCCATTCCAAAACCACACACATAAGCCCCAACAGGTAGTATCATTTTTGGGATCCAAAAAAGATCTAGAAAAATGGATGAAAGGCTTGGATAAAACCCACAAAGCCCTTGCTTGAACTAATTTCTGTCCATGGGGCCAGGACACAATTTGCTTCCTTTTAGGGCCTGTTTGTTTCAGCGAATTAGCTGGAAATGCATTTTCCCCTGGCATTTATGACTTCTCAGGGAAATGCAGTGAAGTGCTGCACGTTTCCCATAGTTGATTGGACGGCTTACTTTTTTCAACGTAAAAATGGGAAATATTTGTGGGTCCCACCATGATGCATATCATATATCTACACTGTTCACCCATTATGTCATATGGATTTATGATATAAGCTAAAAAAATGAGGCATATCCAAGTGGGCCACACCATAGAAAAATGTGAATTAAATACTAATCGTTAAAAACTTTCTGGGGCCATTGTTTCTTTTGGTTTGGGCCAATTGAGTGTTGGATCTAACTCATTTTTCTTCTCATATCTCAAAATGTTGTGATAAAATGGATGGACGGAACAGATATATCATATACATCAAGATGAGGTCCTAAAATGACTACCGAAACTTTTGAACCGGTTTCCAAGAAATGAAATTCCCACTAATATCCAAACAGGTGAAACGGTAATAATCACCCATTTCCAGGGGATTTACCATTTCCCAGTGAAACGGTGAAAATCAAACAGGCCCTTAAGGTGTTGTCTCTTTATTAATGGCATCATTCCACCATTAAGTCAAAACCAATGGATGCTCCATTGAGCAAGAGACCACAATTCAAAATAAAATGGGCACCAACAAACACCAAAAGCTAATAAGAGATCACAATTCATAATAGAATGGGCACCAACAAATACCAAAAGGTACAACCATTTCTCCATATATGTGTGTGTGTGTGTGTGTTGAGAGAGAGAGAGAGAGAGAGAGAGAGAGAGAGAGAGAGAGAGAGTCATGCTCACATGCACACCTTCGCACCTTTGCACATGTGTCATGGGTCCAAAATTTGAACTGTCCACGTGATGCAACACCCCTTGAATCCCCGAAGGCTTAACTTTCACCTACATCCAAAACTCTGGTGGGTCGTAGCAAAGAGAGGCAAATCAAGGGAGGAAATTGTTTCATTTTGCTATGACCCACCAAAGTTTTGGATCAGGATAAAAGTTGGGCCTTGGGGGCCCGTTTGGCCACCTGCATTAGTTGGGATTAACCTGGATGGAATTGAAAAGGTAGAGCATTAAATGCATGTGTAAAGTATTGTCTCTGGATTGAGTATATCCCATGCTTTTTAATGGCATGTTTGGAAGATACGGGAGTAACTTTCATACCGCGGGATTGAAGCAGATGCATGTTTGGGAAAGATAGGATTGCAAAAAATTCCATTGTTTTCTAATGTGTGGCAAAAATTGGATATGGGTGCAGATTTCCCGCGAACCTCTTTCGCAGGAACTTCATGGACGTGAAGCTCAGTGGGACCCACCGTGATGAATAAGGGAAATCCACCACGCCCAATACGGTTAAAATATCATTTTAGGGGATGGGCCCGAAAATGATCTAAATCCAACACTCATGTGCCCCATGCATTATATAAACGTTTGTAGGTAAATTTCGAACGTTGAATCCTTCCTGGCTCCACTGTTTTTTTTTTTTTGTTTTTTTTTTTATTTTTATAACATCTATACCATTCACAAAGTATATTGTATACACATATTGGTACGGTGTTAAGTTTTCATGTTTTAAATCTTATGTGGCCCCACGTATGCGTCTGAATGGTGGACATTCAATCATCAGTAATGTGGCCCATATGACAATTGGATGATTGTAATTTCCAGTTCAATGTCATTACATATTATTCTAAAACTGATGAACGTGGTGGATTTCCCATACACATCACTATGGGCCCCAACTACCTATCCTTTGCAAGTAGATTTTGTGAAAGGCGTTCACAGAAACTGCAATTGAATTCGGATTGTGCTATCTGCATTATCCACGTGACTTACTCAGTAAAAACTTATCGTACTGATTACACTCACTTGTACCCACTGTGAGTGTATTGTCTTATCCACTCCGTCCATCCTTTTTTTTAAAGATCCTTTTAGTGGTTGAGACAAAAAAATTGAGGTATATATAAATCTCCAGTGGACCATACCATCGGGAATAATGATTTCCACTGTTGAAACATTTCTATCACCTAGCGTTATGTTTTATTTTCATCAAACCTGTTGACAATATCACAAAGACATTGATTAAGTAAAAGCACAAGTATCAAATTGATACAAAACTTCTGTGGTCCCCAGGAAGCAAAATCCGAAGATGAACCATTCACATTATTTCCGGTGGTGTGGTGAGCATTGGAAAATTTTCAGTTTTAGTGTAACGATCTAAACTTAACCTAAAAAAATGTCATAACGGAGTAGATGTAATCATATACAGCAGAAGGGGCCTCCGGTCCGGCATCATACCCAAATGGCTTCATTCATGTGGATGTCACCAACATATACAGAAGGGAAGCAGTTTATTACCCGGTGGTGAAGTCGAAGCGGTTTACGACATACAGTAGAAGGGATTGCCAAATTCATCTTTTTAACAGACGGTATTGGTGGGAGACCTGATGCTCATTATCCCGGGTTGAAAAAGCCTCTCCAAACATGACCATATGGTGGATATCGCAGGTAGACGAATGTAATCTCAGCTACTCCCACTTAATGCAGGTGGCCAAACGGGCCCTGAGGGTTTCATAAGGTGTTGCATCACGTGGACCAATCAAATTTTGAGCTCATATGACATGAGATGAGTTCTTAAAAAATTCTCATGAATTCTTGTGAGAACTAGTGCACAAGTGAGCATTTCACTATATATATTTGAAAAAATTAAACTTTTTCATTTCTTTACTTTGAAAAAAAAAATACCAACAAGATCCATGCCATTTATCAGCTTGGAATCCAGAGAACGTCCAAATCCAATTCCATGTCCATCTCTCTTTCCCACCACGTGAGTGCTCATTTAGGAGCTTATAAATGGAAAATGGATTTGGAGGTAACGGCATTGTAAATGGCTTACATAGCTGCATTTTGATGAGAGTAAATTAAATATTTTAAAAATCAAAATATTCTATTTGGATGGGAGTAGATGGGAGGAAAATGTATTTGAATTTTTCAATATATTCACAAGAATATATGTGATTTCTCAAATCAGCTATAATATCTTAGCATAGTTTACATATGCAATATTTAATAGAATAATCTTAATAAGTCAATTGAAACATATACTTTAGTAAAAAATGAAAATAAAAAAATTTAGGCCTTGGGTAGGCCACAAATGTAAGGATCACAAACAAGCAACTTGCCAACATTTTTTAACCGTTCATTTAGATGACCATCTCTTCGACAGTTTGAATTATTCTTTGTTTGATTTTAATGATGTAGTCAATATTCGAATTATCCCAGAGTATCATTATCATGACTCGTGTATGATGGACATATGCATGGTGACACCTTTGTTTACACTTGCACTTCTAAAGGGAGTACAAAAAGGCATTTCACCTCACTTACTTCCAAATTATTTGCTGTAGTGACGATTTCATTTACATACACGTTCACTCCTATTTCATTTCATTTCATTTACATGAATTTGATTCAATGGCTTCAAACACTATTTATCTCCATTTGTACCCTTCGTTGCAACCATTTACCTCGGTTTAATCCTTCCGAAGTGTTTTTGTAAGTGGCATTTTAGCAATTATGTCCGAGTTCACGGTCGTAATCGTAACTTCACTTTTATATAAAAGACAACCTTCCGTTGCTCTTGCCATGGCAAACCGCTTCCTTCACAACCTCAGAAGATCTTCTCTCTCTTCTCGTCTTCTCCGTTTTCCCTCTCCTGCCCCTCCTTTCAGGTAATTCCATTCCCATCCCTTACTTTCTCTGAATTCGCTTTTTACCCCTGAAATCAACACCCTTCTTCGTCTCCTTTTCTTTTTTCCCCCTCTTGAATCTTCTCCTGTCCTCAGGTCGAATTTCCACTACCATCCATCAATTTTCTGCCCATCTCAACCGTCCAATCCAATCAACCCATGGAGAAATTCGTGGGTTTTCAGGCATTTGAGCCATGGTGCTGTAGATCTCGTCATCTCCCAAGGAAAACCCAAGTTCGAAACGCGGAAAATCGAGCCGTCGAAGCGGGTGAAGTGGAAATCAAAGAAGCGGTTGAAGATGCAGAGGAAGAGGGAGAAGACGAAAAGAAAGATGGCGAATAAGCGGGACCCACGGCGGCTCGGCGTGAAGGGCAAGAAGAAGAAGCAGAAGTTCCCCAATGCAGAGGCCCGTATTAAGTACAAGATTGAAAAGGTGAGTGGAATCCGATCCGTTGATAATGGTTTTTGTTTTAGAATTATTTTTACTGTAATTCAATGGTCAGGTTTTCATTGGATAAATGGCTTTGTTGAAGGTTTGTAATTCAAGTGGGTTGCATCTATGAACCGTTTGTCATTAACCCACTATGGCGAAACGATCTCATTTTGGTGGAAAACTAAAAATAAGAAAGAAAAAAAAAAAGGATTGATATGAAAAACAGTTGGAGGTCATGTCTGAGAAATGCGAGATGCATCATAGGAATGTCCATGTTTTTCTGTTCTAGCTGAAGATTGATTTATATAAAATGAGTCTATGTTGTTATGTAATAGGATTGACAAGCTCGTGAGCTTCAGCAAATGTAAGTTTTTCCAGAGGGTCGTTCTTTTGTACTAGTGGGGCCCATTGTTTTGGTGATCCAGCTCTCTGGTCTGATGTGTGGCTCCACCATCGATGGGGAATGCCTCAAAATCTTGACCCGAGAGTTGATGGTTAAAAAAAAAAAAATACAATAACAGTCTACATTCAGTGGAAAATGATTGAATACTTGAAGGGTTAGGGTCATCCACTGTCCACGGTGAGCCCCATCACATCAATGGTCTGGATCAACAAACCATGGGCCCCATGTGAACACTGTACAGAACTGGCTGCTGGAGCTAACAGTACATTTGCTGAGGCTCAAGACCCAACCTCAATACCTCTTTACACTTCACTAGAGCTGTACAAGTGTCGAGCCGAGTTGAGCTTGGCACAGCTCGACTCGGCTCAGCCAGTAGCTGACCCAGCTCGAACTCGGCTCGGCTCGGTCCTCGAGCCTGACTGGCCAGCGCGTCTCGGTTCGGTTAGCAGTTCGGGCCAGTTCGAGCCGAGTTCAAGTCTGTGTGACATTTTCTCAAACACATGAAGCGCACCTTCAATTTCTCATAGTATGCAAAACAACAGCAGCAATTTACAGGTATTTCATCAAACACTCGGTAGGCAGCAACAAAATCAAGATACCGGGGTAGTTTTATCATGTAAAGTTCTTTTAAAAATAAAAATAAAAATTTATAATAGTGATTTGTTTCGTATTCATACCTTCCTCACCACCAGCCGATTCCGCGGAGAATGTATGCACCCGAAACAACACTTCGTTGAGTCATTTCATCAAACACTTGGTGAGCACCGTCAATATCAAAATAACCAAGTCACTGAACTGATTCAATCCGAGTTCGATTCGAGTTGAGGTTCGATCCGAGTCGATTTGAGCTTGGACAAGCTCGAACTTGGTTCTGAACTGAATCGAATCAACCTTTTTCGAGTCGAGTCAAGCGAGTTAACTGAGCTAACTCGGTTTGTGTACAGCTCTACACTTCACAATATGCTGGGGGAAAAAAAACACCCGTATATTTCTTTGCTCTTTGGCATACAATTGCATACCAGTGACTTCTAGTTGTTCTAAAGGAAAATATATATAGGCCTGAACCTTGTTTCATGGTGAATGTTGTGGCAAAATTTCATTCTGGCTGCCAATCTGGTGCAACCCTCCTTTATTTGGGCTCAGGGTTGGCAATGAGAGCACAAAACTCTTGCAGATGTTATGTAATAGTCAATTACATAGTTGATTAAAATCAAAGAGTTGGGATAAGGCTTTGATGATGATGATGAAGAACCTTATTTATATATAAGAGGTTTTAGATTTCTCACGACTTTGGTTTTAGATTTCTCACGACTTTGATTTCTCAGGATCGAATTATTTTTAGATCGCTTTGAAAGCCCGCCTATCATAAAAGGAGACTCCTCAAGAACAACCATCTCGGCCTTATAGAAGGCCTCAACCCATGGACACTAACGCAAATGCGTTGTTTTTCTTCATCAGTTCATCTATTGCCTTTAGTCAGGTCCATGGAGAAGCCAATTGTATTGCAAATTCTCTTGCTAAGGAAGGAATCCATAAAGCTAATCTTTGTGTAGGAACACATTCATTGCATTGATGGATCTTATTTCATTTTCTTTTTTGCTTTAAAAGAACTTAAAAGTTATTTATCAAGAAAGAAATATCGAGATGGGTAGATAGAAGATACGTGAATGTATTTGGGTGCTTGAGTGGGTGAAGGAACAAGGGCTCCCTAACTAGTTTATATATCTGTTGCAATTGGTTGTCCCGATTTACATTCGTCTTTGGCCTTGGAAAGTCCAATCAATTCCTTGCATGCATTCCCTTATTGTGGAAGCCGGATGTGAAAAAAGTACAAATATCTCCATCTAGTAGACGTTTGCTAATGAGTACCGTGTCTTTAGAATTGTAGCTTTCCCATGGCTATAAGCTACTAATATGTTTTTTTTTTTTTTTCCCAAAGCAAGTTCACTGCCAACTATACCCACACCGTTTGCTAAAATTTGTCACTCCTTAGACCTCAGGCTGCAATCTATGCTAGGCTGCGGCTGGTGAGGTTTGACTAGGACCCAAGCCCTAGCCTTGGCCAACCTGCTATCCATGTAGCATGGTTCTGAATGATGGTATCGGTCAGCGTATCGGTCCGGCGGAAAAATGATACGATATGACGTCATGTATCAGTATCGGGGCCGTACTATCAGCCTGTATTGGCTTGCATTAGTCATGATTTTTTTAAAAAGAAAAAATATAGAAAAATAGAAAAAAAAGAAAAGAAAAAAGAGAGATATCCAAGAATCTATCCTTTTTTTTTTTTTGTGTGTGTGTGTGTGTGTGTGTGTTTTGATCATGTTTCGGACGGTGTACCAAACCATTCTTTGATGAGAATGTTACCTATCGGTTTGACCTATTGAAGGTCAACTAAATGGGCCCTAATTGAACGTGAATCAAGCATGATTTGGTGAACTAGGGCCCATTACATTAAAATACAACAACAACAAAAAAATGAAAATATAAAAAAGAAAGTGAAGGTTTACCCTTCTTTCTGATTTTCGCATAATAGTCGTTTTGTTCTCAAAATAGGTATAGATCTAGCCTAAAATGAGTTTTAAACTTATTCCATGATTTAAATGAAAAAAAAGAAAAGAAAAGAGGAGACATGAGTGAAAAATAAATAAATCAAAATTAGGCTTTTATGGGCGCATCGTCTTGTATCGGCCCATACGGGTCAGTTTTTTCATATCGGGCCGATGCAACCCCATATCGCGTATCGGCTTGTGCTAATACGGATACGATACGGCCGTATTGGCCGATACGATATGGATATTCATATTCATGCCTTGTAGTCAGGCCTTATGGTGTTTCTTGAGGCAGGTTGGTCTGTCTTGTGTGCCTTTAGGCATTCCTAGGCCTAATCAATAAAAGATATAGCCATAGAGGCAATCTGTAAGAGGAAGAGCATTTGGAAGTCTGAAAGGTTGAACTCAGAAGGTTGCATCAAGTTTTGCCTTTCCTTTATGGATCACCAAACATTATACTCATGAGTTTTCATACTCTGATTCCTTTCTTCCCCTATAACATATGGATTGAGAGGGACTTTGGTTCACACGAGAAAGAGGTTTTTCCATTTGCATTTCACGATCTTTCAGAGACTTCCAAGCTGGCGGATCAGAGCATTTCCTTGTGGATAGCATATGCTGTGTGAGTTTAATAAAATAAAATAAAATCTGAATGGTTGATTGGAGTGAAACTTTGCTGCTATATTCCATATCAACTTAGTTATTAGAAACATCATAAATACCATAATGGGTTCTCATTCTTGACAGATGTGTATATGTTGTTTTTGCCCTTTGACATAGATTTTCTTCCCATCAAGAGAATAAATATGTGATGTGCACATTTGGATGCACAAGTTGATAGAGTTCTAAACACTCATTGTAACCAAGAGGGAATGAGAAATGATGATGGTGTTTCCTTATATTTGCATTGAGGAATTTTACCCCAAATTGCCATTATGTTCATTTCAAATCCTACTTGGATGTAACATAACAGCAATTTGGAGCCCGGCTGCTCATATGAATGCTAAGGAAATCACAACGTGGTTCAGTCTGCTTTATTGGGATGATGCTAGCTATGCTATAGTCGGTCCAGTCGCACGCTGAAACTCAACTAGTTTATTTGTTTCTCATCTAACTTAGCTCTCCAGATTTCATGAAATTTGGTGCAGCCAAACACATCATAATGTATAAACCAAAATTAACTCACTCATCTCTATGGTCTTGGCTGAGTTGATATTGCTTGTTCAAACTCAATTTTATGAAAACCCAATTAGATTGTCCTTTATGTAAAAGATGCTTTCTGGTGACTTGGTTTGAGTGACATTCGAAGATCTAAAGACCAGTCTGCTATCTAGAGTAATGCTCCCCTGCAAGCAGCCGCAGTCGCAGTCGCAGGGAAGCTTATGTGAGAACTTTTGGGCATGGTTGTTGTGGCCCACACCATGATGTGCATGCAACATCCTCTTTGACCGTCAGATGCGTCAGCCCATGTTTGCCCAGGGCCCAAATGTCAGCTCCATCCATGATTTGGGTGGGCAACACCATGGAAAACAGTTGGTTGGGGGACACCCACCCTTGATGTTCAGGGTTTAGTGCTGTACAGATAACATCCATTCTGACCATCAATGGTCACACTATGTTAGGTGCGGAGCTCAAAAGTCAGGCCTATTCATGATTTAGGTGAGCCACACCAAGGGAAATAGTTGGAGGGGGACACTCACCCTTGATTTTGCGTGGGGCCTACCATGCTGGGCATGTGACATCCAATTTCCACTCTGATCATCAGAGACGTCCCCATATATTAGGCCCAGAGCCCAAAAACCATGTCCATCAAAGACATCACCATATATTAGGCCCAGAGCTCAAAAACCATGTCCATCAGAGACATCACCATATATTAGGCCCAGAGCCGAAAAACCATGTCCATCTGTGATTCAGGTAGGCCACACCACAGGAAACAGTTGGAAGGGTGGGCATTCCCCTATACAATGTTCCCTATGGTGTGGCCCACCTAAATCTCTGATTGGCCTGATTTTTGCGCCCCGCTTATGAGGAGACATCTGATGGTCAGAGAAGATGTCTCCTAAGCATCACAGCGTGGGCCACCCCAACAACTCCCAATAAGTTCTCATGTAAACTCCCCTGCGCTGCAGTTTGCAGGGGAGCATTACTCTTGGTTTTTGAACACTAGACCCTAAGTATTTCTAGACTGCTGGCATGTCAATAAGACTAATGAAAGCATATTTCAAAAGAAGTTAATTAATGTTCAGTTTTATCAATCATGGAGTGTGTTTCCATTGCAGGCCAAAATCAAAGAAGCATTATTGATTGAAAGGCTCAAAAGATATGAAGTTTCCAAGCTTCAAGGTCCAATAAGTGAACCAGAAAACCTGACAGGCGAGGAACGCTTCTACATGAAAAAGATGGCCCAAAAACAATCTAATTACGTGCCTGTTGGCAGGCGAGGGGTCTTTGGAGGTGTTATTCTCAATATGCATTTGCACTGGAAAAAGCATGAAACTGTTAAGGTCATCTGCAAGCCTTGTAAACCTGGTCAGGTACACGAATATGCGAAAGAAATAGCGAGGTTGAGTGGTGGGACACCTATTCAGATAATTGGAAATGATACTATTATATTTTACCGTGGGAAGAATTATGTTCAGCCAGAAGTCATGTCACCTATAGATACGCTATCCAAGAAAAGGGTATGTTCTAAACCTCCCTTTGTTTAAAAGTTTCCCAATATCTCTCTTTTCGTTATTTGTTTTGATTGTTTCCTCTTTTACTGCCGTGTGCTATATATGTTCAATGAGGATACTAAATTCTAAAAATTGGCTTGTTGGGTGGACTTCAACCTGGCTGTTACGAAGAACCGTTAATTTACCATTTTTCTTGGTTTGGTATTCTTCATATGCCATTTATTTAGTTTTAGAGACTGTTTGGATTGGTGGAATCCAAAAAGTAACTGGGGAAAAGAAAACATTTTCCACTGACGTGACGTTTTCTGCCAATTGCAACAACAATGTAACATGTGGAAAACTATTTTCATTTCCATGGTTTTCCTCAGAAAAAAAAGCCATTTTCTTTTTCCATTTTGAAACTTGTTAGTCCTTATTTCCATGCTATTTGAGAAACAGATTTCACTTTGGACCATTGACTATTGTATTTTTCCCTGGAAATCACCAAAACTAAAACAAAAAACCTTTTTTAGGATTCTTTTCCACCGGTGATATTGTCTATGGTTTTCTTCAAACGTGACATTTTCCTTTACGAACCTACTTTTTGGATTCCACCAATCCAAACAGGCACTTAGGCTTTTATTGTAATTGTGTTTATCCACGAACGATTTTCTATATACTTCGCATTTAACCAAGTTTTATTTGGATTGATGGAAACCAAAAGGTGGATATGGAAAACCAGATATCACGTCTGAGGAAAAGGAAATGTGTGAAAAAGCAACCATGATAACCTGTTTGTTTTAGCACATTTGATTTCTATTGAAATGTTAAAAGGTCAAACAGTGAGAGTTCTCTCATAGCCATAAAAAAAATCTATATTTAGCAGTTTTTTTTTTTTTTTTTTGGAAATCATTTTACTTGTTTTATAAGGAAAATCCTGGAAATGGAAATTGATTTCCACACCTATCTTTGTTTTCACAAACAAGGGAAAACGTCACATCTGTTGAAATCAATTTCATTTCCACGGTTTTCCCAAGTTCTCCACTTCGCATCAATTTCCTTTTCTGGTGTATTACACTCAAATTGGACATGTAGGGAGGTGGTGCATGATCGACAATTCATCAGTCCCATCATCCATTCGGTGACCTAGGAATGGAGGCAGGGGTGAAAATTAAATGATCGGCTTTGAATGTGGAAAGGTCCACCAATTGGATGGGTAGATTGCCAGTCTCAAGCCTACCCAATTGGTTGTGAGATTGCACCTTAAAATTGAAGTCAAGGGGTCGTGATTGGTGCACAATTGCTTTTCATAATTTGGATGATAGGATATTCTAATCCATGCCATTTGCTGGCAGTGGTTCATCAATAGTGGGACCCACTTTATGAAAGCTCCACATGTCCGATTTGAGTGCAGCACATTAGATATGGATTGGGTGTGCTGTGCTCAAATCAGATTTCCATCTAACAACTATACCAACTACACTATCGTGTAATTCTCTGGACTAGTCAATCAGCTGGTTTTTCTAAGTTTTCCATTGCCCGAATCTAATACTTTGTTTAAGTTGCATCAACTGTAATGCATCTGCTGATTCCTTGACTCGGCATCAAAGAAAGCTAAGGGCATGTTTGGAATGATGTAGTGCATTGCATTGCATTAACGCAATGATTACCTTCTGCATTACATGTCGGCTAATACTTAGGAATATCGACCAGCAAATCCAGCATTTGGAATGCAAAAACTTCATTTTCACTAAACCTTGTATTACGTCAAACATACGTCTCGTAGACGCATGTATTGTAGCAGAATGATGTATGTGTTATATCCACTCCTTCCATTTGTTTTTCCAGATCATTTTAGGGCCTGAACCCAAAAATGAGGCAGATTTGAAGCTCAAGTGGACTACACCACAGAAAGTAGTGGGGATTGAACACCTACACCTACCATTGAAAACTTCTTAGGGACCACAGAAGTTTTGGATCAAGCTGATATCTGTATTTTCCCTTCATCCAGGTCTTTGTGACCTTATGCACAGGTTGGATGGCAAATAAACATCATTGTGGGCCTTAGGAAGGTTTCAACGGAGGGTGCCATTCTCCCCACTGCTTTCTATGGTGTGGTCCACTTGAGCTTTGGATCTGCCTCATTTTTCGGCTCATGCCCTAAAATGATATGGAAAAAATGGATGGATAGTGTGGCTATAACACATACATCATGGTGGGGCCCATAGAACTTTGCCTCATCAACGCAATATCGACTTCCCTGTTGTGTTCTACACTACACAACCCAATTCCGTGGGACTTGAAGCTCAAATACATCGAATGATTCAAGCTCTTGCCATGATTGCATTAATGTAATTCATTACTTCCAAACATGCCCTAAAGGATTCGGCCGAAGATTCTCCAGATTTGTTCATGAAATATGCATCGTAATCTTTACATGTCCCGTCCAAGGAGATAGTTCAATGACAACCATTTTCCAGTGTTCCTGACTTTGCTTTTGCATAATTTCTAGGCACTTGAAAAATCAAAATACGAGCAATCACTTGAGTCAGTAAGGCGGTTCATTGCCATAGCCGAGAAGGAACTGGAAATCTATTATCGGCATGTTGCACTTTATGGTGACCCAAATTGTCGGAATTCCAATCTGGACTTTGTCAACCAGAGAAAAGGCTCCAGGCACATGGACAAGGCAGAATTGATGGAGGGAGGAAATGTCGACTCGGCAAGCGACGCTTTCTCGGCAGATGAGTCAGAGATGGAAGCTGATTGTGAAGTTGAAGACTTGTCTGGATTTGAATTTAATTCTGACAAAACAGAATCGATGGAGGGAGGAAACCTCAACTCATCAAGCGATGGTTTCTTGGCGGATGAGTCACAGACAGAAGCTGATTCTGAAGTTGAAGACTTGTCCGGAACTGAATTTGATTCTGACAGTGAAGATGCGTCGGAAGCTGAATTATATTACGAGGATGAAGAAAATGCCTCTAGTATACCTGCATGCTCAGCCTCGGTGGTGCGCCCTCCTTCGACAGTGCAAATTGGTTGGAGTTCTGAAAGTTTACAGGGTAACCGATTTAGGAATTCAAAATATTAATTTTGTTTTCATCTGATTACCGCCGCTAAGGTGGGAGGTTGTCTGTCACTGTGGAGGAATTATTGGATCCTGATGCACCAAGCAAGTACAGATGGAGCCCATGGTTCAGTGATCTGGACTGTTGATCTGATGGGCCTCACCGTGGATGAGGGATGATTGAGGAGGTGTGTTTGGTTGCACCAAATATCATGATATATTGCACCAAACGCACCGTAAAATACATCCATTGGAAGTTACTAATGTTTCTAGCAGTGTCCTGCAACTAGACAGTTAACAAAATACTACATGAAAGTGTGGAGAAGAAATCCAAGGATTGGTTAGTATTTTCTGTTCTGGAAGAATTTTGGGTTGTGCCGCACATCAAATCAATGGTCTGGATAATAGAACCACAGGCTGCTGCTCCTACTGAATCAGATCTTTAGCACATCATTCATGCGTGATGCATCAAGACCTATATTTCCTCATCACTGTATATGAAAAAAAAAAAAACAACAACAACACAAACAACATCGATGACATGACATATTTTCCTTCTTGTTCTT
The DNA here is from genome assembly GCA_021015155.1 of Magnolia officinalis. NCBI lineage: Eukaryota > Viridiplantae > Streptophyta > Magnoliopsida > Magnoliales > Magnoliaceae > Magnolia > Magnolia officinalis. The sequence continues at coordinate 67,523,646 of JAJHSJ010000003.1, forward strand.
TCCTTCTTTTCTTGAAAAAGAGCAGTTTTTCCTTTTCTTTTTAAATCAAAATGAGCACCCAAAATCTTACAAGAAAAAGCATGAGAGTATTAGAAAGATTCCATATAGCTGAAAAGGAAAAAAGAATGAGGGTGTTTCTATGGCCTCGGAAGAGTACTGTCTTCTGCAACAATAAGCCCCATCCTTGCAATGATGGAAGCAAATTTCAATTTCCCTATACAACTTTTCTGGATCATTGGATGCAGTGTTAGCTGGACACGTGGCACAGATGCCATGTGGCGAAGTGTCCTGAATCGTGTGGCAAGGTAAACTCCAAAAATCTTGACATGGGAAACTTAAGTGCCAAAATAAATAATGTTTTATTTAAATCAATATTAGAATAGAATAAATATAACCATGAAAACATTAAGAACAATAGAAATTAGGAGATAAGATTCACATAGTTCCAATAAAATACAATATAAACTAAGAAATGTTTGACTAACAAAACATAAACAAATCATGCATAATCATCTAAACAAATAGCATCTTTTTTTCTTTTTTTTTCTCAAAACCCAAGGAACAAAAATAACAATATATATATATATATATATATATAGAGAGAGAGAGAGAGAGAGAGAGAGAGAGAGAGAGAGAGAGAGGAATGCTCACTTGCGCACCTTTGCATGCGTGTCATGGGCACAAAATCTGAACCGTCCATGTGATGCGGCACCCCTTGAAACCTCACTAGTCCAGCTTTCAGCCCGATACAAAACTTTGGCGGGCCATGGCAAAGAGATGCAAATCAAGGGAGGAAATTGTTTCCTTTTGCCATGGCCCACCAGAGTTTTGGATCTGGCGGAAAGTTGGGCTTGTCAGGTTTCAAGGGGTGCTGCATCCCGTGGACTTTTTCAGATTCTGTGCCTAAGAAACATGTGCAAAGGTGCACACGGGTGCTCATGTAAGAAGGTGCGCAGGTGAGCATTCCTCTGTGTGTGTGTGTGTATTTTGTTTTTGTGTTTTTTTGTTTGTATTATATACAATGCTTGAGAGAGACCACTTAGCAATCAAGGTATTCATAACGGTAACAGCAACCATAACAAGCACCACAATGACCATTACCATATGTGTGTAATGGGCGGCTGTTGCAGTTTTTTTTTTTTTTTTTTTAATCGGAAAAACCTGTTTCTGTTGCCAGCCATTTTTCCATAACAGCGGTTACAGTCCTGTAATCCGTAACAATGGCCATTTTTCCATAACAGTCATTACAGCCCTGTAATCCATAATGACTCCCACCATTACTGTTAGGGCTGTTATGTAACCATTTTTGAATACCTTGCTTGCAATACACCTAGTTTCTTAGCAACTCCTGGTTGCTAAATTCCATTCCTTCTTCACTTCCTCTGTGACGTTACACATACATTCACTTGAAAACATCCTTTCAAAATCTCATGCATTTTTTAGATTTCCTTGTAACATGGAATCTGAGATGGACCCCCAATAAAACTCAATGGATTTCATGTTTTTAATCTGATTGAACTACGGCCCACTTGGCTTCAAATCCCCTTCGTATCCATCTCTACCCGTGGCTGAGCCGCTGCTTCTCTCCCATATTTTTTTCCCAAGTGTAGGTTGTGATAATAGAGCTTCCCAGAGCCTGCATGTGCCCCCACATGTGGTGGCAGACATCTGATCTGTGTATCAGGTGCGCCACGCATACAATGAACAGTTTAGAAGCACTGCTGACCCTCTGCATTAAACATGCATTTGTAGTCCACCTGATGAGCTGAATACCCCGAAACTTTCGAGGTTGTCTTAACACATGTAGAGGTGCACAAATGTTTTCAAGAATGTTTCTAAATCATGGTCTATGAATTATATATGCTTGTTCTTAGTTCAAGATATCCATAGATTACACAGTCACCAGGGTGGACCCCACAAATTCCTCTATATATTTGGATTCAGCAGCGGCTCAGCCATGGGTAGAGATGGATAAGAAGGGTTTTTTGTCACACCTCAGAATTCGGGTACCTAAGTAGGGCTACCCAATACTCAAATTCCAAGCACGTGAGCTAAAATTAATATATTATCATTAATGCACAAGTAAATACTCAATTCTACAAGGTTATGTACATTCAAAATAACGAAGGATAACTAATAATTTCAAACTTAATTAAATGACATTGTACCATACCATTTACAATTTAAGCGGTCAATTAAACTAAATCGCTCATTACATTAACATTTGAAATTTCAAACCAAGCTTAATAACAATGCAAAGTAATAATAAATGCCCGCCTGCTCGAAATATTCCAACTCTGCACCTGTATGGTTTAAATTAACCTCAGTATAACAACTTAGTAGGATCGTCTCATGCACAAATATGAAGTTCTATATTTCACATGTCTTTAAGTAAAATAATATATTTAAAACAAATATAATAACATAACTTATGATAACATCGAGTAAAAGGAATGCAAAAATGATATGCATGCGATACTATTTCATGAATTTACATAAATAATTAAATAAACATCCATCATTAATTACAACATCGTACTTGGTGTATGACCACCTTGCATTAACGCCTACACACCGATATCTCATGGTGAGGGACCCATTTATACGTTAGCTAGTCAGACTATTGTTCCAGTTGTACATTTAATGTAAGTCTGCGCACACAATTGTACTTATACGCCGTACACAAAAGAAACTCTGAAGGATCCAACAGATTCTAGGGTATTTCACCCAAGGGACATGATTGCCCTAGTTGTTGACTTTAGGGTCTCTCATCCAAGAAACACGATTGCCCTATTTGCTGATACCATTTTTTTTTTTTTTTCACAATTTCATAATAAATATAGATGCACGTATGTCATGAATGATTAAAAAATCAGGAATGAAACGATATAATAAATTAGATTTTCTTACAATAATGCATGTTATATGCAAAATTTACAGAAATTCAATATTGTTAAATTTTAGTCCTTGAAATTGTCTGAAAAGTTAGGCTGTTTACTGTCATATACTATAAATTTGAATTTCTTGAAGGATACTGGTTGTATTTCATAAAAAGGTTTATTATTATTATTATTATTATTATTATTATTATTATTATTATTATATTATTATATTTTTATATATTAATAAAACTAATTATTTTCTAAATTTTGAAATAATATTTATTTTTTATATAATATTAAAATTTTAACTTAAATAATTAATTAACTATATATACTAAAGTTTAGATTAATAGCTAAACACCAAATTCTATAATTCTCAACAATTTCAAAAATCATCTTAATTTCATTTAATTAATTTTAAATAGATTTAGTTCTTAATATTTGAATTAAATTCGTATTCCAAGTGAGTGTAATTACTATTAATCTCATAAATAGTAACTACAAATTAAATTATAATATAAACTTATAATTTAATTAAACATGTTAAAATAATTCTTGATTTAAGATAATTAATCAGTTAATATAAAGTCCTGGATTTATATTTTGTATATGTTAAATTTATTGAATTAATTATTATGAGATTTTAAATAATACATCAAATTAAAAATTAAAAATTGTTAAGAGGATTTTTGCTACTAATTTAATTTATATACATGATTTTATTATTATTATTTTTTACAATTTATATTTAAGTTAATTAATTTATAACATTAAGTTTTTTTTTTCCTCCAGAAATTTGTTAATTAATTCGAAGTTAAATATAAATGAATTTAAATTAATTAACAAATATAGAAATTTAAGGTGAGTTTTATACTATTAATGGTAAAGCATTTCATTTCAAAAGAGTATATAATTTCTAGCAACTTGAAACTATGAATTTACATAAGAAAATTCAGCAATAATTTAAAATTAATAATTCTTATAAATTTGCTATTTTAAATTAATTATATATTAAAATTTTATAACAAAATTTAAATTAACAAAAAACATCTACTAATAAAACTCTAAAGATAATAATATTAATATTTATATTTCAAATAAAATTCTAGGGTAATTAATTTTATTTCCTTTTGTTTTATATATATATATATATATATATATATATATATAGATCAATTTAATATATAACTTATTAATTTGTATCTACTCACTCTAAAATTATATCTAACCTTGCAATTCTATTACTTTAAATTTTAAATCAATTTTAACATTTAACAATAAATTTAAAATAAATTAAACATATTAACAAATAATTCAATATTTTAAGAATAAATCCATTAAATTGATTTAATTCACAACTAAATGAATCCCAAGTTACCCGATTATTTTAAAATAATAATTTATAATATATGATTAACTCATATTTAATAATTATAACAATATATTTTCAATTTATTTCATTAATAAATCTAAGTTTAATTTAACCACTTGTAAGTTACTTGACTTAGTTTTAGATTAAACCATTCAATATGGATTAGTTGTCCTAATATTTAGAATCTAAGTTGAAAGAAATTATTATCGAATATATACATACATATTCAAATTTACAAAACCCAAAATTTTAATTTCCAAGTTTGACAAAAAATCGACCCAATTAATCTTAACCATTAAGATTAAAGTTTTAAGTGTTAAATCAGATAATTCTAAATAATAAACATATATTAAAATTTAAATTTTCATGAAGTCATTTTGTTGAATTAATTCTAAAGTTCTTAAATTAATTCAAAAAAGAAATAAAATGGAATTAAACCAAGTAAAGCTGATTTTTAGTAAATTTCATAAATAAAACCTTATTAATATTTATTCTAAACAAAATTTATTTAATTCAATTAATCTAACAAATTTATTTAAATCAATTAATATAACCCATAGTGAATGTCAAATTTTAGTGAATTTAATTTAATTACAATAATACCTAGTTTTAAAAAATTAGAGTTACATTATAATTAAACTATACAAATTGATCCGATTCAATTAATATTAAAATTTGAAAGTAAAATGAAAATATAAATAAAAATTTTGACAAGGTTAATTTAAAGCATTAAAAAGATTCACAAGGTAAATAAATCTATCCAAGCCAATGACACAAAATAATCTAATTAAAACAAAAGGATCAACTAATCTATTATATGAAATTTAATTAATTAATTTAAATAAAGTGCATAAAAATTCATATTTAAAAAAATAAAAAAATAAAAAAAAAGTTCAGATTTGCATAAGATCACCTACCTTTGAAAAATAATCTATTAATCCAACTTGACACGGCCTTGATTCAATCTGGATCTCTCTCTCTTGCTATCTCAAGAGTTCTTTTTTTTTTTTTTTTTTTTTATTTTTTTTTTTTTTAATTTTAAATCTGATTGTTTGTTTCTTTTTTGTAAGGGAATGAGAAACATAATGAAAGAGGAGTGAGGTGGATATGACTAGATAGTCCCATTGATTAGACAGTTCAGATTGGTGGGAGAGTCCCACTATGATGGAGGTTACGAGATGGTGATGGGTTTGGTACACATTACTGCTCGAAGAAGAAGAAGGAAAAAGGAAGGGAGAGTCAGGGGCATGGGTTTATGCAGTGACATGGCATATTTTTGTTTGGTATCAAAGAGAAGTTTAGATTAAAACTATGGACCAAGGGTGGGGTTTAACTTAGAAACATTAAATAGTATGCACTCCATTAATGATATTTAGAATTCAATTTTAGTTACTACAATCTACCTGGTTTATCACACACTAAAGTTTACATGTTTAATTAATAGTAGGTTATGACGGATCACAATACTAATGTCGGAGCCTCATCAAGAGCTCCCGGTCCCGATGTCATCGAAAACGGGTCACTTATTGGTGGAATTATTAGAGTCATAGGAGATCTTACAGCTCTTATGGGTTATCAGATAAGACAAACTCAAGTATAAGGTCAAACTTAAACCGTTCACGTATTTAACGAATCGATATGAACTTTATTGGAAAGGTTCAAAAGACAGAGGTCGACTGTATTTAAGGGTGAGCTTAACCTATCTGAGGCCGAAGGGTGGAAGAAACATATTGAGAAGATCTTCACAGTTATGAGGTGTGATGAATACCAGAAAGCAGAATTGACTATTTACATGCTAGAAGGGGAGGTAGACCATTGGTGGGATTCAGTTGTTAAGGTAAACCCGAGAGTTGAAGCCTGGACGACCTAGGCCCATTTTTGCGAGAAGTTCGATGATATATTTTTCTTTGTATGTGTAGAATCAAAAGGCGGGAGAATTCATGAAATTAGAGCAGTGTGACATGACAGTGCGCTGATATGATGCTAAGTTCATGCAGCTATCACGATTTGCAACTTTCCCGGTGTTCGATGAAACCCGTAAGGCACATAAATTTGATGAAGGTTTGAGAGCTTCCATTCGTAGTTGATTGACCCTTTCGTACAAAAGACCTATGCAAAAGTGTTGGAGCGTGCCTTACCAGTGGAGAAAGACATCAACGAAATGGTGGTGCTAGAACTGCTATGCACTTATCGCCAGCCCAACATGATGCAACTAAGAGGCGGAGAACAACACCGACATCGATGACCAAACCGATGACAAGACTTCCTGCACTATGATTTTCGAGATTCTGCTATAATTGTGGACACGAGGACCACATCTCTCATTTCTGTCCCAGACCACAGCGCACTCAGTACCACAAAGGTCGGGACTATCACATCAGTCTTTCAGGCCTCTCCAGCAACATGTACCGTCGCCTATGTCCCAACGACTTCCACTACATCCTTTCGCATCATAGTCGTCCTCGAGACCACCTCAACCATTTTCATAGAGGTCGCTACAGTTGTACTCGAGGCACAGTAAGGACCTTTGTCGGTATATTAGAGACCACTTCAACAGTTGCGGCCACATGTTAGACCTCAGCAGTACCAGCAGTCAAGGCAGGGAGGTCAGACGCCATGACCACAAGCCCAACGTCGTGTCTACGCCCTAGTACAATCAGGGGACGACACATTGCAGCCGTACAAGAATTTGGCGTAGCAATATGAGGGCTTAATTCAAAATTACGATGTTCTAGTATAGCTCGAGGATGAAACGACCCAGACTTATGATGATGTCGCACCCCTGTATAAAGATCTAGCATCGCCAACAAATGATATTATACATCCTGTGTAAGACCCGTACAATAGTCCGTACCGTTCTGTAGGCTTCCGCGATCCTACCAGTCGAATTCTGGCAATCCTCGACCCATTTCCAACGTTGCGCGCAATCCTAAGCCGAGTCCTGCATACCAAAGTCGGCTCGAACTGAAACTTGTATCTTAGCGACCGCGCCGTCGCCGCGGTTCCAACGCCGCGACTCGCGCACCAAACCGATACCTAGGTTGGAAGATGTCAGTCTGCGTTCAATTCGAAGAAAATACCGCACGTTACGAATTACGAGGGAATCTCTACGAGATGTCCCATCAAATCATGTCAAGTACACCACCATACCTCCATGACACCTCACCCAACAACAAGTACACATGACCACTCATTCCTTTACCATAAGTCAAACCTCTCTCCTCTCACCATTCCTCCTTTTTATAAATTTCAACCATAACCTTACCTCCTTTACAACTTTTCAACCCAACCCATACCCTTCCTTACACCCACCATCCCACCTATCCCTCTCACCATTAATTCTCCATTTCTCTCAAAAACTCTCCCAAGCAACAAAGCATCTCACGTCCCAAGCATTTCCAAGCTCTCTTCTCTCCCCAAACCACAACAAGAAGTGTGGCCCACCTTCCTACACCCTCTCATCTCTCATCCACACCATCAAAAATTCATCATCCACCATTAAAAGTCAAGCAAAGGAGCATAGGAGTGCAAGGAAGTAAGGAGGAGTGCAAGAGGTGGGTGATCCATCGTTGATTCCATTTAAGGGCCCACAAGTGATGGGATCCACTTTGATATATGTAGTTGTAATTGTTGAGGGGCCCATAGTGGCGGGGTCCCTCCACTCCATCGCCGTGTCTCTCTCTATTTCTCTCTTTCTCTCTTCCTTAGAATGAAGTAGGCCCCACCAATATGATAAATCTACTCCATCCATCAAATGGTGTGGCCCACCTCATTTTAGGAGACATCCACCACCTATTTAGGTTATATAATATATTATAATATTTTATTAATATTACTGGGCCACAAGCATGTGGGACCCACCTTGATGAACGTGGGCCACGTCCACATGGGACCCACCACATTGATGCATGTGTATCTACACCGTCCAGCGTCCCTGGACGCTGGACGTGAGGGTTGGCTTGCACGGAGTGCGTGTACTGCATGGGTGTGTACTTACCAACTAACCAAAAAAAAAAAACTACTTTATGAAGTGGGATATTAATGCAGGCCCCACCTTGATGTATGTATGTGATCCACGCCGTCCATTCCGTTCTCTAGCTCATTTTAGGCGTTGAGCCAAAGTCTCAAGGTGATATGATCACCGGGTGGGCCATACCCTCTAAAACCATGTAAAGACATGCCAGAACATATAAAAGTACTTGGTGGGACCCACTTGGAGTTTGGATGCAGCTGAAACTCGGTTTGGACGGCCAGACAAGTGGGACACACATAATGGATGGTCTGGATTATGAATCACATCTTGGTGGGCCAAAAAAAAAAAAAAAAAAAAAGGCAGCAGTGCTGCTGTTGTCACTGGCGGGCGGGCGGCCAGGGCTGGCCCCACGGCCCAATTGTGGACCTCACCATGATGCGTTTCGAGCATCAACACCGTCTATCGTGGGGTCTCCCTTCTAACAGGGGTCCATCCCAAAAATCAGCCATATATGGAATTCAGGTGGGCCACACCCTCTAAATCATGAGAAGACATGCCTAAAAGTATAAAATCATTTGGTGGGGCCTACCTGAGTTTTGCATGTGGCTGAAACTTGGTCTGGACCGTCAGCCAGGTGGGACACACATAATGGGTGGGCTGGATCACATCTCGGTGGGCCTTAATATAAAAAATAAATAAATAAATAAATATAAACAACAGCAGCAGCAGACGCTGCTGCTGCTGACAGCGGACGCAGGCCGCGCCTGCGTGCGGACGGTAGAGGCAGACCCACGGCTCCTGCTGTGGGCCACACCATGATGTATGCGTATCATCTACGCCGTCCATCTACTTTGTCAGATCATTTTAAGGCATGAGCCCAAAAATGAGGTAGATCCTAATCTCAAGCGGACCACATTACAGGAAAACAGTGTTGATTGGAGACTCAACCGTTTTCACGGTTGTGTGTCAAATAAATATCACGGTGGGCCCTGGTCCTGTGACCTTATGAATAGGTTGGATTTCAAATAAACATTAAAGTGGGCCCCTAGGTTTGTGTGACCTCATCAACCGGTGGATGGAAAATAAATATTATGGTGGGCCCCCCTAGGTCTGTGTGGACTCTTCAACAAGTGGTTGGAAAATAAATATTATGGTGGGGCCCCCCCCATCATGTGACCTTATCAACAGATTGGATAGAAAAATAAACAATATGGCGGGCCTCACATGAGGCCCATGGCCTGATGTGTTTAGGCCCATCTTGGTATATTTTTAGGCCCATTATTGAGGCCCACTTTGGTATATATGGGCATGCACTTAGGCTCATCTTGGTATGGGCCCAATATTAAGGCCCACTTTGGTGTTTATATGGGCCCATGTATGTAGGCCATCTTGACGTGTTTATGGGCCTGTTGTTGGGGCCTAACTTGATATGTATAGGCCCACGTCATGAGGCCCATCAGAGGTATTTATGGTCCATTGTTGAGGCCCACTTTGATATGTATATGGCCTATGTGATTAGGCCCATTTGGTTCACATAAAGCTTATGTGATCGGACTAATTTTAATACATTCTCAGGCCCATGGATGATGGCCCATTGCAATGTACCTGAGGCCCATTGGTGAGGTTCATTGAGGTGGCCCACTTGATGAATATAAGGCCTATGAGATACGGCCCATTTGATGTATTTAGGGCCCCATGGATGTACCTAAGGCATATTGTAATGTGTAATTCCACCAGGGTTTATTTAATGGTATTTAAGGCGAGCCGAGCCTTGGGGACAATGTCGGTTTGACGTCCACATTGTACGAGTAATGTTGGTTAGATGTCCACATTATAACTCTCCCTAAGGCCACTGATAGGCCCGTATCTGTTTCATGTAGGCCATCTAGGCCCATCTTCATTGAGAGGATAGTTTATTGCTTTATAACATGTTTAGCACAGCCCCATGATTCATGATCATACGCATTATATGTATGCTTGAGATGAGGAGTGTCTGATCATAGTATATGCCTTCGGGCAGACTGTTTACGGGCTCCCTGATAGGCGAAATTGTCCAACATGAGCACGTGTTTCACGCAGGATGGTTGCATGATTGGTAGTATGGTTCATGCACTTGCATTTATATGATTGAGATATGCCCTAGCGACATCAGGGCCATAGCCTCCACAGATATATCGTGGGTGGCTGATTGGATACCGAAAAATCTTGTTCCAAGCAATTGGGGCGCCATAGATGTCCCTGGGTGAGAGTCCCTGAACCCGATGGTACCAGAGGATGACTCCAACGTCGAGACCGAGTGAATATACGAGCGCACGAGGGCCGAATACCATGAGGCCGCGTCTCCCACTGTGTCGTGGTCGGTTGGAAAGGGGTGTGGCCTTACTCGCCCGAGAGCAGGGGCATTACTAGGCTGAGTTTGACCAGCTCGGAAATGGGTTCGCTATCGACGTGCCGGATAAGTATTGGCTGACTATTGGCTAGGTGGATAGTGAGGTTTCTTAAGCTCACTTGGACTGTGCTGCTTGGAGAGAGACAGTGCCATTTGGAGTGTACTGAACCCCGGTGATTATCCAGACTGAGAACTGTATTGACATGAGGATTTGGATGAGGATTGGCATGCTTGAGCTGCATCTTGCATCGCATGGTCTTGGTATGGCCGATTGCATTCATATCTTGTACTATATAGCCTTGGTATGGCTGGTTGCATTTACGTACTCATCAGCACTATTCCGCATTACTTTGACCTTGCATTCTGAGCACGCTCATATTGCGCACACACTTACATCACCCTCTAAGCTTTCTATAAGCTTATGCACGATTGATGCGTGTAGGTGACGCCAGGACGCAGCTATAGTCTCGCCGCAGTTAGAGCGTGCCGCCGAGCTTTTGGAGTTTTGATATTACCACTATCTTGTATTTCCCTTTATACGCACTGTACTCAAAGTTTTTTATCATAGTGGATTTTGTGATGGTGTTCTTGTGGTTATTGTTCGTGGGTTATGCTTGGTTATGCTCATTACGAATCAAATTGATATAAGAAATCCTCCTTTTAGTATCCCAGGATCGGAACCTGGTATATGGGTGCCGGGAGCCGAGAATGGGGTACTACGGAGGCTGTCGGCGCCGGATTCGGCAATCGGGAATTTTGTGAGCCCGGTCTCCGAGTTCGGGGCGTGACATCCTGACATCGAGGCTACCGACGATATAGTCAAAGGTACCATCATCATTTATTCATCCTTAGCTAGAGCGTTATTTGACTCTGGAGCATCGTATTCATTTATTTCTTACTGCCTTTTATGCTCGCTTGGATTATCGCCTACTTCATTAGATAAAAAGTTAACGGTAGCAAACCCCCTGGGTAATTCAGTGGACCTAAGTTAGATTTGTAAATCTCGTCCAATCATGATCGAGAACGTAAATTTACCAGCTAATCTTATAGTTATGCCGATGCGAGAATACGACATTATATTGGGGATGGATTGGTTATCTCTATATCGGGCTAAAATCGATTGTTTTAGAAAGATGGTCATATTGAATATCGATGGCTGACCATCATTACAATTCCATGAAATGCGAAGGAAGGGAGTACCAATTAGTTTGTTAGCCATCTCGGAAGTTGAACCCAAAGGAGTAGAGAAAATTTCGATTGTTAACGAATTTTCAGAAGTATTTCAAGATATCCCTGGATTAGTTCCAAAGAGAGATGTTGATTTCACAATAGATCTGGTACCTGGGATTGTATCAATCTCTAAAGCATAATACCGTATGGCTCCTGTTGAGTTAAGAGAGTTAAAGGAGTAACATCAACAGTTCCAAGACTAAGGCTTCATTAGGGCTAGTATGTCGTCGTGGTGTACGCCAGTATTATTTGTAAGAAAGAAGGGTGGATCTTTGAGGCTATGCATCAATTATCATTAACTTAATAAGACGACTATCAAGAACAAGTACTCACTGTCGATGATAAATGATTTATTTGATCAGTTGAAGGGAGCTAAATACTTTTCAAAGATAGACTTACGGTCTGAATATCATCAGTTGAGGATTAAAGATGAAAATGTGCTCAAAACTGCCTTTAGAACTTGATACGACCATTATAAATTTCTAGTGATGCCCTTTGGACTAACGAACACTCTAGCAATATTCATGGACCTCATGAATATGGTCTTCAATCCATATTTGGAATGATTCATGATAGTGTTCATAGATGACATTTTAATCTACTCCAAGACGCAAGAAGATCATGCAAAACACCTTCGAATAGCTTTACAGATTCTAAAGGACAATGAATTGTATGCCAAAACTTCAAAATGTGATTTTTGGAAGAAGTAAAGTTTTTGGGACATGTGGTGTTAGAAAAGGGAGTGTCGGTAGACCCATCGAAAGTCGAGGTAGTGTTAAATTGGGAGTAGCCCACCAATGTAACGGAAGTGCGCAGTTTTCTCTGATTAGTTGGTTGTTATAGAAGGTTCATTGAAGGATTATTTAAGATAGCAAGACCATTGACTAACTTGACCAAAAAGGACACTTCTCTTAAATTGAATGAAAATTGTAAGCAAGCTTTCTCTGAATTGAAGAAGCGATTAATGGAAGCCCTAGTAATTTTGTTACAAGTCGAAGGGGAACGATTTATGGTATATACTAATGTATCTTATTAAGGGTTGAGATGTGTGCTGATGCAAAGTGGTAAAATAATAGCATTCGCATCAAGGTAGTTAAGACCTCATGAGAATAATTATCTCACTCACGATTTAAAGCCTGCAGCTGTAGTGTTTGCCTTAAAATTTTGGAGGCAATATATTTATGGTGAGCACTTTGAACTGTACTAGGATCACAAGAGTTTAAAATATCTTTTTTATGAAAACGACCTAAATATGCGGCAAAGGAGATGGATGAAATTCTTGAAGGATTATTATTTTGACATCTACTATCATCCAAGTAAGGCAAATGTCGTAACCGACGCTTTAAGCAGGAAGACGCGTAAGCTGGTGGCAAGTTTAATGATTAAAGAGTGGGAGACGCTTGATATAGTTAAAGATTTTGATGTCAGACTCTGTGTCGAGGAACCTCGGGCTTATATCGGTAACTTAGTGGTACAACCCACTTTGGTAGGTAATCTTTTAATTATCCATTTAATTAGTCCTTTAATTCTTATATTAGGATGTGGTTATTCGGAATTTTCTTTTTAATAGGTGCGACGAATAATGGAAGCGCGGAAGGATGATGCATGGCTACAAGAGAGAATAATAGAAGAAGCAGGAAAGGACGACTTGGAGTGGCGAGTAGGCTATGATGGTCGGATTAGATTTCGAGGGAGGTTATGTGTTCCGGACATATCTGAATTGAAACAAGAAGTCTTAGATGAGACGCACCGTACAAAATCCACCACCTACCCAGAAGGAACCAAGATGTATCGTGATGTGCGACGTCAATATTGGTGGAACGATATGAAGAGGGAGATAGCCAACTAAGTTGCAAGGTGCCTTACCTGCCAACAGGTTAAATTGGAGCATCAGAAGCCGTTAGGACTTTTACAACCATTACAGGTCACAGAGTGGAAGTGGGAGCACATATCGATGAATTTTATTGTCGGACTTCCAAAAACAAGCCGTCATCATAATGCGATATAAGTGATCGTTGATAGACTAACAAAGTCAGCACACTTCCTTCTGATACGTATTTCTTTATTCCTAGATGAGTTGAACAAACGGTATATCAAGGAGATCGTTAAGCTTCACGGCATCCTTGTGTACATTGTATCCGATCGACACATCAAGTTTACATCACGCTTTTGGAAGTCTTCAGAAGGCCTTGAGAGCGACATTAAACTATAACACGACTTTCCATCCGCAGACTGACGAACAAACGGAGCGGGTAAATCAAATCTTAGAAGACATGCTTCGCACGACTTCAAGGGCAATTGGGATGACCACTTCTATTTAGGAGAATTCGCCTACAATAATAGTTTTCAGTCCAGTATTGGCATAACACCATTCAAAGCTTTACACGGAAAACCTGCAGATCACCAAGTTGTTGGACCAAGGTAGGTAAAAGAACATTGTTGGAACCGGAACTAGTGTAATAGACAACCGAGAAGATTGCCGTCATCAAGGAACGTCTATGTACCGTTTAAGAGTCGCCAGAAGAGCTACGCCGATAATCACAGAAGGGACTTGGAGTTCGCCATCGGAGACCATATATTCCTGAAGGTATCCCTAATGAAAAGAGTCATGCGATTCGGGAATAATGGAAAAATTAGTACCACACTACATCAGACTATTCGATATTTTGCAGAGAGTAGGCCTTATAGCCTACAAATTAGCTTTACCTCCTCAGCTTTTCAGTGTCCATGATGTATTTCATGTATTTATGCTTTGAAAGTATGAGAGACGCATTGCATATGATTGACTGAGAGCCGTTAGAAATACGGGAGGATATCTCATATATAAAGCAACCAATTCACATCATCTATAGAAAGGAGCAAGTACTTCGAACAAGAACAATACCGCTTGTAAAGGTTCAGTGGGGGCATCATGGCGATGATGAAGTTTTGTGGGAGCGAGAAGATGAAATCCGAGAGAAGTACTCTCATCTCTTCATAGGTTAGGTATGTTAAATTTCAGGGACGAAATTTTTGTTAAGGGAGGTAGAATGTAATAACTTTTTTTTTTTTTTTTAAATGGTAGGAACCAACCCCACCGTCCTCTTTCGTGTGGCCCACCTAAGTTTTGGATCGGCCTTATTTTTGGCCTCATGGCCTGACCAAGATGATGGACAGAATGGATTTATCATGATATCACCGTGGGGCTTACCACTTTAAAAAAAACAAAACAAAAACAAAAATTTGCAGTGACGTGCGAAAGCATGTCACCGCCCAAACCTACACCCCTCGACTCTCTCTCCCTTTTCTCTTCTTCTTTGAGCAGTAATGCGTACTGGACCCAACATCATCTCACAACCTCCATCATGGTGGAACCCTCCCAACAATCTGAACTGTCCAATCAATGGGACTGTCCAGTCATAACCACCCCACTCTTCTTCCATTTCATTTCTCATTCCCTTAAAAAAAAAAAAAAAATAGAAACAAACAATCAGATTTAAAAAAAAAAAAAATAGAGAAAAAGAAGAACTCCAGAGATAGCAAGAGAGTGAGAGAAAATGAGATTGAATTAAGGCCGTGTCAAGTTGGATTAACAGATTATTTTTCAAAGGTAGGTGATCTTATGCGGATATGAACTTTTTAGAATTTTTTTTTTTATGTTTTTAAATTCGAATTTTTATGCATTTTAATTAAATTAATTAATTAAATTCCACATAATATATTAGTTGATCTTTTTATTTTAATTAGATTATTCCGTGTCATTGGCTTGGATAGATTTATTTATCGTACGAATCTTTTTAATGCTTTAAATTAACATTTTCAAAAATTTTGTTTATATTTTCATTTTACTTTCGAATTTTAATATTAATTGAATCATATCAATTTGTATAGTTTAATTATAACGTGACCCTACTTTTTTAAAATTATGTATTATTGGAATTAAATTTAATTCACTAAATTTTGACCTTCACTATGGGTTAGATTAATTGATTTAAATAAACTTTGCTAGATTAATTAAATTAAATAAATTTTGTTTAGAATAAATATTAATAAGATTTTATTTATAAAATTTAGTAAAAGTTAGCTTCACTTGGTTTAGTTTATTTTTCCTTCTTTTTTTGAATTAATTTAAGAACTTTAGAATTAATTAAACTAAATAACTTTATGAAAATTTAAATTTTAATATATGTTTATTGTTTAGAATTATGTGATTTAACACCTAAAACTTTAATCTTAATTGTTAAGATTAATTGGGTCGATTCTTGGTCAAACTTGGAAATTAAAATTTTGGATTTTGTAAATTTGAATATGTATGTATATATTGGATAATAAATTCTTTCAACTTAAATTCTAAATATTAGGACAATTAATCCATTTTAGATGATTTAATCTAAAATTATGTTAAGTTTCTTACAAGTGGTTAAATTAAATTAAATTTATTAATGAAATAAATTGAAAATAGATTGTTATAATAATTAAATATAAGTTAATCATATACTGTAGATTATTAGTTTATAATAATTGGGCAACTTAGAATTCATTTAGTTGTGAATTAAATCAATTTAACGAATTAATTCTTAAATTATTGAATTATTTGTTAATATGTTTAATTTATTTTAAAATTATTGTTGAATGTTAAAACTGATTTAAAATTTAAAGTAATACAATCGCAATGTTAGATATAATTTTTTAGTGAGTATATCTATATATATATATATATATATATATATATATATATATATATATATATATATATATATGGGAAAAGGTACTATGCCCTCGAGCTCATAGGTCCGTCCCATGAGGTCGAGCTGTGTGGGCTCCACCATGATGTGTTTTCAAACATCTACCCTATTAGTCAGATGCATCATTCCATCGTGGGCCTAGGTCCAAAAAATCAAGTCAATCCGTGAGTTGTGTGGGCCACACCACATACAGAAGTGGAGAGGGGCCGTACACCATTAAAACATTCATAACCATTTTTGAGGGCCCACCGAGATGTGGTTTGCAAATCCAGCCCATTCATTATGTGTGTCCCACTTGAATGAGGGTTCTGACCAAGTTTCAGGCGCATACAAAACTCAGGTGGGCCCCACCAAGTGCTTTTATATGTTTTAATGGTGTCTTCACATAATTTTAGATGGTATGGCCCACCTGAGTTCCGTATACGGCTGATTTTTGGGATATCCCATAATTTAAAGGGTACCCATCAAATGCACGGTGTTGATGGTCGACACGCATCACGGTGGGGCCCACACAGCTCGACCTCACGATAAGCTTATCGTGAGCTCGAGCGCATAGTACCTTTTCCCTTTCCCTATATATATATATAATATATATATATATATAATATATATATATATATATTATATATATAAATATAATATAATTTCTAGAATTTTATTTGAAACATAAATATTATAATTATTATCTTTAGAGTTTTATTAGTAAATGCTTTTGTTAATTTAAATTTTGTTATAAAAATTCAATATATAATTAATTTAGAATAAAAAATTTCTAAGAATTATTAATTTTAAATTATTGTTGAAATTTCTTATGTAATTTTATAGTTTCAAGTGGTTGGAAATTATAGACTATTATGAATTAAAATGCTTTACCATCAATAGTATAAAACTCACATTAAATTTCTAAATTTGTTAATTAATTGAAATTCATTTATATTTAACTTCGAATTAATCAACAAATTTCTGAAGAAAAAAAAAAACTTAATGTTATAAATTAATTAACTTAAATATAAATTGTAAGAAAATTCCACGTATATAAATTAAATTAGTAGCATAAATCCTCTTTAAAATTTTAAAATTTTAATTTGATGTATTGTTTAAAATCTCAAAATAAATAATTAAATAAATTTAACATATGCAAAATATAAATCCAAGACTTTATATTAGCTAATTAATTAACTTAAATCAAGAATTATTTTAAAATGTTTAATTAAATTATAAGTTTATATTATAATTTAATTTGTAGTTACAATTTATGAGATTAATAGTAATTACGCTCACTTAGAATATGAATTTAATTCAAATATTAAGAACTAAATCTATTTAAAATTAATTAAACAAAATTAAGAAGATTTTTGAAATTGTTGAGAATTATATAATTTGGTGTTTAGCGATTAATCTAAACTTTAGTATACATGGTTAGCTAATTATTTAAGTTAGAGTTTTAATATTATTATTATTTATATTATTTCAAAATTTAGAAAATAATTAGTTTTATCAATATATAAAAATATATGAAGCCTGTTACGAAAATACAACCTGTATCCTTCATGAAATCCAAATTTACGGTCTGTTATAATAAACTGTCTAACTTTTTAGACATTTTTTTAGACTCAATTTTAACAATATTGGATTTTTGTAAATTTTGTATAGAACATGCATTATTATAAGAAAATCCAATTTATTATATTGCTTCATTGCTGATTTTTGACTCATTATTGATATATGTGCATCTCTATTTATTATGAAATTATGGAAAAAGAAAAAGAAAAGAAATAAAAAGATAATGGTATTAGCAAGTAGGACAATTGTGTCCCTTGGGTGATAGATCCTAAAGCCAACAGGTATGACAATTATGTCCCTTGGGTGAAAGATTTTAGAACTTGTTGGATCCTTCGGAGTCTTCTTTGTGTACAATATATGTGTACATTCGTGTGTGTGAACATACGTCAGAAATACAACTGGAGCAGTAGTCTTACCAGTTAGCGTATAAATGGGTCCCTCACCACGAGGTAATGGTGCGTGGACGTTAATGCAACGTGGTCATACACTGTGTACGGTGTTGTAATTAATGATAGATGTTTATTTGATTATTTATGTGAATTTATGAATAGTATCGCATGCATATCATATTTGCATTCACTTTACTCGATGTTATCATAAGTTATTTTGTTATGTTTGTTTCAAATATATTACTTAAAGACATGTGAAATCTAGAACTTTAGATTTGTGTATGAGACAATCTTACTGAGTTATTATACTCATGTTAATTTAAACCATACATGTACCAAATTAGAATATTTTGAGTAAGCGGACATTTATTATTACTTTGAATTGTTATTAGGCATATTTTGAAATTTTGAATGTTAATGTAACAAGTGATTTGGTTTAATTAGCCACTTTAGTTGTATATGGTTTGGTATAATGTCATTTAATTAAGTTTGGAATCAATAGTTACTCTCATTTACTTTAAATGTACATAGTCTTGTGAAATTAAGTACTTGTACACTAATGATAATATATTAATTTTAGTTCACGTACTTGAAATTTGGGTATTAGGTAGCCTTACTCGAGTACCTGAATTATGGGCCGTGACATCTTTTGTGCATGGCCTGCCAGATCGGGTTGGAGTAACACTTAAAAATTTAAGGCCTCTTATTAGGGACGCGGATTGCGTCCTACCCCCGCCCGGACGGTAATCCGTCCGGGCAGAGCTCTGTGGGGCCCACCGAGATGTAAGTGTTTCATCCATGTCGTTAATCGTTTTTCTCATATTATGAGCCAAAAAACGAGAGAGTTAAAGGTCTTGTGTTGACCACGAGGTGGGGATTGAACGCCCACCATTAAAATCTTCTTGAGAGCTGGCAAGTTTCGGATCAAGCTGATATTTGTGTCTTCACTTCATCCACGTCTACATGACCTTATGAATAGGTTTTATGGTTAAAAAACATCACGGTGGCCCTTAAAAAGGTTTCAACGGTGGATGTCACTATCATTGCAGCTTCCTTTGGTGTGGTCCACTGGAGCTGTGGACCTACTTCGTTTTTGGGATTATACCTTAACATGATCTGATAAAAGCGATGAACGGCGTGGATGAAACACTTACATCACGGTGGGTCCCACAGAGCTCTGCCCGGACGGATTACCGTCCGGGCGAGGGTAGGACGCAATCCGCGTCCTCTTATTAGAGGGTCTGGCCTTGGGCTGTCCAAGAACCGATCGGCCTAAGCTGAGCTGGCCCATTTAGAGTTTGAAGGGCATTTTTTGTCATATATCATGCATAAGTAAACTCTGTAGGTCTCACCGTGATTTATGTTTTTTATCCACTACACTCATTTATTTTACCAGATAATTTTAGGGCTTGAGCCCAAAACTGAAGCATATCCAAAGCTCAAGTGGACCACACCACAGGAAACAGTGTGAATTGAATGTCTGCCGTTGAAAAATTCTTGGAGGCCACATAAGTTTTGGATCAAGCTGATATTTGTATTTTCTATTCCTCCATGTTTGTGTGATCTTATGAACAGGTTAGAAGACAAATAACCATCACTGTGGGCCCTAGGAAGGTTTCAACGGTGGGAATCATTATTCCCACTGTTTCCTGTGGTGTGGTCAACTTGAACTTTTGGGCTCAACCCCTAAAATGAGTTGGAAAAATGGAGGGATCGTGGATAAACCACATACATTCACGGTGGGGCCAACAGGTTTACTCAGTAGGCAATCCGATTTCATAATGTAGCACATCTAATGAACAGGCAGATCTTGCCGAAAATAGCGGCCGGATTCGAGCTTGGGCCTCAGATCCAGATGTGGTCTAGGGTGGGACCCACCAGCAAGAGTAGCATGGATAGATGTCAATCCTCATTTTCCATTTTGTCAAACATGTATTATTGCATGGTTCATGCAAAACACCGTCCAACCCCAATTCCCACATGTAAGAGCAGATCTAATGCTTTGAGATGAACCCAAACAAGCTTTTAGATAGTTACAAACGTTTTGTATTGGTTTTAAGATAACCCAATGGTCAGGGCCAGAAATTGTTTGGTTGGTTGCCTCTCACGGCCTCATTTCTTATATTTGGGTTTGGGCCCATTGAGTGGGTCCCAGCTTTCAGTGGTCCTGCTCAAATGAAGTTGGTCGATTTGTAAAGATGAATTCTCGAATTTTGGCACCCATATGAGTGAATTGAATCTAGCACATGCACCATGTATAATATGTAATGGATGGCACATAGATCAGGTGGGCCACATGAGCCTGAGGAACATGGTCGATTTGTAAAGATGGGAAAATCCAAACCCTTCATTTGGTGGCTACCCAGAGATTCAATGGCTAGGATATTCTAGTAGGAGATCTTTGGTGCATGGAGCATCCTTGATGAAGGCCTATAGTATCAGCTCTTTGGATCAATGAATAATGCACCCACCTAATCAAACTGTAGATGATCCAGGGTACAAAAACTTCAATACTCTAGCAAAATGTGATGGACGGCTGTGGTCCATCCACAGCACTTGCAGTGATAGTGATCTGCTGGTGGTACACGTGGCATACATGTATCTCTAATTAAACTTCCCAACTTGTGGGCCACAATTTAGATGGACCATGGACCACATTTTTAACAGTTTAACCACTATTATACCATATTGGTAGACATTTAATGGACGGTTGAAATGAAAGGGATCCAAAGATCCAGATGCAGAAAAAAAAATAAATGTTTAGAGGTTAGGATTGTTAAACCATTTCGATATCCAAATACAGTAGGTCACTCAATTTGGACCCTTTAATTTGAGCATGCCAAAGTATTATTTCAGGTACCTGTATATGAACTGTAATACTCTACCAGAGTATTAACTAACTCCGTAAAGTAGGAAGCTTCTGAGTCCTAGTGGGCCGTGTAGAAGATGGTCCATATGATAAACGGTTCAGATCATCTGACCACTCAGCATGTAGGCCTAGTGTACCATGGCTAGATCCTGAGTCATCTGTCCAATCACATGCTGACACACGGCATCTGGTCCAAGCTCCATTTTTTTCATGTGGTTTCTAGAAGAGTGCCACGTGTCATTTGATAGCACCAAGAGAAATGTACCTACTTGCACGCAATTGGGATTATGAAGGCCTTTATCTTTGTAGGCGAATGAGACGAAAGCGTAGCTAATGCTCTTTGCGGTGGATAACGTTATCTGGAACACCGATGTAGACCGTTTGGCTCTAAACACATGTGCAAAGAGGAGTTTGGGACTTCTTTTTGTCGAGGAACGTTCACATCCATCCATCTCTGATTCTCAATGGCCCACCAGATTACATTCCATTTATATCATACATAAAACCATTGTAGGTGTCGACGTCCCATCCACTGAAAAAGGTAGGCTTGAAGATCCTTGGCCTCAAGAATCAGCTCCATCACAGGCCACACATTTACATTGAGTGATTCCATTGTCCATCTCTCTTGGTGTGGCCCACCTGGTGAATCTATCATCTTGAATTTTGCGCCTACTGATATTCATTGCAGGGCCATACTTTCAAGGACTTTTCAGATTTTAGTTTAAATATTTTGATTAATTAAAATAATAGAAATGTTAAAGACTTTCACATTTACTTAAATTCAACATGCTTTATATTGAAAATGTTTTAATCTCATATTGCTAGTGAAAGTGTTAAAAGGGGTTGGGTTTATAAGCTTTAAGTTTTTTAATATTCTTACTTGGAAGATGGAGAGAAAAAAGCTAGCTTGCGCTTTCGCATTGGAACACATGCATGAGTGGCGTCAACAGTAAGGCGATATAACTGTAAATGTGCACTTTGCACTTCGCTAGTGGCACTCCCACTTGACCTACTGTGGACCGATAGGATCCGATGTGATTAGGCTAAGTTGTTGCTAAGATGGCCATAATGAGTTAGTTCATTGCAAGGTTGTCTGTTTCAATAATCGACCAACATAGATCACTGATTGGCCAACGGATTTCTACTGTTATTAAGTTTCGGCTAGCCGAATCTTGCTATTGTGAGAATAGTTAGTTTAGTCGATATGAGTTAAGTCGCATTTCTTCATAAAAATCGTTTTTGAGTTAAATCATGTTTCTTCATAAAAATCAGTTTTTAGTTAAGTTGCGTCTCTTCATAGAAGTCATGACCGTTGTGAATGGTTTCGGATGAGATATGACCTTTGTGAATGGCTCCAAATGTGTCTTTCAAAAACGCCTCTTTGTAAAAAGGCGTGACTCTTCATTCTATATAAAATTCAATGTAAATTGAGTATTAAACATATCTTGCATTGCTCTTTCTAGATACAAAAATTCTCCATCAGAAATTTAACCGTTCTCTATCTACAAGTGTGTGAAGTCGGTTTTCTATTTTCACAATACACAGTCTATTAAAATAGTAAAATGTATATCGAGTTTCTTGGTATTTTCATAATTGTTGTACGCAAAACCACCAAGGCTTGTCGTATCCTAGAAGTAGTTCGCTAGTATCCCATCAACAATCACATACCGACAAGAGGAGGTGAATAATACTTCATGGAAAGCGTATCTGATGCGTGCTTCAAGCATGGTTTGATCTTCTTCATTTTCTTCTATTTCGATTCCCACCATCGATACTTTTTTCTCAACAGGATGTCTTACTCCTATGATACTTCACTATAGATGTTTAATTAACCATGGATTGTTTGGTTGTAATGAAAGCTTATGGGCAATCTTTCTTGATAAGGATTTTTGGGATCTTGTTTGGTTGAGTTATACTTGACTAGTATTCTCAACTACTCATGCTTTTTGTCTATCATTTAGAATAAGAATTATTTGGCACATGCAGTGCATGTACAATGCTTGAAATTACACACATCATGCCTGCAAGAGGATTTTGACCGCCCTCAATTTGAAGGCAATCCACATCCTTTTTATACCGTTCAAATATCGAAAGTTGCTTGTGAAGCCTACAAGTATCTCATTATGTATCCCCTTGGAGTGGATGGTTTTCAATCTATTATCCCTAAGGGGGCGTTTGGATTATAAGTTGCTTAAAATAAGTTATTTATGTGACAAGTAGCTTATCTTAATTTTTTACTTATTAAGAAAATAAGTATGTTTGGTAAACAACATACTTATTAACTCCTCTCTTTCGTCTTTCTTGATGCCTCTCTTCGACAACTTATGAAAAGTAGAAAAGCTAAAAGAAATAACTCAATTGATTAAGTATTTTAAGTAAAAAAGTTACTTATAACTAATCATAACCAAATTTATTTAAAATAAGTTACTTATCTATTGTTGTAAGTTTTTTTTTTTTTTTAAAATTAACTTATTTGGTGATATCCAAACGGGCCCTAAATGTGGTATCGATTCTATTGTAATACCTTTGGTCCAATTTCAACTTAAAGCCTAGAGTTTTTTCCATCCATATTCGCAGCATGCTGAGTAGGCTAATCAAGTGTGGGGCCCTCTACCTAGCGGGCGACGTTCCCACTTGTGACTATCATCAGTTTAGTAATTGGATAGTTGTGGATGTGCTACCACTGAAAAAATTGCAAGGATCCCACCGTAGCATGGTGAATTGTGACCGTGTATATATGCCTGGCATGCATGTAACGTAGGGTTCAAATGTTTGACCTGTTTTTCAAGTAGCCCTTTCTACTAGACCTTTTTTACTTGTAGGTCTTGTGACTACATTATAGCTATTCAATTAGCCTTTTTCCACTCTAAGATAGCATATCAAGGGTATTTTGGTTGTCGGAGTAATCCTTTAGCTGACATTGTTGTAGCTTTCACTCTGATCTAGGTTGCCCCTTTTCATAGGTCACTCTTTTTGTGACTAAAATACAAAATGCTGGCCATTGATATTGTTGTGGGTAAAAATGGACCGACTAGGATAACTCAAGACAGGAAGACGGCTCCCATCAAAAGGCTTGCTAAGTCACAGCTCACTTGACCTCAAAGGTCGAGCTGGATCCAACAAGCATCAACTACATCCTTGATTCAAGACCGATTCCGACCTCGAGGTTAGTCTGTCCGGCCTCGAGCTCAACCTCAACTTCTGTCGGCCTAAGTCTAAGATTGAGCTCGGTCTCAGACCTTGGCTTAGTTGGCCGCCCACTGCATGGAACCTACCAGAAAATCCTCCTCTAGATTTCCTCCATGGATCTCGCAGGAACAATTGCACTTCCTCCAACTCAGCTTCCTAGTATGATATGGTATTTGATGGCAGATTCATTGCTATACCCGGCACCGCCTCCGATGGACCTATATATACATGCCCCTTCCACAAAGAAAGGTATATACGACTCTAAGCCTAAAACCCTACTCTTGACTAGACTCAAATTCCTTGGCCTGACTTTGGCATTGGAGGGTCCCCTGCTCTAGCCAGGGCTCCTTTATTTGTTCCTTGTTCGGGCATTCAAATGTCCAAGGAATGCTAACCAATTTTCTGCATCAATAGATATTAATAGCAATTGCTAAGAATCCAACCAATACTCCAAAAGCTCAAGAACTAATGGAGCCCATAATCATTTGGTTCTATGACAAATCTGATTGATTGGAATCATAATTGTCCAGCTAGTGGGCATCAAGTATACAAATTAAGGGATCCTTTGGCTCCTTGAAATTCTAAAAGGTGTTATGAATCTACTTTGGAAAAGCAAATTCCCATGAAAAATATCCTATTTATGATGCTTTTGTACTGACAAAACTATTTTAAGGATTTTCCAACTTTATGTTTGTATTATGGGGAAAGAGTGATTGAGAGGAAAGTCCTTCCTATCTTTTTAAAAAATGACATTAAATGAAAATTTATTTTTAAAAAAACTTATAACACATCGTATAAATTTAAATTAAACTTCTAAGCGAAATCATTTCTCATTGAATCTTATTCCCTCTAATATGCATTCTTTATTACCCACAAGCATACAAAGGAAAAGAAGGGTTTTAGGCAAGATCCTTACCGGACACAATACAAGCATTTCTAGATTAAGGTTAACGTACAAAGTGTAGGGCTCTTTTTTTTTTTTTTTTTAATGTTTTAATAATACCTAATTAGTCTATCATGTGTGCCCCTTCCTATTATTCTTGCTCCCAAAACTCGTTCAATTCAAAAATCAGGTGGGCCATGCCATTTATTATCTTGCATAAAACTTATAAAGATTCAAATTTCCAATGGATCACACCATAGGAAACAATGATGATTGAACGCTCGTCATTAAAAACTTCATAGGGCGTGCAGTAATGTTTATTTGTCATTTAACTTGTTGATGAGGTCATACAGATTTGGATGAAGGGAATATATCTAAATGTCTTCAATCTATGTAGAAACATGAGAGTTTGATGGACTGAACAACTGCTCGATCACTGGATAGTTTTGGACAAGTTCGATTACTCCACCTAAGAAGTTTGAGCGATTAATAAAATTCAGGAAATTTATATAAATTCTTCGAACTTTTTAAAACATATTCAATTGATCAAATATGCAGGGGCTTGATCGATGGTGCACACAATTTTACGTAATTGTGTGATTTGTTTTCTATTCTGGCTGATTGGGTATTACCCGACCTATCCAGAGCTTGGAACATGCTGGGTCCACTGTGATGTATATGTTTATCCACACTGTTCATCAATTTTTTCATGTCATTTTATAATATAAGCCCAAAAAAAAAGGAAGATCGGTGGCCCAGTTGGACCACAAGGTAAGGATTAAATGCCCATTATTAAAAACTTCGTTTGGCAGTTTGGTTCAAACTGATATTTGTGTTTTGCCTTCCAGCAGATCTACGTGACCTTATGAATAGGTTAGATGGAAAATACGCATCGTGATGGACTTAGAAAGGTTTCCATGGTAGCATCATCATGACCGTTGCTTCCGGTGGTGTGGTCCACTTGAGCCTTGGATCTATCTCAAATTTGGGATTTTATATGGTAAAATGGATGTGAAAAACCCATACGTGCGTCCATTCGTTTTCTTGTATCATTTTAGATCTTGATAAAAAATCTTAAGTAGATCCAGATCTCATGTGTACCACACAACTGGAAACAGTGGTGAATGACCATTAAAAGCTTGCTGTGAGCCACAAGTTTTGGATCAATCTGATATTTACCCTAGGAAGCTTTTAATGGTGGACATACAATCACCACTGTTTCCTATGTTGTGGTCCACCTGGTGTTTGGATCTGCTTAATGTTTGGGAACACGTCCTAAACTGCTATGGAGAAACGGATGAACGGCATGGATATATAACACATCATTAAGGTGGGCCCCACAGAAAGGGTAACACCTAATCCGCTCACGCAAGTGGCGCTGGACTGAGTGTATCCAGTGCCTCGCTGAAAAGGGATGTGGATTGCCTGTGACCGGTGCCCGGAGCTGTGTGGGGCTCGTAGAGATGTCAGTGACAAATCTACTCCGTCCATCTGTTTTTAAAGACCACAATACGATGAGATTCTAAAAATCAGCCAGATCCAAAACTCATGTGGACCATATCGAAAAGAAAAATTGGAGATTGAATGCCTAGTGATGACAGAAGTTTCGTATCAGTATGATTTTGTTCCTGTAGTTTATCTGAGTGGTAATAATTTTATGAACGGTTTGGATGGCATATAAACATCATAGTCAGCTCCGGGAAGGTTTCAACGGTAAACATTGTTGTTTCCACTGTTTTGTTGGTGTACCCCCCTGAGCATTGGATCTTCCTTATTTTTAGAATCCTATCCTATTGTGGCATTTCAAAACAGATGGACGGAGTGGATTTGTCAGGGACATCTCTGTGGACCCCACACACGCAATCCGCTTCCACTGAAAAGAGTGAAAAATAAATAAATCTCAGAATAACATTTCGTCCACACGTTTGCCATGTGTGTGGAATTGCATACAAAATTCCAAAGCTTGCATGAATCTGCTCCACCAATCTGTTCAACATTCCACACATCCACGCACCGAAAACCAATCTAGTCCACTCATGAGGACCATCACACATGCATGCTGAATATAGACCGTTGGTCATTTTTTCCTATTTTAATGAATAAGAGTGGCCCACTTGATGAACGGATCCACCTGATTTGGGTCATAGAAATTAGTGGCCGCTGATGAGTGGTCCAGATCACACACCACCATTCCACATTGGTACGTGTGCAACCAACAAATCTTCAAATATCTCCCATTTTTCAATAGAAGTACGATTCCGAAAATCAAATCCGCATGTAAAACGGGTAAGATTGCGAATATTTCCTACATGACTTTGTCAAATACCTTTCTCTCCTTTTTCTAAAAGAAGATTATCCAAATGAAGAAGATCTTCTTAACCAGTCATCATACGACACCATGACTATGATGGGCTCCTCCTTTCTTCATTTCTTTTCTAGAGTTATCAAATCCTCCGAGAAAAGCTACCTATAGTTTAGTAGATCTGGTAGGACTGTAATATGATAGATCGATCTCTCGGAAGTACACCTAGCAAGTTTTTTTTAATCAATCAGAACCGTCCATCTTGTGTGCGCTATCATGGATGGACCACATTTTAAAAATATTTTCTATCAGATAATCCTAGACGTCCATCATTGCGTCATACCACATTTTTTAAGGCCGTTGATCAGATGGATAGGATGATCTGATCTATGTCTAATTTGAGTTATTCTCCATCGAGATTGGGAGGAACTAGATAGATGGTCCAGATTGATTCATCAACTTGCCACGTCTACTACACTAGTATATAGTTTATCAACGCATTTTGTCTCATCCACCGTCATGTGGCAGATCTGACTCAATCCGAACCGTCCAAGTTGTGGGCCCATTATGAATGAATCATGTACCGAAATTCATGCTGATCGAGTAATTATATCCATCTAATTAGCTTCTTGAATTTGAATTTCTAGATATCTTATTATTAACGGTTCGAATCATAAATAAAGATCAAATGGTTGGTTTTACTCTCTCAGCGTCAATTTAAAGTTGTCACCCATCCATTGAGGGCCCTACCATTTCAACGGTCTAGGATTGAATGTATGCCATATGTACCGTGATCTAAGAATTTCTTAAAACATGTGGGTGAACAATTACCAATCCTGTCCCTTTCTCCGATACCCTTGGAGCGTCAGAAGCTTCCAAGTTTCCAATTTTCAACACCGAAAATGCTATTTGCTGACGCGAATCTGCACATGCCAAACACAAGCTCACCACACGTGTAAAAATGACACACGATTAGATGATCAGAGCCGCTCGTTAGACAGGTCCATGGTGGATGTTCTTTCGTACAAATTTTATGCTGGGGAACTATCAGGTGGTGGGCCATATGATTAGATATTGTGATAGTTTAAAAGGATAACCGTCCGTGGCCCACCAGATGATTGGACCTTCTTATTTATTCCGTAAGGATGGATTAAAAGGCGAGCCTAACTGAATGAATGGGCAGGACCACGCACGGCTACATGACATCCACACGTGTTTGGCGTTTGTAGATTCGCGTGTTCGAGCAGCATCCCTCCGTCCGTGCTTCAATCCGGCAGAAAATACCATAGTTGGTCGCTGCGCAAGAAGATCTCGTGGGCCCGCATCGGATTCTCAGCGGCGCGGCTTGGCGCGGTCCCCAATGTCTTCTGGGCTTGGCTCAGCAAACCCCTCGTGACTGTGATACGCTGCCGTACCATGACCGTCACTACTAGAAGCGGATTGGCTGGTGTACCTCACACGGTACGTGTCGTGCGAAGACGAGCACTGACGCTCCTCGAGCTCCGAGTTGTACGAACGGTTCAAAGGAGATCAAAGTTACACGACCAAAGTGATGTATTTATTATATCTACACCGTTTACCTATTTTTAGAGATCATTTTAGAACATTATTTAAAAAAATTAATCATATCCAAAGATGATATAGACCACATCACAAATAGCAGCGGAGATAATAATGTTCACCGGTAAAAAAATTTGTAGGGCCAACCATAACGTTTATTTTCCTTCCACTCTGTTCATACCAACCATCACGTTTATTTTCCTTCCAATCTGTTCATAAGGTCAAGGTCACAAAGACCCGAAATGAAGAGGAAAAATAATTTCTGTGATCCCAAAGAGAGTTTCAATAATAGACGTTCAATTCTTTACTGGTTTTTATAGTGTGGTCCACTTGATAGTGATATCTGTCTTATTTTTCTTCTCAAGCTTTAAGCCTAGCTCGTCAAATAGATGGACGGTTTGGATATAACACTACCTTGTGTTGAGAATTTATACAGATTAATGTAATATCTGTATATATGGAAACCAAAATCACTACGGTCAGAACTAAGGACAGGCTGAAGCACGTCTGAAACGCTGTCCTTAAAGCGTTATTTGCCCCTACTCAAGTGGATTGAGTATGCGATAGGTTACAGGCAAATTGCTTCTAGGATACGACAGCCTGGTGGGTGGGTCTGCGTTCAGCAAACACGAAGGCTCACCAAATGGAACTCTTTTACACACTATCTGGCAATATTACAATATAAAAGAAAATCCCAAAAGAAAGAGAAGAAAGAGAAAAGGAGTTTGACCACTGCACTGGTCAGTTAATTCGTCAGCCTGGGTTCAGTTGAACAGTTCTAGACCACACCTCTGGTCTATTCTTCAAGCTAAGTTCAAGCCTTGCTTTGTTGCTGTTTCTATGTTCGTATGGATTTGCTGGAGTGATTGAGATGGTTTGGAAACCCATCTAGACCCTCTTGGCTAGCCGTTTAATGACTGTTAGCAACAGTTTCTGTAATTAACTCCATAGCTGTTACACATTTTGCAACAGCTATATTTCCAGCCTCTAGTAATCAGAGGGACTCTCATTCAGTCCTCGGATTTTCGTCCAACCTGCCTAGCCACTAGTCGCACCGCGACTCGCACCTGTCTCGCTCCGGTTCGCGAAGGGAGCGACCCTCTGCGACACGATGCGCACGTGCGAAGTGCAAAGTGCGCCACTAGCGCCTCTACAGAGCCACACTGCCTCACATGCCCACGCCTCGCCCGAGCCCAAGACCGAGACCGAGACCGAGACCGAGTCCAAGTCCAAGTCCGAGACCGAGCCCGAGCCCGTGCCCGTGCCCGTGCCCGAGCCCGAGCCCGAGCGCGAGCGCGAGCGCGAGCGCGGGTGTTCCAGTGCTTCGCACTGGAACACGCAAGGTCCATAGTCCACGGACTACGCAGGTAAATATTATAATACTCCACTGTTTTCATTTAAACCCGATTTCTTTCTCTTCTCTTTCCCATGTGGGACTATTCCCAAAATCTTGAAAAACGTGTTTTTTCAAACATTTTTTTTTTTTAAATACTTTATTATAATATATTATTAAAATATATATTAAAATCAATATATTTATAACACCTTGTGATTAGACCCACGGAACTTGCCGACGTCAATACAGCGGCTATACAGCTGGTGTGACGTACACCAGCCAATCCGCTTCCGTCAATACTCGGGCACGGACGCCAGTGTCCTGTAACTCAGTATCACCGGATTTCCCTTCATGTCGGACGCGGAATGCGTCCTACCCCCGCCCGGACGGTAATCCGTCCGGGCAGGGCTCTGTGGGGCCCACCGTAATGTAGGTATTTTATCCAAACTGTTAATCGTTTTTATATGATCATTTTAAGGTATTTTACAAAAAAATGAAGCAGATGAACAGATCCAGTGGACCACATCAAATGAAGCTGCAGTGATAATGACACCCACCGTTGAAACATTTCTAAGGGTCACCGTGATGTTTTTTACTGCCTAACCTTTTAACAAGGTCATGCAGACTTGGATGAAGTGAAAACAAAAATTTCATCTTGATCCGACACTTCTCCAGCTCCCAGGAAGTTTTTAATGGTGGAAGTTTAATCCACAATTTGTGGTCCACTTAAGCTATGAACCTATCTTAATTTTTGGTTCGTATCTTAAAATAATCATATAAAAATAATTAACGGTATGGATAAATACTTACATCACGGTGGGCCCCACAGAGCCCTGCCCGGACGGATTACTTTCCGGGCGGGGTAGGACGCAATCCGCGTCCCTTCATGTCATGTCCGTAATCTCTGTACTGGGAGCGGATCAAGCGACGGTGCGGCCCTTACTATGGTGCCCACCTTGATTCATGTATTCTATATCCACGCCGTCCATCCGTTTTTTTAGATCATTTTAGGACATTATCGTGAAAATGAAGTGGATTCAATAATCAAGTGGACCATAGTATGGGAAACAGTGGAGATTGACCATTAATGAGCGACGAAAGTTTTAGATCAAGCTGATATTTGTTTTTTCCCTTCATTCAGGCATACGTGACCTTATTAACCGATTGGATGACAAATAAACACTACATAAACATTAAGATGAGCTCAAATAAGTTTTTAATGGTCTGGCGTTCAATCACCACTGTTTCTTAGTGTATGGTCTCTCTGAGGTTTGGATCTTCTTTGTTGTTAGGATCATCTCCTAAAATAATCTGGAAAAACGGATGAACGGCGTGGATGCAGAATACATACATCAAGGTGGACTCCAGGTAAGGGCCGCACCATCTTCGGTGAGGCCGGGTATCACCTAATCCACTCCCTCATTTGTATACAAAACGGCAGTGGCCACACCAAAGGAACAGTGGGGATGAGACCTCCAACCTTAAAACATTACTGCGTCTAAAGTAACGTTTGTGAAGCTGATTGCATACTAAGTAACTTCATGGATGTATGCATCTTATCCACGCCGTCCATCCATTTTCCCAACTCATTTTAAGGAAATGAGCTCAGAATTGTAGCATATCCAACACCTGAGTGAACTACACCAATGGAAACAGTGGAGATAATGGCCGTCCACCTCGAAATCTTCTTTAAGGCCAAAGTGATGTTTTTAGTTTGTAATCCAACCTACTCATACGGTCACACACACATTAACAAAGGAAAATAAAAATATCAGCCTTATTCAAAACTTCTATGGACCGTAAGAAGTTTTCAACCTTGGGCTTTCAAATCACACCGTTTCTACAGTGTGATTCAAAACTTACATCCGCCCTGAGAGGTTTTCAACCCAGGGGGCTTTCAATTTACACCATTTCTACGATGTGCTCTACCTCAGCTTTGGATATGCTTTAATTTTGGGCTTTTAATTGCACTGCGCATGCCAAAATGCGAAATGCTCTTGCTTCCTCAACTTTCTCTTTGTTGCTACCGTGTGGTTTGATTTAAATGTGAAACTCGTTGATGTCAAAATTTAGACCACCCTCCGCTCGATACTGCGAACCTCAAAGGAACTCTGGTCCTACATAGAGAGTGAGCAAAGGAGACCCTGGCTAAGCGGGGGACCCTCCAATGCCTAAGTCAGGTCAAGAAAATCTGGGTCTAAGTTGATTGTAGAGAGAGGATGTGAGATGTTGCGTACCTATAGCAATGGAGTCTCATTGTATTTATACCTGACTATCGAACGGTTCGGGTCCGTTAATCTCGGCACGATTCACTCAATTAGTGGGATACTGTAATCTTGGAGATATTATCCGTAATTCAGGAATCGTGTAGCGTATCGTGCGATCTGCGGGCGAAACAATCGGTCGTGTCTGCTTAAGGTAGTTTCTTAGTTTGGCGCATGAAGCGTCCACGTCCCGTCTCGGCCTCGACTCAGGACTTCCAGCCAAGGAAGCTTGACTCCGAGTCTCGGCCCTAGACTAGCGTGCTTATGGGCTTTCACTGTCAGGTTATTAAGTGAGAATCGCGCCCTGAGTCCGAGCCGAGCTCCAGCCTCACATGTCTGTCGAGTATTCCGGAGATCTCCCCTCCGTGCTCCGAGGTGGGTGTGTACTTGTTCCGTCGAGTTGAATTTCTCAGTTACGAGTAACATAGATGTAAGTGATCGAATGATTTGTCTCCGGTCGAGCAAATGAGACGGCCCAAGGTCTCGCAAGTAAATCCCAGCATGATCTTCATACTGACTGCCTTGATCTTGAATTACTCCGAGCCGACGACTTCCCTCGGAACAGGAGCGCGACTACGACCGAACCGGGAATCTTCCTTCCTATCAGTAGCAGTTACCATTCCAAATTAACTTTTATGTGTCCGATCGGATTAGGGTGGTGTCGCTCCTCAGAATTGAAGGGGCTTGAATCTTCCCATAACAGAAGCGCCCTGCTCTTCAAGTTCGGACACCGACTCGGAGAGTAAATACACGGAGAAGATCAACAGTTACCCCTGTCGTACATTCTACACGTGCGGTTGCAATTATGATTCCTGTGTTGAAGAGATGCATCCTCGGTGTTTCTCATCCACAGGTTAACCTCCAGCAGACGCGTGACTACGGTTAAGATTTTGAATCGTTGTTGAGCCTATGGCTGACTGCCACGTATGTCTTGAGAGACGTTTGAGTGACGCTTCCTTTGCTCGAGCGCCATTTCTGCTACCCAAAGTTCGTCGCCCAATGCTAGCAGCACGTGGCCTGGTGGAGCTTGAGCCAGTGACATGCAGCCACGTGTGTCACGGAGTCAGCTCGCAACGATTCGGTTGCGGCCATCATGCCTCCCCATTAATGCGAGGATTCTTTACAGGCTATATAAACCTTAGCTCTCTGGAAATGCCCCTTATTTCTGTATTTTCGAATTCGTGTGTTTACTGGTTATCTGAGGAGACGATTTCCGGCAAGGGCAATTTCGATCGACTTAAAACTTCCGGGGAGGCGATTCCAATCGATCAAAGGTTTCCGGTAAAGGCGATTCCCGATGACCGTCGGGTGAGTCTTCCCTTCTTCTAGCGCTTTTCTATCTCTTTTTTGTGAGATGTCGTCCGATATGGATATGGTCCGAGAAGACTATGATGACTTCGAACCGGCGAGCTCGGATGACAGGGAGGGGTATCTGAAAGCCCCTTGGAAGTAGTGCCTTTCTTCCCTCAGTCCCGAAGAAACAAAGAGGCAGGTGCTCGGACTCGCTAGGTCGGCAAGAAGAAAAAGTCACCCGAGCCCCTCGAGACTCGACTACAGGCGCCACAGAGATGCCTAGGAGCGGGCGGGCCTCGGATGTCATCCCGGGAGGCTCCGTATTGACGTAGTCCTAAATGGGGTGGATCCGTTCGGAGTTTGAGATCCCAAACTCCGTGCAGATAAGGGCGCCAGAGCCCCTTAACACCGCCGGTGCGCCTACTGAAGGGAAAGTCGCCATTTTTCTTTGCGCGTTGCAATGTGGGCTCCGATTCCCCATGCACCCTTTCGTCTGATCCCTGACTGCTTACCTGGGACTAGCTCCCTGCTAACTCACCCCCAACGCCTGGAGGGTTTTGATTTCTTCCTTCATCATCTGGCGTTAAGTCGGGAACCTAGAGCTGACAGCAGAGGAGTTAGTAAGCTTGTACTTGGTCAAGCATGACAGCCAAGAGCCGTGGTACTACTTCGCGACTCGAGGCAGTAAGGGGTCGGGGCTGGTCATGAATCTTTCGTCCTCTAACAAGGATTGGAAGAACAAATGGTTCTGGGCTTCGGGCGAATGGGAGGCGCCGGCGGCGGAGCTCTAAAACTTGATGACTCTAGTCCCCACCCGATTCACTACACCAGGTCAGACCTCGCACATGTTTCTTTTCATACCCTTCTCCCTTCTGTTGTAGTTGAACTGAAGCTTTCTTTTTATTTTTGCAGACTTTTCGAGAGGTTCGCCTCTCCTTACCTCGGACCTGAAGAATCAGGTTGCTAAGGCCAGGGCACGCTCAAGAGACCTCCGCTCCTGGTCAGATTTGATCATAGCCGCCAATCTTCATTAGTCCGAACTTTGTAAGTCCAAACCTTTCCCCACTTCCTTTAGTAAGTTTATCTTGTGCTTCTTTCCTTGAGAGGACTAAACCTCTTGACTTTTTGCTGATTTGTTGCTTTACACGCAGGCATGGCGAGGTAACTGGGTCTCCGAAGAGGAAAGTCGCCCCCCACCGTCGACGAGATGTTGAGGACCGGGCCCCGAACAAAGACGATTGTTCGGAGGAGGCAGGCGGCTCCTCGCGGCGAGGGCCCCTTGGCCCCAATTTCTGTCGCTGCAGCTCCCATCGCAGCTTCAATTTCTATTGCTGCAGCTTCGGTTACAGCGCCTGTCGCGGCTGAGGTCGCTGCTGAGAATGCTCTAGCTTCCCTCCGCCGTCGTCCCTCGGGTCGCTGAAGCACCTCCCGCAACCCCCGAGCCCTGCATAGCCGTTCCCTCCTCATTCGAACATGAAAAAGCCGTTCGGATGGCTGATGTCATGCTCTCCCCTCCCGAGGTCGGGAATGATCTCAGGGCTGAGGCTCAGGCCTCAGCAGGCAGCAGGACTGGGGCCGAGGAAGCGGCATGATCGACTCTGGTAGGAACGAGCAGAGAGAGGTTTCATCTGGGCTATCACATGTCCTGTTCAGTCCGCTGGGCTTCCAAGCACGGCCCGGAGGAGGAGATTGCCGGCCTTTTTGCCAAATCAGATGAGTATTTTCTCAACGACATGACTTTCGTCCTTTATCGAGTACTTCTATTGACTTTCCTTGCCTTCAGTTTTTACTGCTTTCAAATGCTCATTCTCTTATTTTTATTCAGTCCGTCTCGAGACTCCTGACTAGGGAGAGATTGAGGGAGCTTACGTGTAAAGAAGTCGAGGTGGAAACCCTCAGGGACGAGGTTGGAACCTTCCGAGATGAGGCCGCCTTCCTCCAGATGAAACAGGCGGAGCTGCGTCGGCAGCTTGATGACGGGAGGGCTCGAGAGCTCCAGCTACAGGGGGTCATGGGTGATCTCGAAGGCCGATGTGGTGCTGCTGTAGTTGAGATAACCCGAGCCAGGGCCCACGCGGACTCGCTTGCCAAGGAGAACGCCCGATTGAGGGAAGTGTTAGAGCGGACCAGAGTTGAGGCGGCGGAAGAAAAGAGGCAAGCCATCTCCCAGGCGAAGGAGGCTCAGCGAGCTAAGGACGAGGCTTCCCTGGCCGTGGCGGTGGCTGCTGCAGTGGACGCCGGCTGCCGAAGCCACCAAATTTTATAACTGTGGTTTTGACACTTGTATTGAGGCAGTTCAGGATTTGTACCGGGACCTCAACCTTGAGCCTCTGCTGCCCGAAAATGCAGGAGAGAAGCCCTCTAAAGATGCTCACCTGGAACAGGTCCATGGCTCCCAAGCTCCTCCTCCTCTTCCAACTAATTAGCTTTCAATATTTTTCTTTTTATAGCTTTTCTGAACTTAAGTCTTTTTGATGAATGATTCGGTGGATGATATTTTCTGGCCCTCTGGAAAGGGCGTGTGGATGATGATTTTTTTTTTTTTTAAAATATGTTAATTCGTAGTTGGTTCTCGGATGATGATTGTTGATTGCTGAGTTGATTCGTTGACAGGTTGGTCCATTTCGGGACATTGCCGAGCCGACTCCTTAATGGGTCAGCCCATTTCAATGCCGTTTCGTAGAATTTTGAACTTTATGGTATTGCAATTGTTAGGTCTGGACCCCTATGGGGTTGGCTCCTCCCACAATTGGCGAGCGACTTTTAGTATATCTATTAGTCGGGCGATGAGCCAACTCCTCTGTCGGGGAGTCGAGTCGTCCATCAGCTTTTTCCCTGACTATCAGGGGATGCCTTGTAGAATTTTTTGTGGGATAACGTTCTAAGGGATCAGTTCGTTAAGTCTGCCCCTGCATATGAGGGGTAACTTTTTCTTAGTAGATAAACCGTTCGTGTAGATAGAAAGAGATGTGCATTTTATTGAGAGCCTTAAAGGCTAGTCGCTCGAAGGTGTACATTTATTGGGGGCCTTAAAGGTAATTTCTCCAAGGATAGTAAATTTTTAGGTGCTCGGCATTCCAGGAGCGGGGGAGCTGACGGCCCTCGAGATCTTCTAAGTGGTAGGAGCTTAGTTTGGTCGATCGGACCACTCGGTAAGGCCCTTCCCAGTTAGGCCTGAGTGCCCCAGCCCCCGGTTCTGCAGTGTTCTGGAAGACTTGGCGAAGGACTAAGTCTCCTGGATGGAACCGCCTGGTCTTGACCTTAGAATTGTCAAATCGTGCCACCTGTTGATGTCGAGTAGCGACCTGAAGTTTAGAGATGTCTCTGGCTTCTTCAAGTAGATCCAGGTTGGCTGCGATCTGCTCGGTGTTTTGATTCTCCTAATAATTTCTGACCCGAGCTGTAGGGAGGCTGATCTCGACCGACACCATTGCCTCTGAACCGTAGGAAAGTGAGAACAGAGTTTCCCCAGTGGACGATTGAGCCGTAGTCGTGTAAGCCCAGAGGACGAATGGGAGCTCCTCAGCCCAATTACCTTTCGCTTTCTCTAATTTTGTTTTGAGATGGTGTTTGATGACCTTGTTAACTGTCTTCACCTATCCATTTGATTGTGGGTGTCGAGGCAAAGAATACGCGCTTGGCCAAGCCCTTGGCACATACTTTGGAACTTGTTATCAAACTGCCTGCCGTTATCAGACACTATGGTGCGTGAAATCCCGAACCGACAAATGATATTTTTCTATACAAAATCGACCACCTTTAGTTCCGTGATCTTTGCAACGGGCTCGGCATCGGCTATAACACCCCGTACCTTTGATACTCGGGTGTTACCCCTGATGACCTAGGTTATTGAAATTTAAGACGATTAGGAAGATAACTTAAACTTCACACCGCAGGTCGAGACTCTTGTTAGACGATGAAGCCAACCACCACGATCCAAATGAGCCAAGTCGAACCCAACACCAGCTGAAAGGTAAAAAACTCGGCAAACCCTTAGATTAAAACAGGCTATGAACAAATCAACTGAGTCACATTAACGCAATACACCCATTAATAATCTTGGGAGAATAAATTATGGCCAGCAAGGCACTTAAAACCCATTGAATCTCGATTCAACCGTCAAACCAAAAACTCGGACCTATCAGACCTTTGGATCACGATATATGAGAAAATGAGGCCCTGAATGGTATGATATGGCCCACTTGGGCCTCGACCCCGCCCTAAAATAGACCGGGACCTTTATGACTAGACCCCAGGACAGTAGATCGAAGCAGATCAAGCACCGAAGCTGTGATGTGCCCCAAAAGTTAGGTGCACATACACCCCAAACACTAGTGCACGATGTGCACTGGACAACTACTTGTGGTCAAATAGCGTTTGACCGAACTCAAATACCAAATTTCTCAAAAACGTTCCCGCCCACACCCTGTTCAAAAACGTTGGCTTTGAGCTTCAAAGTGGGCCACCCTGGCCACTTTCCGGACAATCCGAATCGTCCATTTTGTCAGTGGGGCCCACCCCAACAAAATCGTATAAGGTGGTGGCCCCCCCGAAAACAAACGAAGGGAATCGATCCCTGGCTGTCCGTTTTATCATGGATAAACAGAAGGCGATCGGACCGCTGGTGTTATGGGGAGAGCGGCGTCGGTTTACCCAGAGGATTGTCGACGTGCAGACGCCAGCCTGGGAGAACTCTCTCTCTCAAACCAAAAATGACCCAAACCAGGAGGAATTACAGTCGCATTTTTCGTTTCGGGAAAAAAATAGAGGCAGCCACTGACGGCCTTCACTTGGGGATTTGCAGAACAAATCTCAGCCATTGGGTCTCTTCTCTCCCATCCTATAATAGGGAGGTTCAACTTTCCCAGATTCCACACAGAGAGGGAGGGGAAAGAAAGAGAAAACAGAGAGAGGGAGGAAACAGAGGGAAAAAGTGAGCGCCAGGTGAGATCGGCACGCACTGCCTCCACTCAGTCCGTGAGAAACGGACCGAGTCGAGTCAGTGAGAGTCCACAGCAACACCACTTGAGTGGGAGA
Organism: Magnolia officinalis; assembly: GCA_021015155.1. Taxonomy (NCBI): domain Eukaryota; kingdom Viridiplantae; phylum Streptophyta; class Magnoliopsida; order Magnoliales; family Magnoliaceae; genus Magnolia; species Magnolia officinalis. The sequence goes on from JAJHSJ010000003.1 coordinate 67,562,901, forward strand.
GAGAAAGAAAAGAGAGAAAGAAAAGAGAAAGAAAAGAGAGGAAGAAGGAAAAGAAGGTGGGTGTGTGCGTGTCAGCCCAAGCTCAGGTCGGAACCAACTGAAACAGGTAGAACCTTCCCTCCACTTTTTTTTGAACTCTAAAATAAACCCAAGCCAGGGCTCCACCACACCTCCCCCACGCACAATCATGGCTGCATAACACCCATCAGCAAGGACTAAATATATAGCCAAAGACAGGCTTGTTTTGAAGCTGAAAGTAGCCTGCGTTCAGGCACTGTTTTAAGGCCGAACCAGCCTAAGTACAGGCTTTGCTTGGAGCCAAACAATGGCATGGGAATGGCCCCAGCTGGGGGCTGAAACTCAGCCCAGGAATGGGCTGCATGTGGAGTGGAAATGGGCATCCTTCAGACCTATAAACAGTGGGTCTCTCAGCTGAAAAATAGCTGAGAACACAGCCTGTGAGTAGCTACACATCCAGTCTAGAGAACAGGTGTAAACCTGTTTGAAAATGAACGAGATTGCATGTCGAAAACAACCGACAATCTGCATGAAAAAGGAGATGCGGATGCAACCTGTAAGCTGCTAAGTTCTTAGTCGAAAACAATTAAAAACGTGACCGGAGTCCAGCAGGCTTTTCAGCTCTGAAGACAGCCTGATAGCAGCCGATCTTCAGCTTGGAAATGGTTGGGAATAGACCTATTATCAGGTGGTTTTTCAGCTTGAAATTAGGCTGAGAAATGACTGTTTTTCGGCGTGAAAGCGACCTAAAAAACTGAAACGGCCTAGCTATATGTCCTAGAGGGGAGGTGAATAGGACTATACCAAATTTAAAATGATACTAGCGAAATTAAACAATAAGATAGCCTTATAAACAAATAAATGAAAAGATAGTACTTTAAATAAATCACAATACGGAAATGTAAAGCAACCTCGATATTCAAGTATTGAGAGGCTGATACAAATGATGTTCTAAGGACAACCTTGCACCATAAAAACCAACGGTTTATGGCAGGACAACCTTACTAGAACGGTAAAGTATCGATATCTCAAACTGAAGAGGAATAAAGGAAATAGTAAGAATTGAAATTCTAAACTATTACAACATTCCCACAATGCTTGAAATGTAAATATTACAACATTCACATCCACACATACATTCCACAGCTTTGAATGATAAAAGATACAAACTAAATAAACATTCAAACCACAAGACAAAGAATTATAGTTGTTCGCCTGTGTGTTCACCAACTGTTAAACAACAGCCACATAGCTTGCTACTCCACTCCCAATATCCTCACACAGGGATATCAGCGTTCACTATGAAAATAGGTTTCACAGGTTCACCTAAAAACCTTCACAATTGTGTCTTTTAAATGGGCCTACACAATTCAAAAAACCCCACTTTCTGAGTTTTTCTGGATCTCTTTAAATAACCAACACAATAAGATTTTTCTGGCTTAATCTCAAAAGAAACTAAAATAAGGAAATTTACACAAATGTAAAATACCTGGATTTCTCCTTTTGTAGCAGCCCGGAAGAACCAATTGGAGTAGAAGTTCGAATATAGAAGTTCAATTGTCCAATACTCACAATGAAATGGTTCTAGGTTCTAATTGATTTTAAATTAAACCAGTTGGGCTAGCTATATTTGATTTTGATTCCAAGAAGAAGGAATACAGCAATTCCTCTTTTCAATTCAGATTAAAATATATAAAAAAATCAAATTGACAAAAGCTAACAAAAGAAAATATTAAATATACACAGCGTAGCTTAAAAATTAACACAAACTTATCTCAGAGTGAAGCCTTGATTTTACGTGAATTCGGATTGAGAAACTCTTAAATTCGTATTCTATTTATAAATGCAAAAATTGCATCTACGATCGGTCGTGTGGCCACCACGACTAGTCCTAGGTCGAACTTCATTTTGAAATTTTAAGCGTGATCGGATAAAACCGTTCCACGACTGGTCGTAGGGTGTCCACAACTGGTTGTGAGGAACCAGGAATGGTTGCTGGAGTTTGAGTCGTAGCCGTAGGACTGGTCTTGAATGAGTCGGTACTGTTCCTACGACCGATCGAGCAGACTCTAGGACTGGTCGAAGTTCAACCAAAAAATTTTGAAAATTTGCAACAACTTGGGACTGGTCTTGGAATTTCTTAGACTAGTCGAGCCAATTCCAGGACTAGTCGAATAGAGTCCAGGACTAGTCTTAGAACAGACCAAACACTTATAAAAAAGATTCAATTTGAATTATGTATACAAAATGACCTACCCCAAGGTCAATCTAAGGTCATTCATACCTTGAATGTGAAGTATGAACATTGAGACTTCATTTTTTCAGAAGATAGTTGACCTTTTGAAGATTGTGAAGCTTGAGATCTCTGTACTTGATGTTGCATTGAACTTGAGATCTTTTAGAGCTTGAATTGCACTTCATCTTGAGTTGTACACTAACTTGAGTCTTAAACAAGATCACTTCTTTCGTTGTAGCTTGTACTTGTATTTCTTGAAATGATTTGAAGTAGTTTTTCGTTCTTGACTTGAAGCAAGGATGGAGTGTCTTGAACATATGAATCAACATGCTACACAAGACTTGAAGATTGTGTTTTTGGCACCGCAAAATTTGACAACTAAAGGAATAGGAAACCATAACACTTACAAAAACAACTAAACTAAGGGACGTTACATGTGGGAACGGGGCTTGCTTCATGGCAGTTTGGGCCTCACCAAAATGCAAGTGGGCCTCACCCAAAACTGATGGGCTGCCCTAGTCTTGGGCCCTGCATAAATGCAAGTGGGCCACACCCTGCATCAGCAGGTGGACCTCACCCTACAACAGTTGGTGGGCCACGTATGTGGCCTTCACCTTGATGATGTGGCTCATCCAGGCTATCCATCAAAGGACGTCAGGCCCTATTCATTCAAAAAATATATAAAAGTAAAAATACATATATGCAAATATATACACCTTGTGCGTGCATGTAAACTTTAATTTATATTACATAAAGTACCTCTGGTATATGAGATCCATCAAAGCAACGTGATGTACGTGGATTGCATCCTGACCGTCCATCAATGGACTCCAGCGTTGGGCCTCTTATTTCAATATATAGGTATACTTATATTATAACATGTACACGTGGTGAGCCTCATGTGGGACCCACGTTGGTATGATATTGGAATATACATCAGATACATATGATATATAATAATTAAATATACATCAGATGCTTAATATAATATTTAAGTATATGTCAGACACATGTGATATATAATACTTAAATATATATACCAGGTGCAGGTGGCGTTGACATAATATATATATATATATATATATATATATATTAGACACATGAGGTGGCCGTGTGGGACCCACGTTGACACAATCACATCGGCACCGTCCCTTTGGACCATACCTGAGAAAACCACCAAATGCATGTGTTAAAAAAATCAGACCATCCAAGGTCTGGGCGTGGCCCACTTCACTGCAATGAACTCATGCACCCTCCAGACCATCCACGTCAGGGGGCATGCGTGATGGTGTGGTTTATCCAAACCGTCCATCCTGTTGGAAGAGCCAACCTAAGGCTTGAGACAGAGAAAAATAAGACAGATCTGATACCATGTGGACCACACTGCAGAAAATATTGGGATGAGCGTCCACCATTGAAGCCCTCTTAGGAGCACCAAAAATTCTGATCAATACGATGTTGCTATTCTTTTAAGCCAGAACCATATGACTGGACATGGTGAGACCACTGGCCTATAGCATATGTACTCCGTCCACCTGACATGATGCATGAGCCAATCCCACTTGGGTCAAATTTGGACCCAACACCTGGGGCCAAAATGGGCCCAGCTCGGCCTATAGTGGTGAAGAGTTTGAGCCCAGTTGGGGCACATTGCTTGGGTAAATAGGGTAGGCCTAACACAAAACCTAGAAGGCCTTGGTGTCCCTTCGGACCCTCACATTAGTTGGACAAAACTATGGAAATGCTTGACAAATATAAGTTTTGATTTTAGGAGACTCGTTGGGTGACCCCAGGCCACAAGAAGACTCAGACCAATTTCGTGAACAATACCATACAGGTGATGACCTTCCCCTTGGGCTTTCCATTTCTAAATTAGCTAAACGTAGTTTGCACTAGACTACCACTATTGTAATACTTGCTCACATGCTAGTTAATCCTTGAACAATGACCACTATTTACATGACTTGGTAGCATATCAATAGTAGTTATTAACTCATGATGCTTCCTTACATGTTTTATTTGAAGTCATATGTTATCACATGTTAACCTGATTGCCTCTGTATATAACCTTTTGATGCTACACATGGAGGATTCCATAATTATATGCAAGCCACACTTGTGATGTAATTAGACAAAATGTGTGGGGAAATAGGACCCTTTAACTGGTGTCATTTTGATCAAGGTACCCTATTAAAACATCCCAAGGTGGAGAACCTCATGAGCCGGGGATGGTGGTCATGGGACACTATGCTCAAGCTGTCGGCCTACGCTGGGTGACGAGCCCCTCGTAGTGACCACTGAGTTACTTAAATTGACTAATTGTAACTGGATTAATAACGGCTGGCTAATCATGCATTCATAGCATATTGGCAATGACGGATGACTAATTCTGGATGCTATGGCATGTGCCTTAGAGTTGTTGGGGTATCGTTTCGCTAAGTCCTAGACCATCGACTATCGACCCCTGTTCCGACTGATGATCATTCCCAGGTCGATGATTGCATGGGTGACGAGCCCAAGTCCGATTGGATGTGCATCCCCAGGTCGATGTGCATTCATACATCCATGCATCTAATAAGACTACATATTGCATGTTTTGGATTACTGCTTATTTTCCTTTAAACTATGTTTGCTAAGGCGGCGATGTGTAATCTTGAGGGAAATTCACACTGAGCTGGAACTCATTCATCAACTATCCAACCGTACAGAATATGCTGGGGTGGATGTAGAGGATGACGGTGTTGGCCTTGATGGCGCGACCGTGGAGCCTGAGGGAGAGTACTATGATGTTGAGCCGCAATAAGAAGCAGCGGCGTATTTCGTACTTAATCAATAGTTTAATATTTTAATTTCAGTGGTTTAGTGTTTTGGAACTCATGGAATTTTTGTAACTAAGACCCCCAGCTGGGTGGGTCAAATATTCGTGCTTACATGATTATATATGCTTCCTTTTGCTATCGCATTCTGAGTTTGTACTTTCACTGGTCCTCTGATTTATAAACTCCTGGATTTCTGAAGCAAGTCTCGTACTCGGGTTTTAAAAATCGGGGCGTTACAAGTTGGTATCAGAGCGGAGTCTAAGATAGCCTAGCTGTGGGATCTAAGTATACAAAGTCCTTAGGTGAGTAACTTAGGACAAACGTAAGGATTCCCCTTATAAAGCAGCTAGGGTGAACAAACGTAGAAAACAAAACACATAGGACCCCTTGAAAAACATCAAGACAGTCGTCTGAACTTAGAAACAAAAATCTTAGCCTCCCCTAAAAATTTCAACCAGGAACAACCCTCAGGTTAGGAGCAACTGTCACACCCGCGATAGTCAAGTAATGAGATAGCTGACCTTGACGCTACTTCGCGGGAGGATGAGGACATTCCCCAACAACTGAATCACGAATTTTGACTTCTCACGAAACCATGCTGCCTATGCTGCGATCACATTGTACTGATACTGTCAATATCCACCCCATCCCCTCAAGCGAGCGCCAAGGAGAGCGCAGTCCTTGATAAGTTTTAGGTTTAGGTTATCAAGGAGAGCGCAGTCCTTGATAAGTTTTAGGTTTAGGTTTTAGGTTTTAGGTTATAAGTTTAGGTTAAGGTTATAAGTTAAGGTTATAGGTTATAGGTTATAGGTATAGGTGAAGGGCCATGACCGTGAAATGCGTCGAAATGACCGTGAATCAACACGGAATAGGCGGGGAATGACCGTGATATGCATGGAAATGACCATGAAGTGAAGCGATTGGACTGCGAAATGCACGAAAACGATTGTGAAGTGAAGGTCCATGACCGTGAAATGCGTCGAAATCATCGTGAATCAACACAGAATATGAGGGAATGACCGTGATATGCATGGAAATGGGGGTGAAGTGAAGCGATTGGACCGCGAAATGCACAGAAGTGACCTTGAAGTGAAGACGCGGGATCGCGAAATGCGTTGAAATGACCGTGAATCAACACGGAATATGCAAGAATGACCGTGATATGCATGGAAATGGAGGTGAAGTGAAGCGATTGGACCGTGAAATGCACGGAAGTGACCGTGAAGTGAAGATGCGAGACCGTAAAATGCGTCGAAATGACCGTGAATCAACACGGAATATGCAGGAATGACCGTGATATGCATGGAAATAGGGGTGAAGTGAAGCGATTGGACCGTGAAATGCACGGAAGTGACTGTGAAGTGAAGACGCGGGACCGCGAAATGCGTTAAAATCACCGCGAATCAACACGGAAAAGGCGGGAATGATCATGATATGCATGGAAATGGGGGTGAAGTGAAGCGATTGGACCGTGAAATGCACGGAAGTGACCGTGAAGTGAAGACGCGGGACCGTGAAATGCGTCGAATTCACCGCGAATCAACACGGAAAAGGGGGGAATGACCGTGATATGCATGAAAATGAGGGTGAAGTGTCACGATTGGACCGCGAAATGCGCGGAAGTGACCGTGAAGTGAAGACGCGTGACCGCGAAATGCGTCGAATTCACCGCGAATCAACACGGAAAAGGCGGGAATGACCGTGATATGCATGGAAATGGGGGTGAAGTGTCACGATTGGAACGCGAAATGCACGGAAGTACTGTGAAGTGAAGTGCGGGACCACGAAATGCGTCGAAATGACTGTGAATCAACACGGAATATGCGGGAATGACTGTGATATGCATGAAAATGGGGGTGTAGTGAAGTAATTGAACCGCGAAATGCACGGAAGTGACCGTGAAGTGAAGACGCGGGACCCCGAAATGCGTCGAAATGACCGTGAATCAACATGGAATATGCGGGAATGACCATGATATGCATGAAAATGGGGGTGAAGTGAAGCAATTGGATCGCGAAATGAAAGGAAGTGAATCACGCGTCTTCACTTCACAGTCAGTTCCACGCATTTCGTTGTCTAATCGCTTCACTTCACTCCCATTTCCATGCATATCACGGTCATTCCCGCATATTCCATGTTGATTCGCAGTGATTTCGACGTATTTCGCAGTCACGCATCTTCACTTCACAGTCACTTCCGCGCATTTTGCGTTCCAATCATGACACTTCACCCCCATTTCCATGCATATCACGGTCATTCACGCCTTTTCCGTGTTGATTCGCGGTGAATTCGACGCATTTCGCGGTCACGCATTTTCACTTCACGGTCACTTCCGCGCATTTCACGGTCCAATCGTGACACTTCACCCCCATTTCCATGCATATCACGGTCATTCCCGCCTTTTTCGTGTTGATTCGCAGTGATTTCGACCCATTTTGCGGTCCCGCGTCTTCACTTCACGGTCACTTCTGTGCATTTCACGGTCCAATCGCTTCACTTCACCCCCATTTCTATGCATATCACGGTCATTCCCGCATATTCCGTGTTGATTCACGGTCATTTCGACGCATTTCGTGGTCCCACGTCTTCACATCACTGTCACTTCCGTATATTTTGCGGTCCAATCACTTCACTTCACCCCCATTTCCATGCATATCATAGTTATTCCCGCATATTCCGTGTTGATTCACGGTCATTTCGATGCATTTCGCGGTCTCGTGTCTTTACTTCACGGTCACTTTCGCACATTTCGCAGTCTAATCGCTTCACTTCACCCCCATTTTTATGCATATCACAGTCATTCCCGCATATCCATATTGATTCACGGTCATTTCGACGCATTTCGCGGTCCCGTGTCTTCACTTCACGGTCACTTCACTTCACTTCACTTCACTTAACCTAAACCTATAACATATAACCTAAACTCAATTCCCTAAACCTATAACCTATAACCTAAACATATAACCTAAACTCAATTCCCTAAACCTTAACATCCAACCTAACCTAAACCTATACTTATAACCTAAACCTATTCTCAAATCTAAACCTATAACCTAAACCTAAACCTAAACCTAAACGTATAACATTAACTTAAACCTTTAACCTAAACTTATAACCTTAACCTAAACCTATTCTCAAATCCCAAAACCTAAACCTTTAACCTATAACCTAAACCTAAACCTAAACCTAAACTTTTAACCTATAACCTAAACGTATAACCTAAAACCTAAAACCTAAACCTAAACCTTATTCTCAATTCCCTAAATCTATAACCTATAATCTATAACCTAAACCTTAGCCTAAACCTAAACCTAAACCTAAACCTTAACCTATAATCTAAACCTATTCTTAAATCCCTAAACCTATAACCTAAACTTAAACCTATAACCTATAACCTAAACCCAAACCTAAACCTATAACCTAAACCTAAACCTATAACCTAAATCCACTGACAACACCATCATTACCTTAAAATCCATCCCATCCCTCCTAATCCCATGGGATTCGCCAGGCCAAACAGGCCTTTAAATCCCATCCAATCCACCCTAATCCCTTCAAAAATGCTTGGGACGTGTTTGGTTCGAGGGATTGAAAGGGATTGGAAGGTTTAATCCCCGGATTGGCCGGGCGTGCCAAACAAACCCGATATAGCAATCCCGGGGTATAGCAATCTCATAGATCTTGCACCAATCCAATGACGCAACTATTATTACCTTGAAATCCTTGCAATCCACTCTAATACCATCCAATCACATCCAATCTGCCGGCCAAACAGGCCCATAGGGTACATCAAGTAACTAATTTTAGTTTAGAAGATATTCTTGTCAAATGAATAAAGAAAGAAATGAAAAAAGAGAAAAAAAGTTTATATGCTTATATATAAATATTTATATAAATATGTGTTAGAGAAAATTATAGGTGGAATAAAGTTCTCCATGTAAAAAAAAAATTGTACTACGGTCAATGGCTACGGTTATAATCCGTAGCTATAGGGCCTCCCAGCTGGGCGTAGCCCCGCTAGATCGGCGTGGCCACGCCGGACGCTCCAGCAAGTGGCGCGGGTACCACTAGTTCGGCGCGCCCACCCCGGTTTAGACCTTTTTGGCTACGGACTGGGTATCTATGGCTATGGTTATAATCCGTAGCGATAGGTATTGTCACGCCCCAAACTCGAAAACTGGGCTCACAAAATTCCCGATCGCCGAATCCGGCGCCGACAGCCTCCGTAGAACCCCATTCTCGGCTCCCAGCGCCTATACGTCAGGTTTCGATCCTGGGATGCTAAAAGGAGGATTTCAACATCAGTTTAATTCGTCATAAGTATAACCAAAGGCATAACCCACAAACAACAACCAAAAACTCAATCACATTTCCACTATGATAAAAAACTTTATAAGTACAATGAGCATAAAGGGAAATACAATGATAATAGACAAAAGCTCCAAAATGATCTGCTCTGTGCTCCTGCCTCAGCGCTGCTGCGTCCTCGCGTCACCTGCACGTAACGGTCGTGTATAAGCTTATAGAAAGCTTAGAGGGTGGTGAAAGTGTGTGCGCAAGGTAGTAATGCAGATATGCAGTATCAGAGTAATGCAGAACATGCTGGTGAATCCATGAATACCGTTATCCGTACCGAGGCTATGCGATGCAAGGCATGAATGATATCGGTCATACCAAGGCCATGCGATGCGAGATGTAACTCAAGCATACAAATCCTCATCTATATCCACATATCAATACAGCTCAAATCTGGAATATCACCGGGGTCTAGTACACTCTAAACTAGATTGCCGCCCCATCGCGCGCAATAAGGTAAGTGGAAGAGACCTCACTGCCCGCCTGCCAATATCTGGCTCGGCTCGTCGATAGCTGACCCATTCCTCGAGCTGGTCAGACTCAGCCTAGCATTGCCCCCTCCTCTCGGGCGGGTAAGGTCGTACCCCCTTTCAACCGACCACGACACAGTGGAAAGCGCAGCCGTCTGGTAATCGGCAATCGGCGCTCCTGCACCCACTCGGTCTAGACGTTGGAGCAACCTCTTGATACCATAAGGGTTTAGGGACTTTCACCTAGGGATATCTATAGCACCCCATGTAGAATAAGATTTTCGGTATCCAATCCTGCCAACCACGATATGCCTGTGGTGGCTACGACCCTGATGTCGCTAGGGCGTACGGTAACCATGTCACACAATGTGAAATGCATGAATCACACTATCCAGTCATGCAGCAATCCTGCGCGTCTTGTGCGCTCATGCGGGGCAACACCGCCTAACCGGGAGCCCCTAAACGATCTGCCCGAAGGTATATGCTATGATCAGTCACCTCTCATATCAAGCATACATATGATGCGTATGATCATGAGTCATGGAACTATACTAAACATGTTATAAAGTAGTGAACTGTCCTTACAATGCAGATGGTCCTAGACATAGACGGCCTACACACAACCAATACGGACCTATCAATGGCCCTAGGGAGAGTCATAATGCGGACATTTAACCAACATTATACTTGCAATGTGGACGTCAAACCAACATTGCTCCCAAGGCATGGCCCGTCGTAAACCTCATTACATAAACCATGTTGGGATCACACATTGCAATGGACTTTAGGTACATCCCATTGGGCCTTAAATACATCAAATAAGTCGTATCACATGGGCCTTACATTCATCAAATGGGTCGCATTAATGGGCCTCACCAACGGGCCTTATGTACATTGCAATGGGCCATAACCCATGGGCCTTATAATGCATCAAAATGGGCCTCGTAACATGGGCCTTACATCCACATCAAAGCGGGCCCCAATGGACTACCACATATAAATCAAGATGGGCCTCATAACATACCAAGGTGGGGTCCACTTGAACTATGGATCTGGCTCATCTTTAACTCATGCCATAAAATGATCTTTCAAAATGGATAGACGGATTGGATGCAACATAAGCATCATGGTGGGGGTCCATTTGAGGGCCCACCATAATGCGTATTATATTACGTAATATAATAATAATATATATATATAATATACAATATAATATAATATATATAGCCACACGTGCACATACACCACACGCACACACACGCATGCACACGCACGCACCCACACACGCATGCTCCCACGCACACACCCACACTGTCCCCTAGACGGTGGGGATATAGCACATGCATCACAGCGGGCTCCACCATCCAGCGGACGGTGGAAAAAAAATGCATAAATCACTGTGGGTCCCACGTGGGGCCCACCTTAATGTTTATAGGCCATCCAGGCCGTCCATAAGGTCACCCAGGCCTAGATAGAGGGGAAAAACAAATTTCATCTTGATCCAAAACTTTTGTGGGCCTAAAAAGGGTTTCAATGGTAGACCTTCAATTCACACTGTTTCCTTTGGTGTGGGCCAGCAGAGCGCTGGATGGGCCTGATCTTTGGAGGGGTCCTACTCCAGGGAGGGACCCACCCAATGAACAGGTTGGATGACACATATACATCATGGTGGGGCCCACGGCAGGAGCCGTGGGTGGCTGCTCGCCCGACCGTCAGCTGGCGCAGGCAACGCAGGCAGCGTCTGCTGCTGTCTAACAGCAGCAGCACTGCTGCGGCTCCTTATTTTTATTTATTTATTTTAAAAAAAACTGTGGTTTTTCACAGGTGGGGCCCATTCCAATAAAATCCACCCCACCCATTGGTTTCCACTATTCAACACAGACAAAACGAGCCCAATATTGGGCATTTTTCGTAGTACAGAAACGGTAAGGTGGTTTTTTACGGTAAAGAAACTGTTTCCTATACTCTGGCCCACCAGAAAATCGGATTAGTCCCATCTTTAGGCTCAACGCCTAAAATGATCCCCTGAATGGGATGGATGGTACGGATTGAATACATACATCAAAGTAGGGTGTGTATGAGTGGGCCACCCCATGAGCTTGTAACCAAGCTAATATTTATATTTTCACAGAGACGTCCAGCGTCCCTGGACGCTGGACGGTCCTCATAACAGAGGTGGGCTTTATTTAAGTGGGCCACCACATGATGAATGGTGTGAGTACAACACACATAAGGTGGACCCCACTCATAGACGGCTTGGGGTAAGATACTTATTTCATGATGGGTTCCATTCAAGTGGGCCACACAGCCAAATCATCACACAAAACATAAAAGAAAGGGGGAGGGAGAGAGAGATAGAGAGTGGGACACGCTTGTGATGGAGGGACCCCGACATTATGGGCCCTCCCTTGCAATAAATCATACATCAAGTGGGCCCTAAAGCATGTGGGCCCATCAAAATCGAAACTCAACGATGGAGATCCTTTCCCCACCAATATGGACGGTCTAGATGACCTATCTAAAGCAAGGAAATAAACATCATGATGGGGGCCATGGAGAATGGCCCCATCATGGAATGATCATGATGATCAAAGCGGGCCATCGACCACAACTTAGGGTCCCAAGTGAGATCCAAACCATTGATCGGTTGGCCTCACTTGGCCCATCTTAAAAACATGAAAAACTACCCTTATCAAGCATCCACCGTTCGATCTTCTTGCTCCTATGGGTTCCTTAGCTCCTTAGCTTCAATTCCAATGGAGGAGATGAGGAATGGATGGCTAGGATGGGAGATCTTAGGATGGAAAGGTAGGCCACACTTGGAGCTTTGAAAGAGAGGGAGAGGCTCATACGTATGGAGGGTTTTGGGGTTGTTTGGAAAGTGTTTTGAAAAATGAGAGAGAGAGTGAGAGAGACTTGTAAAGGGAGAGAGAGATGGGTGATGTTTGATGGAGTGATGGATGTGGTGAGTGATGGGTGTAAGAGACTTTTTGACTTTTGTGGCCATTGGTGTAAGAAAAGTATGGGCTTGTAAGAGACTTTTTGACTTTGGGGTTGTTTGGAAATGGGTGAAAAGTGATGTGTACTTGACCCTTGATGGGATTGATTGATGGATGATTAATGTGACATCTTGTAGAGATTCTCTTGGGTTTCGCACGCGCGGCATTTTTCTCGCACCGAACGCTGGCCCACATCTCCTGGCCAGAGTATCGCTTCGGCGCGCGAGTCGCGGCATCGGAACCACAGGACGACGCGGTCGCTAAGGTACTAGTCTTAGGTTGAATTGACTCGGGTTAATGGTGTGTGAATCAGGGTCGCGTGCAAGGTCAGTTAAGGGTCGAAAGTTGCCGAAATTCGACCAGAAAGACCGCGGAAGTCTATGTAACGGTACGGTCTAGGATACGGGTCTTACAGGTATGACCGTAGCAAATGACTTTACAGCAAATTTATTTATTTTTTCGAATCTTTGTTTTTTTTTTTTATCCCATCAGGTCAATGTTATATCCAAACCGTCCATTTATTTGGCGAGCTCATATTAAAGCTTGAGACGGAAAATAAGATAGATCTAACTATCAAATGGACCACACTTTAAAAGGCAGTGGGGAATTGAACGTCTGCTGCTCTTTGTGGTGTGGTCCAGTTGATCTTTGGATATGATTTTTTTTTTTGGATAATGCTCCGAAATGATCTCGAAATATGGATGAACGTTTTGGATATAATAAATACATAACTGTGGGGCCCACATAACGTTGATCTATTTTGAACCGTTCGTACAACTCGGAGTTCGAGGAGCGTCAACGCTCGTCTTCGATCACCTGCCGATCCGCTTGAAGGTAAAAACGAGGGGCATTTTTGACCTTTGGCAAGTCGTCCGTATAGCTGGGGCATATTCTCACAAGGGAAAATGAGGTGGGCTTGGTCTTGTAAATAGGCCATAAATGGGTCGTACAGTCGCAAATTTCTCAATAGCATGGGTCACGTGCCAATTTCAGTCAATGTTAGCAAGTTGTGTAGGTCCCACAATAATGTGTGGGCTATATCCACACCGTCCACCCATTTTTAGAGATCATTTTAGGGCATGGGCCAAAAAATCAGGTAGATCTCAATCTCAAGTGGACCCCACTATAGAAGGCAGTGGGGATTGAATACCTACTGTTGAAAACTTCTTTAGGGCCACATAAGTTTTGGATCGGTCTTATTTTTAGGCCCACGCCATAAAATGAGGTTATAGAACAGATGAACTGGTAGGATATAACACATGTGTTATTGTCAGTAGTTTCAAAAGATAATGAGTATATCCATTCAATGTACCATCGTATTACAAACATAGCATAGCATGAAATTAAGCTCATCCGAGTGACAATCCCTACCACACGTAATAATAAGTTTTTTTTAATCCCATCCCAACTTAATCTTTCCCAATACCATGCGCCAATCACCCCCGATGAACTGCGCGGATAACCAGGTGCGTCACAGTGGATAGGTCCGACACTGTGTCGGACGCAATCCGCCTTCGTAGCAGGTGTTGTCCTAACCGTGGAGTCCATTTGAATGAATGTGTCATATATCCACTGCGTCCATATTAATGTATGTGCCATAACTTTTCTGGTCGTTCTTCCCAAAAAAAAAGAGAGCTAAATCTCAAGTGGGCCACAACGAAGGAAAGAGTGGTGATTGAACGCCCACCATTAAAACATTCCTAGGGCCAACCGTAATTTATTTGCCATCTAATCTTTTGATAAAGTACACAGGCATGGATGAAGGGAAAACACAACTATCAGCTAGCATTTTTGTGGCCCAAAAAGTTTTTAATGGCGGGCGTTCAATCCCTACTAATGTGGCACACTTGAGATTTGGAACTGCTTAATTTTTGTTGCCATGACCTAAAGGAGCTTTAAAAAACTGATGGATGGGTGGATATACAATATAAACATGAAGGTGGGCCCCACTTTCAGGGAAACACCCGCTGACTCGTTACCAGGGTAACACCGATACGCTCACGAGCTCGCTCCCGTACACGCCGAAGGAGATGACAGGTGTCGGTGAAGCAGTGGTCAAGATTCGTATTGAGGAGAAACAGAGGAGAGAAGCTTCTATCCTTCGAACCCGAATGATCTACAACACCTGTTCCCCGCGTAGCGTAAAACGCCTATGTTGGTACCACAAAATTTCATATTTAAATCTACTCCGTCCATCCGTTTATAGACATTATTTTCACTGTACATAAAAAATATCAACCGAATAAAAAGCTTATATGTGCCGTATTAACGGTAACAATGTAAAATTGCTTCACATTAATGGGCCATACTAATGGTAACAATGAGTATTTGATCAGGCTATTTTTCGCATCTACCCTTAATCCTAGTGACTTACACCGGATGAACGGGCTTGATGAAGGATAGACACCATGGTCGGCCCACACACAAACCAATGGTTAGCATCCTATCTCCATTGTTCTCTTCATTGTGGTCGTTCTGAGTCGTTTATATGGCTTATTTTTAACTACAAAGCCTATAACGGTGGGGAAAATCTGATGGACGGGATGGATTTTTCTTAGAAAACTGGTGGACCTCACAAAACTTGGGTGTTTTACGCGGCACGTAAAACAGGTGTTGTAGAAAATTCCGGTGGACTGCGATCGAATGTACCACGTGTCGAAAAATGGACGGGTGATTTTAAAGTTGTGTTTTTGCTTGCCCGAAAACGGCGGCGGGTCTGTTAAACCATCGCTTTCTGGTGAAAGTTTCTTGCAAGAGCTTCTGGCCGTACATAACGCCGTCAAGTCTATAATCGGCTCGGCTTGGCTGGCTTTTAACGGGGTCATGCGCAGGTCGCTCCATGAAAGTTCCACGCAGTTGGACGCGGACTGCCTGCGAGCCCTCCTGAGCTAGGTGGGGCCCACCGTGATGTTTGTGAAATCCAACTCGTCCATCCGTTTTTTCCAGCCTATTTCAGGGCATGATTCGGTAAATTAGGCAGATCCAATACTCGAGTGGACCACACAATAGGAAACAGTGGGAGTTCAACGCTTCACCGTTGAAATATTCGTTGGGCCACAGAAGCTCTAGATGAAGCTAATTTTTATTATGTTTTCAATACATTCCAGTCATTCAAGTGGGAATATAGCTGGGCATTGGACCAAGTCGGACCGGATTGTGTCCAACCTGATCCGATCCTAAATCACAACGGCCTGACCGAACTCGATCCGATCCGGGACCGAGTCCTGGTCACCTAACTCGAACCGATTCGAAGTGTATATAGCCTGATCCAATCCGGATCCAACTCGGTCAGAAAAACCGATCGGATCAAATTGGACAAGGTTCGAATATCCTCGCTACTATTGTCGGTGTGGTCCATTTAAGCTTTAGATGTGATTGGTTTTTTCTTCAAATTCTCTAAAATGATCTCTAAAAATATATGAATGGTGTAGATATAATAAATACACCACTGTGGGGCCCTTATAACTTTGATATCCTTTGAACCGTTCGTACAACTTAGAGCTCGAGGCGTAGGTTACGTGCAAAGCACGAAAGTGCATACTTAGGTGCACTTTGCTGAATTGAGGTTAGCAAGTTATATGGGTCTGATCATAGGGTATGTGTTATATCCAAACCGTCCATTCATTTGGCAAGCTCGTCTTAAGGCTGGAGACAAAAAATAAGAAAAATCTAACTATCAAGGGGACTGCATGAATTGTATAATGGTGAAAATCATTATCTCTGCTGCTATTTTCGGTGTGGTCTAGATGATCCTAGATATTATTCATTTTTTAGATAATGCACTTTAATAATCTCTAAAAATATATGAACGGTATAAATATAATAAATACATCATTGTGGGACTCATTTCACGTTGATCTCCTTTGAACCGTACGTACAACTTGGAGCTCGAGGAGAGTCAGTACCCGTCTTTCACGCTGAAATCCTAACAGCTACAACTATAGCTACATCGTACACGTAACTATAGCTCTACAGTAACTCGGTGTTCTGTGGGCCCCACCATGTTGTATGTGTTTCATCCATTCCGTCCATCTATTTGTCCATATCATTTTAACATACGAAACTAAAAATCAGGTATATTCCAATATCAAGTGGACCATATTAAAGGAAACAATTTTTAATGGGCGTCGACCATTTAAAACTTTTTGGGGGCCATAAAAGTTATGAATCAAGCTGATCTTTGTTTATTCCCTTCATCTGGGCCTGCATGACCTAATCAACAGATTGGACGTCAAATAAACAATACAGTGGGCCTTAGGTGGATTTTAATGATGGATATCCAATCACTATTGTTTTCCTGTGGTGTGATCGACTTGAGATTTATATCCATCTCATTTCTGGGATCAAGACCTAAAATGATCTTAAAAAATGGATGAAACACATATATCATGGTAGGGCCCACAGAGCACTCACCACCAGCGATGGAGCTGGTGGCAGGGGGAGTAGCCAATCCATTCCGTCTGAATGCTCTCTCCCTCTGGAGAGTTCCGTCTCTCTTTCATGAAAGCTCCGTCTCTCGTTAAAACTCTTTCTGTTATTGAAAATGAAAGCTTTCTCTCTCTTACCGAATGTGATAATACACGTCCGCTCGAGTCGGGTCGGGTCGGATCAGTTCGGTTCCAATCGGTTCGGGTTTTCGGTCCGGATCTGTCCGGATAGACCTCTATCCAGGCCCGACCCGAAGAATGACCGGATCTGGATTTCTAGACTCAATCAGGCCCGATCTGGGCCATCGGTGCTGTTCAGAACGGGTCTGATCGGGTCGGATCGGGTCAGGAATGCCCACCTCTAAGTGAGAATGAGTTTATGAATGGTTTGAATGACATATAAACATCATCGTAGACCTAAGAAGGTTTCAACTGTTGGCATTTTCTTCGTGGCATGTTTGGTCATGGAATTGAATTTTATTAGATGCAATTAACATTATCATTGCACAATAATAATTGCATATATGGAAATAACATGGTATTGTAGCCTTCAAATCCCATGTTTGGGATAAAATTTTTGGCACTGAGAACACAGGATCAAGCAAAATCATGTTTGTTGGGCTATGGAATTGTAATCAATGGACCAAATTCACAACTGATGTTGCTCGCTTATTCACGTGTATATAACCAGAAAGTCACGTGTAAAAGGCATATAATTGATGGATAATATAGATAAAAGCATGCATCAATGTGGGGCTGACATGTATAGTGGATTTCAAGTCTACAGAATTCTTGCAGGGAACCAAATGCAATTCAAGGGCGTTTGGCGCATGGTATTAGATGGGATTAGGTGGGATGGAATTGCATTTGGTCCCTGCCAATTCCACTCAATGTTTAGGAAGAATGGAAAAGCTTGGAATTAGATTAAATGGAATTGCATTGGGTCCTGTGCCAATTTTACTCAATGTTAGCAAGTTGTGTAGGTCCCAGCATGATGTGTGGGCTATATCTACACCATCCACCAATTTTCCAAGATCATTTCAGAGCACGGGCCAAAAAATCAGGTAGATCTAAAGCGTAAGTGGACCCCACCATAGAAAGCAGCGGGGATTGAATACCTACCGTTGAAAACTTTTTTGGGGCCACATAAGTTTTGTATCTGCCTCATTTTTACACCCATGCAATAAAATGAAGTTGCAAAACAAATGAACAGTTTGCATATAACACGTGTTATTTTCAATAGTTTCAAATGATGGTGGGTATATCCATTCAATGTACCACCGTATTAAAAACATAGCATGGAATTAAGCTTATCCCATGGTATCAGGGACAATCCCTGCTATGTATGATAATTATGTTTTTTTAACCCCATCCCACCTAATCCTTCCCAATGCCATGCGCCAAACACCCAAAAAACTAAATGCAATACCATCCCACCTAATCCCTCCCTTTGTGGGGATTCCGTGTGTTACAAGTGGCGAAGAAACAGTGACAATCATATGGCGGTATCCTGAGGAGGAACGAGATTATACTTCATTGACCATCCAATACCTGGCCAGGAAAAGGAACGATTAGAGAAAAGCCACACACATTCAGTCTGTACAACTTGCAACAATTTGGTGCAGAGAATTGTCCGGTCATTTAATTTTTGGTCTGTGGTCCATCCGTATGTTGGCCCACCAGATCAACAGTCCGGATCACAAGAAGTTGGTTGCACCTAGACGAACGAGTGTGAACGCCACTCACGTGCAGATGGCATAATGAGTACAAAATCCGCTAATTTGCTCACATGAAGGTAGGGGTGCACACGGTTCGGTTTGGTCCGGTTCTGGAGTGAAACCGGAACCGAACCGTTCCTAACGGTTCTAGGAAATTCGGAACCGGAACCGGACCATTGGCACCCTAGAACCAAACCGGAACCGGAACCGAACCGTTAAAACCGGTTCGGTTCCGATTCGGTACCACGGTTCTGGGCTTTTTATAATCCAGCCCAATTGCAAGTCCATGTCCATCCATGTTGTAGTCCATTTGATGAATGGTTTAAATATTGTATAAGGTGTGCAAAAATACATCTACGAAAATAATTGTTCTAGAGAAAATAATTATAAGGTGTGCAAAAATACTTCGGTTCGGTTCCACGGTTCGGTTTTATGGATCGGATCCATGGTTTGGTTCTACAGATCGGTTCACGGTTCGGTTCGATTCTACATACCCCCAAACCGAGAACCGAACTGATGTCACTGGTTCTTTGATTTTTGGAACCGGAACCGGTGCACTCTAGAACCGGACCAAACCGGACCGTTTGGTCGGTTCCAATCCGGTTCCACGGTTCTACCGGTTAAAAGTGCACCCCTACATGAAGGTATCTTTGTTAAGACTTGTGGAACCACACGAAGCAAAATAAGTAAAGTAATCATGATCACACAAACAAATTTAATAAGAAGATAATTTAAATTTTATGTGGAAAAATTCTTATGGAAAAAAAATCACAGTATAAAGCGACGAGTAATGTGCTACAAAAATAATATTACAAGAAATGGTAGATCTTTTCAATATAATCTGTCATCAAATGTTCTTGAATTCCTAGCTATGCCCTTGAACTTGTTAGAATACCTTAAAAAGCCATAAGTACTTGTAATCCTTGCTCTAATCCTAATTACACCCGGTATATATACTACCTAACTGGAATATGAAATAAATTGTGCACTTACGTAAAACTATGCGCATCTTCAATGGGTCATTTGATGGTATTGACAAACATTGAAAACCAGCGATGACATCGCATATCCTTCAATGCTACGAGTAACGACTTCTAAAACTGTCTAGCATCAACAAACCTTGTTATTAGAGCTGTACACGAGCAGAGTATACTCAGTTACTCGCTCGACTCGACTCGGAATTACTCGACTCGTCATGAGTTAGAGCCAAGTACGGTTGATTTTTTAAAACTCATTTTAATTTCGAGTAGAGTACAAATAGGGTGGTGCTCGACTCGGTACTCGACTCATGTACCCGTATATAACCCACCCAAAAAAAAAACCCTACCCTCCAATCGTTTTCAAGCAGCGCCCATTTGAAACTCCCTTTTTTCTTCTTCCCTCCCAGTGACCGTTCAAAAATCTCTCTCTCTCTCTCTCTCTTCTCTCTCTCTCTCTCTCGCTCTCTCTCTCTCTCCTCTCTCTCTCCCAGCGCCCGTCTAGCCGTCCCTCTCCTTCCCTCTCTCTCCCTCACTCCCATGTCCCCTGTCTGGCGGTGCAGACCCTGCTGCTCGTCCCTGCGGCCTGCCCGGTGCCCCTGTCCGGTGTCACAGCTCGTCCTTGCCACTCGTCCCAGCCACTCGTCCGGCGTCGCAGCTCATCTCTGCCACTCGTCTGTCATCCCTGCCCTGCACGCATGCTGCCGGTAGTTCCTGCCTAGCTCGCCCGGTAATGTGTGGTGCTGATTTTTTATTTTTTATTTTTATAAATTGTTAATATATGTTAGAAATTGATTTATTATTTTTTTAATCATAAATTATGTGCATTTTATATATTTTAATTATCGAAAACTTGGACTTGACTCGACTCGATTTCTCGTACTCGGCTCATACTTGAGCGAGTAGAGCACGAGCAAGGAATCCATGCTCGTTGGCCAAGTAGAGCCGAGTATGAGTAGGACTCGGGCATTAAGAGCCAAGTACGAGTAGGACGATACTCGGCTCGGTTCGACTCGTGTACAGCTCTACTTGTTATAGGTATATTTAAGACATTAGACAACAATCTCCAACATGTCTTCAATCTTCATTCTCCATTGTTTCTTTGTTATCACCATCTCTAATTGTCTTCCATCATAACTTCACCGTCACTTCTCATGCACACTTCATCCTCATTACAGCTTTACCAACCCCAAAGAAGATGCACACAATTTAAACTTCTTTTTGGGAACTATCTTCGTAAGCATGTTAGCCGAATTCACGCCTGTGTATATCTTTTCAAGAGTCACGCCTCCTTCCTCAAGCACCTGTTGTATAAAATAATGATACACATCAATATGTTAGTACGTGAGTGATAAACACAATTCCAAATTAATCGCACTATCGTTGTCACAATTAACTGTCACGACCTCATGCTAAAGCCCCAACTAATTTATCATCCACCTCAACCAAAGTGCTCCGTTGAATATTTTCGTCACTGCCATATACCCATCTTTGGTTGTAAAAAAATTCACCACAGACCAAAGCTTCGACATTCAACTGATCGCTCCACCCACTAACACAAATGAGTAACCATAGACCTTTTATTATCTACACTACCCACTAAATCTGAATCCACATAGCATACTAACTTGTTTCATGATTTTTCAAATGTCAAAACGTAGTCCTGTGTACCTCAAATATATTGAAGTAGTCATTTAATTGTCTCTCAGTATTGCTTGCCGGGGTTAGATATATATATATATATATATATATAGATATATATATATATATATATATATATATATATATATATATATATATATATATATATGCTAACAACACCCATCGCATGTGAAATATCTGGTATTGTACAGACCATGGCGTACATCAAGCTACCATTGCACTCGAATAAGGCACACAAGACATAACTTTCTTTTCTTCATCTATTTTACGACACTGTTCTTAAGAAAGCTTAAAATGAGCCGCGTGGGGAACGCTGACCGGTTTTGCCTTGTCCATACCATACTTCACCCATACCTTCTGTCACGCCCCAAAATTCGGTACCTAAGTTGGTTAGGCCCGAACCCGAATTCCAGGACTTTGAGTTGTACTTAAACAAAATATATGACTCAACCCACATAGTTTTCATGCATTTTTAAGGTAACCAGAGTCAAACTAAAAAAGAAAATAAATAATAATCCATTCTCATTAATTGGAAGCTTATTAAACAGTCATCAAATCTTTATTACATTGGAATAAAAATAAACTAAATAATAAATCATCACCCAAAATGCAAACTAATCATAAAATAAAAAATAAAACTAATGTCTTGTCTAACTTGCTCGCATTATTCCATCTTTATACCTGTAAAATAATCTACAGAGGTGTAAGTAGTACGGCTCGTAGGGTCAAATCATTCCCAAAGTTGGAAATATTACATTGACATTAAGTATAGTTAGAAAATAAATAAAGTCAACACGACTTATCATAAGTAGACATGTTACAAAAGAGAAAATACTGAAAGGTCGAGTCGTAGTGCGTGGTATCACGGGCAGGTAGGGGCCTAACACCAAGGACCACAACTAACGTCAATCTCATACATAACGTGCGAAGTGATTCCATGATGATAGACTCCCAATCCCGAATAGTCCCATACCTATTAGGGATAGGGGTGTACACGGGTCAGGCCGAGTCGAACTAGCCTCAGCCCATCCAAGCCCGTTCAACAGCCACACAAGGCCCGAACCCGATCGGGCTTGGTCATCAGGCCAACATCTCCAGCCCGAATCGGGCCCGGCGCAAGTTCGGGATAGTTTCGAACCTTCGAGTTCGAGCCAATTTCGAACTTGAGTTCGGACCAGTTTCAAACCTTACAGCAAGTTCATGGGAAGGGCTTTGGCAAGTAATCTGCGTCCCATTACAAGGCCCTCGATCAACAGTTTAGATAGTTGAACTATAGACTCTACAAAAAATCTAACTAGTTAGGACATTTACATACATTTACATACATTTGACAAAGCATAAAATAAAACATTTTATACAAACTAAATACAGTCATACACTACTGACTACTACTATCGGAGAAATTCATCTGCTGAGCCCGAGCTACTATCTAAATCTTCATATACGTGCTCATTCACCTCTCCCTCTTCAGAATGTGGAGATAGTTTTTTATCGCCCTCCTCTTGTATAGTTTGAATTAGATTTTTCAAACTATTTTTGTGAGAAGATTTATACGTAGTTCCCAACGTCCTGTAAAACGCACCCAGACTGGAGAGAAACTTAGCTGAATTCTTACTATTCTTCTTTTTACCTGTGCAGCTTGAACCTGCTTCGACATCATGTGGTATTGGAGGACATCGCTGATGTGTAGAAGCATCTTTCATACTATGCTTTAAAGCGAGTTGGAATTGTTTCTTCCAATGCTAATAATTTAGCTTCCTTCTCTGCCTCAAAAATTTTGGATTGGGGTGTGGAAGCTTTTTTGTTTGAGTCAAGAACTGCTTGGAAAAGAACTTAAATTTCTTTTAAGGCTTTAGGACACGGTTTTGCATCTCCGCCGCTGGTCGGACGAGAGAGAGAGAGAGAGAAGAGAGAGAGAGAGAGAGAGAGAGAGAAGAGAGAGAGGAGAGGAGAGAGATGGAGAGAGAGAGAGGAGGAGAGAGAGATTGGTGGGGGTCGGGGCCGTCGGGCAGGGAGAGAGGAGAAGGGTTTGGTGAGGACCGTGGCCGTGGGGTCAGGCAATCTCAGAAAGTGAAAGGGGAAAGGGACGGGTAGGGTTAGGTTTAATATTACACACACACACACACACACACACACACACACACACACACACACACACACACACACACACTCGATCAGGTCGGGCCGGGGCGAGTCGGATTTCGGACTGAGTCGGGTCGAACTGGGAGGTAGCCGAACTCAGCCTGAACTCACTTTCGGGCCTAAAAAATTGGCCCGTCCTGACCCGAACTCAGTTTCGGGTCACGCCGAATCGGGCTTTTTCGGGCCGGGTCGAGCGAGCTAACCGGGCTAGCCCGGTTTGTGTACACCCCTAATTGGGGATCATGACCTACGAATACGTCACAATGGGCCTCGAATACCTCACATTGAGCCTCGCCCATGGGCCTCGAATACACAATAGGTGAGCCCTACACATGGGCCTTATTCACATCAAGTGGGCTACATCAATGGGTCGCACTAATGGGCCTCATCCCATGGCCTCAAATACATCACAATGGGCCTCATATCTGGGCCGCATATACATCACTATGAGCCCCATACACGGGCCGCATATATATCACTAAGGACCTTAGACATGGGTCTCAAACATGGACCTTATGTACGTTACAAAGGGCCTTATTTACATCAGGTGAGCCCTGTACGCATAGCAGGTACGTAGCTGATGTGAGGGTACTCCATCCAATCCGTTTCCCACACGTGCATTAAGGTAAGTCCCACCGTCCAAGGACTGGACGGTGGAGATACATACATCACGTGGGTCTCACAAGTACAACACGTGGGACCCACAACTGGGCAACATGAATGAAACACAAATATCATGGTGGCATCCCACACCACCTACCAAGGTGGACGGTGTGAATACAACACATCTTCAAGGTTGGGCCCACCATAACGTTATTTTCTATCCAACTTGTTCATATGGTCACAAAGACCTGAATCCAGAGGAAAAAAATACTATATTGATCCAGAACTTCTGTACTCTTGAAAGAATTTCAATGGACGTTCAATCTCTACTATTCTTGGCAGTGTGGTCCACTTGATAACTAATTCTGTCTTATTTTTAGTCTCAAGCCTCAAGGCGATCTCACCAGATGGTTGGACGGTTAGGATCTAATACATACACCGCGGGAGGGCCCACGCAGCACCTACCAAACATTGTCCAGCACCATCCAGCATATCTGGACGATGTGGATGAAATAAATACATCACGGTGTGGCCCACATGGCAAAACAGGTGGACGGCTTACAAATACAATACATCATGGAGGGGCCACACGAGTGTACGGTGTGGATGCAAAATGGATGAACGGTTTAGATATAACACATACCACATGTGGGTCCCATAGACCCTGTTGACGTCAATACAGGTGGGACCCACAGAACTTGATGACGTCATGACAACAGATATATTGCTGCTGTCAGCGCACACCAGCCAGTCCGTTCACGTCAGGTGGGTTCCACGTGGGACCCACCACATATAATAATATAACATTACTTTATATATATATATATATCTATATATATATATTTATAATATATATATATATAAATTGTGTTTGAATGAAGCAGCGTCCAGGAGGTTGAACGTTGGTCCCACAGACAGCCTGGATGAACACAAACCTTAAGATGATACCCACAGGACTTGCTGCGTCAAAGTAGCAGCTGCAACTGCAGATGTGGGGCCCACCGTTGGACGGTGTTAATGAAATACATACAGTATGGTGGAGTCCACATGTGTGTGTCCCAGGTTGTAACGCAGCAGGGATAAAACATATCTATCATGTGTGGCTCACGGAATGCACGGTGTGGATACAACACGTACCATATGATCAAACCCACTGATCATGTGGACGTCAATACAGCAGCTATAAAAGGTACACCAGCCAATCCATTTTCCATGGCAGGTGGTCCCACGTGGGGCCCCTAGCCACTAGATATACATATGATTTATATATTATATTTATTTTTTTTATTTTATATATATATATATATATATATATATATAATATATATATATATTATATATATATTATTTCTTTTGAGCACCAACTAGCGTCTAGATAGATGGATGCTGGATGAAATACATACAGTGATGTGGCCCACAGTCCAAGCCATGGACAGTGAAGATCCACACGTACGTCATGGTGAGGTCCACCGTGATATGGACGAGGTGGATGTAAACCATACATCATGGCAAGGGAGGTACAGCGCCGTCTAATCAATCTAGCACCGTCTAGAACATTTGGACAATGTGGATGAAACAAATACATCATGGTGCAGTCCGCAACACCATGGACAGTGTGGATCAGATCATGCATCAAGGTGGGCCACCATCCATCACACGAAGAGAGAGAGAGAGAGAGAGAGAGAGAGAGAGAGAGAGAGAAAGAAAGATCGACGGTGATGGAGGGCCCCCGCCATTATGGGCCCCTCATGATACAAAGCATACATCAAGGTGGGTCCCACCACATGTGGGCCCTCAAACCATCAAAATTACAAAAATCAAACCTTAGAAAACACCCACCGTTAGATCTTGGACTCTTCCTTCCACCGATGCGATCTAGAGCTCCAAGGGCGCATTTTCAACGGTTGAGATGATCTTTAGATGGTGGAGATGAGAGGTAGGAAGGTGGGCCACAACAAGCTCTCTCTCATGGAGGGGTTGAGACGTTAGAGTTTCTTAGAGAATGAGAGAGAGAGAGAGAGAGAGAGAGAGAGAGAGAGATGTTGTAACAGAGAGAGGGATGGGTGTGAGTGATGGAGTGATGGGGAGTGAGTGATGGGTAATGGGTATGTACTTGACATGTAAGAGAGAGTTGACTTTGGGGAGGGTGGTTGTACTTGACATTTGACATGATTGATGGGATTGATTGATTAGAAATTCTCCTGGGTTTGCAAATGCATGGCATTTTCTTTAACTAAACGCGGGCCCACATCTCCTAGCCTGGGTATCACCTCGGCGCGATGCAAGGGTACAAGTCTCGAGTCGAGTCGACTCAGATATGCAGGATTTGGCTTAGGCTCTTGCGCAAACGTCGGTTATAGGTCGCGGGTTCCCGGAATTCGACCAAGAGGACCATAGGAGTATACAGAACGGTACGAGCTAGGATACGGGTATTACAACTGAGGTACGCAAATTCTTCTAGGATGATCCATATTTGTTTAAATATAACCCAGACTAAATCTTAAGGAGATATGTGCCAGACAATGAATACCAGAGTGTCATCTCCTTCTATCATTGTCAAGCCTGTGGTGGTCACTTCTCTGCCAAAAAGACTACGGCTAAAATTCTACAGTGTGGCTTTTACTGGCCCACTATGTTTAAGGATAATAATGAGTTTTACAAAGCTTGTGAGCGTTGTCAGAAATTGGGAGCATTGTCCCATCGAAATATGATGCCCTTGAACCCCATTCTGATCATTGAAGCATTTAATTGCTGGAGCATCGACTTCATGGGACCATTCCCCCAATCTTTTAAAATTTTACTAGCAGTAAACTAAGTCACTAAATGGGTCGAAGCGATCCCGTGCCGGAACAATGATCATCAAACAATCATTAAATTCTTAAAAGAGAACATCATTTTCCAGTTCGGAACGCCTCGAGCCATCATTAGTGATGGAGGTTCACATTTTTGTAATAGGCTATTTGCAAACTTAATGAAGAAATATGGCATCTACCACAAAGTGAGCACTCCACACCACACACAAACAAGTGAGCAAGCTGAGATTTCAATAGGGAAATTAAACATATTTTGAAAAAAATGGTTAACCCTGACCATAAGGATTGGTCAATCCAACTGATCGATGCTTTATGGGCTTACCGTACTGCATTAAGACCCCTATTGAAATGTCTCCCTTTAGACTTATCTATGGAAAGGCTTGCCATTTACCTGTGGAGTTGGAATAAAGATCCTATTGGGCTATCAAGAATTTAAACTTCAATTTGGACAACGTTGGCTCGCTACGTAAACTTGAGTTGAATGAACTTGAAAAGATCCAGAATTATGCATATGAGAATTCGAGAATCTACAAAGACAGGATGGAGATGTTTCATAACCAATACATTCTTCAGAAATCATTCACACCAGGTCAGAAGGTCCTTTAGTATAATTCTCGATTACATCTTTTTTCCGAAAAAACTTCGATCTCATTGGATCGGCCCTTTCACTATTACTAATGTTTATCCTCGTGGGATATTTAGAATCCAAACAATGACAATATTTTCAAAGTGAGTGGACATTGATTAAAGCCATTTATTGAGAAATTTGATTCAGAGGACATGTCCATACCTCTAAGTGATCCTGTTTACCAGGATTAATCTCTTAGTATGATGTAGGTATAGGTAGGTTTATCGCTTTCATAGGATTAGGGTAGTTTACTTTCCGCTGTTTAGGATAGTTTGTTTTTCACCGTTTAGGATAGTTTACTTTCTGTTGATTTAATTCTTATGCTAACCCATCTTCATACTGAGATCATTGGAAAAGACTCAGAACTCCTTCTTCAGGTATTACCTTTCTAGCACTCCCCTTTTCTTTTCATTGCCTCTTTTACATAACATGCTTATTTCTTTTACATTGAGGACCATGTAGATTTTTCAGTTGGGGATGGGGGATTAGGTAAACTAATTAGTGTTTTCTCAGTTTTGAGCAAGCGAAAATTTTTAAAATTTTCAATGTTTCAAGTTGAAATCTGTTTAGGAAGCGATGAATTGTATACTTAAGAATGCTTTGGGTATGATAAGATAGAGATTGAATTTTGGATTGTAGTTTAATCATCTAAGTAGTTTATCACCTATCACCTAAGTTCTTGCGCTCAATTGATGGAGAGGTAGTTTGAATGTCATGTTAATATAAATCACAAGACATTCAATTTGTTTTCTGTAAGACATGCTGGAAGTTCCGATTGTTAGTATGTGAATCATTGATAGATGGTGAGGATCAAGTCTAGAGAATTCTATCCATCTTAAAAGAAGAAAAGAACCAGTTAAAAAACAGGAGATCGACAAAGAGGTTATGAAAAAGAATGAAAAATCTGGAGAAGAATGCAAAAATAAAAAAATGAGTAAAAAAAAAAAAATTTGACCGTCGATATAAAATCAAAAACTGGAAATATAAGAAGAAGGAGATGAAGTTCGGAATCAGTACTTGAGTTTCAAATCAGTACTTAACCCGTAATTTTTTATCAGCAGTTGCGCGCGACTCCAAATCGTATCTCATATTCCAGAGTCGGCTCGACTCGAAACTTGTACCATTGCGACTGCACCGTCGCCGCGGTTCTCATGCCCGTATTACGCGCTGAGGCGATACCCGGGCCAAGAGATGTAGGCCCGCGTTCAGTTCAAGGAAAACGCTGCGTGTTACAAATCCATAGAGAATCCATCACATCACTTGTCAAAGTACACCCATTACTCTATTCCATCCCCAAGTACAAAAGCAACCCTTAAAAGTCAACTCTCTCCCTTACACAAGTACACCCATCCATCCCTCTCTCCCATCTCTCCTCTCCCATCATTTATCTCTCTCATTTTTCCTCCCAAGCAACCCACGTCCAAGTTCTCCATGAGAGAGCTAGAGTGGCCCACCTTCCTACCTCCTATCTCCACCATTCAAAGTCCATCTCAACTGTCGGAATCGTTTCCTTAGACCTCTAGACACTATAGGCGGAAGAAGGGAGGGAAGATCAAAGGTGGGTGCTTTTCTCTCTCTCTCTCTCTCTCTCTCTCTCTCTTCTCTCTCTCTCTCTCTCCCTTAGAATGAAGTGGGCCCCACCAGTATGTTAAATCTACTCCATCCATCAGATGGTGCGGCCCACCACATTCAGGGAGATCCTTACCATCCACTCTAGGGACGGTGGGAAGTTCCACACACTGGACTAAATGATATTATATATTATATATATATATATAATATATATAATGCATGGTGGGTCACGTGCAAGTGGGACCCACCATGATGCTTATGTTATATCCATGCCGTCCAGCGTCCCTAGATGTTTGACGTTATGGAGGCTAACATGGAGTGCATGTACTGCCATGGGTGTGTATTAAGTTAACAATATTATATATATATATATATATATATATATATATATATATATTATGTTTAAGCTTTTGGGTGGACCACTCATGTAGGCCCCACCTGATGTATCAATCCAATCCACGCCATCCATTCCATTCCTCAGCTCATTTAAGGCGTTGAGCCGAAAAATAGAGCCAATCCGACTTTCTAGCGGGCCATAGCATAGAAAACAGTATTTTCTACCGTTGAAACCCACCTTGATGGTTCTATACACCGAATTATGCCAAATATTGGGCTTGTTTAGTCGGTCTTGAGCCATGAAATGCAATGGCTGGAGTGGATTCTGCTAATGCAGGCCCCACGTATGAAAAACCACACAAAATATGTTTTTTTTTTTTTAAAAAAAGCAAACAACAGCAGCTGACGCTGCTGCTGCTGTAAGGATGGCACAGCGTCCTCTGCACTGGGACGGTCCCTGGCCGACCGTGGATCCCCAAACGTGGGCCCCTCCGTGATGTGTGTGGACATCAGCACCGTGCATTTCGTGGCCCCTTTAGGGCAATGAGTCCCCTCCAAAATTCAGTCGTGTACATAACTCAAGTGGCCCACATCACAGGGATCACCCTTTTGAGTGTCACAGGAGTTTTGGGTCCATATGAAATTTGTTTTTCCTTTTCATCTAGGACCGTGTGACCTTATCAACAGATTGGATGGAAAACAAACGTTATGGTGGGCCCACGTGGAACCCACCATTGACGTATGTGTTTTATTCCTACCGTCCATGGCTGTGAATAGTGGAAACCACCATGGTGTATGTGGTTTGTCTGCACCGTCCACAGCACTGGACGGTGGGAGCCACCTAGTGATGTATTTGTTTATCCACGCCGTCCACTGTTTAGACGGTGGGATCCACCATGATGCCTGTGTTGCATCCAAACCGTCCAACCATTTGGCCAGCCTGTATTACAGGCTTGAGACCAAAAATGAGGCAGATCTAGGATCAAGTGGACCACATAGCCAAAAAGTAGTGGGGATTGAGTGTCTGCCATTGAAACCTTTTGTTTCACATAAGTTTTGGATCGTTAGAAAATTTGTTTCCTCTTAATCCAGGTCTGTGTGACCTTATGGCCAGATTGGATAGAAAATAAATGATACAGTGGGCCATGAGAATTTTAATGATGAAAATCATTGTTACCACTGTTATTTGGAGTGCGGTCCAGTTGATCTTTTGAGATGATTCATGTATATATATATATATATATAATATATATATTATATATATATCTATATATATATATATATATTATTGATGTACTTGTGGCCAATCGTTGGGGCCCACCCTGGGTATATATATGAGGCCCATGTGATTAGGCCCATCTTGATGTATTTGTGGCCCGTTGTTGAGGCCGACCTTGATATATACGAGGCCCATGTTATGTGGCCCGTTTGATGTATCTAAGGCCCATGGGTCGAGGCCCAATGGGATGTATATAAGGCCATTTGCAATATGTGATTCCACCTTGGTTATGTAATGATGTTTATGACAGACCATGTCTTGTGAGCAATGTTGGTTTGACATCCACATTGTAATATTAATGTTGGTTAAATGTCTGCATTGTCACTCTCCTTAGGGCCCATTAATAGGCCCAACTTGTTATGTATGAGGCCCATGTGCAGGGCCCACCTGTGATGTATAATAGACCCATGTGTAGGGTCCATCCATTGTCTATTAAGGCCCATGGGTTGTGGCCCATTGTGATGTATTTCCGGCCCAGATGGCAAGGCCCGATGTTATATATGAGAGGCCCATGAGATGTGGCCCATTGTGATTTATTTGAGGCCTAGGTACGAGGCCCATTGTGATATATTTAAGACCCATGGGACATAGCCCAGTGTGGTGTATTCGAGGCCCATGGGATGTGGCCCATTACGATGTGTTCGGGGCCCATGGGATATGGTCCATTGTAATGTACATGCGGCCCGTATATGGGGACCATTATGATGATACATATGGCCTTGTGTGAGGACTAATGTGATGCATGTGAGGCTTATGTGATGAGGCCCACTTTGATATACTTGAGGCCCATTAGTGCGGCTTATTGATGCAACGCACTTGATGTGCATGAGGCCCATTGGTGTGGCCCATCCACGAGGCCCATTGGCGCGTCCCGATTTGATATACATGAAGTCCATTGGTGCGGCCCATGTAATACAGCTCATGTGATGTGGCCCACTTGACATGCGAGGCCCATTATGATGTATTCAAGGCCCATGGGCGTGGCCCAATGTGATGCATATGTGGCCCATTAGTGAGGCTCATAACGATGTATGTTAGGCCCTCGTGTAGGGCCATGGGCCCACTATACGTATGGCTCTATATGGACTACTCCTTGGGGATCGATGTCAGTTAAATGTCCACATTGATGGGTAATGGTGGTTGAATGTCCACATTGTGACCTTTCCTTAGGCCTTGTTCGGCCGATTCCGATTGTTGAGGCCGATTCTGATTTGTCAAGGCCAATTGTTAGGCCGATTCCGATTGATGTGACCGATTTTTCGATTCTGATTATCGATCGATTCCGATTGTTAAGGCTAATTCTGATGATTCCGATTTGTCGAGGCCGATTGTATAGGCCGATTCTGATTGTCGAGGCTGAATATTGAGGCCGATTTTGATCTGTCGAGACCGAGTATCAAGGTCGATTCTGATTGTCGAGGCCGAGTATCGAGGCCGATTCCGATTTGTCGAGGCCGATTGTATAGGCCAATTTCGATTGTCGAAGCCAAGTATTGAGGCTGATTCCTATTGTCGAGGCTGAGTATCGAGGCCGATTCCGAGTGTCAATTTTGATTGTTGAGGCCGAGGCCGATTGTCGAGACCTATATGGTGTATATGCGACCCCTAGTTGGGGCCCATTATGATGTATTCGTGGCCTATGGGCAAGGCCCATTGTGATATGTATTAGGCCCATGATGCATGGCCCATTTGATGTATTCAAGACCCATGTGTAGGGCCCACATGTCATGTATTTAAGGCCCATGAGCAGGGCCCACCTGTTGTGTATATGTGGCCCTTAGGTAAGGCCCACTGTGTTGTATATTAGGCAATTGTGTGAGGCCGTGGGCCCATTATTGTTGGCTCTATGTGGGTCATTCCTTGGGGTAATGTTGGTTAGATGTCCACATTGTCGAGGCTGATTGTTGATGCCGGTTATGGATACCGATTATGAGTATGTGATAACATAGCATCATGATACATGCCCATACACATCATCTGCATGTTTGCTATGAGATGTGGTTGACCATTGCATATGACATTGGACAGGTTATTATGAGACTCCTAGATAGGCGGAGGTTATCTAACATGAGCGCACGGTATGTGTAGGAATGATGCATGACTGGATT
This sequence comes from Magnolia officinalis, assembly GCA_021015155.1. Taxonomy (NCBI): domain Eukaryota; kingdom Viridiplantae; phylum Streptophyta; class Magnoliopsida; order Magnoliales; family Magnoliaceae; genus Magnolia; species Magnolia officinalis. Next base: position 67,596,064 of record JAJHSJ010000003.1, read on the forward strand.
GTATGACTCATGCATCTTGCATTGTAATTACTGTACGCCCTAGCGACATCAAGGCCATAGCCTCCACAAGCATATCGTGGATGGCCAGATGGGACACCAGAAATCTGTTACTAGCATCGGGCTCCATAGATGGCCCTAGGTGAAAATCCTTAAACCCTCTTGGACCAGAGGATGCCCCAACGTCAAGACTGAGTGGATACATGAACGCCCGAGTACTGAATACCAGGAGGCCGCGTCTCCCACTGTGTCATGGTCGGTTGGGAGTAGGTGTGGCCTTACCCACCCGAGGGTAGGGGGCATAACTAGGCTGAGTTTGACCAGCTCGTAAATGGGTCCGCTATCAACGTGCCAAATAGGTATTGGCAGACTATTGGTCAGGCAGATAGTGAGGTTTCTTACGCTCACTTGGATTGTGCTGCTGGGAGAGGGGCAGTATCATTTGGAGTGTACTAGACCCTGGTGATGATCCCAGAGATGAACTGTACTTATATGTGGACTTACTGAGCAGGAGTTGCATACTCATTCATTCATTCATTCACTATCCACTTGGGCTAGTGGTGCGCAACTATTTGTTATGTGTGCCTTCACAATGGCCAGGATTTCAGTTTGGGCGTGTGACTAACCTGAGATCAGGAGTTTACCACATTGAGTTTGACAATCCAAATTTACGTATGAGACTAGTTTGAATAAAAAGTCCTTTGTGTTGGACCCCATAACCTGCGATACTACGTACAATCATCCCGACTTCAAACTCTAGCAAGATCATTTCATTCACACCGCATATTGCATTACATCTGTGGCATATAGTATTTTGGGTTACTATGTTTATACATTTATACAGCCTAGATATGATTGACGGTATTCGTGGATTCATCAGGATTTGCGTGTTGCATTGCATAATCGGCATCTGATATTTAGTTTGTTGTCTCTGCATTGCATAGCTGATTTACATTGCTTCATCAGTATATGATATTGTTTTTATTATATTTCTTCATCGCATAGCCTGAATAAGGTTAATGGTATTTATGGGCCTATCAGTATATTTATGCAGTACTCTAATATTGTATGACTTATGAGCTTGTCAGTATTTTCTACTTACTCTGATTACTTTGATATTGCTTACTTGGCACTTACCTTGTGCACACACTTTCACCACCCACTAAGCTTTTATAAGCTTATGCATGATATATGCGTGCAGGTAATATTAGGTTGCAGCAGCATTAAGCTTGGAGCGTGCAGCGGACTTATGGAGCTTTAATTTTTTACATATGTATTTCCCTTTCATCACTATATTCAACTGGTTATATTAGTGGATATGTGATGATGATGTTGCTTTTGTGATTTGGGTAAACTTGTGGTTATGCTTCTTATGAGATAGATGTATGTAAAAAAAAAAAAATCTTCCTTGTAGGATCCCAGGATCGGAACCTAGCATACGAGCGTTGGGATCCGAGAATGAGGTACTATAGAGGATGTCGGCACTAGATTTGGCGATCGGGATTCCTGTGAATCCGATTTTCGGGTTTAGGGCATGACAAAAATTGAGTTGGTCGCTGGACTAATTAAAGACACTTTTCGATGACTGGAGGACTTGTTCGATGACTCGAAGCCTTTCTCGATGACATCGAAACCAGTCTGATGACATCGAAACCAGTTTGATGACATCGAATATTCTGTGGGTTTTCAGCAAAATTCGTTGGACACATTGGGCACCATGTTCGATTACTCAAAGGACCCCTCGATGATATCAAAGACCTGCTCGATGACATCGAAGGCCTCTTCTATGGCATTGAATTTATTGAAGAAATTGGATTAACTCTCTGGACTGTTTTGGATGCATTATCAATTCCTCAAACAACGCTCGATGACATCGAAGGTAGGTTTGATGACATAGAAGGATACAGAGTCCGGATGAAGCTACAAAAGCACAGAAAAAGCACGCATAAAAGACACCTTCAATGACATCGAACGAATCGCGCAAAGTTATGCGGAGTGGGTAAATTTGAGGCAGTTTCCAGATTTTTTCAAGGAGGAGCGAAAGGAGGTGTTGTACAACTATAAATAGGAGTCCCCAGGGCATCCCTAGGCATTTATCTAGGATTTGGAGGTGTTAAGCACAAGGGTGGAGAGCCGTCGCCGTGCGTTTTTCTTCTTTCTTCCTTAGTTTTTCATGTTTTCTTCTACGGTTTTAGATCCAATCATGTCTATGGTTGGCTAAACCTCTTAGCTAGGGCTAAGAGGTGAAGCTTGTAGTGTGATGGGATGTTTTTATTGCTTTGATTCATGTTTATGTTGAATTCCATTTGATTCTAGTTTGATATTTAAGGAATACTTTTAGTTCTTAATGATTTGTTGTGACTCGAATTACAATAGATCTGTAATAGCTTTGAGTATCTTTTTTTCATGTATTGAGATTGTGAAGTTAGGAAATCCTATTGTTCACCATTGTCCCTTGGGCATGGTTGGGTGATGGAATCCCTTATAATCTTCACAATTCTCCTATGTTGGTTATGAAGTGGTATATCCTATTGTTTGCCATAGTCTCCTAGACATGGCTAGTTGATGGAATCATTTCCAGTTCTCACAACTCTCATCCATTGAGAATTAGGTCAAGGGAAGTTCAGATTTGATATCTTCCAACTAGATAGGATAGGACTCTGATTCCAGTTGTATCCTTAAATCAAGTAATAGATCTCCCTGATTGTTATAAGTGGATCCTTGGAAACCATAGTTCCCACCTTTAAATTTACAAGTTTTAGTTAATAATTCACAATTACTCTCCCTACCCTTTCAGATTTAGGTTTATATCTTCTTATAGTTCTACTTCTAGTTGCTTTGAGAATATTCACGAGATTAGTCCCTGTGGATTCGACTTCGGTCTCACATAGATTATTACTACATCACGACCCTACACTTGGGGTTGTGAACAGCTGGATCGTCTACGAATGATGTTAAGGCATATACATGACCTGCAGCTGGCAGTCGTAGAGTCTACATTTTCGATCTCGGTTGCTGATGTGGGGGACACCTAACTTGTTGTTGTGTTTACTAAGGCTGCGCAGATCTTTGAGGATATGGTTGTGATGGTGTTAGATTCAGTTGCATACCTAAGAAGGCAGTGGAGGTGGCCGATACGAAATTGGTTGCATAAACAATGGAGATGGTCGGTAATGTTGGTGCGGAGGCCCTTGATTATGCGAATATGGGAAATGAGAGGGTTGTTGATAGAGGCGAACGGGGTGACCTATGTGTCCACAGTTATGACAATTTCTGGTGAAGAGCGGCGAAGACTTTGTAGTGGCATACTTGGTTTCTTACACAGGCGTTATTTTCTATTTCTTGGCAGGTTTATGTAGCGAATGGTGTGCATAAGGTGTGGTCCTTACTCCACTCTTCACCTCTTTTTAGGCTATTAGTTCTTCTTGTGCTCATCCTAGTCCTTCTCTATCGCAATGACGTGTTCTAGTACTTTAGCATAAGTCTTGCTTGTGCTCATCCCAGTCCTTCTCTATCGCAATGACGTGTTCTAGTACTTTAGCATAAGTCTTCGCAAGAAACGGTGCTAATCGGCTACAGGTGGAGGGTTTGACCCCAATCAACAAACTTCTATGCTTTACGGAGTTCGTCATGTATCAAAAATGTCGCAAAACAAGACAAATCAGTGAACTTCGCGTTATATTGATGTACCGTCATGTTGCCTTGCTCTAGCTTTGTGAATTCCAACACTTTTTTATCACGTGCAAATGTGGAAAAATATCTATTGTCGAACTTTGCACCAAACTGTGTCCATGTCCAAGCATCAATCTCGGTGTTCTCCCAGACAGTCAATTCCCACCAATAGTCAGCTTCTCCCTCAAGCATGTATACGACTAATTCAGCCTTCTGGTGTTCGTCGCATTTCATCACCTTAAATATTTTCTCCATCTGATTCTTCCATCCTTCAGCTTCGGTTAGGTCAAGCCCGCCCCTGAATATAGGTGGCCTTTGTTTCTTAAACTTCTTGAGCAACGATCTCATCCCTTCATGGGCCATGTACATAGGTTGGGCTAGATCCTAAGTATTGGGCCTAAGCATCTGGGTACCAATGATGGCTGTAAATCCTTCCATCGCCTTGAGAATTTTATCAATAACCTCGCTCTACCTAATTGTATCGGGTATGAAAGTCTCTGATGCGGCTTCATTGTTTGCACCCGGGTTCAACATGACCTACGATTGAGGAAGGAGAAATCTAAGTACACTAGATGAGGCACTAAGTTATAAGAAGATCAGATGGACAAAAGGGATTATACATGAAGGTTCAAGAGAAATTTAGTTGAGATATGTGTTAAGGTTCAAGTGCAGAAAATTCAAAGTTTAAGGCTTTTGTTCCCATACTTGTTTATGATATTTATAAGTATCAGATCGATCTTTTTTTTTTTTAAAGATACATATATGAGTGTACTTTCAATATATAAAATTTTATATTTACATAAAATCTTAAAATTCAGACAGTGAAGGTTGTCTAGATGTACAATCTAACAACAACACAAAATCGGTATAATAAAAGTATGGACTAATAATTTTTAATTATTTTTCTTTGATACTGGACTTATATATCTACGATATAGTTTTTGAATGACCTCAATCGGAGTTGTATTTAAATAGTTATGATTTTTAAAATAAGATGATTTTCTCTTACTATTGTTGTCCAACTTACCATAGTAGGATAAAATTTCTTAAAATTTCCTTAGGGTCCAGATTTGGGTTGTTAGTTCAATGTCAAGCCTAAATAGGATCATATTTGATGTCAACATAGATACAAATGGTTCCTAAGTATATATTTCTAGTTTTCTTATCATAAAAGCAAAGGGCTTTATGTTTGGGTCACAAATTTGAAAGGCAACCTAGGTCCTCAGTTGGAATCTACAACCTAGGCTCTAATATCAATCTGTCATACCCCAAAATTTGGTACCCAAGTTGGCCAGGCCCGAACTCAAATTCCAGGACTGTGAGTTGTACTTAAACAAAATATATGACACAACCCACATAGTTTTCATGCATTTTCAAGGTAACCAGAGTCAAACTAAAAGAGAAAGTAAATAATAACTCATTCTCATTAATTGGAAGTTTACTAAACCATCATCAAATCTTTATTACATTGGAATAAAATAAACTAAATAATAAATCATCATCCAAAACACAAACTAATCCTAAAATAAAAAATAAAACTAACGTCTTGTCTATCTTGCTCACATTATTCCATCTTTGTACCTGTAAAACAATATACGGAGGTGTGAGCACTATGGCTCGTAGGATTAAATCATTCCTAAAGTTGGAAATACTGCGTTGACATTAAGTATAGCTAGATAAAATAAATAAAGTCAACACAACTTATCATAAATAGACATGTTACAAAAGAGAAAATATCGAAAGGTCGAGTTGTAGTGCGTAGTATCACGTGCCAGTAGGGGCCTAGCACCAAGGACCACAACTGACGTCAGTCTCATACCTAATGTGCAAAGTGATTCCATGATGATAGACTCCCAATCCTGAATAGTCCCATACCTATTGGGGATTGTGGCCAACGAATGTGTGCACCAAAATTTTATTTAGGCATCCATAACCCGAATATAGAGAACATTAACATTTAATAATAACAACTGAAATTCTAATAAAGGAGTCAAATAAAATAAAATGACTTCTAATCCATTTTTGGACTTGACCAGGGCAGAGCACCCGTATATAGATTCACTTAACCTTACATAAAAAAAAATAACTTGCATCCTAAAACACGGGCCATGGATTGAATATTCGTATACGACATACATCCCGAAACACAGGCCAGGGATCGAATGTCCATAATTGCTAAATTTTAAAATGCGGCACAAAATAAACATCATTTTCGGGAATGACTCGAGCAGAGCATACATAACAATATGATCCTTTCTAGGGTAGAGCACCCACAACACCAGTTAATTAAATACGTTCCACAATATGAAACATAAATTAAATAAAATTCATGCTAGGATGCGATGCTCAAATAAATCTAATTAATCTATATAATGTTAATCAACTAATTTCAATTTAAACAATGATGCTCAAATAAATTTAATGTACATATTGATCATCGACTAAACTTAACCTAACGTAATGTTTTCAACGGGGAAGATCACCTACCCAATTAGCAAAGATCTGAAGTGCTTGGCAGAAGTCTGGTGATTTGATGGGGATCATAAAAGCTTTGCAACAAGAACTTAAATCCTAAATCATGAACCCCACTTAGATCCACGTTTTACATTACTTGATGGGGAAGATGGCCACATTAATGGCAGTTTTACATCCGACGGTTCTTTTTTCATTTAGAGGCTGATGGACGGTCCAGATTGCTCTAAAGGAGCTTTCTGTAGCAAAAAGTCGAAGCTTGGGATGTGATTGGCCGAAGGGTTTGAATAGTTGGTGATGCAACTATTGTACATGAAAACATGAAAGAATGGTAAGATATGTTTCTATTTGATTGGTTGCTCATACAGAGACCATTGAGGTGAGGACTGTTGGATTCAAAGGTTTTAAATGACTAGGATTGGGGAAGGATTTCATGAGAATCGTTGAGAAGGAAGGTCATGTGTGATTTTACCGCTGGTGCAACTCAGAACGGGCTTTCTGTTATAAGTTGGGAAGCTCGGATTTATGACTGTAAGCGAGGCCCACTGAGGTGTGATATGAGAAATCAAACTTGTCCACCAGTTTTGTAGATTCATGTTGGGTCAAGAACTTGTGAACAGAAAGGATCATGACCTCTAGTGGCCGTATAGCTAGCAACAACGGTGGAGGTAACTTTAGTTGGCAAAGTTTCTCTGGAGTCTAAATCTGATGGACGATTCAGATCGATGAGGTGGGTCCCATTTGTAAGATGGCGTGCAAGACTGGGTTGAGTTGTGTGGACAGTTGGCACGATGAAGAAGGATGATAGAAGAGAGAAAATCGGGCATTTCATGAGAAATTTCTTTTCTTTTCTTTAAAAAAAATGACGGTGGCCCCCACAGAGATGTTTTGACAAATCTAATTCACCCATCAGTCTTATTCATCCATATTAGCGCATGTGCCAAAAAATTAGGTTGATGCAAAACTCAGGTGGACCACACTATGGAAAACAATGGGGTTTGGGATACCTACCGTTTAAAAAAAGGGATGTTACACCTTCTCAATATATTCTGCTTAAGATAACCATTGCTTGCTCCTCTTCCCATCTTTGTGTATGTCAATGCCGAGAACCATCTTTATCGCTCCTAGATTTTTCATTTCAAATATCCTTGATAGTTGAGTCTTCAATATGTCGATCTTGGACATGTTATGACCGGTGATAAGCATGGCATCAACATACAATACCAAGATAATGAACTTCCCATCACTCAATGTTTGTAATAGACACAATGATCATACTCACTTTTGATAAACCTCTGACTCATCATAAAAAAATCAAATTTCTTGTATCACTGCTTATGCGACTGTTTAAGGTTATACAATGATCTCTTCAACCTGTAAACCTTGTTATTTGCCCATTGTATTTCGAAACCTTCTAGTTGCTTTATATAAATCTACTGTTCCAATTCCCCATGCAGAAAACCAGTCTTCACATTCATCTATTCCAGCTCGAGATTGTATTGGGCAACCAATGCCAATATGAATTTGACAGACACTTGCTTCACCACATACACAAATATGTCAATGAAGTCAACACATTCTCTTTGATCGTATCCCTTCGCTATCAAACTTGTTTTGTACCTATCACGTTTCTTCTTGAAGATCCACTTGCACGTGATTGCTTTACGACTGCTAAGAAGGTCCACCAGCTCTCACATCTTATTCTCGTACAAGGAGTGCATCTCGTCATGCATCACCACTTTCCACTTTTTAGCATATATATTGTCAAGAGCCTCCAGAAAAGTTGATGGATTTAACTCATTCATAATGAGGGTAAATGCAACATTCGAGGCATCCCTGTATCTCGTCAGTAACCTACAATCCCTTGGCGAATTCCTTCTCACAGGTGGTTGCTCCACCTACCTATGTACCTTTATCTGCATCTCAGTATCAATTTGTGTCTCATTTATGTTTATGTAAACGTCCACAACCGAATTTTCGTCCTCCTTGTGCTTATCCTTAAGGAACAAAGATCATTTGTTGAATCTGACATTACAACTAAGGATGATTTTCTGTGTGACCTGGTCATATAGCATGTACCCTTTCACACCATTTTTATAGTCGATAAAGATATACTTTTTAGCCCGTTGATACACTTACCTCTCAACTGATAGTACGTAGAATAAGCATCGCAATTAAATACTCATAGCCCCGAATAATTTACTTGCTGACTACTTCACACTCTCTATAGAATTTTACAATCAATAGCCGTATAAAGAGAATGATTCACCAAGTAACAAGCCATGTTAACGATATCGGTCCACATTTCCTTACCCAACCAAGCATTGCTTATCATGCATCAAGCCATCTCCAAGAGAGTCTGATTCATCTGCTCAGCCACACCATTCTGCTCTGGTGTGTGGCGCACTATGTTGTGCCTCATGATCCATTCATCCATACAAAATTGATTGAATTCCTCAAAAGTGAAATCATCACCATTATATGTTGTAACGCCCTGAAAATCAGGGGTCGAGCAAAGCTCAGCTCCCGAGTTCCAACGCATCACTTATGCAACACAGATGATGATAATTGAATGTTGCCGGTATTAGTGTAGTGAACATGAGTGAGATTAAGCCAAAACAGCATATCATACTCCAGAGACAAGTGAATTAGCAAGCGGAAGACTGTGATAGATAAATAAAATATAAAAACTGTGGTGGGTCTCCAGAGTGTGATAATGTTACCAAGTTAAATCATTATGAGTACAATTTCAAATTACACCAAGTTGTGGAAGTGTAATGTCTTCTATCCTAAACACATAGCCCCGTCAATGCAATACCAAGTCTTCATAGACCTGTCAGAGAGCTACATGTAGGAGAACTCCTCCTCAACATCATTGTAGTCCGGCTCTGCTTCATAAGCATCGCCATCACCTGAAACTCAACAAATCTGGTTAGTGTGTACAACACCGTCCCGTAACGTGGGAGTAAGTGATCAACTAAGTGGAACAATAAAGCATAGGTTAACATGTTATCAATGTAGTCAAGCAGTAATGATAAAGCAGTATAATCAAACACTCCTAACTACTCTTATTAATGCAAGTATGAATGATATGATGAATGCCCTTGCCAAATCATTCTCATGCGACACCATCTTACGTTCACGACATGCGTTCATCCCTCAGTGCTCCACATCTACCAGGCACATGCAGTGCGATGATGAGCAAGATTACAGAGTAGTTATTAGTCCTTTCAAACAGTAGGATTGGGAAACTAAGGTACCTCCCTTGTATCATTCCCAAACATGATCCATTCTAGGGTCGTCAATTCTAGATAATCTCATATGACAGTATATTTCTAGGTCACTGCAAAGGCTGTCAGGGCTGTTACATGCAACCGTTACACCACTCCCTAATCACCTTTTTAATGGTTCATCACTAAATTGATACAGGCCTAGTTCATACTCTATTTAGTGTGGTAAAACTCGTCGCCTCACCGCAGATTTAGAGTATGCTCGCGGTCACTACAAAGGGCTGTCAGGGCTGTTGCTCGCAATCGTTGCACCACTCCCCCCATCACCTTATCAATGTAGGCCGACAGCACGAATATAGTGTCTCATACCACCATAATCGGCTCACGAGTCTGGTTGCTCACTGATCACAATGGGGAGGCACGTGGCCCCAGCGTAGGCCGACAGCTCGACCACGGTGTCCCATACCACCATGCCCGGCTCATGTGTCTTAACGGATCAAGGTACCATGGTTAAAAGGGATTTCACTGGTAAGTTAACCCTAGGTTCAAGCAGTAGCGTCCAAACATGGTGAACATACATAAGACAGATCGGGTTACTTGACGAGCTCGGCTAGCTCGAACGCACGATAAGCTGGACGACATGAAGTGCATAAGCACTTCGCGTGGCCAACCACTATCGCCAACCGAAGTACAACTCGGGTTCATTGAACACATCTCACGTGGTAAATGAATCTCAGCCACGCATTCATTTTCGTTTCCGATTGCCTGGACTATAATCATAGCCCCAAACACAATCAATCCATGACCAGAAGCATGTAGAGTAAAGCAGAATAAACAAAGTAATTTAAGCATGTTGACAAGCATGTCATAAGACATGTAATAAAGCACAATATAAACAGGAAATACAAACACCTATATTTCATAAGTAAGCAGTTAAATTAAACAAGCAACATGGAGGAAATCATATACATCTCTAAGGTAGCTGAGAATCCTATCTCAACACCCTTATACATTACAATTTACTAACTACTACTCATTCAGACATTTCAACAAACACTTTAACTACATACATCAACATACATGACGTATGTTGATCACATAAGTATAAGGCCAAATCCTTTCACTAGGGAGTTGCCCCAATTATAACACGCGCGCACCCACGACGGATAGTCATGGCAAGCAGGAATCCAAGTTCCATGTTCCTTTAGTCATTTCCACAAACACTTGGGCTACACATTTTAGCATATATAGTGTATATCGGTCGTGGCGTGATTTAGGGCAAATTCTTTCGTCAAAGGGGTATCGCCAATACAACAATCATATATCCATGACAATTAGTCATGGCGAGCACGAATGAGAATTTTATACTCATTCAGTCATTTTCACAAACACTTAGAATACACTCTTTTCAACATACATAGTATGCATTAGTAAAACATGTATTAGGGCGAGTCCTTTCGCCAAACAAGAATTTTATCCATATATAATATATCAATACAGCAAATAATCATGGCAAACACATTTTCAAAATTTATACGTATACGGTACTTTCTACAAATACCTAGAGTATGTAAAATTCCATATTCTTCATCTTTAATCGAAACGGAAAACAGACAACACTTTGTACATGTACAATTGCATGCAGATCATGAATCTATCATTATCTGACATTGAAAACGTTGAAAACCATAACCTATACACCTAAAGTCCGCACCTTTTGTCGTAAAATCAGAAAGAACTCAATAGATTTGCTAGGCTTTCGTATACGGCAGTTTGGCAACCTATAGAATGAAATAGGTTAGCTATTTCATAACCTACAACTATCAAAACCTCAAAATAAGTTAGGGTTAGGTTTTCTTACCTAGAAACGAAGCTAAAATTGCCGGGACAGCGATTAGAAATGAGTGGTGTAGTTTGTGTAGCGGCAGGGTAAAGTGGCAAGGAGATTCCCCCACTTCTCTCACACTTTCTCTCTCTTTTCTCTCTTCTCTCTCCTAGGTTTTCTTCCAAATTCGTATGGGCTGAATGAGAGAGGTTTCAAGGTCCTTATATAGGCTAGAACATTACCAGAATAGACTCCAGGTCAAGGTATACTTGGGTTATAGCCAAAGTAGGTCAGTTTTAGCTCAATGGAGGACTTCTGGCGGGCCTCCTTGAGCCAAAGGTCGGACTTAAGCTCACCAGTACTGGATCTAGGTATGGCTAAGTTTTTGTTTCAGTCGGGATTCCAGATCACTCGTGGTGGACCAGTTTCAGTTCAATGATCAGCGGATCTCGATCGGAGATTCCGAGTACATGGATATGTTTGGAAAATATCCCTGATCCGAGGGTGTAATTTGGTCTGATTCTGACGGTCTGGTTGCTTAATACTGATCCACAAGCGAGAGGTGCCAGATTTCATAAATTTTTATTTTATTTTGAATTAATTTTACATTTCTCACGCTCTTCACTCCGGTCTCAAGCAAATTACACTGGGACACTATCTGGATTTGATTTCTGAGATGGTTGTCAAGCCTAGCAAGGCGGTCCTAATTCCTTAACTTCATGTTAATCGGACTTTCGACATGCGGTCCAGATCTGATACAGAGTTTCGTGATGCTCCCGAGAGCAGACGGGTAATGAGATTAATCCTAGATTTTAGGGTAATGTAGCGTCAATGAATCTACAAGTTTTAGGTCTTGCAGATCGTATTTAAAGCGATTGGTGTTAATTTCACAAGCACTCTAGTTTAACACTAGCTAATTCTCGCCTAATTTCTAAAGGATTTAGTCCTGGGTGATTTCGGTCTAAGGTGGTACTTAGTCCTTTGTAGCAATGTTTAGTTTAAGTATTGTTATTCATTACCTGAACTTTAAGATAGTGTCTAATGTGAAAGTACTTAGAAAATTTAAAGAACAAGGTGGTGAAAGGTGAGATTTGTGAAGGAAAAGGGTTAAAAAGTGATTTTTGACTTAGGGAATGAGTTTTAACAAGTTAATAAGGCGTTAGGAACGACCCATTGTCTAAGGACATCTAATTCCAGGTTGGCAAAAATTTGGGATGTTACATATGTCCTCAACACTTTCATCGTACTGATTATTTTTACATAATTATCTTCCACTGCTTAAAATTGGTGAAAACATCGAATTAATTTTTCATAAAATAAACTTATACCTTTATGGAGTAGTCATCAATGAACGTCACAAACCATTACGGCCCCCATACATCAGAATGCACATAATTTAAAACCCCCTTACAAACATGTTTCCCATACTTAAAAGACAACTTGATTGTTTACCATATATATAATACTCGCGTATACTAAGATCAATGCTTTTAAAGGCTAAAATCAAACCATGGTTAGAAAGTACCTTTATGCCACACTCACTCATGTGGCTTAAGCGGGCATGCCACATACGTGCAAACGTGGAATCCGCTTCAGTTGTTTTAGCACCACCCAATGAAGTGCTTCTAATCAACCTATAAATGCTACTATTCCTTTATACTTTCATGACTATGAGTGCCCCATTTGAAACTTTAAGGACATGATTAAATCTAGTGAATTTGCACCCAAGTGCCTCGAGTGCTCTTAGAGATATCCGACTCTTCCTCAAATTAGGATCATGTCTCATATTGGTTAAGATATGCTCCATGACATCAAACATCTTAATGCGCACCAATCCAACACTAACCATGTTATGGGCATTGTCATTGCCCATAAATACCTAGCTACCATCACACTCACTGTAACTGGTGAACCAACTCGTATAATAGGTCATGTGATACAAAGCTCCCGTATTTAAAACCCATTCATCACTGAAATAACTGAATTTCGATGCGGTCATCATGTCGCTACCACTCGCCTCCTCACTGGATTCCCCAATATTGGCCTCTGTAGAAGAACTCTCTGATTTCTTCTTCTTTAACGTAAGATTCTGACAATCCTTCTTCATGTGTCATGTCATGCCACAATTCTAGCACTTCATCTTGCCTTTGCCTATGCCCTTGGATTTGGATATTGATCGTGAAGATCCACTATCCTGCTCAGAATTCCTCCCCCTCGTAACTGATGCATCCGTAGAAGCACCTACGTCATTGCTTTTCTTTCACACCGCATTCGATTGAAGTGTTATGATAACGCTCTCAATGCTAATGGTCGTTCTAACAGGGTACAAAAAGTTTGTAAATGACTCATATGATACTGAAAGAGAATTTAACAAAATACGTGCTTGATCTTCATCTTTCATCGTCTCATTCACATTCAACATTTTACGAATGAGCCTATTGAAGTTACTGATGTGGGCCTTAACGTTAACCCCTTTTGTCAATTTCAGATTGAACAAATATAGCTTCAGATACAAGCGATTCTTAAGAGGCATTTTCGCGTAGATGTCCTCTAGTTTTGCCCGTGTATCTGTTACAGTTTTCTCTGTCATAACGTTATAAATGATCTCATCCGTTCGACATAATTGGATTGAGATATTGACTTTCTTATCTAACTTGTTACATTCTTCTTCCAAGGTTTCTAGTCGCTTTCCAAGGAGTGCATATTTCAATCCTTATTAAACTAGGATTCCATTCATCTTAACTTTTTATGGTTCAAAGTTGTTTTGACCGAAATTATAAGGCCGGTATCCTAATTCGTACTGTTCCATCGACTTCCGTGACCTTTTCCGTCGAATTCCGGCAACCCGCAAGCTATAATCAACATTTGCGCATGACCTTAAGTCATATCCCGTAGATTTGAGTCAGCTTAATCCTAGACTTGTACCATTATGACCGCACCATTGCTGCGGTTTCGACATCGCATCTTGCACACCAATTCGATACCCTGGCCGGAAGATGTGGGCTGGCGTTTATTTCGAAGAAACACCGCGCTTTTATGAACCCAAGAGAATCTCTACAACCCATCCCATCAATCAATCAATCAAAGTACACACCTATGCTTTCTTTCTCCCCAAGTCAAGCAACCATCCAAGTCAACTCTCAAGTTAAGTACAACTATCACCTCACATTCATCACCTCTCTTACAACCACCCTTTCTCTCTCTCTTTCTCTTCACAATTTCTAAGCAACACCAAAAAAAGTGGACGTCCAAGCTCTTCTATGGAGAGAAAAGTGTGATGTTGTGGGTGGCCCACTTCCTATTCCAAGATCTATCATCCTAGCCCTTCATCTCTCACCCTCAATCAAAGTGAGACACAAGGAGATCGGCGTTCCATCGGACCAAGAAGATCAAACGGTGGGTGTTTCTATAGGCTTAGATTTCATTCTTTTGATGATGGGCCAAGTGAGGCCTACCGATTGATGGTATGGATCTCACTTGGGACCCTAAATGTGGCTAATGGCCAACCTTGATTCTCATGATCATTCCTTGATGAGGCCAATCTCCATGGACCCCATCATGATGTTTACTTTCTAGTTTAAAAGAGGTCATCTAGACCTTTCATTTTGGTGGAGAAGGAATCTCCACCGTTGATCTTTGATTTGGTAGGCCCACATGTATTGGGACCCACTTGATGTATGATTAAATGCAAGGGAGGGCTCACAATGGCAAAGCCCTCCATCACACATGTCCCTCTCTCTTTTCCCTTGTTGTTGGCCCCTTGATGTATGCATTTTATCCAAGTCATCCACATTCGTGAACCCACTTGATGGACGTGTCTACACCGTCCAAACCATGTGGGCCCTACCTTAGGGAGATGGGAAAACACAAATATAAGATTGACCCAAATCAAGTGGGCCACATCCACGTGGGACCCACCAGCCGTGGTCCCCACACGTGGGACCCACTTTAATGAAATGCATGCCCACGTTGTCCGTCCAGTGTCCCTAGACACTTGACGTGTAGTGGATCGTGAATCGATGGTGGGTGTATAAAAATATATATATATTTTTTAAAGGCTTTTGGGTAGGCCACTCATACTGGCCCCACCTTGATGTATCAATCCAATCCACGCCATCCATTCCATTCCTCAGCTCATTTTAGGCGTTGAACTTAAAAATGAAACCAATCCGATTTTCTAACGGGCCATAGCATAGGAAACAATGGTTTTTACTGTTAAAACCCACTTTAATGTTTCTACACATCGAAACATGTTGAATATTGGGCATGTTTGGTCCATCTCGGGCCATGGAATCTAATGGGTGGAGTGGATCCACCTGTTGCGGGCCCCGAAATTTTAGGAAAATAAAAAATAATTTTAAAAAAAAGAGAATATGCAGCAGCACCTGCTGCTGCTCGCTGCGCTGGGAAGTGAAGAGGGGTTAGGACGTGGGTCCCAGCCGTGGGCCCCACCATGATGTCTGTGAACATCAACATGGTGCATTTGGTAGGCCCCTTAGGGCAGTGGGCACCCTCCCAAAATCAGCCGTATGCACAGCTCAGCTGGCCCATGTCACAGGGAGCAGTGGGATTGAACGGTTGCCATTGAAACCCTTGTGCGGTTACAGAAGTTTTGGATCATTATAAAATTTGTTTTTTTCTCTTTGTTAGGTCTGTGTGACCTTATTAACATATTAGATGGAAGATAAACATTATGGTGGGCCCCACATGGGACCCACTGATGTATGTATTATATCCCACGCCTCCCCTTGGGGGTGGGACGGCTGGTGTACCTCACTCCAGCTACTTAGCTGCTGTAGTGGCGTCACCAAGTTCTTTGGACCCCACCTATTTCATTCACGCCGTCCATCTATGAGACCCACCATGATGCATGTGTTGCATCCAAACCGTCCAACCTTTTGGCAAACTCATTTTTAAGGCTTGAAACAAATTAAGACAGATCTATTTATCAAGTGGACCACACGACACTGTGAGCATTGAACGTCTACCATTGAAATCCCCTTGGTATCATAGAAATTCTGGATCAACATGAAATTTGTTTTTCCTCTTAATTCAGGTCCGTGTGACCTTATGATCAGATTGGATGAAAATTAAATGTTACGGTGGGCCTTGGAAATTTTAAATGGTGGAAATCACTATCACCACTTATATTTGGGTGTGGCCCATTTAATATACATGGGGCCCATTGGGGTGGCCCATTTGATATACATATGGCCCATGTGATGTGGCCTACTTGCCATATGAGGGCCGAATGTGACGTATTCAAGGCTCATGGGTTATGGCCCATTGCAATGTACATAAGGTCCATTGGTTCGGCCCATTGGTGTGGCCCATTGATGTGGCCCACTTGATGAATATAAGGCCCATATGATGCGGCTCATTTAATGTATCTAAGGCCCATGGGTCGAGGCCCAACGGGATGTCCTTAAGGTCCATTGTAATGTGTGATTCCACCATGGTTGTGTGATGATATTTATGACGGGTCATGCCTTGGGAGCAATGATGGTTTGACGTCCACATTGTAAGAATAATGTTGGTTAAATGTCCGCATTATAACTCTCCCTAGGGCCCATTGATAGGCCCATACTAGTTACGTGTAGGCCGTCTAAGCCCATCTTCGTTGTGAGGATAGTTCATCACCTTATAACATGCTTAGCGTAACTTCATGATTCATGCCCATACACATCATATGTATGCTTGATATGAGTAGTGACTGATCATGGCATAAGCCATTGGGCAGACTATTTATGGGACTCATTAATAGGAGTTACCCACATAATCACGTGGTACGCGCAGGATTACAGCAGGACTGTACGGTGTGACTCATGCATCTCACATATGTGTGACTTGATCATTGTAGGCCCTAGCGACATCAGGTCATAGCCTTCACAGGCACATCGTGAATGGTCGTATCGGATACTAGAAATACTTGGTTCTAGCAATGTGGGCACTGAGGATGTCCTTGGGTGAAAGTCCCAGAACCTTTTTGGTACCAGGAGATGCTCCAAAGTCTAGACGGAGTGGATACACGAGCACCCAAGTGCTGAATACCAGTAGGCCGCGTCTCCCACTGTGTCGGGGTCGGTTGGAAGGGGGTGTGGCCTTATCCGCCCGAGTGAGGGGTTTATAAGCTAGGCTGAGTTTGACC
Organism: Magnolia officinalis; assembly: GCA_021015155.1. Lineage (NCBI taxonomy): Eukaryota > Viridiplantae > Streptophyta > Magnoliopsida > Magnoliales > Magnoliaceae > Magnolia > Magnolia officinalis. The sequence continues at coordinate 67,613,408 of JAJHSJ010000003.1, forward strand.
AGCACACAAATGAGTCCGCTATCGATGAGCTGGGTAGGTATTGACAGACTACTGGTCAGGCGGATAATGTGGTCTCTTCCACTTACTGGGTCGTGCGGCTAGGGAGGCAGCAGTTAGTGTGAAGTGTATAGACCCCGGTGATATCCCAAAGAGAAACAGTATTGATATGTGTACTTGATGAGGACTGACATGCTTGTATTACATCTCGCATATGACATTTGGCTACATAGGCCTCGCATCACATGGTCTTGGTGTAACGTCCCGGAAAAATCCGTACAAAGACCCGAGTACCACCTCAGGCAAAAATCACTAAGGACCGAATCCTTTAGAAATTAGACAGAAATTAATTAAGTACTGAAATGAATTAATCAGTAGATTAGCTTTAACTGCTTTCTATACGAACTGCAAGACCTAAAACTATTAGAATCGCTAACTTTACATTACCTAAAAACGTAGGATCAATTTCAAAACACAGTTGCTCCTGGGAACACATTGAAACTCCGTATCGGACCTGGACCGCACGTCGAAAGTCTGATTACCGTGAAAATATACGGTTATGACCGCCTTACTGGGTTTGACTACCATCGCGGGAATCAAGTCCGAATAGTGTCCAAAAATGCACAACTAGAGCCCTGAGTAAAGTGTGTGAAAAACGCGAATATCTTTAGAAAATTAACTCAGATTTAAGTGATTTGGGTCGTTCACTTGTAGGACAAATTTAAGGTTTCTAACCGTTAGATTCTGACCCAACTACACCCTCGGATCAAGGAAATATTCCTACACGGGTCAGTATACTTGTGGCCCTGATCAAGTTTCGATGACCGTTGAACTAAAACTGCTCCTCCGCGGTCGATCTACAAATCCGATCAGACCAAAACTTTAACCTGACATAGATCCATTATCGGGGAACTTTCTCCGGACTGTACGCGAGAAATGGACCTTCAGATGAGATCCGTTGGCCTGAAACAAACGACTTTGGCTATAACCTAAGTATATCATGGCCCTAGGGCCATTGACATCAATTCTACACCTATATAAGGGCCTTAATCCACCCCTCTCTCATTCCATACGAATTTCCTAACCTTAGGAGAGAGAAGAGAGAAAAGAGAAGGAAAGAGTGAGGAGAAGAGAGAGATAATGAGAGATCGTTGATGGGATTCGATCCCACTACTCCACGTGCCAAATCATCCTACCTGTATCGCTATACAGGCGATTCCGACACCATTTTTGGGTAAGAAATCCTAACCCTAATCTGTTTTAGGTATCTAAGTAGATGAATCGACGAAATAGCTAACCTATTCCATGATTCAAGTAGCCGTTGTGCCATAGACAAAGGCATAGTGTTCGAACTGAGTTCGATACGCGTTTACCGATGAAAGGTGCGGACTATAAACGTTTAGGTTATGGTTTTCAAGGCTTTCAAAGTAAGTTAATGATTTATGACTGACTTAATTGCTATCACATATTGCTAAGATACGATGTTTTCCGCGTATTACACATATATATATATATACTATGCTGATTATAATGCAATCCATGTGTTTGTTGAAATGTTTGAATGAATATGAAATTTGGATTTGTGCTTGCCATGATTATTAATTGTAAGTACATGATTGTTGTATGCGTGACAACTCCTTTGTGAAAGGACTTGCCATAATATATGTTATAACTAATATATTACATGTATATTGATATGTGTAGTCTAAGTGTTTGATGAAATGTCTGAATGAGAAAAAGCTTGTTGAAATATATTTAAAGAGGGTGTTGAGATAGGATTCTCAATCACCTTACCTATAGTTACAGTTTCCTTCATGTAACCTATCTTACTACTATGTTATTTATGGATGAAATGCCTATGTATGATAACATGTGCTATGTGTTTGTCAAAATGCTCACATGAGATTTATATTTAAATTATTTGTCACATGTTGTTTGACTATTACATATGAATGCTTATTGTGTTTGAATATGATTAGGACTACCGCGTAGTCCAGGCAATCAGTAATGATTCCCAAATTAGTGGTTGAGGTCGTTTCGCCACACAAGACACTTTCGATGAATTCGAGTCATAAGTTATTTATCGACAGTGGTTAGGCCACGCGGAGTGCTTACGCACTTCATGTCGATTAATTCAACGTGCACTCATACCAGTCGAGATTGTTCAAGTAATATGATTGGCCTAATGTATGTTCACCATGTATGGACGCTACTGCTTGAATCTAAGGTACCACTTACCAATGTAAGGCCCGTTTCAACCTTGGTACCACGACCGCTAAGACTTATGAGTCGGGCATAGTGGTATGGGACACCGTGATCGAGCTGTCGGCCTACGCTGGGGTGACGAGCCTCCCCGTAGTATTTAGTGAGCAAACAAAACTCGTGAGCCGAATACGGTGGTATGGGACATTATATTTGAGCTGTCAACCTATGCTAAGGTGACGAGCCTTTTTCATAGTGACCTCGAATATAAAATAGGCCTACGACCAGGTGACGAGCCTCTCGTAGCAACCTCGAGTGTGAATTAAGACTACGCTGAGGTGATGAGCATCCCGTAACGACCTATAGTATAAACTTGCAATGCCCCGAATCTTTAGGACCCGAGTACACGACCAGTTTTCTGAAAACCCGAGTGTTAACCTTAAAGGATGGTCAAATTTGAGAATACACATTTTTTTTCTTTTATCAGAGTAAGCAGATGAGCATAGTGTGGACAAATCGATATAAAGGAAAATTTCATTATTATTCAAATGTACAAGAAACTGCCCATAATGACTTATACAAACCAATGTCTCTGAATTTAACAAGTACGAGATTTACAAGAATTTAATATATGAAGAATAGCAAAAAACATATAAATATAAGCCACAAGATCGCGCAGCTCCACCAAACAATTACGGCCATGCATCCCTGGCGATCGTACCCTGCTCCTCATCAAATCTGAACATGCATATCACTAAAGCCACCTGTACTACCTTTACGTTGTATATTTGATGGATGAGTGGCCAACTCAGTGTGAATTTCCCTCAAGATTACACACCACCACATTAGGTAAGCATAGTTATGAAACAAAGCATACAAAACAATACATGATACAGGTCTTATTAGATTCATGAATGCGTGAATGCAATCATCGCCCTGGGGATGCTCATCCGTGCGGACAGTGGGCCGTCACCCATGCAATCATCGAACCTGGGAAACATCAACCAGTCGGAATCATCGAACCTGGGAAACATCATCCAGTCGGAATAATGCGTGCCATATATGTATGATTAGCCAAGTCATTATTAGTCCATTTACAACCAGCCAATTTAGATGAGCTCAAAGGTCACTACGGGGAGCACATGGCCCAGCGTAGGCCGACAGCTCGGGCATAGGTCCCATACCACCATCCCCGGCTCATGAGACTACCATCTTAGGATGTTTAATGAACCCTGTCGACTAGTGGTCAATCATATTGCTGTATATGGGGCTTGCCATCGCATGGTTGCACAGTATAAAACATCAAACCCATATAAGGAAAATATCAAGTAAAACCACGTAGGGCGAATATTAAAATATGCCACGTAGGACGAATATCAAAACCATACGATGAAAACTATCATTAAAAACCATTGAGCACAACAACCCCGGGATGGTAGGCCCACATCAATGATCCATCTAGACCACCACCCAATAACCACCAAGTCGAAGGTCCATTACAATCACAACTAGTCAAGTTACATCCCAAGTATGGGTGTACATTCATATGTGGGAATTCCCCACTAATGTACCAGTTTAAAGTCCATAAGCAACACACAGATAATCTACAAGCATGAACGAATATACAGGATGGACATTAAGCAGGCAATACAGCAATTCAATTTCCACCAGCTAACACATGTGATTATAAGAGAGAGATATCAATTATGAATTTAAATAAAAACTATAACTTAGGCTAATGAGAAGATGGAAAGCTCAAGGGGAAGAATCATCACCTTATGTATCAAATCGCCAACTGATGTTGATAGGAAACGAGTGCACCCTTAGAATTGAATCCTACCATGGATTATGAAATTGCACATGAGATAAATGTTCTACCAAATTCCTACGGTCAAGATTTTTACAACCTAGGGTTTGGATTATTTTTTTATTTTTAGGGTTTTGGTATAGAATTAGGCTTCGTCCTAGGGTTTTAGTTATAGGATTTAGATTCTAGGATTTGGATGTTAGTTCATGTGAAATTAATTATCATGATAGTTTATAACTATAGCATAATTATTAATACTTATGATAAAATTACTATTAGCCAATCGTGGCAGTAATAATCATCATAATGATAGAAATCAATATACTTTTACCACCAATGACAATATCTAAGAATGGTGAGTAAAATCCTAATAACTACAGTTGTGGTTTTATCTATACTAGCTAGTACTAGTATGAGTAATCTATTTAGTGGCTAATCAAGTTTCTAATAAAATTACTATGATAATAGTAATAAGGATGGGAATTGTGAACCAAGATCCTTCTAGTTTAGTGTAACATTAATTGTCATATAAACTTACTAATTATAAAATCGTTATTAACATTAGTGTTATGATTTATATTAGCTACCATGGTAATAAAAATCATTACGATGGAAATTAATAATTAGAGTTATGATTGATGATGATTTTATCCATGACACTAATTTATATATTATAGTACTAATTATTACTCCTAGTCAATATCATTAAAATAACATTAGTTGTTACAACAGGTAGGAAATGATAGTGATTTATTAATAATAAAATAATTGATAATGAATATGAAAAGAAACGGAAATTCTCACCTAGATGACTCGGTTGAATCGGGTTGACTCGGCTCAACAACCACCGCATTCTCCATTCTCTTATCCTCTCTTCTCCTTAGGTGAACCAGAAAAAGAACCCAGATCCAACTAGATTTCAACACCACGGGACTCAGCGAGTCGACTCAGTTAGAGCCGAGCGAGTTGACTCGAGGTGTCTCTCTCCCTCTCAAGTTTTTCTCTCTTTTCTCTCACTCTTTCCTACTTTCTTTCTCCCTTTCTTTCCTTGCTGGAAACCCGACTAAACTAGGCCCTATCTGACCCAGTCAGACTCGGCAACGAGTCAACCATTGACTTGGGCCCAAACTGTGTTGACTCGGCTTGGCTAGGCCAGCCGCACACCCCTCTCTATTTCTCTTTTTCTTTCTTCTTCTCCTTTCTTCTTCCTCTCTCTTTCTTCTTCTCCCTGCTGGGATGTCCAGCAGTGAGTCCAGGTGGACTAAACCCAGCCCGACTCGGTCCAGCCTCGACTCGGTTCGAGCCAGCAACGAGGTGCAGCTGCACCACGTCAACCCTCTCTCTCCCTTCTTCCTTCTCATTCTTCTCCCTTCTTCTTTCTTCTATTTCGTTCGTTGGAGCTCTTGCAAGGCCTGGAGTAGACCCGAACCAACAGAGTCAGTCCGACTCGGCCTGAGCTCGAGTGGGAGTGCGGCAGCGACACCCACCTCCATCGTTTTCCTTCTCCCTCTCCCTTCCTTCTTTTCCCTGATTCTTCTATTTTTTTTTTCATTTCTTTTCTCCTTGATTAGGCTAGGGGACTCAGGAAGGTCTGAACGAACCCAGATTCGCACGGCTGAAGTGAGGCGTGGCTTGACAGCAACAAGGAAGAAGTTCCGCCGTTAATGGCGGTTTCTAAACGATGGCATTTCTCTTCAATCTGTCCCTTTAAGAAGGTTTGCATAGGTCTTAGGAATCTTATAGGTGAGGTTTTTTGAAGCTTGAGAGGGATTTGGGCGGTGGGTTCGGATGGAGGAAGATACAGCGTTTTTCTCCTTCCAGCCGCAAGGAAGTGGAGATGCAACTTAAGAGAGTCGTTCTCTCTCTCTTGTAGGGTTCTTCCAACGATCCTAGACCGTCAGATGGGACTAAAAGGGCTGGGATCTAATCCCGATTTCTGTTTTCCTGGAAAACAGCAAGCAGGTAGGTGGTTTTGGCGTCAGTTCTCCAGAGAGAACCCTAACTCTCGTGAACTGAAATGGATGGCTAAGATTTTCCACAGATGGACGGCTAGGATGGTCAGGTGCAGAAGGGCGCGGATCGCCCTCGTGGCAAGGAGAAACAGTTTCCATTTTTGGAAACAAGTGTTTGTAGGGCTCTTTTGCGCTGCCGCTTGTGTGCACGTACTGTCGGACCTACATGTGGGATTCATCAGGTTTTGGTCGAGGCCTATCTGTGCACAGGATGGACAGTTCAGATCGTCCATTTGATCTGAGACGGTGGCCAACTGCATGCCTCAAACGGACGTCGTCCGTTGGCAGAACGCAGAGAGAGAGAGAGATGTCTCTCCAGTTCAAGTAAACGCGGGTCAGCCCGCTGCTGACCGGGTTGGCATGCACGGCGCACGGCGGGCGTGCACCAGCTGTGCACACGCACCCCATTAAGTGGGGTCCATCGTGATGTTTATGATAAATCCACTCCGTCCACTTTCTTCGTCAGATCACGCTGAGGCCCAGACAAAATAATGGGCCAGATCCTAAATTCAGGCGGGCCATACAAATCAATCTCAAGTCCTAATGGCAGTTTTTTGTCCATCTAACGGTCGGATGATCCCGAATTCGAATGTCAACGGTTAAAAGATATAAATGGACCATATGAAAGGCTTTCATCATATATAACTAACCAGTACGAATATTAATATATTTTTTTTATTATTTTTGTGTATTAGAATATTTAAAATCTCATATTCATATGCAAATAAAATTTTAAATATTATCATACTACTATATCCATGCTATTGATCACATATTTATATGATTTGTAATATACAATACCATATGATACATATATATATGAATTAAAATTTTACAATATCATGTTTAGATTCACATTGTTAAATAATATAAATTTTAAAACATTTAATGATTTTGTATACATATTTATGACAGATATTTCAATACGACATTAGCATTTATAATTCAATTACATACAGTAAAATTATTATCCATAATGCTTGGTTAGTATAATATTATTATCATACTATTCTATGTACATTAAATATATAGGTGTCACCCTATTGTAATACATTTTCATATATTTCTATATGATAATTAAATTACCAAAATCCATTTATAATTTTTTTGATCTATGTTTGTGTAACACTTATATGTAATAAATAAATAAATAAAGATGATTATATAGTTATTAAATATCACAGGATGGTTTGATTCGCCTATTGAGGTAATTGAAGTCCTAGCGATGGGTTGCGTTATACTTAGGCCGGACTTGTATTTATGTTAAGTTTGGTTATACGGTAACACCAGAGTACTGAAAAGTACGGGGTGTTACAAAACTCGCGAACTTGCTTATCGTATGTGATTAACTAGGATTGACGACCCTAGATGGATCATTGTTTGGGTCGATGATAGAAAGGGAGGTACCTTAGCTTCCCGAATCTGCTGTATGAATAGATCTAATTAAGAACTTGGCTAATCACGCACATACACCGCATTGCATGTGCTTTTGGCGTTGGAGTTGAGCACAGCGGGAGTGTTGCATGCGCGATCGTGAGATGATGTCGCAGAGGGAGTGCAGGTGAGGGCATACATCATTATCGCATCCCATCCTTACATTAACAAGAGTACCTAGGACATGATTGTTGTACTACTTTATCATTACTGCTTGATTGAATTGATAACATGTTAACCTTTGCCTTATAGCTCCACTGATTTGATCACTCACTCCCACTTTGGGACGGTGTTTTAAAACACCAACCAGACTCTGTTGTAGTTTTAGGTGATGTCAAGGCTTTCGAGATGGAGCCTGATTTCTATGACGACGAGGAGGAGTTCTCCTACATGCAACTCTCTAGCGGGTCTATGTAGACCTGGATTTGTGTATCGGGGCTACAGGGATATGAATTAGATTACACATACACACTTTATTATTTTATAGATTTTGAAACAATACATGCAATTATTTGACCTGGTAACATGTTCATACTCAAAAGACTTATAATCACTTATATGCTTTATATACTTATCACAGTCTTCCACTTGCAAAATTTAATTGTCTCTGGAGTATGATACATTAATTTAGTATAATCTCATTCATGTTTAATACACTAATATGGACAACATAAAATCATCATTATCTATGTTATATAAGTGATGCATTGGAACTCGGGAGCTGAGCTTCTGCTTGACCCCCGATTTTCAGGGAGTAACAAGTTGGTATCAGAGCATGATTTGGATTAAACTGGACCTGTGTTATGGTAACACGATGCACACTGACGTACTTTGACTTACAAGGGAGCGATGAAACGTAGAAACAGTTATAGGATCCCAAGTTTCGCCCGTCGGTGATCATATGACCGTTGAAGCGAAACTGACTGTTGAAATCGGACCCGTGGGCATTTGTGATCATGCAAGATGGCCCCGAACCTTTTCCAGACCGTCAATCAACGGGTTTAGACCATAATTCGATGTATTCCACACTCATATAACCCGAAGAGCGTGCATATACTCAAGATGGAACCCGAAACCGCTTCAAACGGACTCAGGGGGGCTAAACAACGCAAATCTGGGGGGACCAAAGTGGTCCCCGCACACATACGGTACCCCGGGGGATACTGTCGCCCCTAGGGTGATGTCATTGCCCTTGCTCCAGGGGACCGCGATGGCATGGCGCCACCCTCGAGGCCTCGCGGTCCGGTTCGTCCGGGCCTGTCGGGCCACAGTGGGCCGGTCGGGTGGGCACTTGTACACACTTGTGGGGACCACAAAATCATGTGAGGACCCCTATAACATCCCCATTTGCTTCATTTCCCCCTCTTACACCCCTCCAAGCTTTCTAAATCTCCCAAAACCCCATTTTTCTCTCTCAAATTCTCCCTCCATTCTCAAATCTTCTTCTTCTTCATCACTACATACCCACCTCTCACCATTCCTTTCAAAACCATCTACTGTCTCCCACATTTCCTTTCATTTGAGCACATAAACCTTCTTTGGTGTCTCAAAAACCTCAAGGTCCAACAACTCATCCTATCCCTCCATCCTATTTCACTCTCATAGCTCTTTTCGAGCTCGTGGCAACCATATTTTCACTTTCCACACTTCTTTCTCTCATGGGAAAGAAGAGGGCTTCCACGGATGAAGTCGGGCCTAGGTGCCCTACCCGTTCAAGGAGGCAGAAAGGCACCAAGGCTAGTATAAGCGCAGATTGGGAGCTAAGGACGAAGGGGAAACTCGATCCCCAACTTCTTCCCGAAAGAGCTTTACTAGCGGATATGGCACATGGAAGATTTCAAAGTCGTAGGGTTCTCTTTGAAGCACACGTGAATGAGAAACTATTTGGGCTTTATCCGGTGATGGATCTCCTGTCGGACGCTGAGTAGAGTCCCATAATTGAGGACAAGTCCCGTGTGAATGAGGGCACTGTCCGAGCCTTTTACGCCCATATACGAGAGCCACTACTAGAGCCTCTATAGTTCTTCATCCCCGTGAGAAGGCAAGAAGCCATTGTCAATGTGGACTTGATAGCCCGAATCATGGGGATGCCACATGGAGAGGTTCATGCTGACGAGAAGAGCCTCAGGAGTATGCATGAAAGAGATTGACGTACACGATTTCTTTATGGCAGACTGGTCCACTGGAATCGAGGAAACTGCCTCCCAGCGACCAAGATGACTCACGACTTCTGCCTACTCCACCACATCTTCACGTATAACGTGTATCCCAGGTGGAGCAATCGCAACAAATGCACGTGGTTGATGGTAGACTTCATATACCGAGCTGGGTAAGGAGACAAGCTGTGCTTGCATACGTACATACTACTACAGATAGTTCAGACCGCACGCTCTCCTAGGACTGACATTTTACTCCCATTCGGCCGACTTATATGCAAGCTTGCGCGTGAATTCAGCTACAGACTTGGTTCAGAAAGGCTTGCACCGATCCATTTTATCAATGACACTACTCTCAACAATATGAATATTAGGTCATGACAACGTCAAGCCCGACTCGATGAGAGTGAGAATAAGATGGAAAGTGAAGAGAAAGAGAGCAATGAAGAAGGCGGAGATGAAATAGAGGAAGGAAGCGAGGAAGAGGAAGAAGAGGAGGCCCAAGACTCTGATGGGGGCTCTCCTCCTGCTACACATAAGCCCCACTATGATCGGGCTGCCTTAGAAGCCCGTTTAGCTCAGATCGAGGAGGGTCAAGTCACCATGCAACAAGAGGTCAGTGAGACCTGGGCCAAGCTTAAAGAGGGTCAGGCCTTCATGAAACGAAAATTCAAGAAGGTGTCTCGCACCTTGGAGGTTATCCTGTGCTGTATGCAAGACAAGGGTGCCCCTCAACTATCACCAGGCTCAGACGACTAGTCGCATGTTGTAGCCGTCATTGGGTCTTTTATTTTCGTGTTTTTCTTGCTTTCTATGTTACAGCCTTGATAGGCTTAGCAGTAGGGTAGAGTTGTGGTGTGTTTTGGTGTTTAAAGCTTTGGTAGATTAGCTCACATGCATCTTTTGTCATGATTCATGTAAAACTATATCTCATGCATTGTAACAAATTTTAGTAAATGAAATGCATGAAGCTTCTTTTGAGTTGGAATGTAAATGATGTTTGGATGAGTGTATGTTCTTATGCTAAGTCTTACATGGGTTGCACCTATGTTGTATATAGGAAATTCCACCTAAGAGCACTCGAAGCACGGCACGTCTTACACTTGGCGAATCAGTGACGGGGCACCTCCCTTCAGCGATAGCCATACGGACACCAGTTTGGGCCCAGATCATGAGACTATGCCGGATTCACAGCCAGCCACTGGCCCCACTAATGGGCCAACACCTGTTGCACCACCGATTCCTGAGCCAAACTGTGCGTCTACTTCAACGCCTCAATGCCTCAGGCGGCTCCTCCTCCTGATAGGTTGGAGCAGATGATGATCTTGATGTAGCAGCAGCAACAGCAACAGCAATAGTTTTTGGCCATCATAGCAGGGGCCCTTGCCCAAAATATGAGTGTGGTTCCGCCTGCATCACCTGTGCACCCTGTTGGGAACATGAATGTCAGCGGCTTGTTTGGGAGATTTCAACGCTTTCGACCTCTTACATTTGCGGGTACTCACAGACCCGATGAGGCCGAGTATTGGCTTGACCGCATCTCTAAGATGCTGAAGTCGCTGCACTGCACTGAGGTGGAGCAGGTAGAGTTGGTCACCTACGTGTTTGAGAAGGAGGCCAGTCTCTAGTGGGACAGCGTCCTTAGGACTATGGCTGCTGGTTATGTATGGACATAGGAAGCTTTTGAGACACGCTTCCATAGAAAGTATTTCCCTCTCACCTACCGTAATGAGAAGGAGGGAGAGTTCCTTCGCCTCTGATAGGGAGGGATGACGGTGGCTGAGTATAAGAACCGCTTTACAGAGCTAGCCAAATACGCTCCTTTGATACTAGCGAATGAGCTGATGAAAATGCGACAATTTTCTGAGGGTTTGTGGCCCGATATCCACATGAAGATGTGTTGCACTAACATACCCAACTATGCTGAGCTAGTGAGCACGTCTCTACGAGCTGAGCAGGAAGAGGATAGACTATCACGTGCACGTGTACCCATGACTCCGAGGCCTCGACCAGATTTGCCGAGCAGACCATTCCTCGATAAGAGGCCACGTGCAAATTCTCCTACTCGACTTACGGCTCCATCGACAAAGCTGAGGCGACCTGATGTATGGTGCACCTACTACAAGAGGTCGGGCCATACTGACACTTATTGCTTCACCAGGATGAGGGACAACGGCTTCATGCTTCCTCAGAAGATTAACCGTCAGATGTCACTAGCTATCTCGGCTCCACCTCTACATTTTGTATTGTCAGTGCAACCTTCTTACAGGCCACCTGCACCTCACTTTAGGCCGCCTTAATGACCTATGGCACCACAGCCGAACCATTCTCAACAGGCTCGGGTGCACTCACTTACAGCTGAGGCATCTGAGACAGCAACTGCAGCACCACTGGCTTTTGAAGTCACGACACATATTCAAGGTACACCAGTCTTTTTATTGGTGGACACCGGATCCACTATCTCTATAATATCATGTGCAGCAGTCAAGCAACTGGGGTTGGAAACTAGTCCTATGGTTGGGTTGAGACTCCTTACCGCCACTGGGACTTTCTCAGATACTACCAAGATGTGTAAGGGTTGTTCGATAGACTTAGGGAGCAGAACAGTACTCGTCGACCTGATTATTGTCCTGCTATGTCATTACGATGTGATCCTTGGTATGGATTGGCTCACCGAGATAAAGGCAGAGATCAATTGTGATACTAGGGTGGTGACAGCCCATGGACCTGAGGGCATGACCTTTACATTCCCAGTTCAGGTCAGTTGGTACTACCGCATTAGTTATTATGCTACCTTACTAGAGAATGTTGATGGCCCGACGCTTGGGAACATGCTTGTAGTTCAGAATTTTGTGGACGTGTTCAGGAAGATACCTGGATTACCTCCTCAGTGCGAGATCGATTTTACCATTGATCTAGTGCCAAGTGCGATACCTATATCTCTACCGGCGTATAGCATGCCTCCATGTGAGATGGAGGAACTGAGAAAACACATCGATGATCTGTTAGATGTAGGCTTCATATGACCGAGTGTATCTCCTAGGGGAGCACCTGTGTTGTTTGTGAAGAAGAATGATGGATCACTGCGATTGTATATTGATTATCGCAAGTTAAATCAAGTGACGGTGAAGAACAAGTATCATTTGCCCAAGATAGATGATCAGTTCGACCAATTGAAGGGGACACAGTATTTCTCAAAGATCGACTTACAGTCAGGGTATCACCAGTTACGCGTCAGGGATGAGGACGTGCAGAAGACAACGTTCAGAACCAGCTTTAGGCACTACGAGTTCCTTGTGATATCGTTTGAACTCACAAACGCACTGGCCGTGTTCATAGACCTAATGAACAAGGTGTTTCAGCCGTATTTATACCGGTTCGTCATCGTGTTTATAGATGACATCTCGATATACTCCAAGAGCCGAGAGGATCACGAGGAGCACCTGCGGGCAGTCTTTGATACGCTCAGGAAGAATCAGTTGTTTGCTTAGTACAATAAGTGTGACTTCTAGAAAGAGGAAGTCAAGTTCCTGGGACATGTGGTGTCCAAGGAAGGAATAGTTGTGGACCTTACTAAGGTGACTGCAGTTCAGTACTGGGAGCAGCCCGGTTTGGTTACTAAAGTGAGGAGCTTCCTTGGTCTGGTAAGCTACTATCGTCGATTCATTAGGGACTTTTCCAAGATAGCCAGACCGTTGGCTAACTCAGAAGGACCTTAAATTTGCCAGGGATGAGAAGGCGGAAGAAGCCTTTAAAGAACTAAAGGACAAGTTGACATCCGCACCCATGCTAGTATTGTCAAAGTAAGGGGTCAAGTATACGATATACACCGATCCGTCTCGTATTGGTTTGGGTCATGTCCTTATACAAAAGGACAGGGTGGTTGCTTATGCATCGCGACAGTTGAGGAAACATGAGGAAAACTACCCTACGCACGACCTGGAGTTAGCGGTCGTCATCTTTGCATTAAAGCTCTGAAGACATTACCTCTATGGAGAGGAGTTCGAGCTCTTTTGCGACCACAAGAGCCTCAGATACATATTCACGTAGAGGGACCTGAATATGAGGCAGTGATGATGGATGGAAACCTTGAAGGACTTCAAGTTCAAGGTTTCCTACCATCCTGGCAAGGATAACCTTATGACAGACGCGTTAAGCCGCAAGAAGACTATAGCATTTGCGGCTCCGCTAATGATAGACGAGTGGAATATGGTAGAATTTGTGCGGGACTTTGATCAGAAGCTTACGGTAGAGGAGCTGTTCGAGAGCGTCGCACACGTTCGTGTGCAGCCACTCATTGATGATAGGATTATTGCGGCTCAGAAAGACGATGAGTTATTGGCAAGGATGAGAGAGCAGGTGAGAGGCAGTGAAGACTCGAAATGGAGAGTTGGTATGGATGGGGGTTTACGTTATCGTGGCCGCCCATGCATCCCAAATCTTCATGACTTGAGAAGGGAAGTTCTGCAGGCCGCCCATAATTCGAAGATGACAATACATCTGGTAGTACGAAGATGTATCAAGACATGAAGAGGTCGTACTAGTGGGACAACATGAAGGCCCACATAGCTGATTATGTGTCCCGTTATCTCACGTGTCAGCAGGTCAAAGCCGAGCATCGCTGACCTCCTGGACTGCTTCAGCCCATGCCCATAACAGAGTGAAAATGGGATTTCATTTCTATAGATTTCATCTCAGGGTTACCAAAGACGATGAAGGGACATGACTCCATTTGGGTGATTGTGGACCGATTGACAAAATCGGCTCATTTCCTCCCGATTAGAGTCTCAAACTTCATAGACGAGTTGATCAAGCTATACATCGAGGAGATAGTACGTCTGCATGGAGTGCCTATGGAGATCGTGTGGGACCGAGACACATGATTCATATCTATCTTTTGGACTAGTATCCAGGAAGCGATGGGTGTGAAATTGAAGTTCGGTACCGTGTTCCACCCACAGACTGACGGGCAAACGGAACAGGTGAATCAGGTGTTAAAGGATATGTTACGAGCTTGTGATAACTGTCTTCCTTATGTTGAGTTCGCCTATAATAACAGTTTTCAGGCGAGTATTAGTATGGCCCCCTATGAGGCACTATATGGGTGTCCGTGTCGAGCACTGCATTATTGGGCAGAGATTGGTGAGAAGAGTCTGATTGGCTCAAAGTTAGTACAGACGACCTCAGAGAAGATCGACATTATCAGGCGCCGACTTCTTGCAGCATAGAGCAGACAGAAGAGCTACGCCGATACGAGGCGGCGACCGCTAGAGTTTAAAGTTGGGGACCATGTATTCCTGAAAGTTTCGCCAATGAAGGGAGTCCTCCAGTTTGGAAAGAAAAGGAAGCTCACTCCAAGATTCATTGGCCCATTCCAGATACTAGATCGAGTGGGTGTGGTAGCGTACCGCCTTGCTTTGTCCATACTACTCGCAGGCGTGCACAACGTATTTCATGTATCGATGCTGAAAAAATACGTTCCTGATCCTTCCCACATTATCAAATGGGAGTAGGTACAGTTGA
This sequence comes from Magnolia officinalis, assembly GCA_021015155.1. Lineage (NCBI taxonomy): Eukaryota > Viridiplantae > Streptophyta > Magnoliopsida > Magnoliales > Magnoliaceae > Magnolia > Magnolia officinalis. Next base: position 67,628,539 of record JAJHSJ010000003.1, read on the forward strand.
GTGAGGAAGCTACTTATATACTGCGACCGACACGTATTCTAAACCAGAAGAAGCAGGTGCTGCGTAGTAAGGTTATCCCGCTTGTGAGGTACTGTGGACACACCACACTGAGGAAGAGGCTACTTGAAAAACAGAAGCCGATGTCCATAAGAACTACCCTCAGATTCTGGAGGAGTACGAAAAGGTACTAATTTCGAGGATGAAATTTTTCTTTAAGGGGGGTAGGTTGCAACGTCTCGAAAAAATCTGTACAAAGACCCAAGTACCATCTCAGGCAGAAATCACTAAGGATCGAATCCTTTAGAAATTAATTAAGTACTGAACTGAATTAATCGGTAGATTAACTTGAACTGCTTTCTATACGAACTGCAAGACCTAAAACCATTAGAATCGCTAACTCTACATTACCTAAAAACCTATGATCAATCTCAAAACCTGGTTGCTCTCGAGAATACATTGAAACTCCGTATCAAACCTGGACCGTACGTCAAAAGTCTTATTACAGCAAAACTATACTGTTATAACCGCCTTACTAGGTTTGACTACCATCGCAGGAATCAAGTCTGAATAGTGTCCAGAAATGCACAACTAGAGCCGTGAGTAAAGTGTGTAAAAAACACGAATATCTTTAGAAAATGAACTCAGATTTAAGTGATTTAGGTCATTCACTTACAGGCCAAATTTAAGTTTTCTTACCATTAGATTCTGACCCAACTACACCCTTGGATCAGAAAAATTTCTCTACACAGGTCAGTATACTTGTGGCCTTGATCGAGTGTCAATAACCGTTGAACTGAAACTGGTCCTCCACAGTCGATTTATAAATCCGATCGGACCGAAACTTTAACCTGGCATAGATCCATTGTCAGGGAACTTTCTTCGGACCGTACGCCGGAAATGGACCTCCAGATGAGATCTATTGACCCGAAACAGACGACATTTGGCTATAACCTAAGTATATCATGGCCATGGGGCCATTGACATCAGTTATGGGCCTATATAAGAGCCTTAACTCACCCCTCTCTCATTCCATACGAATTTCCTAACCCTATGAGAGAGAAGAGAGAAAAAAGAAGGAAAGAGTGAGGAGAAGAGAGAGATAGTGAGAAATCATTGATGGGATTCGATCCCACCACTCCACGTGCCAAATCATCCTACCTGTATCGCTATACCGGCGATTCCGACACCATTTTTAAGTAAGAAATCCTAACCCTAATCTGTTTTAGGTATCCAAGTAGATGAATCGATGAAATAGTTAACCTATTCCGTGATTCAGGTAGCCGTTGTGCCGTAGACAAAGGCATAGTGTTCGAACTGAGTTCGATACGCGTTTACCGTTGAAAGGTGCGGACTATAAATGTTTAGGTTATGGTTCTCAAGGCTTTCAATGTCAGTTAATGATTTATGACTGACTTGATTGCTATCACATATGCTAAGATACGATGTTTTTCGCGTATTACACATATATGTACTATGTTGATTATAATACAATCCATGTGTTTGTTGAAATGTTTGAATAAATATGGAATTTGGATTTGTGCTTGCCATGATTATTAATTGTAAGTACATGATTGTTGTATGTGTGACAACTCCTTTGTGAAAGGACTTGCCATAATATATGTTATAACTAATATATTACATGCATATTGATATGTGTAATCTAAGTGTTTGATGAAATGCCTGAACGAGAAAATGCTTGTTGAAATGTATTTAAAGAGGTTGTTGAGATAGGATTCTCAATCACCTTACCTATAGCTACAGTTTCCTTCATGTAACCTATCTTACTACTACGTTATTTATGGATGAAATGTCTATGTATGATAACATATGCTATGTGTTTGTCAAAATGCTCACATGAGATTTATATTTGAATTGTTTGTCACATGTTGTTTGACTATCACATATAAATGCTTATTGTGTTTGAATATGATTGGGACTACCGTGTAGTCCAGGCAATCGGTAATGATTCCCGAATTAGTGGTTGAGGTTGTTTTGCCACACAAGACACTTTCGATGAATCCGAGTCGTACGCTGTTTGTCGACAGTGGTTAGGCCACGCGGAGTGCTTACGCACTTCGTGTCGATTAATTCAACGTGCGCTCGTACTAGTCGAGCTTGTCCAAGTAACCCGATTGGCTTAATGTATATTCACCATGTATGGACGTTACTGCTTGAATCTAAGGTACCACTTACTAATGTAAGTGTAACGCCTCACCCAAGGGCACAATATTGTCCGCTTTAGCTGGCCCAGTGTCCACCTTCACAGTTTTGTTCTCGCAGGCGGAAGTGGTTAGTGAACCACCCGCAAAACGCGTTGTATCCTGCCCGTCCCACATCGGAAAGGGAGGGCCCGAGATCTTGGTCTATATGTGGGGGTTCTCACCTTAAGGATATAACGCGTTTTGCGGGTGGTTCGCTAACCGCTTCCGCCTGCGAGAACAAAACTGTGAAGGTGGACACTGGGCCAGCCAAAGCGGACAATATTGTGCCCTTGGGTGAGGCGTTACAAATGGTATCAGAGCGAGGGCACTCTATCTCCCGAGGGAGGGGTGTATAGTGCACCTATCCCACATTGGAAAGGGAATGCCTAAAGATCTGGGCTATATGTGAGGTTCTCACCTTAAGGATACAACGCGTTTTGCGGGTAGTTCGCTAACCGCTTCCACCTGCTAGAACAAAACCTTGAAGGTGGACACTGGGCCAGCCAAAGCGGACAATATTGTGCCCTTGGGTGAGGCGTTACAAAGGTGTGTAGTGCACCTATCCCACATCAGAAAGGGAATGCCTAAAGATCTAGGCTATATGTGAGGTTCTCACCTTAAGGATACAACGCGTTTTACGGGTGGTTCGCTAACCGCTTCCGCCTGCGAGAACAAAACCGTGAAGGTGGACACTGGGCCAGCCAAAGCGGACAATATTGTGCCCTTAATTGAGGCGTTACAAATGGTATCAAACTCATGATTATGTTGTACTTCATAACATGTTCAATTGATTGTATGATTTTATCTATGTAATGCATATGTTTAAATTCATGTTTATGTTGTATGATCCGTCATGGGTGATGGGGGAGTGGAGCAACGAGTGCGTGCAACAGCCCTGACAGCCCTAAACGGATAATATCAGATTTTGGTTGCATGATTTGAATCTTGATTCATTACTGCTTTAATTATCTGCAATTGAATGTGATTGGGGCTATGATTATAGTCTAGACAATCGGTAACGAAAATGAATATGTGGCTGAGTTTCATTTGCCACGTGAGGCGTGTTTGACGAACCCGAGTCGTACTTCGGTTGGCGATAGGTGTTGGCCACACGAAGTGCTTATGCGCTTCATATCGTTCAACTTGTTGTGCGCTCGAGTTAGCCGAGCTCGTCAAGCAACTCGATCTGTCTTATGTATGTTCACCATGTTTGGACGTTACTGCTTGAACCTAGGGTACCAAACTTACCAGTGAAATTCCGTTAACCATGGTACCTCGATCCGCTAAAACTCATGAGCTGGACATGGTGGTATGGGACACCGTAGTCGAGTCGTCGGCCTATGTTGGGGTTATGTGTCTTCCCATAGTGACCAGTGAGCAACCAGACTCGTGAGCCGATTATGGTGGTATAGGACACTATATTCGAGCTGTCGACACCTACGGCAAGAGCCGAATACGGTGAGACCTGTATTCATGCTGACGGGCGACGAGTCCTCCGTAGTGTCTTCGAGTATACTCTAAGGTCTGTGATTGTCGACGAGCCTTTCACAGCAACTAGAGCATGAGTTGAGCCGAGTACGGTGAGATCTGTATTCGAGCTGACGGCCAGCGATTGAGCCGAGTACGGTGAGACCTGTATTCGAGCTGACGGCCAGCAATTGAGCCGCATACGGTGAGATCTGTATCCGTGCTGACGGGTGACGAGCCCTTTTTGATGCCTTCACTATGCCTCTCAATCCATAATATCGTATGAGACTAACTAGAAGTGACAACCCTAAAATGGATCATGTTTGGGAATGATACAAGGGAGGTACCTTAGTTTTCCAATACCGCCGTTTTGAAATGGACTAATAATTACTCGGTAATCATGCTCATTATCGCACTGCATGTGCCTGGTAGATGTAGAGCACTGAGGGATGAACGCATTCGCGAACGTAAGATGATATCGCATAAGGGTGGTTTGGCAAGGGCATACATCATGTCATTTCATACTCGCATTAAATAAGAATAGTTAGAATTGTTTGATTGTACTGCTTTATCATTACTGCTTGACTGAATTGATAACATGTTAACCTATGCTTTATTGTTCCACTGAGTTGATCACTCACTCTCACGTTATGGGACGGTGTTGTACACACCAACCAGATTTGTTAAGTTTCAGGTGATAGCGATGCTTTTGAAGCAGAACCAGACTACTATGATGTGGAGGAGGAGTTCTCCTACTTGTAGCTCTCTGACAGGTTTATGAAGACCTATTATTATATTGACGGGGCTATGGTACTTGGGATAGAAGATATTACACTTACACATTTGGTATATTTTAGAAATGTACTTAAAATTTATTAACTTGGTAATGTTATCACACTCTAGAGACTCACCACAGTTTTTATATATTTTATATATCTATCACAGTCTTCCGCTTGCAATTTAACTGTCTCTGGAGTATGATATGTTGTTTTGGCTTAATCTCACTCATGTTTAATATACTAATGCAGACAACATTTAATCATCATTATCTATGTTGCATAAGTGATGTTCTGGAAACTCGGGTGTTGAGTTATGCTCGACCCCCGATTTTTCGGGATGTTACAGTAAGATTCGTTTCAACCTTGGTACGACGATCTGCTAAGACTTATAGCCGGACATGGTGGTATGGGACATCATGGTCGAGCTGTCAGCTTACGCTGGGGTGACGAGTCTCCCCGTAGTGTCTAGTGAGCAAACCAAACTCGTGAGCCAAATACGGTGGTATGAGACACTGTATTCGAGCTATCGGCCTACGCTAAGGTGACGAGCCTTTTTCGTAGTGACCTCGAGTATAAAATAGGCCTACGACCAGGTGACGAGCCTCTCGTAGCGACCTCAAGTGTGAATTTAGACTACGCTAAGGTGACAAGCCTCCCGTAGCGACCTATAGTATAAACTCGCGAACTTGTCTATCATATGTGATTAACTAGGATTAACGAGCCTAGATGGATCATTGTTTGGATCGATGATAAAAAGGGAGGTACCTAGCTTCTCGAATCTGCTGTATGAATAGATCTAATTAAGAACTTGGCTAATCACGCACATGTACCATATTGCATGTGCCCTTGGCGTTAGAGTTGAGCACAGCAGGAGTGTTGCATGTGCGACTGTGATATGATGTCGCAGAGGGAGTGCAGGCGAGGGCATACATCATTATTGCATTTCATCCTTGCATTAACAAGAGTACCTAGGACATGATTGTTGTACTGCTTTATCATTACTGCTTAATTGAATTGATAATATGTTAACCTTTGTCTTATAGCTCCACTGAGTTGATCACTCATTCCCACTCTGGGATGGTGTTTTAAAACACCAACCAGACTATGTTGTAGTTTCAGGTGATGTCGAGGCTTACGAAGCGGAACCTGATTTCTATGATGACGAGGAGGAGTTCTCTTACATGCAACTCTCTAGCGGGTCTACGTAGACCTGGAATTGCGTATCGGAGCTACAGGGATATGGATTAGATGACACTTACACACTTTATCATTTCGTAGATTTTGAAATAATACATGTAATTATTTGACCTGGTAACATGTTCATACTCAGGAGACTTACAATCACTTATATATTTTATATACCTATCACAATCTTCCACTTGCAAAATTTAATTGTCTCTGGAGTATAATACGTTGATTTAGTATAATCCCATTCATGTTTAATGCACTAATACGGACAACATAAAATCATCATTATCTATGTTGCATAAGTGATGCGTTGGAACTCGGGAGCTGAGCTTCTGCTCAACCCTCGATTTTCAGGGCGTTACGATTGGTATGACTGATAGTGTTCATGCCTTGCATCACATAAGCTTGGTACGGCTGATTGTATTTATGGACTTACCAGCATATTTCCGCATTACTCTGATATTGTATACTTGGCACTTGCCTTGCGCACACACTTACACCACCTTCTAAACTTTTGTAAGCTTATGCACAACCGTTGCATGCAGGTGTCATTGGATCGCAGCAACGCTGAGGCAGGAGCACGCAGTAGATTATTTTGGAGTTTTTGATCACCCTGCATTTCCCTTCCCGCTTTGTACTTAAAGTTTTTGATATAGTGGATATGTGGTGATGTTGTTTTGTAACTTGGTTATCCTTGTGGTTATGCTCCATTAAAAAAAAAAAAAAAAAAAAAAAAATCATACTGAAAATCCTCCTTGTAGGATTCCAGGATCGGAATCTGGCATACGAGTGTCGGGATCCGATAATGGGGCACTACGGAGGCTATCGGCGCCGGATTCGGCGATCGGGAATTTTGTAAGCCCGTTTTCCCAGTTTGGAGCGTGACAGAAATACTTCTCAACATTGAACTTCATGTTAGACGCTATTGATACCTTACTTTCTTATTCGATTTACTTCCTAGTGTTCGATCTGATACTACTTGCTTGAACTAGTGGAAGCACACAGAGTAGAATCAAGTAAAGTAATTACAATCGCACAAACAAACTCAACAAGAAGACAATCCAAATTTTACACAAAAAAATCTTTGCGGGAAAAAAAAATCATGGCATATAGCAACGAGTAATGCACCATGAAAATAATATTATAAGAGATAGTAGATTTTACCAATTCAATCTACCCTCAAATGTCCTTGAATCCCTGGTCATGCCCTTGAACCCTTTAAAACACCTTAAAATGCTCCAATCAACTCTAATCTTTATCATAATACCGATTACACCAGGTATATATAATACTTAATTGGTAAACGAAACAAATTGTGCACTCACGTAAAACCATGCGCACCTTCAATGGATCATTGGGTGGCATTGTTAGACATTAAGACCTATTGATCACATCCAAGTTCCTTCAATGCCATTAAGTAGCAACTTTCATCGAGATTGGAATTTTTTCAAAATTTCTCAACGTGATCAAATGGTCTATTAATTGTAAATACATGCCTGCTATGAACAAATTTAAGATATTACACAACAATCCTACTCCACTCCTCGCACCAGGTTGGATCAAGTGAGTAGAGATGGGAGAGTTTACGAATGGGCCATCTTCAACGCACGTGTTGTACGTATGATGAGTGAACCAGCTTTTGCGGGGTCCTTTTTTTAATAGCATCAGTTACATTGACCTTGTCTGCCCAATGAACAGACTGGATCTTGCACGCACAATGCATGGCACGTGTGGAGTATTAGATCTTGCACGCTTTTTCCATGTGCGTGTAGGTGCCTGTGTCGGAAGCTACAGCTACATATCATCTTCGTGGATCGCACTATGTCCGGTGAATAATTTTATATATAATTATATATATATATATATATATATATATATATATATATATATATATATATATATATATAGGTCCTAGCCACCAGAGAGTGGCCATGGAATGAAAAGCTAGAAAGGAATTAACGATTGTTATTCAACACAACTTGCATTGGTTGAAACATTACAACCGTCTGATATTTTCACTTTTTCAATGAATGTGGACCGCTTCTGGATTCTTCTATTAACCGTCCGTTAGTTAGATACCAATCAGAGGACTTTGATCGTTATTCACGAGATTTCTTTCAAGGGTCCCTCATCCAAGTGGTGGTCTACCGGATCATCGGTTTAGATTAACTAATCACAAGTCTCACCAGCATGATATCCTACGCATCAGCTAACTGTACGTTTACAGATGACGTTATCCGTATTTTTCTGCGAGTCTTCGGTCCGACTCCCAAGTCAATCTTCCTCGTTCACAGCAACAACGGTGTCAGGAAGATGATCCGCTACAGCGGGAAGAACTGTAGTAGGGTAGAGTCATCTCTCCTCCCGGATAACACCGTGTGGGGCTATAAATATATATATATATATATATATATATATATATTAATATATATATATATATATATATATATATATGAAAAGGTACAATGTGCTCCTGCTGACAATAAGCTCTCATGAGGTCGAGCTGTATGGGCCCCACCGTGATGTGTTTCGACCATCAGCACTTGCATTTGATGGGTACCCTTTAAATTATAGGATATCCTAAAAATCAGCCATATACGAAACTCAGGTGAGCTATACCATCTAAAATTATGTGAAGACACCGTTAAAACATATAAAAGTACTTGGTGGGGTCCACCTGAGTTTTGCATGCACCTGAAACTTGGTCTGAACCCTCATTCAAGTGGGACAAACATAATGGATGAGTTGGATTTACAAACCACATCTCGGTGGGCCCCTTTAAATGGTTATGAATGTTTTAATGGTGCACGGCCCCTCCCCACTTCTGTATGTGGTGTGGCCCACACAAGTCACGGATTGACTTGATTTTTGAGACCTAGGCCACGATGGAATGGTGCATCTGACTGATGCGGTAGATGTTTGAAACACATCGCGGTGGGGCCCACATAGCTCAACCTCATGGGGCGTTATGCCTTCGAGCTGATTTTAATGCCCCATGATGTCGAGCTATGTGGGCCCCACCGTGATGCGTTTCGAACATCTATTCCATCAGTCAGATGCACCATTCCATCATGGCCTAGGTCTCAAAAATCAAGTCAATCCGTGACTTGTGTGGGCCACACCACATACAGAAGTGGGGAGGGGCCGTGCGCCATTAAAACATTCATAACCATTTTTGAGGCCCCACCGAGATGTGGTTTGCAAATCCAGCCCATCCATTATTGTGTCCCACTTGAATGAGGGTTCAGACCAAGTTTCAGGGGCATGCAAAACTCAGGTGGACCCCACCAAGTGGTTTTATATGTTTTAACGGTGTCTTCACATAATTTTAGATGGTATGGCCCACCTGAGTTCCGTATACAGCTGATTTTTGGGATATCCCATAATTTAAAGGGAACCCATCAAATGCACGGTGTTGATGGTCGAAACACATCACGGTGGGGCCCACACAACTCTACCTCATGAGAGCTTATCGTGAGGTCGAGCGCATAGTACTTTTCACACACATATATATATATATATATATATATATATATATTATATATATATATATATATATATATCTATATATCCACCACCCGTCCATCTGTTTTCCCACTTCATTTTACTACGTGGCACCAAAAATCAATTATATCCAAATCTCAAATGGACCACACTATTGGAACAAAGGTGAATGAACATTAAAAGATTTATGTAGGACACAAAAGTTCTAATAATCTAAATATTTATACGTTTCCTTCGTCCAAGTCTGGTTGATCTTATCAACGGGTTGAATGGAAATGAAACAATACCGTGGGCATTATTGTAAGCCTTATGAAGTTTTTAATGGTGGGCATTCAGTCACCATTGTTTCTTGTGGTGTGGTCCACTTGAAATTTGGATCAAGTTAATTTTTGGGAAAACGTTCAAAATTGGGCTGGAAAAACTGATGGATGGTGTGGATATACAACACATGATTAAAATGAAGGAAAGGATTAGGGCCTGTTTGGCTAGGCAAATTGGAAGGGATTGAAAGATAGATCTTAGGAGTGGTCAGGCGTGCCAAACGAACATGGGATCCTGATCTCGGTATATAGCAATCCCATGGATCTTAGGGCCCGTTTGGTCGGGTGGATTGGAACGGCTTGATTGGTATTAGGGTGGATGGCGTGGATTTCTAGGTAATGATGGTGTTGTCAGTGGATTGTCTCGAGATCCATGGGATTGCTATATCCCGTCTGTTTGGCACGCTCGGCCAATCCGGGGATTAAACCTTTCCATCCCTCCCAATCCTACAAACCAAACACGTCCCAGGCAAATTTGAACGGATTAGGGTGGATTGGATGGGATTTAAAGGTAATGATGGTGATGTCAGCGGATTGTCTTATGATCCATGGGATTGGGATCAGATCACCAACTCTGTTTGGCACACCCAGCCAATCCCGGGATTTAACTTCCAATCCCTTCCAATACCATCCAATCCCTTCCAATCCGACCGGCCAAACGGGCCCTAAGACATCCACCGACATCACCATCATTACCTTTAGGGCCCGTTTGGTCGGGTGGAT
>JAJHSJ010000003.1:67638820-67936401 GCA_021015155.1 Magnolia officinalis
CATTGAGTTTTCAGATTTGATCGAGTTGGACCCAATCCGATCTGATCGGGACCGATGCCCAGCTCTAGAATGCACATCAACTGGGGATGCATATCCAATTGCCCAAGTGAATGGACTTTTCAAACAGTTAGTCCATTATGCAAGAGAATGGGCCTTTCAAACAGTCAGCTCATTCACTTGCAAGGTAGTGGGCTTTCAAATAGTCGGCTCACTTAGACATGAATGGGCCTTTCAAACAGTCAGCTCATTCATGCCTAGGGATGGGCCTTTCAAACAGTTAGCTCATCCCTAATATGGGAATGGACCTTCAACAGTCAATCCGTTCAGGCAAGAGAATGGGTATTCAAACAGTTAACTCCCTTTTTAATAAGGAGAATGGACCTTTTAAACAGTTGGTCCATTAAGCAAGAAAATGAACCTTTCAAACAGTCGGCTCATTCAACTTGCAAGAGAACGGGTCTTTCAAACAGTCGACCCCTCAAGTAAGATAGTGAGACTTTCAAACAGTCGGCTCACTAAGCAAGAATGAGCCTTTCAAACAGTCAGCTCATTCAAGCATGGGGATGGGCCTTTCAAACAGTTGGTTAATCCCTAGTAAGAGAATGAACCTTTCAAATAGTCAGTCCATTCAAAATGCAATTGCCATAAATGCATGATTAATCCTATCCATTATTATTCCAGTTTTCAAGCAGTCAACTTAGGAAAGCTCAAAGGACAACTATGGGGGGCTCGTCACCCAGCATAAGCTATAGCTCGATCATAGTGTCCCATTCGACAAATATCAAGCAGGAAAAAGCCACAATGCATAACAATCCATGGATGATAATCATGCCATCAATGTTTCATTTAATCCATCCATTAAAGTAGCCACTAGGTGAGGGCCATTATAATCACAATCAGTCAAGTTACATCCTAAGTCTGGGTGTAATATATAAGTGGGATTTTCCATTGATAGATGTAACAGTTCAAGTTTTTCAAGCAATCCATAAACAATCCATAAACATAAAGATACACAAGTACAACATATGAATATTCATACGAGCTAAGTGTTGAGCATATGATTAATAATCAGATTCAATATCTAACATAAGCTATCATGAATTAGAGATATTAATTATCAGTTGAAAAATGAACTATTACTTAAACTAACAAGGAAGAGGAAAGCTCAAGGGAAAAGATCATCACCTTATGAGTCGACTACCTTTTATCTTTTCTTTTCACTAACTATGAACTTATTCAACACTATTCGTTTACCTTGGCGAGTCAGCTTGGTGTCACTAGGTACGTTCAAGCCTGAGAGGAACAAGTTAGCTTTCTTAAAGAATGATCAACACTAGCTTATATAAGCGGTATTGAGGTCTCCCCATATATGGAAATGATTAGGTAAGAAGCGAATGACTCATTGAGTCAACTCAGTCAATTTGAACCTAGTCGAAAGAGCCACTTAAGGTCGTGTTACCAGTTGAAAAGACCCTCATGAAACAATCATAAATTCGAGTCAACTTATGTGACTCAAGGTGAGTAACTCGGTCAGTTCCAACAGCCTGACTCAACAACTCAGGTTCAGACCATCCCTACTAGACTAGTGTTGAGACTCAACCCCTACATGCAACTGTTGCAACTCCATCGGCCTACTCACCTTGCTGTCGGAAGCTAGACCGTGAATGGAGTTGGCCTAGCTTTGGAGGCCCTCTCGGTGTGAGCGGGGAGGTGTCACTCGAACTCAGTGTGTGCAACCCTGACATCTCTGATGAGTGCAGGGCCGGCCAAGCTGGTTTGGCGCAACACTCACACTAGTACCCCCGGCAGTTCCGGTAGATCCAACGGTTCCAACAGCTCCCGCTAGCGAGTCCAGAAGCTAGACTCGACTCTAAACCCAGCAACGCCTTACTGAACTTTGAAGTCTCTCACCCTCTCTCTCTCTCCCTCTCCTTCTTTCTCGCTGGTTTTCCTCTGTCACGGAGCCTTTGGTTCGCCTGACTCAACTCGCTTCAAGTTGCCCGAACAGACTCAGCTGACTTAGTAATGACAGCGAGTCCCATGGCGTCAGCGAGCCCATTCTCGCTCACTCTCTTTCTCTCTCTCTCCCTCTCTCTCTCTATCTCTCTCCTCCTTCTCTCTCTCTCTCCGAATTTCTTGGTGGGAATCTCGAGGAAATAAGGCCCTATTTATAGCCCTAGGGTTCGCTCACGACCGCTCCTATCCTTATAACGAATGATCATGATAGGTGGATGCGTCTCGAGCTTCCTCTCCCTCTCTCTATTTTGCATGGGAATGATCCATCACTGGGATGGATTTCTCATTACCATGGCCCATCGAATGAGTGTTTTTGATCTAGAAATGGGGCCCATTGCATTGCGGTGGGTTCTTCAGCTAAACGAGAGAGAGTGGGTTGCCGTCCATGACAGATTTTTATCGACAGTCCCTCTTGTCGACCCAATCCATTTGGAGGCACCGGATGGGTCCCATGATCATTGTGGGGTCCACTAATCTCATCCCTGATCGCCATCCAATCATCTCATGAGATTTTCCCCGCCGCGGCTCTTTTTCTCGCACGGACGGGTGATCCTTTCGAGGGAGCTGCTAGGGCCGTTGTTGCCCTAGTGTGGATGGTCGGAATTGCTTTTGGAACTTAGGTGGAAGGCTCAAATCGAGCCGGCGTGTTTTCCCGAAAAGGAAAACACCCGACCTCCTTTTGCCATTAGCGGGATGTCTCTCCTTTCTCGGTGCTGGAAGAAAGGCTAGGATTCGTAAGAGAGGGAGCACGCGGGATCTCCAGCGTGGCAGGGAGAAGAACGAATGGAAAATCCCTAGTCACACGCGGCTCCTCTCTGTTTGGGCCCACATCTGTTGCATGGAAGTGTGTGGATTGTGTGGTCCCGGTCAGATTCGTAATTTGATCCCAATGACCGATTCGGATCACTGTGGAGGGGCATGATGGTGGGCCACTGCCGTCATAGCGGACGACTCGTTCGAATCCCTTGTGGGCAGGAAGGAGGAAACCGAAAGAGGGAAGAATCCCTCCTTTTTTCGAGACTTAACGGGTCAAGGCAGGTTTGACCCGGGCCTTTGGTCCCATGCACTGCAGGTGCACGCTTACGGTGGTACACACCCAATCCATTGTGGGGCCACAACGGGATTGTATTGTCCAAATCTACTCTGTCCATTCTTCTTGGAGGTCATCACCAGGGCTTCTGATCACTGATCAGACGGATTTAAAGCTCAGGGGGTCCCATACCTAGTGATTTCACAATCAATTATTGATTCCCGCCAATCCGATGGTCAGATTTCTTCCAGATTTGATCATCACAATCAAAAAGGGTTCTAAAGGCCCAAGGACTATCCACACTGTGATTAGTAGTGGAATTAAGGCCCTTCTTGCTAATCAATGGATGGGTGACTCGATTTATAGATGCAGTTTACATCAAATGGTCAAATTTACTCCAAATCTAACCCACAATGAAACAAAAGGTTGCCTGACTTGTTTAAAGACAATGAATGGTAGTTTTAGGTGGTCAGATACTTAATCATTGTAAATAATGATGGATTATCTTGAAGATCAATGGATGGATGACTTATTATATGAATAAGGTTGTGCTAGACGGTTGAGATGGATAGATTGAGACTGTCGAATAATGACATGTAAGGTAAGTTACGTGTGTTCCCATACACATGTAAATTAAATTAGATCTCCATGGTGACACCTGAGTACTGAAAGTATGGGGTGTTACAATCTACCTCCCTTAAAAGAAATTTCGTCGTCCTCGAAATTCAGCACTCTACTATACAATCATTTTTTTCATGCCTCTAAGGATTCACCACTTTCCCTATGAAGAATGTTTGTAAGCGCAAGTGTTCACAATTGACTACTAAGACTGAGGTTGTGACAATCTAGCCCCTTAAAGAGAATCCCGCCGGTGTGAGATTCGATTATGCTCATCCAAATTTCCTTCAAACCATTTAAGATTAAGGGTTTGCTCATGATGACAATCCCACATCATCCAGAGGAAGAATAAAAGTTTATGTTCTCAGTGTACGAGTAGATGGTTGTTAGTAGTAGGTTTAAGCCTGATACATCGATCCTATGCTTGCGTAGAATAGATGACTTACTGTATCATTACCTAATCCTGGTAAATATCGATCTTCTGCCTGATCAGGGCATTGAGATCATTAGAATTTGCTAGGGTATGGAATTTGGATCAAACAACGCAACTTTGTTTACATATGGTTCCATCAACCTGTGATCTTGATTATTAGACTCCTAGGAAATATCATGTAACCTTTTTATTTCATAATACGAGTGCTTGAAATACAAGTGAAACAGCTCAAATGAGCATCATGCTTCCTGTGCACTCTGATACCTTAATGAACTATCTGAAATTTCAGGGCCATATTTCTACCTGAAAGTTTGAGTTTAAAATTTGCTAAATTTATCTGATTTCTTGAAGCTAGTCCCTACATGCTCAGTCTAAGGTTGAAAATCTACCCTAAATTTAATAATTTCGCCTCTAATCAATCCTAAGTGCTAAAAATTACGAGAGTATTGCCTTTAACTAAAGGGATGCATTAGGGTATTCCAATTATAATTCCTAGTATGGTTTCTTAAACTTTGGTAGTGCTAAAATTTGATCCAACGTACAATCCAATGGTTAAAGAATTTCCTACGATGCTTGAGTTTGTCTTGTTTGCTAGATATTGTGATGATGTTGTTTCTAACTAAGAAATTTTTGGAAAAGTTTAAATTCTAGATTTTTAAGGATTGTTCATCAGGAGTAAGTTCTCAGAATGCTCTTGATGATCTGTAACAACCCTAGTTTTAATGGTAGTTGCATGCGTTGGTACCTACAAAACCCCTCACAAGAAAGTAGCGAATAATTAGAAACATTGTGAAAAAGATATTCTCGTTCACAATATGGTCGGACCGTTGAATTTCGAGGACGAAATTCTCTTTAAGGAGGGTAGATTGTAACACCAGTACTTTCGGTGCTCGGGTATTAGCACAAATATTTAGCTTTTTAAGTCGTTCACTCACACTCTAATCGTTGAGAAAATTTTTATCCATGAATCAAATTAAATGATTGTCTAGTTATAAATTCCTACTTAGACAATTTTGAAGACATTTAAACTGGTGTAAAGTGATTTCGAACAATTTACATGTTGAACTCTTGATCTGACCATCAAAACTAGTTTTAGATTCATTTATATACTTTAAAGACTACTCTGGGCTTTAATGATCGAATCTGAGCAATTTAAACCGTTCAAACTCAAGATCATTCATTCAATCGAGTTACTAAATAGGACTACGAACCCTTATGACTATTGAAGGTTCAGATCAAAGGCAACCTGACACATCGGATCGATAAAATTTACAATTGAAAGACCATAATCAAGCATTATGACCCACCTGAATGTTGGATCACCCCATCTTTGATAGGATGGCCCAACATCACGATTCAAGACAAATGGTTGGAGGCGGATTTCATTAAACATCACAATGGACCCCACACAAGGGTGTGTGTGCACCAGGGATGGTGCACTCACACTACATCGAAACCACTAGCGTAGTAAAAATTGAGTTTACCCGTGCTTTCCAAAAGAAAGAGAGAAATTCTCTCCTTTTCCCTTTTTCTCGCCCGTGGGGCGTTTAAACACGAGCAGTAGCCACTGGCATTGTCCATGGCCCACCTCATTATCAACATGGGTCATCCAGACCGTCCATCATGTAAGGACATGAGTTTTAACCAAAACCCCATCCATATCTCGCGTGATAGCTCGTTCACTACACACAAACATGAGCGAAATTCATATGGACGTCGTTCGTAGGCGTGATCTTTGACCCACCATCTGAGATCATATCAACGATCTGAACTGTTCATCTTGTAGGGAAATCGAATCCGACTGCACCCTAAGTTGCTTCGTGTGAAGTTGTGCATGTGTACTCACCACACTTGACGTAAGAAGTGCTGCTGCGAACGATGGCTTCCGAAAGTGGAAATCTTTCGTACTGTTGTGCTAGCGTTCCACGCGGGATTTCTTCCCTAAATCCTGTCTGTCCACTCAAAAGAATCCTAGCCCTTGAAACTAGGTTGTTATAACAAGAAAGATAGAGGAGCCGCGGAAATAATCTTTCCGTTATGAAACGTGCTTCATCTCAACCATTCAAGAATTCTAGAAGCTCGTCAGAGTTCATCTGCTATGTCCGAGCTAGGGCGTCAGGAAGCCCTTTTGTATATGGTAAGGAGATTTTGGAAAGAACTGTTGGCCTGATAAATAGTGTGAGAAATAAGAAAATCTCATGCATCATTAAAAAACCCTCCTATTCTCCTAAAACATGGGCCCCACAGTGACCAGAGGGACTAATCCACGCCCTCCAGACATTGTGGACCGAAAGGTTAGCCCTTAAGCTGAAATCTATTATTATAATGGGCCGTCATCTTCCTCGTTAAACTTAAAGACCCATCTTCTCTAAATGGGTCCCATCTTTTGATCTAAGACATCCATTCAGTGACCTATGGTGCCTAAAAACCCATCTACAACAACTCTGATTGATGTCATGGTGACCCGTAACCAGAACTGTCATCTCAAACTCGATCGAATTGAGAAAATCTTCCCGTAACTAATCTGCTGATTAGTTAGCATGGAAGCATCCAGAAATAGGTTAATATAGCCTAAATAAGAGGCTGCCCTTTTAGGGCGACATGGCTGAAAATAGAAAGTAGAAAGAGAGTGAGAAAAATAGAAAAAGAGTGCGCCGTTCTTCCTTACTGCACTGAGTCGATCGACTCGGTTCGAGTTCTGCAAGATCAGGCCGAGTTCCGTGCCTCAAGTTCTTCTAGCAGAAAGAAAGAAGAAAGTAGAAAGCAAAAGAAGAAGGAAAGAAGGAGGAGATGCTAGGGAAATCGTTGGCCGATAAATTATCCACCATCGGGTTAAGTACCGATTTGACTTGGTCATCTATTCTGACGCCAGATTTCCAGCACATTGTTGTAGGATTGTCTATGCTAGCATCTATAAGGCAAGAGGAAGAAGAAGAAGAAACAATGTAGAAGGGAGAGAGGAGACCAGACACAGGTTTCACCACACCAAGTCTGGACCAAGTTCGGTCTATTTGGGTTGCTGCTACCGATGATGCAGGTTTGTACGTCTGGACTCCAGTCTAGGCCAATTTAAGCCATGTCTAGTCATGAGAAGATTAAGGAGAGAGGAGATCATTAATGTCGAGTTTTCTAGTGGGTCACAACCTCAAGTCAAGTTGAGTTGGGGTAATCG
Source organism: Magnolia officinalis (assembly GCA_021015155.1). Taxonomy (NCBI): domain Eukaryota; kingdom Viridiplantae; phylum Streptophyta; class Magnoliopsida; order Magnoliales; family Magnoliaceae; genus Magnolia; species Magnolia officinalis. The sequence continues at coordinate 67,646,090 of JAJHSJ010000003.1, forward strand.
GGCTTGGTCGTCAGACTTCAGGGCGAGTCTGGGTCGTTCAACCCATTTTTCTAACTGCCCAAACAAGTAGGGGACGGAGAGAGCTAGAGAGAGAGAGAGAGAGAGAGAGAGAGAGAGAGAGAGAGCGAGAGTCAAGATGAGTTGACTTGTGAGTCGACCCCAGTGTGTCAAGAATGAGTTGGGCCAGGTATAAGTCGAGTTTCACAACTAGGTGAGTCGAGTCTCAAATTTCTTCTATTATTCCTGTTAGTATTATGTTACTAATAATTATTATATATTATTAAAGTATTAGTTAAGGATTAGTATAATAATATTTCTAAAATAATAATATTATCATTATTATTTTTATTATGGCATTGTTAGTATGATTATTAGCATTAGTTCTTATTAGACTGTTGTTGGTACTTATTCTATTATTATTGTTAATTTTATATTACTTGCATCATTTATTAGACTGTTAGTTATGCTATATAATATAGGTATTATTGGTATATTAATATCAACTCGTGAATTATCATTATTAATATTATCATCCAATGCTTTTAATATGAATATTATTTTATTTATTGTACAAAAATTAGGATTTAAGTTCTAAAACCTAAGCTTAATTTAAGTTACATGATGAAACACTAAACTTGCATGATCTAAACCCTAAGCATTGATCCTAACGTGCAAGTTTAATAATATTGAAATCTAACCCCTCAAAATATTCTAATTTTGTTAGATTTTGATCATAGGGCGTGTATAATTAACTCTAGCATCATCGGGAGACAAATCAACTCTCGAAAGGTGAGGATCACCCTTCAAGCTTTTCTACATCTTGATAATTAGCTTGCTCATTCATCTTTGTTTATACTTTATTAATTGCTTAATGTAGTCCATTGCTCTTATTGATTTTGACTCTTTATGATGATTGATAAATGGATTTAAATTCAATATTTGAATATGTAGTAAGATCTAAATACATTTATTCTTATTTGAAATGAATGCTTTAGATATGCTTGTGATATATCGATATTATACCTGATTTAATTTGTTAATAATGATCACTTGATGGAATGATTGGAGGTCCTAGAACTGGTGGCCACTTTGCCTAATAAATTAAATGGAACATTTGAAGTGGACTTATCATCTTATGGATTGTTTGTTGTCTAAGTGACTTTTGGGATAATCCTTTTTATCACATCCTTAGGATGGATTGTTTGCCCTATGCAACTTGATGTAATATTTGCCCTATGTGGCTTTAATGAACCGTTTTCATATAACCTTGTGATGGTAAGTTCCACTTATAGAACTATAATTGGCCACTAGTTGAGTAGGTTACCTTTAAACATCCTATTTGTTAGTCTCAAGAGCCAGGGATGATGAAATGGGACACTATGCCTGAGTTGTAGGCCTATGCTGGGTGACAAACCCCCTATAGCGCCCTTTGAGCTTCTTAAAACGATTGTTTGAAATTGGAATAATAATGGTTGAGCTAATCATGCATCTTCATGGTATACAAACTTTACCAGGTGGTCGATACAAGACGCGGAGTTTTCTAGGCTCACAACGAGCTGTACCGTAGAGTATTTTACTTGGTGATCCTAAGTTTCGTTGCGTACATTCGACTACCATGGGTTGTCCTTTCACATGGACTTTTCTGGGTGTCTAGTTTTCTTTGGATGTATTATAGAATACTCTTCCAGGAAGCTAGCTTACCTTGGGTGTCCTCGTTGCATGGTCCTTTTCGGGTAGAGCTAGGTATCGGTCCAGATCGGATCGGATTAGGTCTAACTCGATCCGATCCGAAATCCCAATGGCTTGATCCGAACTCGATCCGATCCGATCCGAGGCCGAATCCAGGTCACCTGACTCGAACCGATCCGATGCATGGTTGGCCTGACCCGAACCGAGCCCGACTCGGTTAGGGAAACCGATGCATGGTTGGGTACGATTCGGATCGTATGAATTTAATCCAATTGTTTCATGTGGTGTGGTCTACTTCAGCTTTTAATATACTGCCTTTTTGTGCTAAAGGCCTAAAATAATATGTCAAAATGGATAAACGGCTTAGATAAAATATATACATCAAGGTAGGCCCCACATGGCTCTGAAAGAACATTCAGTCTACCGTATACAAGTTTTTATTGGACTTTTGAGTCTTGACGTGCAATGCACGAAATGCAGTGACTTGTTTTTCACGCAAGCACAGCTTGCACAAATCGACTTCTTTATCGACGTTAGTGAGTTCTGTGGGTCTGATCATGGGGTATGTGTTATATCAAAATCGTCCATCCATTTGGAGAGCTGGTCTTAAGGCTTGGGATGAAAAATAAGACAGATCTAACTATTAAGTTGTTCACTCCCCAAGTATAGGGTTGTGATGTAGTAATAACTCGGTAAGATCGAGGTCGAATCCACAGGGACTGGTCGTCACAATTCAAATTTACGATTCTCCTTAACTAATTCAACAAATAAAGGATCAAATTGCTAACACAAATTTATGGAAAATAACTATTGAGAATAGGGAAGAAAATTTAATCAGAGAAAGAGAACTAGGACTTTCGAATCCACCCCTAATTATCCTAACCCTTGTTTTGTCTGTTAATTCACCTTAAATTAGATTGATCCACTTATCTAGAAAAAGCACAATCTGTGTCCTTAATTGGGCATACAGATTGTCTAATTCCTTTAAGCGATGCCATGAATAACATATCCCATGTCCAAATCGGGCATATGGAATATGCAGTTCAGTAAAGCACCCTGTTTTTCTCTCCTCTACAGGAACCTGTTCATGATCAGATACAAGCACCTAGAATAATCATCCAGACCACATCCATCCATAGACTCAAAAGTTCATAGATGGAGAAATATAGAATTTAAACCAATCAAGCACATTAGAGAAAGAAACAACCAATCTGATTAAAGTAAAATCAACATATGAGAACAAGGATTATTCGAATTAGGGGCTTCATCTCAGCCCTAGATAAAGAGTTTAGAAATCCATAAATCTAGATAGGAAAATAAAAACATAAGTTTGAAATAACAAAACCATTTTCCTTCTTTTTCTTTCTTTCTTCTCTTTCTTTCTTTCTTACTTTCTTTCCTCCCTTGTTGTAGATCTGGAATTCTCTGGATCTGAATGCTCTTCCTCACGTTTTGCAACTCTTTTTATAGCTAATGGAGTGGCTGGAGTGGTGAAAATCGGATCTGGGAAGCTGTCGCACGCGCAGCGAAAGCTTTTTCGCAGCTAAGTTCGGGGCCTCGAAATACCACACTTTCCTCGTTCAAATTCCAACAAACACCGTCCCTTAGGACTTTCTTGGGTCCTCTACATGATGGACGGTTCAGATCTGCCATATGATCAAAGATGGTGGCCCACAATCGCCTAGAAACCGGATTTTCAAATTGTGCGAAACCTTTCGCACCCTTTCGCTGTCGTGATCGGTGAGCCCCACAGAGGTGTTTTCTGGAAAATCCACCCCGTCCATTAGATTCAGGACGAAATTTCAGTCAGGAATGGGTGGTTTTGAAGGTCTATTAGCACAGCCCACAGAAGAAATCACAAACAAACTCAGTTTTTAACGTCCCGGGGCAGTCCACTTTTGGCTTCTGTACCGCACACGTGTGTACGCATGGGAGTGGAATCTCAGCATGGTTTTGTAGTTCTCATGGCCCTCTACAAGATGGACGGATCAGATCTTCTGTACAGATGACGTACGGGGCCCACTAAATTTCGCAAAAACGGCCCAGCGGCGCCCGCTCGCTGACGCATTACGCGGACGTGGTTTCGCTGCGGAAGTGGTGGGGTCCACTGTGATGTTTTGTTAGGAAATCCACTCCGTCCATTGGATGGAGGGGAAAATTTCGGTCGGGAATATGCATCTTCCGCCTACTGTTGATGAGGCCCACATGATTTTCTGTTCCACCGTCCAACCGATGTTTGAACGGTTAGATTTCCATAATCGCTCTTTTTGGTAATTCGGCCACCTACACCTTGGTAACATCGACCTTAGAAAGGGAATGGACGGATTGGATTGTCCGTTTGACCAATAGGTGGGACCCACAACTCAAAACCGCGGTCGGCTTTGAGAAACGCTGTTTACGGAACTTTCCGTTTTTTTTCTTTTCTTCGAGAGGAAGTCGGTCAAGCCGACTTTGACCGTTTCGTGCGGTCCCGTGTGGCGCGGCTACACATATGGCCTGTGTACACTCAGCACTCAGTGGGGTCCACTGTAATGTTTGTGCGAAATCTGCACCGTCCATCTTTTTCCTCATATTATTTCACCCGCCAAAATCCAATTCGAGACAGTTCCAGATATCAGGTGGGCCTGAAATCAACGGTTTGCGAGCTGATTTGTCAGTTGGGACACTTCCATAGTGATCCGAGGGCTGAAACTTGATATGTACGGTTAATTTATTGCCCTCATCTCATGTATGGAGTTTTGAACTGATCGGATGGCGGGAACCATGTGATTTTGCATTCTGGACCAATTTCAGGCCTCTTAAACGTGCTTTCCTCCAGATCCCAGGCGTGTATATTCTTCACCATTGGTTTTCTGGAGTACATCTCGTGCTCTGGTAATTTTGGAGCGTCAAGTCTATGCTTTTAACATCATTTTGCTATACACGCTCCTAATTTCCTCCTGTAACAAAAACACGAGTAAAATCTGGCATTAAATATTATCATGTATGTAAAATCAAGTAATTACTGGGGTCTGATATGCAATATTCGACCCTGATCATAAGTGGACCACACAAATTATTTAATGGTGAAAATCATTCTCTGCTACTATTTGTGGTGTGGTCCAGATGATCTTTGGATATTATTCATTTTTTGGATAATGCTCTATAATGATCTTTAAAAATATATGAATGGTGTAGATATAATAAATACATCACTATGAGGCCCATATAACTTTGACATCCTTTGAACCATTCGTACAACTCGGAGCTCGAGGAGTGCCAGACACCAGTACCTGTACTGGAAATGGACTAGCTACTCTCCTTGCCACCAGCCAATGGCTGGTGGTCAATGCTCTGTGGGCCCCACCATGATGTATGTGTTTCATCCATGCCCTCCATCTATTTTTATAGATCATTTTATGTTATAAGAAAAAAAATAAGGTACATCGAAATCTCAACTGGACCACATTATAGGAAACAGTGTTGAAATACGTTGACCATTAAAAATGTTTTGGAGGCCATAAAAGTTTTTGATCAAGCTAATATTTATTGTTTCCCTTCATCTAGGTCCTTATGACCTAATCAACAGATTAGATGTCAAATAAACAGTACAGTGGGCCTTAGGAGGATTATAATGGTGGATATCCAATCATTATTGTTTTCCTGTGGTGTGGTCCACCTGAGATTTATATCCTTATCATTTTTTTATATAAAGCCCTAAAATGATTTGTAAAATGGATGAACGGAATGGATGAAACACATACATCTCCGGATCGGGTCGGGTCGGATCGAATCGGATCGGATCGGTCCAGGTAGGTATGGATCCAAAACCGACCCGAAACGCTTTCAGATCTGGACTGTCCTACTCGATCCACACCGATCCAGGCCATCGAATCAGTTTGGATTGGGTCGGATCCATCGGATCGGGTCAGGATTGCCCGTCGGATCAGGTTGGATCTGGTCGGATCGGGTCAGGAACAGTTTCCAGATGGCTAGTTCTCCTTAGGTGACCTTTCGTCAGCTGGATATGCATCCCCAGGTCTGTGAGCATGTGCATGCATTCATGTATTTAAACAAGAAATTCTTTGTGAAATTTATTCAATATATTCGTGTCTGATAAACTCTGTCTTATTATTATGATGATTATTGTAAAATATACATTGTAAACTGTTCCTGATAACTATGCTTAATTATCTTGATGATATGACAAATCTTGGGCGATATACCTCACTGCGATAACCATTGATGCTATCAAACCATAATCAGTATGCAGGAGACGCAGAGGATGCGCATGCTGATGTTCAGGTGGAATAGGAGGAGCCAGACGATCTTGCGACTCCCTATTATTGATTTCATTTGTATTTAATTTGTACTGTCATGTTTTATAAAAACTTAAGACATTGTTTTTGTATAAGTTTTCGGGCAACCACTCGAATATTTGGTTATGTATATTTGAACTCTCTCTTATACTTGATTTGTTTCTATTCCGCTAAATGCCCACTCTGAAAAGAAAGAATTAAAAAAATGTACATGGAATTTGGGTATCTTTAAAGGTTAACACTCGGGATTTTTTTAAACGAGTATGTGCTTGGGTTTCGGGAACCGGGGTATTACATAATCTTAATTACATCATAGTGGGCATTTATTCATCCACATTACCCAAGTTTAGTTTCTACATTCAAATGACTAAAGTTAAAATTTTCAAAGGAGCAGCTCATTTCTAAGTCCTAAAGTTATCCAAACAATGTGCTAGGGAACCTAAAATTTTGAGTTCCTATATTCTCAATTTCCTAGCAATTCTAAGGAATTTCTACATAAGTTAAAGTCCAAAGGTCTAACCTAAAAATTTCAAAGAATCCTAAAGTTTGAGTTTTTATGTTCTCAACCTTCCCTAATTCCAAGGGAATTCCATATACATTTGAATGGTTATCCTAATAATTCCTAAGGGAACTTCAGTTTGAGTTTCTACATTCTCAATCATTCTTCCAAGTTTAAGGGAGATTCACCTAAGTTCAAATCTCGAATTTCAAACATCCTAACTTGAGACATTTACAATTTGTACAAGTTCATTTTCACAAGGCCTGGACTGTCTAAACACCGCTCTGATACCAATTGTAACGCCCTGGATTTTTGAAACCCTAGTGTTAACCTTTAAGGATAGTCAAATTTCAGATATATATGTTTTTCTTTCTTTTCTTTTCTCAGAGTTAATAGTTTAGTGAAAGATAGACAAATCAAACATAAAGGAAAATTTGCATTTACATTATATATGAGCGGCTGCCCAAATGACTTATACAAACCAATGTTTCTATGTTAACCATTACAAGAAATACATAGTTTAACACATGAGAAGTAATAAAATGCATATAAACTTGAGCCGCAAGATCGCGCAACTTCTATTGACAGATACAGCCATGTATCCCTGATAATTGTACCTTGCTCTTCATCAATCTGAACATGGATATTATTTAAACCAACTGTGTTACTTGTACGATTATATATTCAATGAATGAGTGACCAGCTCAATGTGAATTCCCCTTAAGATTACACATCACCGCATTAGTTAAGCATAATTTTTAAACAACAAGACATACAAAACATTTCATAATGCGATCTTGTTTAAGTGCATGGATGCGTGAATGCAAATCAACTGGGGATGCACATCCAGTTGGCCAAGTGAATGAACCTTTCAAACAGTCAGTTCATTCATGCAAGACAATGGGCCTTTCAAACAATCAGCTCATTCAACTTGCAAGGTAATGGGCCTTTCAAACAATCGGCTCACTTAGACATGAATGGGCCTTTCAAACTGTCAGCTCGTTCATGCCTGTGGATGGACCTTTCAACTGTCAGCTCGTTCATGCCTGTGGATGGGCCTTTCAAACTGTCAGCTCATCCCTAATAGGGGAATGGACCTTTCAAACAGTCAGCGCATCCCTAATAGGAGAATGGACCTTTCAAATAGTCAGTCCATTCAGGCAAGAGAATGGGTCTTTCAGACACTTAACCCGATTTTTAATAAGAGAATGGACCTTTCAAATAGTCAGTCCATTAAGCAAGAGAATGAACCTTTCAAACAGTCGGCTCATTCAACTTGCAAGGGAATGGGTCTTTCAAACAATCGCCCTGCTCACATAAGATAGTGGGCCTTTCAAATAGTCAGCTCACTTAAGCAAGAATGGGCCTTTCAAACAGTCAGCTCATTTAACTTGCAAGAGAATGGGTCTTTCAAACAGTCACCCTGCTCAAGTAAGATAGTAGGTCTTTCAAATAGTCAGCTCACTTAAGCAAAAATGGGCCTTTCAAACAGTCAGTCCATTCGCAAGTGCCATGAATGTATGATTAATCTCATCCATTATTATCCCAATTTGCAAGTAGTCAATTTAGGAAAGCTTAAAGGACACTATGGGGGGCTCGTCACCCAGCATAGGCTGGCAGCTCGGGTATAGTGTCTCATTCCACCATCCTCGGTTCATGAGACTCCATCATTAGGATGTTTAACGACACTCCCCTCAACTAGTGGTCAATCACAATCTATCAAGTGGAACTTGCCATCACATGGTCACATAAAATAATCCACCAATCCGCCTAAGGCAAATATGTAATAGTCAGGGCCGCAAGGGGCAAACATTAAGCAGGAAAAAGCCACATAGGCACAACAATCTATGGATGGTAAGCCCACATCACTATTTCATTTAATCCATCTATCAAAGTAGCCACTAGGTGAGGGTCCATTATAATCACAATCAGTCAAGTTACATCCCAAGTCTGGGTGTACATATATAAGTGAGGTTTTCCACTGATAGATGTAGTAGTTCAAGTTCTTCAAGCAATCCATAAACAATCCATAAGCATGAAAGATACACAAATACAACATATGGATATTCATACGAGGTAAGTGTTGAGCATATGATTGATAATCGGATTCAATATCCAACACAAGTTATCATGAATTAGAGATATTATTTATCAGTTGAAATAAAATGAACTATTACTTAAAATAACAATGAAGAGGAAAGATCAAGGGGAAAGATTCATCACCTTATGAGTCGACTACCTCTTATCTTTTCTTTTCACTAACTATGAACTTATTCAACACCTATTCGTTTGCCTTGGCAAGTCAGCTTGGTGCCACTAGGTATGTTTATGCCTGAGAGGAACAAGTTAGATTTCTTAAAGAATGATCAACATTAGCTTACTATAAGCGGTATTGACATCTCCCCATATCTGGAAATGATTAGGTAAGAAGTGAATTGACTCACTGAGTCAACTCAATCAATTTGGACGTGGTTGAAAGAGCCACCTAAGGTCGTGCTACTAGTTGAATAAGACCCTGAAACAATCATAAATTCGAGTCAGCTTATGTGACTCAAGGTGAGTCAACTCGGTCAGTTCCAATAGCCCGACTCAACAACTCAGGATTCAGACCATTCCTACTGGACTAGTGTTGAGACTCAGCCCCTAATGCAGCTGTTGCAACTTCATCAGCTTGGTCACCTTGTTGTCGGAAGCTAGACTATGAATGGAGCTAGCCTAGCTTTGGAGGCCCTCCCGGTGTGAGCGAGGAGGTGTCACACGAACTCAGCAGTGTAACCCCGACATATCTGATGAGTGCAGGGCCAGCCAAGCTGGTTTGGCGTTTCAGCGCTCACACTAGTACCCCCGGCAGTTCCAGCAATCCAACGACTGTAGCAGCTCCTACTGGCGAGTCTAGAAGCTAGATCGACCCTGAACCCAGCAACACCTTGTTGAACTCTGAGTTCTCTCACCCTCTCTCCTCTTTTTTTCTCTTCTCTCACTCACTCACTCTCTCTCTCTCTCTCTCTCTCTCTCTCTCTCTCTCTCTCTCCTCTCTTTCTCTCCCGGTTTTCCTCTGTCATGGAGCCTTTGGCTCGCCTAACTCAACTCGTTTCAAGTTGGCTGGACAGACTCAGCTAACTTAGTAATGGTAGCGAGTCCCACGGCGTCAGCGAGTCCGTTCTCGCTCTCTCTCTCTCTCTCTCTTTCCTCTCTCTTTCTTTCCTCCCTCTTTCTCTACTCTTGTTAATGTGTATGCATGTTATTGTGATATGATGCATGCCCTCACCATCCAACACTCCCACGAGTGACACCATGTAATGATCGCATATGCCCAACACTCCCTCAGTGCGACCTCGACTGCCGAGTCGCCAACCTAATTAATGCGATGTGGTCATGAACATGTTAGCCAAGTGTTGAGTTATATTTATTCATCCAACAGGTTGGGGAAACTGGGATACCCTAACGAAGTCAATGCCCTAACCTAATCGCAAGGCCCAGGCGGCCGCGGCAGCCTTGCACTTGCGATCCTTTATCCGTTTAGGTTCATCACTCCCAGAAAACGCATACGAAAGGCATCTTTGTAAAGAAGGCTTACTCGCGGTTACTACGATGAGGCTCATCACCCCAGCATAGGCAGACAACTCGAGCATAATGTCTTATTCCACCATTCCCGGTTCACGAGGCAGATTTGTACCCTGAATTGCTCGCATTCACTACGGGGGGGGGGCTCATCACCCCAGCGTAGGTCGATAGCTCGAGCATAGTGTCCCATTCTACCATGCCGGCTCCCAAGACTTGTGGATCACATTTTTGTTGTTACCAGTTGGTACTACATGGGCGTAAGGTGTCTCAGGTTCAAACAGAGGCGATCATACATGGTTAGCAGACATGGTTGGTCAGTTAGTGGGCCAATTTGTTCAATTCAGGCGAACTGCAGAATACTCGGCATTGGGTGCGAGCATCCCACATAGTCCAACTACTACCGGCTATTTATGTTCAACCTAAATTGTTCAGAATGGTCGTTGGGCGGCCTAACTAGTGAGGCTGCCCATACAAGTCTTGTAGTTTTGCTGGCTGACCCAGAAAAGGATTTAAATTGCCAACATTATAAAGAAGATCATGAACTGCTCTAGTTGTAGAAAATTCAGGCATGCATGTATATAAAGTTTAATTTGCTTAATATCACAAAGAAGATTATGAATTACTCCTAGTTGCAGAAAATTCAGGCATGTATGTAAATAACCGCAAACATTGACCCAATTTAAACGTATAGAAGACATGTAACACATTTCCCCCAAATTGCCACAGATTTGGGAATGAATCAAATTCAATTTCACATAATAAGAAGGGAGAACAAGGAAAAGGGCAACATTTTAATGACTTAGTCTTGTCTAGCATGGAATTGAGTATTAATTAATCTAAACATGCTAAGGCAGATTTGTAAAGAAATAATTGCCAATGGATTTCTTATAAATCAACATGCAAAGCAAATTTCACACATATAATCATTAATTTCAGTATAGTTTGGATAATTGGCCACCTAAGGATAATGGTCCACACATAGGAATGGTTTGATGGTTTGTAGAGCCGCTCCTAAGGCGTTGGTTCCACGGGTTGGTGTAATGGAGCCTTGTGCCAATAGAATTTGCATGTTAAAGTTCATGCAAGTGGTTTAGGACACTCAAAATTTGGAAGGGGCTGGACTGATTACCTTTCTATGGCTGGTGGGCTACTTTTACGGCGGCAGAGTCGTGGGCTCTGATGTGAGTTGAGGTAGGAGGGAGAATTTCTCAAAATTCACCTCCTTTAGAGCTCCCTCTCTCTCTATTCTCCCCACTCTCTCTCTCTCTTCTTTGCAGTAAAATTCGTATGGGAGTGAGGGAGTGAATTTCTTGGACTTATATAGTTTGAAATTTTCATCTAAATGGCCCTAGGAACTCTTATTCTAATATGCATGCCGCTAGTGGGTTGATTTTTAGTCCCTACGACCATTCTAGTGGTCCCCTGGCCCATCTGTGCCATGGGGCAAGTGCCACATTGTTTGATGAGAGATTGGTATGAATTTGGCGGGAAACGAATGAATGATCACTGATGTTTGATCAGGGCCCCAATTTTACAGATATGAGCAGGGAAATATCCCTGACTCATGGCCCAAGTTTGGTTGTATCTAACGGTCAGAAAACCACAACTTTGCGAAAGAACGGAAGGTCTATTTCACTTAAGTTTTCAGATTTCAGCCTAAGGGATTCACGCATTTCAAGTACTTGGATTCTGACATAAGTTGAGCATTTCTGGGCACTATCTTGGTTCCGCCACCGTCAATGAGCATCAAGCCCAATGAGACGGACATTATTCTATAATTTCGGAACTAGTGGGCCACTAATGAATGGTTTGGAGCTTGTTCGAATAATCGGGGCATTTTTTGAATGAATTGAGTATGAAGATTTCTTGGGCACAATTGTTAGGGTCTGGATTAACTAAGTTCACAGTGTGGCCTATTCGAAATTAGCAAAAATGGTGATTCAGTCATGATCACTTTAAACCGTTGGTTCTTAGGCTAAATGAGTAAATAAGTTAACTAGGTCCATTAGTTAAGATCTAGCCTGTAAGGCCCGTATCCTAGTCTGTACCGTTCCTTAGACTCTCTTGATCCTCCCCATCGAATTTCAGCAACTCATGACTTGTAGACAGCATTTATGCGTGAGCCTAAGTCGCATCCCGTAGATTTGAGTCGACTCAACTCGAGACTTGTACCTTAGCGACTGCACCGTCGCCACGGTTCCAACGTCGAGTCTCATGGACCAATGCGATACCCAGGCTAAGAACTGTGGGCCCGCGTATATCTCAAGGAAACGTCGCGCGTTGCGAATTTTGAGAGAATCTCTACCCATCTTTCACATCACTAGTCAAGTACAAATCCCATTACAAACTCATGCTTTCTTTCTCCACAAGACAAGCAATTCATCCCCTCTTAACCAAAGTCAACTCTCATGTCACTCCACCCATCACTCACACCCATCACTCTATCCCATCCCCTTTCTCTCTCATTTTCTCCACCTATCCCAAGCAACCCAAGGAGCCTAGGAGCTAAGCATCCTCCATCATCCTCCATCATCCTCCATCAAAGAAGAAGCCTAGGAGCTAAGCATCCCAAGGAGCCAAGAAGAAGATCCAATCGGTGGGTGAACCTTAGGTTTAGATGATGGTTTTGTTCATGGGACAAGTAGGGCCTACCGGTTGATGATAGGGATCCCACTTTGGGCCCTAGGTTGGTCAATGGCCCACCATGATGCATATATGAATTCTATGATGGGGCCATTCTCCATGGACTCCATCATGATGTTTATTTTGATTTCTATTTCAAGAAGGTCATCTAGACCTTGTATTTGTTGGTGGGAAAGGAATGTCCACTATGAATTTGATGGTTTGAGGGCCCACATTCGGTGGGACCCGATTGTCGTATGCATTATATTTTGCAAAGGGAGCTCATAGTGGCAGAGCTCCCTTCACCACTCGATTCTCTCTCTCTATCTCTCTCACTCTCACTCACTTTCTCTCTCCTTTTTTTCTGTTGATAACCCACCATCATGATGCATGAGTTTTATCTACGTTGTCCAAATCGAGGCCCACCTTGCTGCCATCGTCCAGGGCCACCTTGCTGCCATTTTTGGGCAAGCTTGGATGGTGGGGATAACAAGTATAATGGCCAGATTTTTAGCCGTGTGGACCCCCATCTGTGAGCCTCACCATGATATATTGTATCCTCGTCGTCCATCCAGTTTTTCTAGATCATTTTTGGGCAGGTGGGCCACCTTCTGCTGGACAGTCTGCTGTCCAGCAGCAGGCCCTGCTGTTGAAGGCAAAGACACAAATATCAGCCTTAATTCAAAAGGCTGGTGGGCCACACTAACGTGGACCCCACCTGGATTGATGTATTGCACCCACATCGTCCATCTGCAATGGTGCAGATTTGGTGTTTGAGGGTTGCACCAGTAGCAGCAGCACCGTCCAGACGGCTGACCTTCTGGATGACAGGGCAGACACAAATATCAGCTTGATTCAAATCAAGTGGGCCATGTGTACGTGGACCCCACCTGATGCATGCGTTCATCCATGCTGCCCACCGTCTAGCAAGGGACGGTGGAGCCCACATGCTGTATGTGTTTCATATCCACACCGTCCACTGTCCAGTCATGGACGGTGGGACCCACTGATGTAAGTGTTATATCCACAACGGTGGGACCCACTGATGTAAGTGTTATATCCACGTCGTCCACATCTTGACATGGGACCCCACCATGATTGTAAGACCCGTATCTTAGCCCATACCGTTTCATAGACTATCACAGTCCTCCCAGTTGAATTCTAGCGACCCGTGATCTGTTACCGACGTTTGCACGCGATCATGAGTCGTATCTTGCATTTCAGAGTTGGCTCGACCTAAGACTTATACCCTAGCGACCGCACCGTCATCGCGGTTCCGATGCCGTATCTCACACGCCGAGGCGATACTCAGGCCAGGAGATGTGGGCCCGCATCAGTTCGAGGAAAAATGCCGCGCATTTATAAAATCCAAGAGAACATCACATTAATCCCATCAATCAAGTACACATCACCTCATATGTCAAGTACATGCCCCATCCCCAAGCGACCCCTAAAGTCAACTTTCTCTTACAACCAAGTACACCCATCACTCACCCATCTCTCTCTCTTACAACCTCTCTCTCTCTCATCTTTCTCTCCCTCATTCTCTAAGAAACCCATGTCCAAGCTTCTATGAGAGAAGCTAGTGTGGCCCACCTTTCTACCTCCCATCTTCACCATCCAAGCTTCATCTCGACCGTTGAAATGCATTCCATGGGGCTCTAGGACGCATCGATGGAAGAAGAAGTCCAAGAAGAAGTCTAAGTGGGTGATTTTATGAATTTTCAGCCATTAATTATTGTGTATTTGAGGGCCCACTTGTGGTGGGATCCATCTTGATGTATGCCTTGTATCAAAGAGGAACCCATAGTGGCAGGGTCCCTCCCATCTCCACCGTTTTTTCTCTCTCCCTCCCTTTTTGTGGAGTGTGGCCCACCTGAACCAAATCGTTCGATCATGAGGCCCACTTGCTGCTGGATTTCGGCAGGCCCTGGATGAAGGGAATTACAAACATTAACTTGATTTGTGGACCCCACACGATGTACGTGTGAAATCCACACCGTCCAAGCCTTGAGGCCGTGTGATGTAGCTGTGAGGCCCACCCTGCACGTGTTACATGTGCAAGTGGTGGGATCCACTGATGTATGGATTTAAATCTACACCGTTCATCCAGATGCTAGACTCTTTCCTGGTTAACATTATTTTATATTATATATATACATATATATATATATATATATATATGATATATTATATACATATATGTATATGGTGGGCCCCATGTGGGACCCACCTGCTGTCAGATTGGCTAGGGTTTGATGATTCAGACCGTCCGTTTGTTTAAGGATGTGGGACCCCAGCAGCATAGCTACCGTTTGATGTCAGCAAGCTCTGAGGGTCCCATGTGAGGCATGTTCTTTATCTAAGCCATCCATATCTGGACGATACAGCTGTGCAGGGGCCACCGTGATGCATGTGTTTCATCAGCACCGTCCATCTGGACGGTGCCATGAACGGCCTCACCGTGATGTATGTTTTATATTCTAGGACATCCGTGTCTAGACAGTTCTGTGGGACCCCACCATGTTGTATGCATTTCATCCACACCGTCCACATATTTGGATGGTGCTAGACAATGTTTGGACGGTGTTGGACAATGTTTGGATGGTGTTGTCAAATGTTTGGACGGTACTGATTTACCTGAACAATGTATGGATGGTGTTGTCTAATGTTTGGACGGTACTGATTTACATGGACAGTGTTTGGACGGTGCTGCCCAATGTTTGGACAGTGCTGATTTACGTAGACAATGTTTTGGCAGTGCTGATCATCGTTAGTGGGCCATGTGCCCCATAGACAATGTTTTGGCAGCTAGAAGTGTGATAGCTTGTTCTTTGATACCACCACCACACATTGAAAGTATGATTGATAGGTAAATCCAATGGGAGATCTAAAACATAAGCATTGACAGTAATATTCTTTATTATTTTGGACAATCCTACATTGTGATGATTGAGTTCTTTGAGGATCCATGGAGTAACTAATAGGGATGAATATGAACCATAACCATATTGTCTTCCTCAAATTTAACAACATGACGTCTTGCTTCTACATGTCGCTTATAACTTTCATTACTTACAGCAGTATTGCATTGAACTTCATCATGCACCTACTGCATATGGTGGATGAAGTAATCAATTTCTGCATTTGGTTTCGACTCAATAGGTAGAGGAACCAAATCTATGACATGTTGGATATCCCATAGAAAAGGCAATTCCTCAGGAAGATCATTAGGAACAAAATCGTGGAAGTTATAAAGCATTGATTTGACTTCATTAGGAAGAGACTCATCCTGATTAGCATCTGGCTTCTGCACCTATTTTGTGACTAGAGCGATCATTACACATTTCTCCTTACTTCCTTCATATAACTTCCGCATTGTAAGAACACAGGAGTTAGAAAGAGCAGACAATGTTGATGATGGAGGTGTAGATGAAGGACATGATATAGGTTGCAATAGGCGAAGATATATATGTTAACCTCGTCATAGAAAGTATGATGTTAGATGTAACCCAAGCTCCCACTTGAGGCCCACCTTGATGTATTTTGTGTTCCATCCATCAGGCCCACTTTGATGTATTTTGTGGTCCATTTGAGAGGCCCACTTTGATATACTTGTGGCCCATCCGTGAGGCCCACCTTGATATATTTGTAGCCCATCTATGAGGCCTATTAGTGCAGTCCATTGATGCAGCCCACTTAATGTGTATAAGGCCCATTAGTGCAGCCCATTTGATGTATATGAGACCCATATAATGTGGCCCGACTTGACGTATTTGAGGCCCAATGTGATGTATTTATGGCCCATTGATGAGGCCCAATGTGATGTATTTATGGCCCATCGATGAGGGCCAACGTGATGTATTTATGGGTCATTTGATGAGGCCCGATTTCATGTATGAGAGGTCCATTGTTGTGGCCCATTGCGATGTATATTAGACCCGTGAGATGCGACCCATTTGATGTATATTAGGCCCATGTGAGTGGCCCATTATGATATATTCGAGGCCCATGGGACGTGGCCCATTATGATATATTTTCGGTCCATATGATGAGGCCCGACTTGATGTATATGTGGCCCGTGTAAGTGGCCCATTGCGATGTATATTAGGCCCTTCCGTGAGGCTATGGGCCCACTATATGTTTGGCTCTATATAGGCCACTCCTTGGGAGCAATGTTGGTTAAATGTCCACATTGATGGGCAATGATGGTTAAATGTCCTCATTGTGGCCTTCCCTTATGCCCTTTGATAGGCCAATTATCGATGTCAGTTATCGATACTGATTATGAGTATGTGACGGCATAGCATTATGATACATGCCCATATGCATCATCTGCATGTTTGTTATGAGATGTGGTTGGCCATTGCATATGTCATAGGACAGGTTGTTCATGGGACTCCCTGATAGGCGGAGTTGTCTCACATAAGCGCTCGGTATGTGTAGGATTAATGCATGATTGGACTGTGTGACTCATGCATCTCGCGTTGTGTGATTATGATTACCGTACGCCCTAGCGACATCAGGGCCGTAGCCTCTACAGGTATATCGTGGATGGCCATATGGGACACCAAAAATCTGTTTTACATAGGGTGCTATAGATATCCTTGGGCGAAAGTCTTAGAACCCTCTTGGTTCCAGAGGTTGCTCTAACATCTAAACCGAGTGGATGCATGAGCGCATGAGGGTCGTATACCATTAGGCCTTGTCTCCTACTATGTCGTAGTCGGTTGGAAGGGGGTGCTGCCTTACTTGCCCGAGAGGAGGGGGCAAAACTAGGCTTAGTTTGACCGGCTCGAGGAATGGGTCCGCTATCGACGAGTCGGGCCCGATATTGGCAGGAGGATATTGAGGTCTCTTCCACTCACCTTATTGGCGCGATGGGGCGGCAATCTGGTTTGGAATGTACTAGACCCCGGTGATTTTTCAGAGAGGAACCGTACTGATATGTGGACTTATTGAGTAGGAGTTGCATACTCATTCATTCATTCACTATCCACTCGGGCTGGTGGTGCGCAACTAATTGTTATGTACCTTTGTAATGGCCAGGATTTTGATTAGGCGTGCGACTAACCTGAGATCAGGAGTCTACTATATTGAGTCTGTCTATCCAAATTTAGGTATGGGACTGGTTTGCATAGAAGTCCCTTGTAATGGACCCCATAGCTTGCGATACTACGTACTATTATCCTGACTTCACTCCAGCTTGGTCATTTCATTCGCACCGCATATTGCATTGCATCCATAGCATTTAGCTTTTTGGTTTGCCATGTTTTTGTATTGATTTGGTCGTTAGCATTCATGCCTTGCATCGCATAGCCTTGATACGGCTAATGACACTCATGGACTTACCAGTATATTTCTGCTTACTCTGATATCATATGATTCATGATCTTACCAGTATATTTCTGCTTACTCTGATGATTCATGATCTTGTCAGTATTTTCGCTTATTCTGTTATTGTATGGTTTATGGCATTGTATTGCATACTTGGCGCTTACCTTGAGCACACACTTTCACTACCCTCTAAGCTTTTTATAAGCTTATGCACGATAGGGGCCTATTTGATTTTCGAATTACAAAGGTAATTACAGGTAAATGGGTAATAATTATTTACCCCCGTGTTTCCTGTTGATTTTCCAAGGTGATTTGACCGCCACCTTTCATTTGTAGCACTTGTCACATCACCCAATGAAAAAAAAGTTAAATTATGGGGCCCACCTTGATGTTTTTGTATTATCCACACCGTCCATCCCTTTAGCCAACTCATTTTAGGGCATGAGCCAAAAAAATATGTAGATCCAAAGATCAAGTGGACCACACTACTGGAAACAATGGGAATTGAACTCCTACCATTGAAAGCTTCTTGCAAACCCTGGAAGTTTTGGATCAAACTGATATTTTTGTTTCCACTTTATCCATGCCTGTGTGACCTTATTAACGGGTTGGATGATAAATAAACATCATTGTGGGCCCTAGGGAGAAAACAACTTTCAACCATTGACGTTTTAATGATCCCTGTTTCCTCAGGTGTGGTCCACTTAAGCTTTTTATTTTCATCAGTTTTGGGCTCATGCCTTAAAATGTATTTTTTTAAAGGATGGATGGTGTGGATAACTAATATATATCATGGTGGGGCCCACATATTTAAATCAGTAATACAAATGTTTGTATAGATGATTTTCAAAACATAATTACTGGCAACTTTCAAACAGGTGTAGTAAGTAATAGCCAGGTAATTCTGTGTATTTATCGGTGGAAATTGAAAATCAAACACCCCCTAGATGCGTGCAGGTGGTGGTAGGTTGCAGCAACATTGAGCTTGGAGCGTGCAGCGGACTCCTGGAGCTTTGATTTTGACATATGTATTTCCCTTTCAGCATTGTATTCAAATGTTTATATTAGTGGATATGTGATGATAATGTTGCCTTTGTGATTTGGGTATACTTGTGGTTATGTTTCTTATGAGATAAATGTACATTGGAAAATCCTCCTTATAGGATCCCAGGATCGGAACCTGGTGTATGGGCGCTGGGAGCTGAGAATGGGGTACTACGGAGGCTGTCGGTACCGAATTCGGCGATTAGGAATTTTGTAAGCCCAGTTTCTAAGTTTGGGGCGTGACATTGATGTTTGTGTTTCATCCAGACCGTCCAAGACAGTGGGGCCCTGACGTGATACATGTGTTGTATCAGCACCATCCATAGGACGATGGGATCCACCTTGATGAATGTATTCTATCCACACCGTCCAGCTGAGGACAGTGGGACCCACCTGCTATACATACAAGGCCCACCTACTATACATGTAGGGCCCACCTGCTGGACGTGTGGGACCCACCATGATGTTTATTATATCCAGACCGTCCATCACTTGGATGCACGGTTGGCCCTCGTAATGTATGTATTATATCTAACTGTCCATCTTGTAGGCCCACTGTGAGGCCCACTTGCCGATGTATAGGACCACCTGTTGTATGTGCAGGGCCCACTTGATGTATGTGAGGCCCATTATGGCCATGAATGAGGCCTATGGGTGAGGCCCATTATATATATGGGGCCCATTACGATGGTATGAGGCCCATTGTGATCTATATGAGGCCCATGTGATGAGGCCTATCGTGATGTATATGAGGCCCATGTGATGAGGCCTATTCTGATGTATGTGAGGCCCATGTGATGAGGCCTATTGTGATGTATATAAGGCTTATTGTGATGTATGAGGCCCATGTGATGAGGCCGATTGTGATGTAAGAGGCCTGTGTGTGAGGCCCATAGTTATGTGTAAGGCCCATGTGATGAGGCTCATTGTGATATATAAGGCCCGTGTGTGAGGCCAATTGTGATGTGTGAGGCCACCATGAAGTACGTATTATATACACACTATTCATCTGTTTGGTCAGGGCCTTGGGGTCACCATTGCTTCGTCGGGCCCACTATGATGCATACAACTCACTTGTTGTATATATGGGGACCATCTACATTGGAATGAGGCCCATTATATGTGTGAGGTCCATCGTGATTGTATGAGGCCCCTTGTGATTGTATGAGGCCTATTGTGATGTATGAGACCCACCATGATGTGTGTGTTGTATGTAAACTACCCATTCATTTATACGGGCCATCTCATGCAGGCCCACCATGATGTATGTCACGCCCCAAACTCGAAACCGAGCTCACAAAATTCCCGATCGCTGAATCTGGCGCTGACAGCCTCTGTAGTACCCCATTCTTAGTTCCCGGCCCCATATACCAGGTTCCGATCCTGGGATCCTACAAGGAGGATTTTCAACATGAATTTGTTTCATAATAAGCATAACCATAACATAACCCACAAACAATAACCAACAACATCACCACATATCCACTATAATCAAATTCTTTGAGTACAATGCATAAAGGAAATACAATAGCAATATCGAAAGCTCCAGAAGACAGTTGCACGCTCCAATCTCAATGCTGATGTGGCGCCCTAGCGTCACCTACACGCAACGATCGTGCATAAGCGTATAGAAAGCTTAAAGGGTGGTGTGAGTGTGTGTGCAAGATAAGTGTCAAGTATGCAATATCAAAGCAATGTGGAAACATGTTGGTAAGTCCATAAATGTTATCGGTCATACCAAGGCTATGCGATTCAAGGCCTACATGGCTAATATTATATGTGAGATGCAACTCAAGCATACCAATCCTCATCTGAATCTACATAATAATACAGCTCATCTTTGGAATATCACCGGGGTCTAATACACTCTACACCATATCGCCGCCCCAACTGGACACGCAACCATGCAAGTGAAAGAGACCTCACTACCCGCCTGACTAGTAGTCTGCCAATATCTACCTGGTATGTCGGTAGCGGACCCATTTACGAGTTGGTTGGACTCAACCTAGCATTGCCCCCTACCCTCTGGCGGGTAAGGTCACACCCCCTTCTAACCAACCATGACACAGTGGGAGACGCGGCCTAATGGTATTCGGCACTCGTGCACTCTTACCTCAACTCGGTCTCGACGTTGGAGTATCCTCTTGGTACCATAAGGGTTTGGGGACTTTCACCCAGGGATATTTATGGTGCCCTCATGCTTTAACAAGTATTCCGGTATCCAATCCTGCCATCCATGCTATACCTGCGGAGGCTACAGCCCTGATGTCGCTAGAGCGTACAGTAATCATAACACACAATACAAGATACATAAGTCACATCATCCAGTCATGCATCAATCTCGTGCGTACTACGCACTTATGTGGGGCCACTCTGTTAATCTCATAAACAATCTTGCCCAATGGCATATGCTATGATCAATCACTTCTCATAACAAGCATGCGAATGATGCGTATGGGTATGTGTCATAATGCTTTGCTAACACATACTCCATGATAATCAGCATATATATATGGCAGGGTCCATAGAAGGACAACAGATCCATAACATGAATGTTAGTCCTCAACTGTGGATATACCAAATCTGACATCGTAAATCCTATCATCTACAATAATGATATACTCTCCTCATGACAAGGATGGGCCTAGGGACAAGGAGTGGGCTTCCTCGCCCGTTCCGATACGTAGTAAATTAGTCTCCTCAATGAGCCCCATAGGCACAAGGTGGGCTCTATGACAGCAATAATGGAGGCCTAATGGTTTGGGGTAAGCCCAATGAGGTGGGTCATGTTAATATCAATGGGTGCCCAATGAATTGGGATAACCCACTAAGGTGAGATGGATCATACTAATAATAGTGGGGGCCCATCAATTTGGGTTAGCCCATTAGGGAGAGATGAGAATGGGCCTAACAATGGGCCATGGGGAGGATCATAATGTGGACATCTAACCACCATTGCTCCTACAATGTGACATTTAACCATCATTGCTCCCAAGGTTAGGCCCATTTAAAACCTATCCTATAATGGGGCCCTTAGGCCTTATTCTAGCTAGGAGATGGATGGGCATCATAATCATTATCACATACATCATAGTGGAATCACAATTCACAATTGGGCCTCATCACATCATAATGGGCCTCACACAAGGGCCACATATACATCATATCGGGCCTCACCACATGGGCCTCATATACATCACCATGGGCCTCATACAAGGGTCTTACATGCATCACATTGGGCCTCATCACATGGGCCTCACATACATCATATTGGGCCTCATCCTATGGGCCTTATATACATCACATTGAGCCTCATCATATGGGCCTTATATACATCACATTGGGACTCATCATATGGGCCTTATATACATCACATTGGGCCTCATCATATGGGCCTCATATACATCACATTGGGCCTCATTATATGGGCCTCATATACATCGCATTGGGCCTCATCATATGGGCCTCATATACATCGTAGTGAACCTTAAGGGGCAGCCCATGATTTGTAAAAATGGATGATCAACATGTGTAAGAAACACATCAAGGTGGGCCTCACAGGTCAGCCCTATGGTCCAGAAAAATAGATGGACAGTGTGCTTACAATACACACATTAAGGTTGGCCTTATGCATCACAAAAAATGGGCCTCATGAGGCAACCCATGGTCCAACCAAAATAGATGGGCAACAATGTAAATACATCAAAGTGGCCCTGCACAATGGGCCTTAACTGGATGGCCTGGATACACTATACACATCATGGTGGACCCCACCATCCTACCCATCTGGATGGTACAAATATACAACACATACACCATGTGGGCTCCATGTCTAGGGATGGACGGTGGAGATACAACACAAATATCAAGGTAGACCCCACCCCACACGTGCAGGGTGGGCCCCACATCCAGAAAACAAACGGACAACGTGGATACAAAACACATACATTGAGGGTGGGTCCCCACCGTCTAGTAGGCTGGACGGTGTGGATATACACATATACATCAAGGTAGGCCCCACCGTCCAGCCTATCTGGATGGTGGATGGGATGGATAAAACGCATGCATCATAGGTGGGTCCACACATGTGGCCCACCAGCTTTGAATAAAGCTGATATTTATGTTCTCCTTCGTCCAGGGGTGTTGGATAGTACCAATAGTGTTGGACCGTCCGGATAGCTGTTGGACGTCAGCAAGGTGGGCCCCACGGGCGGTCGGCATGGATAAAAATACATACATCATGCAAGGAGTCCACATGGGTGGGCCACCCATCCAGAAAATCAAGCTGATCCTTGTGTCTTTCCTCATCCAGATTGGCCCGAAAATGGGTGGCAAGGTGACCCCAAAAATCTGGATGTGTGGGCGTCCCATGTGTGGACAACAACATACATCAGGTGGGCCATCATGCAAAGGATCAAGAGAAAGAGGGAAAGAGAGAGAAGGAAAAATGTGTGATGGAGGGGCCCCGCCACTATGGGCTCCTCTAGGATCTACAACATACATCATACATTCATCAAGATGGGTCCCATGCATTAATGGCCCTACATAAAAAAATCTGAGGTGGGGATGCCATCCCTACCATAAAATCAAGGTCTAGGTGACCCATCAAGGCTACAGATTAAATTAAAACATCATAATGGAGAATGGCCCCATCATGGAGAATGGCCCCATCATGGATCATGCATGCAACAAGGATGGGCCATTGGCCACATCCAAGGGATCAAGTAGGATCTCCACTATTGATTGGTGGGTCGTACATGCTCCCATGCAATAAGAACCAAAGATCTAAGAAAGGAAAGAAAGATCTAGTCCTAAACATGCACCCACCTTGGATCTTCAACTTCTTCTTCCCTTATGCTCCAATGCTCCTATGAAGCTCTTTTAATGGTGGAGATGGGCTTTTGGTGGGGGAAATAGGTGGAAGAGGGCTAGATATGGAGATGGGTTAGGACGTCCCAAGCTCTCTAGTTGCAATAGAGGATGAGAAAATGAGGAAGAAAGAGGGAGGGAGAGAGATAAGAGAGAGATAGCTAGCTCTCTTAGTTAGGCAATGATTAGTTATAAGGTGATTATGACTTGTAAGGAAATGATGGATTTGTAAGAACATGGGGAAGAGATGCCATCATTACCTAGCAAGCATGGGGTGATGACATCACCCTCATGATAGCCTAGGGAATGGTGTCATTTAGGATAGGTGGGTCCCGCAACGTGCAGTCCACGGCTATAATAATGCGTGGGTCATATCTAATGATCTAAGCATCGCATTAATGCATGAGACGCAGCGTTGAAACCGCGGCGACGATGCGGTTGCAATGACATAGGTCTAGGGTTGAGTTGGCTCAGGTTTAAAGGATGCGACTTAAGGTTGCGCGTAAATACTAACTACAGGTCGCTGGTTGTCGAAATTCGACGGGAGGACCGCGGGATCCTACGAAACGGCGAGATACTAGGACACAGGCCTTACAATGTATGTAATACACACGCGGACCATCCGTCTTTCTAGATATTTGGAAGGTCAAGGGCCCCGTTGTGATTCCGATTCCAATTCCAAATGGATCGCACTTTAGGAAACAGTAGTGGTTAAATGTCCACCGTTGTAAACTTCCCTAGGGCCCATTGTCAAGCCCATTTCCACCCTTACCTTATTAGGATAACCCAAATCATTAGGTCCCCACCAATGTTAATAATACCCATTAGGCTAACCCAAACCGTTGGGCCCCCATTGATAATGGTGCTTCCCACCATCCTGTAGGATTATCCAAACCTTGGGGCCCACATTATGTTCATATTGGGCCTTCATAACAAGGAGTCCCACCTATATACATGTTCTGCCCAAGTTTAGTGACCATATCTAAGGCCCACTTAGATGTTGAGCGAGCTACCCAATCCACTTAAAAGGACACATCGTGTAATGACCCTCAAATTTTACCATAAATTTCAACTTGAAATAGAACCAACCACCTCACCATACTACACCATGAACAAACATAAAATTGGTAGCAAGATCCTAGTCATGAGAAGAACCCTATCTTGCCTTAAACACCCCGTGATTTCTATCTGACACAATTAAATAAAGTAACAGTCTAACAAAACTAACCAATACTCATCGACAAGGATAAACCTTCGATTACAATCCTTTACAAGAATGGGAGCGAGCTGACCTCTAGCCCAAGATGATTTATAAACTGAAAGGGGAATAGACAGCTCAGATCACATTCACAAGCAACCAGGATTCACCAGAACTCCAACTATGAGTGTTTAATGATCGTCCAAGACAAATGGACGATGTTGATCGACTTGGATCATGTCAGGGACCACTTTTGGAGTCATACAAGTGCACGGATGGTGTGTGCACGCGGTGCGCTGATCCACAGATCTGATCAAATGACCGTTGACCCGTGAAACTCTTGAATTTCAACCGACTCTCCCGCCCAGCGTCGTTTCAACGAGACCATCCATTTGACGGTGCAAACGGGCATTTTCCAAATAAGAGGACCAGATTGGGACCATCCATATGGCAGATAGGATCCCACCGACCACACTCATGAAGAGACTCAGGATTGAAAACCATCCGTCCACAAACCAGCATGCAGTATACGAAAATGCCGCTGACATAGATGGAGTGACCATGTATGCCACGCCTCCGACCAATCCGACCGTTAGATGGAGTGACCACGTAGATGGAGTGACGACGAACGATCGGACGGAAGCCACGTACGCAGAGAAGAGCCGGGTCAGACCTACGATTCCCAGAAATAGTGACCTACTTGTCGAAAAGCGGAAAAAGATCCTTCCCTATTAAGGGAAGGTGAATCTTAGTCATTCGTTGGCTTCTGGAGGTTTCTTCCAAGCTAATCTGGATCGTCCGTGTTAGGGCAGTTTAAAATCTCATAGCAACACCGAGATTTTGAGGAGAAATCGCGTGGCCATGAGACACCGCCTCTCCCGGATCAGTGTTGTAATCAGCGGCTATTACGCACTGTTGGGTGGGCCACGTAGTCCTCCTGGGCACCATCCAATCCTTCTAGATGCCTCTGATCAATGGATAACCCAACCATGGCGAAAACGCCATGATCAGTGGGTCACCTTCCTCGATCCGACTGAGAGACCCACTTTCTGCTAATCGGACCCATTCACTGATCTGGTTCGTTCATCATGTAGCCCACGACATTTAATGTCTACAAGGGTCAATCAAATGGGCCCATGCATGGGATTCAAAACATTGGGAGATCCTCGTGCCAAACCGTTTTCAATTAACTTTAGTAATCTTGCACTAATCTTCGAGATTAGCTATGGAATGCTCCAGAAACAGAAAGAGCTATAAATACCCATTTTATTAGGGCGAATCCTAAGAGAAGCAGAGTAGAAAAATAGAAAGGAGAAAGAGGGAGTGATCTGGGTGCCTGTCGCTGCTGGAGCGTGTTGCAGACTAGTTACAACCCGACTCAGCTATGTGACCCGCCTACAGCAGAGGAAACAGAGTGTGAGAGGAGAGATATGGGAGGAGTGGGAAGGCATTGGGGAGGAAAGGTGTCTGTGAGAGATATTGAAGAAGGGGTGTGCGTAGTAGCTGCTGGAACCAGTTTCCAGTTGCTGCTTGACCCAGTCATCCAAAACCTGGACCCTGACTCAGTCTACACCCTATTGCAAATGGGTTTCATCTCGCCAGTCCAGGTAATCACACCTACTCTCCCTCTGTCATTGGAGACTTTCACCACTCAGCTGCCATGTTCACAATCCCCTTGACTCGGGTGCGAGTTACGTGACTCTACACCATTCCAGTGCAAGAAACCCGATCTGCAATCATAGCAGTGGTTGGTTTTCCCTGGAGCCAAGTCCGGCACTTCGAACCGAGCTCTGTTCCGCCAAAAATAGAGGTTGGGAGTGTCGTGCACTCGAACGACCACCGAGTTAGCGGATCGGGTACGACGCTAATGAGTCGATCCCAACTCAGCTGGGCTTAGGGTGCTGGCTGCCCTGGTTAAAACTAGGCATGGACAATCATGACCCGCCCGATTGAGGGTTGACCCAGATGTTTTCCCCAACTGAGCCAACCCAATACACAATAAGGGGGCTGACTCAACTAGGTTACCTGACTGAGTCAACTCCGTTCTCACAACAAGCTAACTCGGTCAGTTTTCCAACTAAATCAGGGAACTCCAATCGCCTGTGTATGATCCGAACAACATTGGATAAAGTGAATTAGGCCTTGTAGTAGATGCCCCTTGTAACTAACCCAACTCGTTGTTGGTTAAAAGCCCCAACCGAGTCAACTCGGTCATAACTCACTGAGGTCTTGAAATGCTTCATCCAGGCACAACCAACAACTGGATACCTTGGAAGACACTCCTTCCTCCAATCTGCCAAAACAAGTAAGTGGAAATCAACCTTCATATGACTAGTAGACTTTATGCATTGGAACTAGGAGTTTAAATATACATACTTGGATTTTAGGATCAATACATCCACCCCATAAATCAAGAGAAGCATTCACTCAAGGTGAGGGACATCTCACATGGCCTCCTCATTCATTGATTTCCAAATTAGCTTAAGCTTAAAAGTATGAAGACTTTATAGTTATGTTAAATCTTAAATTGACATGTCTTGGATCTAGCTATTTTAATTCAATCTCATGAGAATTGTGTCATGCTCTTTATGTCGTACTTAGCATTACCTGGTTATATGTACTCTTTCACTAACTGTGTTAGGAAGTCATAGATCTTGTCTCCATTGAATAATAAGTTGCTCCATAATACATTTTTATGCTAGAGTCATTCTAATATGAACTTATAGTGTTTAAAGTCTTAGAATGACATATTATCTCTTTCAATCCTAATTAGCTATGTTAAATGGGAGTGATATGCTACTTACCTAAGTCCTATATAGTCATGGGGTGATTTGGACTTAATGGTGCATACTCCAAGTTATTTTTGTAAATATATATGTCGAGGCATGATTCCACTAGTAATAACAATCATGATGATACTTAACTCATTCTCAAGTCATATAATGAACCTTAGGTGTGGAATGCCAACCATTGTGAGAAATAGAATAAATTTGCCTCGATGTTAAATTTCTCAATATGCCACACCTATGGGTCCCTTTTGACTTAGGGGAAGTAAAACATTTATACTTAGCTCTTGTTGAACGTTGGTATCCTATTTAAGACCCCCAGCCTTGATCATAGTTATGAGGATAATTTTGTGCATGAGCATCATGGCGCATGACATTCACACATGATATGTGAGCTTTTCTGAGTGTTCATTGTAAGTCACACCCTATTCGAATTTCTGAAGGTATTTTTCTTTCAGTTTTACTCATAGGTCATGTGCATTTGAGTCACTTTGGGTGCTCTTTCTTTTCATGAGGCTTTTCCGGGATTGGACACTCCTCGGGCGTACCCCGTGTATTTTTTCAGGAGATATCCTTGGGCACACTCACTTACATGGCTTTTTCTAGGTAGATAATCTACCGCGGGCTGCCTACATGGTCTTTTCTAGGTTGCTAGTTCTCCTTGGGCATACATATGAGTATTTTTTCGGGTGACTAGTCCACCTTGGGCGACCCTTTATTTTGACAACTGGATGTGCATCCCCAGATCTGTGACTTGAGCATACATCCATACATTTGTTTATGATTTTATGATTTATATCCTTGTAATACGAATATGTTGATTTAGACTATTTTGGAATGACATGATATGCGTGAATCCTTGCGGGAAATCCCCACTGAGTTTTCACTCACCCAATAGTGCAGTTGCACCAAATAGATACAGGTATGATGGAGGAAGATGGTGTCTATGATGAGACTCCTGACGTAGCTGATGAGGAGTATGAGAGGAGGGACAATACAGTGATATGGTTGAGTCGTTGGAGCTCAACTGATCGCTTAGGACTTATTTACTTTCACGCTTCAGACACTATTTCCTTTGGTTTTAGTTTGAAATTTGTAATTAAAAATCCTCTGTTGTGGGATCTTGCTTTACTTCTTACTTTTAGCCACGTATGTTGAACTCCTTTTAATAGTTTACACAGCGTTTACATCTTATGATTATAAATTGTGTAGGCAATTAGTTGAGTAGTAGTTTCATTTCATGATGTAACCCTCGGGTTCTCGTACTCGACCGATTGTCCTCAGGTTACGAGAATCAAGGCATTACAAGTTGGTATCAAAGAGAGTCTAGACAAACCTTGCCTTTGGGAAATAACCTTATACTAACCTGAAATGCCTTAAGCTAGAATACAGGTGGAATTCCCTTAGAATTAGGGAAGTAGCGAAATTAAAGACTCAAAACTTTAGGCCCCTTAGGAACTTCTATATGTCTAGTGGGGCATATCGTTCAGCCCCTATTCTTGCAAGTGACATACCAGTTAAGGCCAATCATTGCATGTTATATCTGATAATCATGTTAGTGTACTTAGTCTAGTAGGACACACTGAGAACATGCTTAGTAATACATCATGATACATGTTCATACGCGTCATTTGTATGCCTGTTGTAAGGAATGTTTGATCATACCATTGTCGTTGGGCTGAGTTATTTAGGAGACTCCTTGCGAGACAGAGTTTCCCCACATGATCGTGCGGTACACACAGGTTGATGCATGACTGGATGGTATCACTCATGCATCTCGAATTTTGTGTTACATGATTACTTTGCGCCCTAGCGACATCAGGGCTGTGGTCTCCACAGGTATATCGTGGATGGCTGGATGGATACTGAAAATGTTGGTTCTAGCACTTGGGCACACTCGATGTCCTTGGGTGAAAGTCCCTAAACCCCTTAGTACCGGGGATGCTCCAACGTCTAGGCTGAGTGAATACATGAGCGCCCGAGTGCCGAATACCAGTAGGCAGCGTCTCCCACTATGTTGTGGTTGGTTGTGAAGGGTGTGTGGCCTTATCCGCTCAAGTGAGGGGACTGTAAGCTAGACTGAGTTTAACCAGCTCATAAATGGGTCCGCTATCGACAAGCCGGGTAGTGAGGTCTTTTTTACTCGTTGGGTTGTGCGCTAGGGAGGTGGCAACTAGTGTGGAGTGTACTAGACCCCGGTGATATCCCAGAGATGTACGGTACTGATATTGTGACTCCCCATCACTGTTGCACACAAGAACGGCACACGTGGGCAGAAGTTGATGTGGACGAGGCCTAAGGGCCTGGGCTAGATACCAATGGTTAGCAAGCTATTGTGCATACAGTGAAGCAGAACCTGCCCCACATCGGACGCGTTATGGCGGTCATATGCAAACTTGCTGAGCAGGAGTTGTGTACTCAGCACTTGACTTATTCATTCACTATCCACTCGGACTGGTGGTGCGCAACCAAATCATTATGTGTACCTTCGTAATGGCTAGGATTTCGGTTGGGCATACGACCAACCTGAGATAAGGAGTTTACCACATTGAGTCTAGCTATCCAAATTTAGGTATGAGACTGGTTTGGATAGAAATCCCTTGTGATGAACCCCACAGCTTGCGATACCACGTACTATCATCCCGACTACACACTCCAACTTTGTCATTTCTTTTGCAATGCATATCGCATTACATCCTCTATATATGACATTTGGTTCACTATGTTTCTGCATTACATGGCCTAGATAAGACTGATGGTATTCATGGACTTGTCGGGATTTGTACTTTGCATTGCATCCTCAGCATATGACATTTAGCATACTATGTCTTGCAACACATAGCCTTGTTATGGTTGACGGTATTCATGGACTTGCCAATATTTCTTCTTACTCTGATATCTATGTGCTTGGAACATGTATTACGCACACACGTACCACCCTCTAAGCTTTTTAGTAAGCTTATGCACGACCGTTGCGTGTAGGTGACGTTAGGTCGTAGCAGCGTTGAGGCAGGAGCTTGTGGAAGATCATTTTGGAGATTTTGTAATTTATGTATTTCCCTTTCAACACTGTATTCCAATATTTATATTAGTGGATATGTGGTGATGATGTTGTTCTTGTGATTTGGGTACACTTGTGGTTATGCTTCTTTACAAAAAAAAAATAAATAAAAATAAAAATTCATACAGAAAATTCTCCTTGTAGGATCCCAGTATAGGAATATGGCATATGAACACTGAGAGCTGAGAATAGGGTACTACGGAGGCTGTCAGTACCGGATTCGGCGATCGAAAATTTTGTGAGCCCGGTTCCCGAGTTTGGGGTGTGACATGGCCCATAGCTGGTTCAGTTTTGGGTAGATTTTTAATTTAGTTACGGGTGTCTTGATTAATCAGTGATGGGTCGATTAGATTTGGGCCTTAGATGAACAATTCATAGGGCTAGACTTGAGGTTTAAGTGATCAGGCGGATTACTTGGCTTCATACGATTAGTTAATTGAATTTGTGTGATTCTTTACTGGTATCACCTACGTATAGGCTCACCTCGAGCGTCAAAGGTCAGTAAGTGACGATGTGGGCTAGATATATATATATATATATATATATATATATATATATATATATATATATATATATATATATATATATATATAAATTTAAGAATTTTTGACAATCCAAAATAGCAAAAATTCAGGATGTTACATTTATAGATGCAGTTTACTTCTAATGGTCAGATTTACTCCAAATCTAACCCACACTGAAACAAAAGGTTTCCTGACTTGTTTAAATACAATGAATGGTAGTTTTAGGTGGTTGAATAACTTAATCATCATAAACAATGATGGATTATCTTGAAGATCAATCAGATGGATGGCTTGTTATATTAATGAAGGTTGTGCTAGACAGTTGGGATGGATAGATTGAGAGTTTCCGAATAATGACATGTAAAGTAAGTTACGTGTGTTCCCACACATATGTAAATTAAATTAGATCTCCATGGTGACACCCGAGTACTGAAAAGTACGGGGTGTTACAACTTGCCTCGGAAGTTAAATGAAAGATGTAATTGTGGGTCCCACTCATTACTTAATTTTATCTGTTAACTTATTTCAAAGAATCTTGGTACATCAGTGGGTGTTGATTTCATCTTTCATCCGAGTCGTTTTTGACCTTATAATAGAGATATCAGTGGACTTTCGATCGGAGTTATTCTCTTTAATGTGGTACACCTCTGATGTCTTCTTCCCTCAATCTTTGGGCTATGTCCTGAAATTATTTTCACGAGATAAAGGTTAGTGTGGATTTAAATGGAGGTGCATAGTGGGTGCAAAAAAATGATCTTAAAAGATGCATGTAAGACAAGAAGGCCACATTTGAGTTATTGCGAAAGTTATTTTGGAGAGGGTGGACCACTACTCTAGAAGGTAGTTAGGACCACTACTGCCACCTCCGTGAGGTCCACTTTGGTGAGCTAACGGCGTGCATCCAATGTCATTATTTCCATTCCGAAGAGTTTCCAATGACTCTTTTAATCTTTTTTCGTGGGAGTGGAGTAATATGTATTTTATGTTTTTTGATCTACACAGATCCTAGTTAACGGTGATCCTATTTGAAATGCAAAACGATCAAATGACTAATGTTATTGGGAAATCTTGTTGTAAATGCAAACGGCGATCTTGTAAAAGATACATAACTGAGATCCTTGGAATAAGCTAAACGGGGATCCTATCACAAATGGAGATCTTTGGAATAAGGTTTATGGGGATCATGTCTAAAATGCACAACAAATCGTTGATACATGATATGGATCACCGATATTCACTGTGGATCAGTGATATTCGCTTTGATTCATCGATATTTAGTGACATTCGCTTTGATTCGTCGATATTCCCTGTGTATCGCCGATACACATTGTGGACCGTTGATACTCGATGTGGATCGCCGATCTCCGTTACAATCGGTGACTCTTAGTTATAATCGGTGATCCACATTGAATATCGACGATCCACAATGAATATCGTCGATCTGCAGTGTGTATCGACCATTCACATTGAATATGGGGATATTGTAATTCCAACACTGATAGATGAAACATTTTTTTTCCTTTTAGGTACAACGGAATTTGAACATCATGGCTATCTGACCCATATAGTGCCATTATGATGTGGAACTAATATATGAACAAGGAAAATATGATTATAAGGATGTCAAGAATATGATGGTCATTGTGAGCAATGAAATTAGATATGGTGAGCTATTATTTAGAGTGCACAAGATTATGAACATGCCACTTGAGGAATATAAGGTTAGAATGAAGGTTATTTACGTTACGTATGACATCGTGTCAGTTGGTCCACAAATTATGATAAATAATGACGATGTCACTACGTTTATGATTATCTCCGGCCAGGACCTCAAAATTCGGACACATATTTTTGGTGGAGAAAGTCAGACATACAAAAGAGCCCGTGACGGTAGATCTGAATGCGTCAATAACAACTGTGGATATCTCTATACATAGCAAAGACTGCACATAATTCCCTTCATAGGGTCATGCAGACATCCCTGGCTCATCAACCAATGCACATATTGAAGATCCGAGGATTGCAATTTTGATATGCCAATTTTTTAAGTGATTGATAGTAATGACTGCACAGACTTCCCTTCACGGGATCGTGCAAACATCCTCGGTCCATTAACCAATTCACCTATTCAAGATCTGAGGATCGATAGTTTCTACTCGCCGACCTCTAAAGTGGTTGATAGTGATGAATGTATAGATTTCCCTTCATAGGATCGTGCCGACATCTCTGGCCTGACAACCAATTCATCTATTCCATATTCAAGAATCGACAGTTTTCACGCGCTAACTTCTAGAGTGATTGATAGCAATGACTGCATGGATGTCCCTTCATAGGATCAAGCAGACATACATGGCCCATTAACCAATTCACCCATTCATGATCGGAGGTTCGATAGCTTTATCATGGCAACTTTGAGAGTAATTGATGGCAATGATTGCGCGGACTTCCCTACAGAGGATCATATAGACATCCCCAGCCCATCAACCAATTCGCCTATTCAAGATCTGAGATTCAACTGTTTCAACATGCCAACTTTTGGAGTGATTGATAGCAATGACTGCACAAACTACCCTTCACAAGATCATGCAGACATCACTGACCCATTAATCAATTCACCTAATCAAGATCCGAGGTTCAATAGTTTCGATGCGCCAACTTCTAGAGTGATTGATAGCAATGACTGCACGGACTTCCCTTCACAAGATTGTGCAAACATCCCTAGCCCATCAACTAATTCACATATTCAAGATCTAAGGTTCAACTATTGGGAGCGGACATTAATTTCACGGAGTCATACTACAATGGATGTCATCTTTGCGCCATTTGAAATGTCTTCACTTAACATACAGGAAGCCAATGCTGCATTCGTTAACGCAATATTTTTTGAATATGTGGCTTTTGTGTAACAATCCCAGTGAAATAGTCATCGGACAAATGTATAGGGACAAGGGTCGACTAAAGTTGACACTTTGCAAGTTTGTGATACGAAACCACTTTTGAGATAATGTATTGAAATCAAACAAACGAAGATACATAATTAAATGCTAATTGAAAGCTATGGTAAGAGGTTGCATGCATCGAGGTTAGATGATGCTAGTGTATTCAAAATAAAGACATACCGATCCAAACACAAATGTAGTTAGTCTTCCGATGAGATAGCTTATCGTCAGGCAAAATCTGCAAAGAATGAGAATGAGAATGGTAAATTGAAAACAACTTATAAAGGGATATGAAGACATCATCGACAGAAAAGTAGGAAGATAACAACAAGATTTTCATAAATCGCATGAGGAATTGCATAACATGCAAGCCAAGCGATATATGGTAAGAAATGGGCAAGGAGCTCATGGTTGATATTAGTTATATGAAGGCGTTTATCGGCAAGGGAAGCGTAACATTGAGGTTATAGGTTCATTCGAATATTTGTATGTTGTGTTGTTGGCTTATCTACATGAGTTATCAAAGGCAAACAAGGGAATGGTAACATATCTATAAATAAATAGCGAAATCAACTACTTCGAGAGATGATTCATCGCACTCGGACAATGCATTCGAAGCTTTTGGCTCTATCTTCATAAGGTATTCGGTGTGGACAAGGCTCATCTGAAGGGGAGGTATAAAGGTATATTATGCACCGCTACGATGTCAGACGAGAATAATCACATCCTAACAGTAGCTTACGAGATTGACGACGCGGAGAATAACAACAATTGAAATTGGTATCTCGAAAATTTACAATGAGCTATTGAACCAATTGATGATCTCATTATTATATTGGATCATCATGCAGGTCTGATCAATGGAGTGAAATTTGTTTTCCTTCTGCAGCACATAGATATTGCACACACCATGTCTGGACAAATATGATGCATGCATGCAAGGATAAGATGTTATGGAAATACTATTGGACAACTGCTAAGACGTGACAGAAAAGCATATTTAAGGATCTCATGTTGTAACACCCCGAACTTTTTAATACCCATGTATTGAAAATTCTCTAGTGTTACCATGAAATTTAACTTACTATGTACATGTGTACGATACCAATCTACCTATCCTAACCTTACATCCATTCCCCAACACGAATCTGACCATTGGAAATAATCTCCATTCATAGATCAAGCCATCTAACCGTTGATTTTGAGATAGGATGATCATATACCCAAGTATTCTCACTTGTCCATCATAACCAACCGTTCAATCAACTATTCATCGCTAGGTAAAGATATATGACCGTCCACTCTGAGTTTAGACCACCTGATCATAGTAAACTAGCTACTTGATCTCAACATCCACTCGTACACATATCAAATTGAGATTCTGATCCGTTTATCTTATTCACCACCTATGAATATGCTTAACCCACCATAAAAACTATAATCTGATAAACTTATACATGTGAACAAGTCACTTGAATCTAACGGTATACATGTTCTACCTCTTGATCACTCCAAAAACTCACTTGTGATCATCTGTTTGCAAAACTAACCGTATGCCCACTTACATATATGATTGGAATACTAACAATCAAGTTTTTCTAATTTTAATATGGCATCTGACCATCCATTATGTTGGTTGATATATGTACATTCTCTTAATTAGTTTGGTGAATAATTCCTTATTCATAAGGATTTAAATATAAGTTATTTTGGAAGAATTACTTAGAAATGTGCCTACAACTATGCAAAACCATTAGATTTCTCAAGACTCACATATCAACAATAATTATGAAAATGTCATTAACCAAACCCCTGAATTCTATATCACATACTTTCCACAATCCGTTTGGTGTGAAATTTTATACCATACCTATGTATCATAAATTAACCATACATGTCAAATTTTGGCCCTTAGATCATTGTAAAAGTGACCCAATTAACAAATCAACCCCTTAGTCGTTGATTTTGGTGTTCATTGAGTGAAGAATCCTCATGGGTAGTCGTAGTAGGATATTTTTCTTCATATGAACGACTTGGATTGCCTATCATATGGACCAAGGGTGAAATATAAAGGCCCCACTTTGGTAAGCTTTTCCTTAGTCGCGAAGTTATCCTGTCAAGGCCTATCAACTCCTTATAAATTTGGCTCTTCCGATTTAACCACTTCTTTCCATCCATCATAACTCAATTTGAACCACACTCTGGTCTCATATGACTACGAGGTTATACAAAATTTAGGCCTCGATCTATGATCTTTCACCGTTGAAGATTGAAGCCAATTCCTTCCTTTTGGTACAAAAGGTGAAATTTTCCACCATCGATCAACGACTAAATTTTGTCCAATCGTTTACCTATCCTGACTACACTTTTCTCCCAAAATTGGGCCCTGATCATTAAGTGTGGACTGTTAATTGAGATCAAGTTCATTTTAGCACCGTTAGGAGAATTTTTAAGATAGGCCAATCTAAATTTCGGATCATCAAGAAAATTATATACCCTAGATCTATTCAATGACCCTGACACAATGGATGAATTAGATTTAAAGAAAGATCATCAGAAAAGAGAAAATTAGAGAAACTCAATCCAAGTGGGATGTGAAACACACCCCTCTCACACGCCCACTCCTTTATAAAAGGAGTGTGCGTCCCCTTTCCACTCACATGCCCACCTCCCAAACATCCAAAGAGAAAGAGAAAGAAAGAGAGAAAGAGAAAGAAAGAGAGAAAGAGGAAGAGAGAGAGAGAGAGAGAAAGAAAAAGAAAGAGAAAGAAAGAGAATGAGAATGAGAAGCCTAGACGCCCTCTTCCTTCTCCATATGTATAGTGTCTCCCTGTTACTCAAACGATGTCGTAATTCATGTGGAAGCTTTTCACGTAGGAGCTTTACTAAATAGACATCTACCTAGGGTTTAGATCTAAGGCTAAGGTGAGAGATTCCTTTAAAGCTTACCTTGATTTAAGTTGATATGATTTATCTTACCTTTACATGCTTTCATGTTACTATGATTCTCTCCCTGCAATTTTTTAATTTACCACCAACAATTATTTACCTTTTGGGAATTATGGTATGATGTTAATTACGAGTGATCTTTATTATTTTATATGGGGTAATGAATACAAGCCTTGCCCTTCCCTTTACCAATTTTATTGAGTTAGCCCTTGCTACTCTCCTCTTTTGTTGATTTAGTCATTACTAGTCTCTTCTTTTATTGAGTTAGTCATTGCTACTTTTCTCTTTTGTTGAGTTAGCTTATTGCTACTCTTCTCCTATATTATGTTAACCTTGTGCTACCTCCCTTTAAGGCTTGGGCATATGTCTTGGAATTCCAAAACTCCCATGATACAATTTATTTTCTCTTTGGTGCAAGTGATATGTTAAAGGTATCACAACTAATGATTCAAATATTTTATCATGGAAGTAATGCACTCTAGGTAGAGACCCTCTTAGTCAACGTGTAATTCCATGGGTTAGGGTAGTGGTGCACAAATCGATGTAAATAATTCGCAATGCATGTTACATCACTTTAGGGATTGGATGTCACAAATAGTCACTCTATGAACAAATCATGTCACGTAATTCATCTGACTCATGTGTTGTGCCACCTCGAGGTGTTCACGTAAATCCATCGTAGCGTTAGACATACCGGTGAATCTCCGTAGTATGAGAATTCGAGGCTAGCCGGGTTTTCTATGAATTATATTCCACATTGTGATGATCACTATGTATGATGAGCCGCACAAACTCTGTTAGGCATGCATTCACACACACACACACACACACACACACACACACACACACACACACACACACACACATATATATATATATATTGTTGGTTGCGCATACTGATACTACACGTAGTGGTGGAGTACAAGACGTATCAGAACTCTTACATTACTTTTATGAATCTCTTGAATTACTGTTAATCTTAAAGGATAACCATCACTATGATTAGTGCATTGACCCTCTCCAATTGTACAGATGATGCAGGTGATGTACAGATTGAAGACCCAAAGACCATCTCCCTATGGAAAGTTTATACTGAATGAATAAGAGGATTATTTTATGATTTAGTTTTATATTTTTGTTGCAAACTTGATATTGTAATAAGCTCCCATTGAGAGTACATTTAATAATTTGTTGGATTCTTTTACTCTAATGAAATAATAAATATAGTTGATTTTATTCTCATGAATAGTTACCTTTAAGAACGTAACTGAATGTGATCTAAATGAATATATATATATATAGTGCGATTTTTAAAGCATCCAATTTATTCATTATTAACACTTGGAATTCTCGGGCACGAGTATGTACTCGGGCCGCGAAAATTTTGGGATGTTACACATACATTTCATAGAATTTTCCAACCATACCACAAATGACTGGCTCAATAATATAGACAAAGAAATATGGGTATCTACATTTTTTACAGCTAGGAGATATAACATCATTAAAACAAACATAGCTGAGAGCGGCAATGCATTGTGGAAACACCTTATAGAACATCCGAACGTGAAACATCTTGATGAAATTAGTCATATGACGGGGGAGTTTATAGTTGAGTGTCAAATATTGCATATTTTCTCCTATTTATATCTTAATTTTATGAACATGATATTGCTTAATGTTATATTTTCTACAGGTTCGTGTTGCAAGGTGAATCTGAGAGCTTGGATTGAAAAAAATGCTAAAAGCATGGATTTGATGCTCAAGAATCATCAAGGCAAGAAATGGATCATAGGAGACCAAGATTGAAGAAGTCACTGCCAAAGATCCAAGGAAACCAAGTGAGGAATGAAGAGAATCCAAGATTTGAAGTGTTGGTCAGTTAGCTTGAGTTTTGGTTCGGCTAGCCCAAGAATCCAGCCAGCCTGAGAAAGTTCGGCTGAAAATCCAGCAACATGTTCTTCTGGAATTTATGGGAGTTCGGCTAACTCAAGTGTCGGTTCGGTTAGCACGAGTGTCGGTCGACTAGTCGAAGCTCTGCTTAAGGTAGCCTAAGGTTAGGCAAATTCTGCGTGGACTGCGTAAATTTGAGGCAGTTTTCGGATTCTTCCAACTCAGTGCAAAAGTTTGAGTTTTCCAACTATAAATAGGAGTTCCTAGGATGCTCCAAAGCATCTTCTAGGGTTTAAGGAGTGGAGTAAAATGGTGGAGAGCCATCGTCAAGAGTTTCTTCTTCTTCTTCCTTAGTTGTTTCTATGTTTTGTTTAAGAGATTTTGGTTTAATCATGTTTATGGTTAACTAAACCACTTAGTTAGGACTAAGAGGTAAAGCTTGTAGCGTGATTGGAATGTTTACTTTGCTTTGATTCATGTTTTTATTGAACTCCATTGAGTTCTAGTATGATTTTAAGGAATATTTTCAGTTTTCAATGGTTTGTTATGACTCAAATTATAATAGATCTGAGATAACTTTGAATATATTCTTTTCCTATTTAAGATTGTGAGATTGGTAAATCCTGTTGTTTGTCATCGTCTCCTGGGCATGGTTGGGTGATGGAATCCCTTCCAATCCTCACAATCCTCATCCATTGAAAATTAGGTCAATGAAAGTTTAGATTTGATTTAATTGCTATATTTCCCAATTGGATAGGATAAGACTCCAGTTCCTATTGTGTTACTTGAATCAAGCAAGGTATCATCTTAATTCACAAGTTTCAATTATATCATTCATAATTACTCTCTCTAATATTTTAGATTTAGATTTAAATATTCTTCTAGTTTTGTTTCTAATTAAATTCATAAACATACAAGATTAGTCCCTATGGATTCGACCTCAGTCTCACTGAGATTATTACTACATTGCGACCCTACACTTGGGGTTGTGAACGGGGTTGGAACATTTATCGTAGTTAAAAGAGAAGATGTCAAAGATTTCTATGGAAAAGGCGAGGATGCCTTTATATGGCGAGGATGCCTTTATATGGGAACTATCAACAAAGGCGAGGAAGATATCATGTACAAAGATATATGTAAACGAATATCAAGTAATAACAAGGGAATATACTGATGTTGTGAAATTGAGTGAAGCGAAATGTAGATGTGGTGAGTTCAGTGTGATGATGTTGCCTTACATGCATGCAATTGTAGGCTGTGATAAGTATAAAAAAAAAAAAATCATTACAATTATTATTCTCATTCTACT
This sequence comes from Magnolia officinalis, assembly GCA_021015155.1. Taxonomy (NCBI): domain Eukaryota; kingdom Viridiplantae; phylum Streptophyta; class Magnoliopsida; order Magnoliales; family Magnoliaceae; genus Magnolia; species Magnolia officinalis. The sequence goes on from JAJHSJ010000003.1 coordinate 67,686,671, forward strand.
CAACAGCAGTTTACCAATGTATATAATGAGAATCCATGTATCTAGTCCCTGATGTTAGTCAATAGGACGCACCAGCTGATATTAGGGTAATATGTGATAAAAACTGTCCGTTGTACAAAAAGAGAAAAATGAGAAGGTGAAAAAAAATATTGGAATTATGTGCCAAGGAGAAGACATGCCAACCGTAAAATGCTTTAGTGCAAGTGAACAGGTTACAATCGGATGACATGCACCTTTAGTTCTATCATCGGTAAAAATTGATTTTTGTGTATATGTTTATTATATTTTTTGTAAAGTAATGCTAATCACTTATATATTTTTTTGTATATGCATGTTCTATTTTTTTTTTAATGTGAAAGATGAATTGAATGAATGAAAATGTGTCGGAGAATGTGAATGTTGAATTTGAATCGAATGAATATGGATGTGGAACACGGATACAAACTATAAGGATTAGAAATGTTCACTGTGGATCGCCAATATTAACATTGTGGATCGCTAATAGCACTGTTGATCGCGATACTATCCGCGATCGACTATCATTATCAACGATCCACAGTATGAATCGGCAATCCACAGTCACTACTGGCAATCCACGGAGTGTATACGCAAACCACAGTCAGTATTGGTGATCCACGGAGTGTGTACGCAAACCACAGTCAGTATTGGCGAACCACGGAGTGTATACACAAACCACAGTCAGTATTAGCGATCCACAGAGTGTATCAGTGAACCACATTCGGTATCGACAATCTACAAAGTGTATCAGTGATCCACAGTCACTATCGGTGATCCACAATGTGTATCGACAAACCATAATCAGTATCAGCAATCCATAGAGTGTATAGGGGAACCACAATCAGTAACAGCAATCTACAGAGTGTATCGATGAACCGTAGTTAGTATCAGTGATCCACATAGAGTGTATCGGTAATCCACAGTCAGTATCGAAAAACCATATTCAGTATCGACGATCCACCGTATGTATCATCATTAACATATTCCTCTATTACAACATTCATACATACATTTGTCGCTCAAATTCTAAAAATTAAAATAAAACAGATTGAAAAAAACTATACATTACTGCATTTTGGCTTGTTAACTTTGCTTCTTCTTTTTTCCTTCACATGTCCGTGTTTTGGTTTCACATATGGGATTTTTGGTTTCACAGGTCTAGTTTCTGGTGCCCTTTGTTGGTAGTAGAATCTTTGTGTGGTTGGCTTCCTAATGAGTGGTATTATAGCTAGCACCAGTATCTCATCTTGCACCTCTTTAGCATCAACCAGTTTACCTTTCAGTCCTTCAGTTTTCTAAATTTCTGAAGGTAGTTGAAAGACAAGGTCTTTCTAAAATTAGATATATTGTCTTGCAGGTTAGCATACAAGTTATTATTTGTGAAATGATGAATAAGCAATAATGATTAAGACTTACAAATATTTCGTAAGAATCTTACCAGGCTTCATACAATCTTCAGCACGCTACATAGGAAATTGTTATATTTAATCACATAGATCCCACATTCGTGCCCACCAGCCAGTTTTGGGATCCCGATTACCATTTCGAAACTCCAATCAACTTCCTAGTAAGCATTTCCCTCATCACATATATAACAACCATCTCAAACTTTTTGTGAAGCCAATATATTCCTCGTCTTAATAACCATTCCATTCAGTTTGGATGCTATCAAGCAACCAAATATGTCTTCCATACAATTGTACGACGAATAAAGTCCAATGTTGGTTTTAGACATTGATTAGAAAATATACCTACAAAACACATAAGTATTGTAAGTGCATCTACAACAAACATGAATTATAACTATCAGGATCAAGTGCATCACGTATAAGTGTAATGACAAACATACACATTCGAAGTTCCACATATACTTTTGGAAGTTATCTCATCTAACAGTATTCAAGACATTATCACTAATATCCTTAAAAATTCTATCTCTATTTTTATGGTCATCGGCACCATAATGTTGTAGAACCTCAACATACTTGTTTAAAATTTGTTATAAAAAATGAATCAAAATATTAAAAGTTAGATGATTACAATATAAGTTAAATGTGCATATCAGTAAATGGAAATTACCCAATAAACTGCCAACACAAACATGCATTCTTGAGGATATGCTTTGGAATTTTCTAGACGATGATTGGTCAAAATTTCCATGTACAGATCGATTCCCTTTGAAATCTATGAATTATCAGAAGATATTTTTAAAATGAAATACTTAAAAGATATTTTTACAAAAATCTTACCCGATCATCGATCCATACATCATCCCATAGACATTGCACCTAAGAATGAACATGCTCATCATAGGCCGCCTTAACCGTTTTGAATTCCTTGTTGCTTAGCATTCATAATAGGTTCATAATTCTTGACTTGTCAGCCAAAATGTCTTCTTCTAATGTGTGAGGTTTGGTATATGGACTGAACACTCACATCGAAGGACGTCTATTGCATACGACCTTCCCATCATCTTTATATACCACCCCATGTGCAACCTGGTGAAGTGTCACAAGTGATGACACTACCTCAGTATGGGCCCCCAGGTCATGAATGTCATCAGGAATGGCCCCCGCCTCATTCAAATCATTCATTGCGTCCCCCACCTGGTCTAGAGTGGCAGGTCCCCGACTCATCCATGTCATGAATAGACTCCCTCGTCTGATCTGAATGTGGAGGGGGCAATACATAATCTGAATAGCATCCTTCATTACGTGAAAGTGTCAAGTGGACATATAAATGTGGTCTTTTCCTAGTCCTTAAGGCCTATCTCTATCTAGTTGTAACCCGAATACCCATCAAGGAAGCAGTAATAAGAATGACCCGCTAACCTTTCTAAGATCTAATCAATAAAAGGAAAAGGAAAGTAGTTATTCCTCGTGACAGTATTCAGTTTTCGGTCTTCAATGCACATTCTCCTACCAGTAGTGCTCCTGGTTGACACGAGTTCATTATCCACATTTGTAATATCTAGAATTTTCTCAGCCCATGTACATACTCAGGCCCAAGAATTTTGAGTGATAATAACGTAAAAATTGGATGCTTCAAATTGCACCTTGTTTTTTTCCTTTAAGATTAACAATGATTCAAGAGATTCATAGGACTAATCTGAGGGTTCTGATATGTCTCGTACACCACCATTACGAGTGGTATCAGTATGTGTAACCTATATATATATATATATATATATATATGAATGCATGCCTAGCCAAGTGTGTACGGTCCATCATACGTAGTGATCATCACAATGTGGAATATAATTCATATAAAATCTAGCTCGCCCCGCATTTTCACACTACAGAGATTCGCCGGCGTGTACAACGTTAACGTGAATTTATGCGAACATTTCAAGGTGACACAACAACACAATTAGAGGCTTTACTTAACATGATGTGTTCATGGAGCAACTATTTGCGAAATCCAATCTCGAGAAATGATGTAACATGTATTGCGATTTACTTACATCGATTGTGCAGCATTCACCAACCCATAAGATTACATGTCAACCAAGAGGGACGCTACCTGAAACGCATTACGTCCACGATAATATATATAAACCACTATATATGAGGCCTATAACACATCACTTGTATCAATAGAGAAATAAATCGAACCATGAGAGTTTTGAAATTCTAAGACACATGCCCAAGTCATAAAGGGAGGTAGCACAAGGTTAACTTAATAAAAAAGGAACAGTAGCATTAAGTTATCTCAATAAAAGAAAAGAGTAGCAAATAAGATAACTCAACAAGAATAAGGGGAGATGAGCAAAAGGTAAATTCAATATAGAATGGAAGCACACATCGATCTCAAATTTGGTAAATGGCAAGGCTTGTATCCATCACCCCACATAAATTCATAAAAATCAAGCATAATTAAAATCATACGTTAACTATAATTTCCAAAATGATAAATAATTGATAATAGTAAATCAATCAATTACATGAAAAATCACAGTAATATGAAAGTATGCAAAAACAAGACAAATCATATCAACTCAAATTAGTGTAAGCTTAAAGGAATCCCTCACCTTAGCCTTAGATCTAAACCCCAAGTAGATATCCATGTAGAAAAGTTTATACATGAATCACGACATCGCTTGAGCAAGAGGGAGACACCACACAGGTGGAGAAGGAAGAGGATGATGGACGTCTAGGCTTCTCCTTCTCATTCTCTTTCTCTTTGTCACTCTCCTCCTTTGACGTTGGGAGTGTTGGCATGTGAGTAGAGAATGACATGCACTCCTCCTTTTATAAAGGAGTGGGCGTGTGAGAGGGGGTGTGTTTCACATCCCACTTGGATTGGGTTTCTCTAATTTGACCGAAAAAGCCTAAATCTAAAATTTCACCTTTTGTACTAAAATGAAAGAACTGATTTCAACATTCAACGGTGTAGGATCATAGATCAGGGTCTAAATTTGTATAACTTCGTAGTCATATGAGACCAAAGTGTGGTCCAAATTTGAGTTGTGATAGATGGCATGAAGTAGTTAAATCGGAAGATCCATATTTATAAAGAGTTAGTAAGCCTCGAAAGGATAACTTCGCACCTAAGAAAAAGTCTACCAAAGTGGGGTCTTCATATTTCACACTTGAAACATATTGTGGGCAATCCAAGTCAGTCATATGAAGGAAAATATCCTAATACGAGTACCCACAAGGTTTCTTCACTCAATGGACACCAAAATCAACGGTTAAGGGCCTAATTTTTCAATTGGGTCACTTTTACAATGATTTAAGGGCTAAAATTTGACATGTATAGTTAATTTATTATACATAGGCATGGTACAACATTTCACATCAAACGGATTATGAGAACCATGTGGTCTAGAATTCAAGGGTCTAGGTTAATGGCATTTTCGTAATTATTGCTAATATGAGAGTTTTGAAAAATCTAATGGTTTTACATAGTTATATACACGTTTCTAAGTAATTCTTACAATACAACTTATATCTAAATTATTATGAATAAAAAATTATTCACCAAATTAATAAAGGGAATGTACATATATCAACCAACATAATGGATGGTCAGATGACATGTTAAAAATAGAAAAAATTGATGGTTAGTAATCTGATCATGTATGTAAGTGGGTGTATGGTCAGTTTTGTAAACAGATGATCTCAAGTGGAATTTTTGGAGTGATCAAGAGGCAGAACATGTATACCGTTAGATTCAAGTGACTTGTTCACATATGTAAGTTTATAAGATTGTAGTTTTTGATAGTGGTTAAGCATATTCATAGGTGGTGAACATGATGAACGGATCAGAATTTCAATTTGATATTGTGTACGAGTGAATGCAGATATCAAGTAGTTAGTTTACTATGATCGGGTGGTCAAAACTCAAAGTGGACGGTCAGATATCTTTACCTATCGGTGGATAGTTGGTTGAACGGTTAGTTATGATGGACAAGTGAGAGTACTTGAACATATGATAATCTTTTCTTAAAATCAACAGTTGGATGGCTTGATCTATGGATGAAGATCATTCTCAACGGTTAGATTCATGTTAGAGAATAGATATAAGGTTAGGATAGCAAAATTGGAATCATACACATGTCCATACTAAGTTAAACTTCATGGTTACACTCGAGAACTTTCAATACTCGGATATTGAAAAGTTTGGGTGTTACAATCTTACCCCCCTTAAACAAAATTTTGTCCCCAAAATTTAATTACTTATATCATTCTCACTGATTCATTATGCTTAAGTTTTCAATGTATTCCTCACAAGGTGTGTGTGTGTGTGTGTATATATATATATATATATATATATATATATATATATATATATATATATATATATATAGGTGCGTGTATAATTGGTTACATGAAGTCGGGACGCTACAATCTACCCACCTTAAATAAAAATCTCGACCCCGAGATTTGTATGCATATATTTATTTCATCTATTTAAGTATTAAAGTTTACAACAATTCACATATTATTTCCCCCTCACATCCAGAGTAATTTATTATTATTGTTTTTGTTCTTAGTGTTTCGGAGCAACATAGAAAAACGGTTATAGTATGGCTAATCCTGATACACTGAACTCTTGCCTGGACAGGGCGGTGAGTTCTTTGGTATCATCCATTTCGGGTGATTCTTGAACTTCTACTTGATCAAGGCATTGATTACATTGGTAAGTGCCCGGGATTTAGTACTCAGATCAAATCGCTTATAACTTGCTTGAATATGATTCTATAAATATGTGGTCCCGATCGTTCTAAATCCTTAAGAAATATAATGTACTTCTTTTTTTTTTACCATAAAAGTTCTCTAGGTTTCATAAAGGATAAGCCCCAATGGTCCATCCATGTTGAACCCAAGCTTTAGTGTTATCATTTATATGAATAGTTGTAAATTCCCAAAATCGTTTTATATTGACATCCTATCACTCCTAGAATTTTAATTTCTAAACCATATATATAAATTATCTAAAATTTTAAACCAAAGTCCTTGACTTATTCCCAAGACTCTAGAAAACTTTTCAAAGTAAGATTCTACATTTTGGTGAGTCCTTCATCCCTGTAAATTGAAAAAAGATTTGGTGTCTAGCAGTATTTTTCACCAAATTTTTACACTATTAGATTTTTCTAGAATTTTTTGCATATCCAATAAAGCTGAAATTTTAGAGGGAGATTTCTGGAGACCTATTTGAGATACCAGAAAAGTTTCAAATTTTTCCGATAAGTCTACCTATGGAGAGCAGTGGAAGTTTCTTAATGTGTCAGTTTTCACCGAAACGACAAATAGAATTTAGGAAAATTGAAAAATATCCAATTCCGGTTTGGGAAACTTATTTTTCTTGATTGTGACTTTATTTAAGAATGAACTTTAGTTCATAACTAGTTTATTTGGGATTTGAAGAATTTTTTTCTAAAGGTACCTAGATTCAGTCTTTAAATTCCACGTCTAACTTAATGTTTTCAATGGGGAACCTGAATATGGGTTTCTAATTCCTGAACTTCCTAGTTCCTTTCGAAATTAACTTAAGTATATGTATATAATTCATGATCCTATCCTAGCTGTGTAAAGCTTATGATGGCCATTCCCTCAGGCCCAGTTAATCCCATTCTCATGCTTTGATACCAACTGTAACATCCTGAATTTTTGCGGCCCAAGTACATATTCATGCTCGAGAATTCTAGGTGTTATAATGTAAAAATCGGATGCTTCAAAATTGCACCTTTTTTTCCTTTTTTTATATATAAATGCATGCCTAGCAAAGTGTGTGCGGTCCATCATACATAGTGATCATCACAATATGGAATATAATTCATAGAAAATCCGGCTTGCCCCGCATTCTCACAGTACAGAGATTCACCGGCAAGTCCAACGTTAACATGGATTTATGGGAACATCTCAAGACGACACAACAATATGATTTGGGGATTTCGTGACATGATGTGTTCATGGAACAACTATTTGCGACATCTAATCCCGAGAAGTGATGTAACACGTATGGCGATTTACTTACATCGATTGTGCACCACTCACCAACCCACGGAATTATGTGCTAACCAAGAGGGCCGCTACTCGAAACACATTACGTCCACGATAATATATATGAACCACTATATATGAGGCTTATAACACATCACTTGCATCAATAGAGAAATAAGTCAAACCATGAGGATTTTGAAATTCCAAGACACATGCCGAAGCCATAAAGGGAGGTAGCAAAAGGTTAACCTAATAAAGGAGGAAAAGTAGCATTAATATATCTCAATAAAAGAGAAGAGTAGCAAATAGGCTAACTCAATAAGAATAAGGGGAGAGGAGCAAAAGGTAAATTCAATATAACGTGGAAGCATGCGTCGATCTCAAAATTGGCAAACAGCAAGGCTTATATCCATCACCCCACATAAATTCATAAAAATCAAGCATAATTAAAATCATACCTTACCCATAATTCCCAAAAAGATAAATAATTGATAATGGTAAATCAATCAATTGCATGGAAAAGCACAGTAATATGAAAGTATGCAAAAACAAGATAAATTATATTAACTCAAATTAGGGTAAGCTTAAAGGAATCCCTTACCTTAGCGTTAGATCTAAACCCTAAGTAGATATCCATGTATAAGAGTTTCTACATGAATCACGACATCGCTTAAGCAAGAGGGAGACACCACACAGGTGAAGAAGTAAGAGGATGATGGGTGTATAGGCTCCTCCTTCTCTTTCTCTTTCTCTTTCTCTTTGTCACTCTCCTCCTTGGACGTTGGGAGTGTTGGCGTGTGAGTGGAGAATGGCACGTACTCCTCATTTTATAAAGGAGTAGGCGTGTGAGAGGGGGGGTGTTTCACATCCCACTTGGATTAGGTTTCTCCAATTTGATCTTTTTTTAGCGATCTTTCTTTAAATCTAATTCGTTTAGTGTGTCGAGGTCGTCTAATAGGGTCGAGTATATGATTTTCTTGGTGATACGAAATTTAGATTGGACTATCTTGAAAATTCTCCTAACGTGTGCCAAAACGAACTTGATCTCAATTAACGGTCCACACTTAATGATAAGGGCCTAATTTTGAAAGAAATGTGTAATCAGGATAGACAAACGGTTGGAAAAAATTTGGTGGTTGATCGATGGTGGAAAAAGCCTAAATGTAAAATTTCACCTTTTGTACCAAAAGGAAGGAACTGGCTTGAACATTCAACGGTGTAGGATCATAGATCGGGGTCTAAATTTGTATAACCTCGTAGTCATATAAGACCAAAGTATGGTCCAAATTCAAGTTGTGATGGACGGCATGAAGTGGTTAAATCGGAAGATCCATATTTATAAGGAGTTGGTAAGCCTCGAAAGGATAACTTCACGCCTAAGGAAAAGCCTACCAAAGTGGGGTCTTTTCTGAGTTAATAGTGAATTAAAGATCGAAAGAAGAGATTCTTTATTATTTTATTTTTTTTGCATTAGCTGTTGGCCCATTCTTTCAATTGAAGTTTGAGTGGTTCCACTAACTAGAATTGTACATGTTTAAGAGCATTGAACGGCCTTTAATAATTGTTTATAGCATTCGATTGCTCATGTAACAATTCTTGGAATGCAGGAACTCTGGGACATTCCAGTGTCAAGTGTATGTTACTAGTACAAATACCACAAACAGTTTTAACAGTCTCATCGGGCTTGATTGTTTCTAGTCTCTTCAGTTCCATAGCCTCGACCTTTCTTGTAAGGTTTGCCACTGTGGCATTAATGTCGACTTCCTCCCTTATCTCTAGACTGAATCAATTTAGGTTTAATGGGCTTGAATAAAGTATCCCATGACTACATGTTTTCAGCAATCATATCAAAATAATTTCACGCATCATTGGGATCTTTGTCAATAAATTCCCCATTGCACATCATCTCTATGAATTGGTGCATAGGCGAAGTCATTCCGTTATAGAAAAATCTTATGACCCACCAAATTTTGTAGCCATGATGTGGGCAAGCATTTAGAATTTCTTGAATATTTTCTAACACATTATGACCCACCAAATTTCGTAGCCATGATGTGGGCAAGCATTTAGAATTTCTTGAATAGTTTCTTCCTCTTTCTGCGAAAAGTTCATGATAGCCCTTCTAAGTGTATTAGTTTTATGAAACTGGAAGAACTTTTTAAGGAACTCCCGATTCATCTCAACCCATGTCCCAATTGATCTCGGTCTCAAAGAGTAAAGCCATGACTTAGCCTTCTCCTTCAAAGAGAAAGGGAAGAATTTTAGTCTCAAGGTGTCATCAAACACATTATGGAAGTGTAAGGTTACTACAATCTCATCAAATTCCTTGATATGTACATATGGGCTCCCATAAGCTAGTTCATGGAACTTCGGGAGTAGTTGGATCACTTCTAACTTAAAATCCATATTTTCTGCATTATGTGGAAAGATCATGCAAGAAGGTGTGCTCGTCCTCACTGGTTGCAAATAATCACATAGGGTTCTAGGTGGAGGACCATTGTGCACCTCATTCTTATCTTGCTGCTCCTCAACACGATGATAAGGTTGATTTTCAACCATATTCTCAACCAATTCAGAGGATCTTAAGTGTTGTCTAATTTGGTGATGGATATGCAAACCTTCAACTAATCCTCCTTCACTTAAGAAACGTAGATTGTTATCACGGACCCACTTGGGCGAACCACTCTCAAACCTAATTCTAAACTAAACCTACTTCTAATAGAATAAAAAATATGAAAATATAGAAAATCTGAAATACTAAAGCAAGAAGGTTGGAAGGATAGTACCAGATTGATGATTCTAAGTTAGATTCTACAAAATAAAAGAAACAGAAAGCAAGGTTAGTATCTAAAAATTCAGAAAGTCCTAATCTAGAACGCGGCAAAAACCAACCCTAATCCTAAGATAATTCTAATACTAAGGTATTTCAAAATATATAGGCGAAGTCCCTAGCAACAGCGCCAAAAACTTTATCGAAGCAAACTCCAAGTGCAAGGTTGCAATATAGTAATAACTCGATGAGACTGAGTCGTACCCACAGGGACTTATGATTATGCGGTTTTCTGAAATACTTTATAACTAGAACTAGATCTAAGCTAACTTATAAAATATGAATTAAAGAGTAATAATGTAATTGAGAAAAAAATTAATGAAGATGAATTACTAGAGCGTTAAGGATCCACTTATAGCTCTTCCTTAGTGTTTTTTTTTTGTTAGCTTGATAGTACACCCACTGTCATATCACACTTCACTGTTAGCCACCCCCACTAGGGAATCGATGCCAAGACCTCAGTGTTGAAACGAGGTATCTTTCACTCAATCTACCACTTGAGCTACGGATCTGGGTGTTCCTTAGTGTTTAATTCACTTGATTCAAATTGATTAATCAACCAGGATTGAAGTTCTATCCTATCCAGCCGGATAATAAAGCAGTTAAATCATCATTCATAAACTCAAAACAGATTTAAACTTCAATTAAATTGGTTCCCACATAAAGCATCAAAGTATTGATCATAGAAAATTTAAAGCATCTATCGTACCCTTTGTCTACGATAGATCACTGGATTTTACAGATGAATCCATTGTAAAATAGATAAGAAATTACTTTTAGCTTTCCTAAGCATCCAATGTGCCCAGAGTCGACAATGAATCAAAGTAAATCAAAAATAAATCTTCATTCAAACCAAATATCAATGAATTATTTAACAATTAATATTAATTACTTGAATCAAAGTAAACTAAGTATTAAGAATAACTACAAGCTTCACCTCTTAGCACTAGCTAAGAGATTAGTTAATCAAAGACATGATTGAACTAAAACTCAAAAGAAAAACATAAAAATCAAAATAGAACCAAAGGATTGAAGAACGAGGACTCCATAAAAGCTCCACAACTCCTCGCTCTATCCCTTCTACCCTATTTCATATATAGGAAAGCTACAATCACCCTTTTCTATAGGAAAAATTTGCATCGACTTGGAACTGACTTCAAATTTATGCACTTTTATTACGCATCGATTGCACCGACTATACGCTTTAGTCACTAAATTTCACTTCGATCGCACTGATTTAGTCTCTCGGTTGCAGCCAAATTTTTTCAAAATCCATATGAAGTCTCTATCTCCCTTAAGTCTCATTGAACCTAACTTTGGTGGCACCAATCATGGCTTCGGTTGGACCTAAAGTCGAGTCGAAATAACTTTGAAAATCACAGTTTGTTGTTGGACTGTTTTGTGCACATTCGGTCAGACTGACCAACCTCAGGTGGGACTGAACAGTCTATTATTTTTGTTATTGTTCTTCGTGATTTCCAGTCTTTTCTCTCTTTTGCACTTGGTTTCCTTGGATCATTGGCACTTGAAATCTTCATTAATCACATCCAAATATCCAAAATTTCACTTAGTCATTCTTTGATCATTAAATTTTTTTTAATTGTTCTTTTCATCCTAGCTCTCCAACTCACCTCACATAGAAAAATATATGTAATTAGATCATTTAAACCCATCTATACTTATAAAACTAATGCATAACAAGGGAGAAATATATAATATTTCACACTCAACAGATGCGGTAAGAGCATCATATATATAACATACTTCACAATAAAGTAGATTTGTACATGATAGCAATTGAACATTTAAATATCTCCTTGGACTCTACCACGATCCATAAATGGTTTATTTCCATGTGCAATATCTTATTCTCTCTTTTAACTTCGTCCAATTCTCATATATATTGTGCCACCCTTTCCAACAATCTCTTTTGGTACGTGATCATTCTTCTCACCAGATCCTGCATTTCGACATAACCCTCCATCGTCTCTCTCCTCCCACTGTATTGCTTTGCGCTCTCATCCCCCGCCTCTCTCATCCCACTATCTTGTTCAACATTATTCACCTCCCCATTCTTCTTCTTCTTCTTCTTCTTCTTCTTCTTCTTCTTCTCCCCTCCCCCTCCACCTCCACGCCCTCCTTCACATCCATTTTCCTCTTACTCCTCTCTTTTTTCCCCTCAATAATTTGATGAACTTGGACAAGAGCAATAATATTTTCCTCATTTGCGGTGGGGTGAGTTCACCGTTAATCCTAAGCTACAACAACATATATGTAATGTCAGAAAAAATGATCATGGTGTTACAAAATGAACAAACAAATTACTAATATCATAACATACCCACATATTGTTAAATACTTTTAATGTATCTTTGTATTTTCCCACCTTAGTCGTAGTCCAATTTGTAAATCATGGAATTCTAATAGAACTAGATTTGGCAGCCCAACCCTTCAGACCGGATAACTCGGAAAAAAAATATCATATGCGCAAACCTATTTCATGAAGGAAAGCAAGAAAAGATTAAATCAGACAATATAGTGGCAATGAATATGAAAATCTCATAGGAAAAATAATTTACCTGTAGGGCAAATGAGTATCCACAGAAGTTGTACATGCTAAGAAAGTGTCTTAATTATAGAATTTGCTTCTTCTTTTAAAATCTAGTACCCACAACCCCCCAAGGGTAACTATCGAATGCATCTTTATCATTTACAAAATCTATATTTTCTTCTACACATGCATTCTTCTCGGGCGATCTAACAACTAAATTCTCTACACAAATCAACATAGCCAGATTCATGGCATCCATGTGAAAGTTGGTCCATCAGATACGTTTAAATTCCAAATTTTCATTCAAAATTATGGACTTATCCTTCAAACATTATTCTCTAATAGTCTTTCTTCATGGTCTCGGTACAGGCTGTTTCAATTCTTCCTCTCTTAACCACCTAAGATCCATAATTAAGACAAATTCCATCTCCCTGAATCTGACAATTATGTCATGGAAGTCAAACTGGAGGTAACCAAGGTGCCTCTGCATTAGGCAATGGATCACCGGTCAATATGCCATCCATTCGCTTTCATTAAAATCAGGTAGATATCTAAATTGGGTATTGTTTAACATCTTTGCCCTGACAGGGCAATTGTTGAACTTTTTCATTCACGACCCGTAGAAATCCTATCAAGCACCTAAGGGAAACCTTTGCACCTTCTTACTCTAAACACGGACCAGGTTTTCTCACCTCGGAGAAGGATTATGTGAAAGACAACATATTTGAATTAAGTGTAATCATACCAATGCACATATGCAATTCAAATACACTATATGTATTACATTAAATATTGTGGATTATCGATATCCACCGTGTATCACCAATACACACTGTGGATAATCGATACACGCTGCAGTTCCCCAATATTTACTATGGATCTCTAATACTCTCTGCGGATCGTCTGTAGTACACAGTGTGTATCGGTGAACCGCAGTGACTATCGACGATCCACATTGTGTATCGGTGAACCGTAGTGAATATTGGCAATCCTCAGTGAGTATCGGTGAATAGTAGTGAATATTTGCAATCCTCGGTGAGTATCGGTGAACTGCGGTGTGTATCAATGATCCAAAGTGCCTTGATGAGAATTAAAAATAAACCTTTTTCAAATGGGACCACCATAGTCTCCACCATTCATACGAACACCACATTCTCCCTTTCACAAACTCCAACCATTTGAACAACAAACAAAAAAAAAAATCTATAAAAGGAACTACCACACCCTTCTCCCTTTCACCTGGTGTATCGGCGATCCATAGTGAGTATTGATGATCTGTAACGCCCTGTATTTTCAAAACCCGGGTATATGAAAGATAACCAAATTTCACGTATATTTTTTTTCTTTTCTTTTCTCTTTCAGAGTTAGCAACTTAGAGGAATATTAACAAATCAAGCATAAAAGAAATTTCATATACATTCAAATTGTACGAGCGACTGCCCAAATGACCTACACAAACTAATGTCTCTATGTTAACAATTACAAGTAATACACAATTTAACACATGAGAAATAATAAAATGCATATAAACTTAAACTGCAAGATCGCGCAGCTTCTCTTGGTAGATACATCCATGCATCCCTGATAATTGTACTTTACTCTTCGTTAATCTAGACATGGGTATTATTTAAACCACCTGCGCTACCTATACAGTTATATATTCGATAAATTAGTGGCCAGCTTAGTGTGAATTTCCCTCAAGATTACACACCGCCGCATTAGGTAAGTATAGCTTAAATAAAAATCATACAAAAGAATCCAATGCAATCTTATTAAATGCATGGATGCGTGAATGCACATCAACTGGGGATGCTCATCCAGTTGGCTTTTAGGTAAAACTCATGCATGTGGCCGGTCGCCAACGAAAGTACATCCCATACATGCATAGTGTCAAACTCACCGAAAGTGGGCCGATAGTCGATGATCTGGGAGTTAACAAAATGATATGACAACTAATGCCTAAGGCCACGTACTACAGCATTTAGAATTAACTACCGTCATCTCCCATATCCTATGAATGTATGATTAGCCCAACCATTATTATTCCGATTACAACCAACTAGTTTAAGAAAGCTCAAAGGTCACTACGGGGAGTTCATCACCCAGTGTAGGCCGACAGCTCAGGCAGAGTGTCACATTCCCACCATCCCCGGCTCATGAGACTTCCACCTTAAAATGTTTAATGGAAGCCCGTTGACTAGTGGCCAATCACAATTCAATATGTGGGACTTACCATCGCATGGTTATATGGGAATGAACCGTCGAAGCCACACAAGGTAAATATCAAATCGTAGGATAAATACCAAATCGAAGTGATAAAAGGTCACACGAAGTAAATACTAAATCGAAGTGGTAAAGAAGTTATGTAGGGCAATGTTAAATCAGGGCGGTAAAGAAGTTATCTTCAAAGCCATGTAGGCGAAATAACCTATGGATGGTAAACCCATGTTGATATTCCACCACCCAAGATAACCTCCAAGTTGAGGGTCCATTTCTAACACATTTTGTCCCGTTACATCCTAAGTGTGGATTCACATACATAGGTGGAGTTTTCCACTAGTAGATGTAGTGAATTGAATTCCATAAGCGACTTACAAGCAATTCATTAGCACAAGAAAGTGTATGGATACAACATGCAAGACATATGTTGTTAATGTAGTTCATAACTACCACAAAAGATCATGAATCAAAGGTATAAACTATCGATTGGAATTTAAATGAAAACTAACATATAAGATTTAATAACTATTGCATGTGAACATGGTTTATAAGCTATCAGTTGTAGTTCAAATGTAAGTCATTCCTTAAAATTTGATAACTAGTGTAAGTGATCATAAGTTATAAGATAACAATTGTGATTCAAACGAAAACTATCCCCTAAACTAATTTGGAAATGGAAAGCTTAAGGGGAAGAAGTCATCACCTTGGGAGTTGTTTCTCTTAATAGTGTTGTTTTTAGAAGGTGTGTGTGTGCGTGCGTGTGTGTGTGTACTTCTTAAGATTGAATCCTATTTGTTCCCCTTCTAATTGGAGTCAGGTGGTTGATTTGAATCAACTTTGAAAGGGAGCTACTTGTCTAGATGAAGACATAATATATAAGGAATCGAATTATGTAACAAATTAACCTTAATAATTCCTAAGTAATGGGGCATTGGGGAAACATCTTACTATACTTGAAGTTGTCACAAGGTGGTGATAGACTTGGTTCCCGATTGCACCCGGTTAGGGATTTAGCTTGTGATGGTTCTCCAAATGTTGCTACCCACATGAACCCGATTAGATTAATTCTACCTAAAATCCATACACCACCAAGTTAATGACCTATACCCTACTCATTTAGAATAATGGATCACATGAGGAGGTTACCTAAGGAGCTGACTTGGTTAAGGTTCGAGAAAATCAGGTTCACCCCAAGAGAAGTTGCTAAATCCGGTTTAGACTGGGTTGGTGCTAGTTGAGTAGCAACCAAGTCAACCTAATAGAGCCAACTCGGCTAAACCGTGTTGCTCCTCCCCTTCTTTTCCTTCCTTCTCTCCTTCCCTACTCCCTCTTTCCTCCTATTTTCTCTCCTTAGTTCTAGGGATTCTTGGCTTCAATCCCGAGAAGAATGCGGCCTTTTATAGGCAATGGTTGGCTTTTGACGACCGCGCCCCTAACAACCGTTTATCCCATGCCATAAGCAGTTCGGATGGACAACCGCACCTATCGTTTTGGTTTGCATGGATGGAGTTTATAGTCGTGGATCATCATCTGCCACTATGGGCAACCAGACGAACGACTTAAATCAAAAATGGGGCATGTAGCATCATGGTGGGTTTCCCGGCTGGACGAGGAAGATGAAGTCGCCTCTCATGGAGAATTCCATCAACGGTCTAAGATGGCCATCTAAGCCATCTAGACGTGTTGGATGTGACCACTGATCATTGCAAGGCCCACTTATTCCATCAGCAATCATGATTCCTCCAATATCTCATGAGATTTTCAGCCACAATTAAAATATTGCGTGATGGACGTTGTTTTCAAGACGCTAGACGCCCTAAGCGAGGCTGTCCTAGTTCGGACGTTTGGGATGGTCAAGCGAAGCCTCGTCAACAGCCAAGATCGTGCCAGCTTGCACAACCCAAAGAGGAAAAACTCCCCGCATGCTTTTTGCCTGGCAGTCTCGGCTGTCCCCTCTTATTCGGTGCTGAAAGGAGCACTGGGATGCACCCAAATGGAGGGTGGATATTGGTAGACACCATTGCTTGTGGATTGCCAAGCTGGCAATGTAAACTGGTGAGGCTTCTTGCTTCGGAAGGTAGCGTACGCCAGTTGATCGTGCCGCCATTTGTGCGCATGCATACGTGCATGAACGAGTGTGGATCGCGTGGTTCTGGTAGGATTAGCGGTCCGATCCCTATGGACAGCTTAGATTATTCGTTCACTCATTGATGGTGGCCCACAGATGTCGCAAACAGACGTCGTCCGCTAATTTGCCATCGGGCAAGATCAGTGGAAGGAGGGAGAGAAGTCTCGGATCAATGGGGTTTAATTTAGAATCCCCATCTAAGTCAAACGAACAGTTTGGATTTCTCGACTGGGTAGTGAAGGTGGGCCCCATCTCGATCAAGCAGAAACAGTCTGTTTCAGGCTGTTGCAAGCGAAAACGAAAAAGGGGGAAGGAGTTTTCCTCCTTTAAAAAATCGTCGAGTCAAACCCAGTTTGACCTGACTCTATGTATGGTGTACTATGAGTGCATGTAAAACCTATACACACTCAAATCCAGTTATGGGGTCCACAGTGGTGTGTGATCCGATCACTCCATCCATTCTCCTTAGAGGCCCTAATCGGGTCCTTGGGCAAAAAACTAGGCAGATCCAAAGCACAGGTGGGCCATACTATGCGATTTATGTCTAAATTTTTAGATTTTCATCGATCTGATGGTTAGATGGCTTCCAACTTTAATCAACCTGCTTCTACGAGTCATAGGGACCTAGTAACCATCTAGATAGGGTTTTCCAATTGAGTTTTAAAGGTTAATTAGTGAATCGATGTAGTCTCGTTATGCATTGATTGATGATTCGTTGAGGAGTGGATAAATGGTGAACCTAATGATCTGGGTCCCGATTATAAGATGATCTAAGATAAGGGCCTCTCGTGGCCCGCATTGGACGGTTCTGATGGTCACTTTAGGGGTCAAATGCTTTAGATTTCCAATCAGCCCAAATCTCACCCGTTTGGTGATTGTCCTAACAACCTAACAACTGGATTGTGTCAAAAAGTGCACTATGTAGGTGTCCCACAACATTTTCTTGGAATATTCAAGTGTAGATGTATGGATGATCCATACGATTAATGGTCAGATCTACACACGTACACTGTGAAGACTCGTAATGCTTAATGGTGTACTTCTAACTATTAGGGTTGGATTTTTTATGGTGCAAACTACTTATTTTCACATCAGGGTCATTATTTAAGGATCAGGGTCATTGATGGTTGGTCCTAAAGAGTTAGATCGCATCTAAGGTTGGTTTCCATGGTAACGCCCGAGTAATGAAAAGTACGGGGTGTTACACGATCCTTAGTGAGTATCAACAACCCTCACTGCCTTGGATGGCCTTATATATTTATATATATATATATATATATTATATATATTATATATATATATAATATATATATAGGGAAAAGGTACTATACGCTCGACTGTATTATACCTTCCATAAGGTCCAGTGCTGGCAGCACGTTATTCGTCAGATGGTGAAGAAATTTTATAGGGAAACTGAATAAACAAAACCCCAAGAAATTTATATGCGAGCCTTTCGTTGTTGGAAGATCATGTGCTAGGATTCTGTGTGGGGTCCACTATGATGTTTGTGATAAATCCAACCTGTCCATCCGTTTTTCAAAATCATTTTAGGACATGCGACAAAAAATGAGTAGGATCTAAATGGGACACATGAGAAGAAACAATGGGGATTTAGTGACCACCGTTGAAACATTCATATGACTACAAAAGTTTTGTATTGGTTTATGTTCATGTGGTGTTTTCATTTCATATCAGTGAAAATGACTTTATAAACGGTTTGAATGGAATATAAACACCAAGGTGAAGCCTAAGAAGGTTTCAACGGTAAGCATTCTTTTCTGCAGTATTTCATCTCGTATGGCCTACTTGAATATTGGATCCTCCTCATTTTTGATATAATGTCATAAAATGATATGTAAAAATGAATGGACGGGTTGGATTTCACACAAAGATCACAGTGGGCCCTACATGGAATCCTTCCGCGAATCTTCATGGGAAAGGCTTTAGTAGGAAATCTGCGTCCCTGGGCTTGGGAAACGTATTGGCAACTCCCCCGCCACTGGCCAATGGCTAGTCAGTGCTATATGGGCCCCACCATGCTGTTTGTGTTTCATCTATGTCGTTTATATGTTTTTCTAGATCATTTTATGGTAATGAGACCAAAAATGGGTTATATCCCAATCTCAAGTGGACCACATTACAGGAAACAGTGTTGAATGGGCGTTGACCATTAAATTTTTTTGGGGGGCCATAAAAGTTTTGGATCAAGTTGATCTTTGTTTTTTTTTTCCTTCACATGGGTCTATACGACCTAATCAATAGTTTAGATGTCAAATAAACAGTACAGTGGGCCTTAGGATGATTTTAAGCCTGAGCATCACTCTCCACACTTTTTTCTGTGGTGGGGTCCACTAGAGCTTCTAATCTGCCTCATTCTTTGGATAATGCCATAATATGATCTCTCAAAATGAATGAATCGATGTGTATAATACATACATCATGCTGAGACCCACAGAACTTGGTGACGTGACTTCAGCTACTCAACCTCTCATGGTGGACCAGATATTATATCAAGCTTACTTTTGGTCTCAAGTCTTAAACTGAGCTCAAAAAACAGATGAATGGTGTAGATTTTTCATAAACATTATGGTGGCCCCACCTTAGTTTCTGGCGCGTTAACTTCCTACCAAAACTCAAAGCAGATTGCATCTCGAGAATCTAAGAGTGAAGTGCGTATTACAACGGGTTTCCTACGTACGCAAATTAGTTGCTGACGGGTTGATTAGCCAAACTCGCTGTAGAAGTCACGTCACCGAATTTTGTGGGCCCACCACAATATGTGTTGTATCCACACAGTCCATCCATTTGGAGAGATCATTTTAGGGTATGATCAAAAGAATGAGGAAGACCCAAAGCTCGAGTGGACCCACCATAGAAAACAGTGGGAATAGTGACGACCATCGTTGAAACCCTCCTAAGGTCCATCATGATGTTTATTTGAGATCCAACCCGTTCATGTGTTAACGCAGACATGAAATACAGAAAGCTCAAATATTAGCTTGATCTAAAACTTTTGTAATGCTTAGAAGTTTTTAACGGTGGGCGTCACTCTCTCCACTATTATCTGTGGTGGTCCACTTGAGCTTTTGATCTGACTCATTCTCTGGATCATGTTATAACATGATCTCTCCAAATGGATGGACGGAGTGGATACATAATATACATCATGATGAGGCCCACAAAACTTGGTTACATAACTTCCGTAGCAAGTCCCGCTACCCAACCTGTCAGTAACAAATCCGCGTCCGTTTCCTACCAAATTTCCTGAGGTTTTGTTTATTTAGTTTCCTTATAAAATTTCTTCACCATCCGACAAATAACGTGCCGCCAGCACTCGACCTTATGGAAGGTATAATACGGTCAAGCGTATAGTACCTTTTCCCATATATATATATATATATATATATATATATATATATATATATATATATATATATATATATATATCGTTTCAAAATGGAACAAGTACACTCTCCATAATTCGTATGAACACCTCGTCTTCCTCCCTTTCACAGACCTAACCATCTAGATATAAAAAATAAAAATAAATAAAGAAATAAAATAAAAATTAAAAAAGAGAACCACCACACCCTCCTCCCTTTTACAAACCCACCTTGATAGACACCAACAATAACAAAAATAACGTATAGAAAAACTTACCTTTAGTTGTCATTGTGGCCGGAGAATATTATAAATAAATAAATACCTCTTATTTATTTACTAGACCTGAATTTCGCCGAAACTTGGCCGAAGTTACTTATGAGATTTTGCCTGGAGATATAAAAAACCCACTTCTTTTCACCTAGAACTTTTCTAGAGCTTGGCCAAAGTTTGTCATCGTCGGTAGGGAGTTGGATGTCAGATTGTTCAACTACCAACCATGGTCTGGTCCCCTCATTTGAAAAATAATGAAGGATAGAGAAAGAGAGACAAAAGAAAAATGTGAACTGGCCTTTCACGTGCAAGGGACTCACATATTGAACACATTCCTCATCTTATGTGGGGCCCACTTGATAGTCTTGTAGCAAATCCAAGCTGTTCACATGAAAGGGGTTTTAATTTCAAACCATCAGACAAAGTGTGAGGGCATAACTCATCACGGATGGACCACACTGATGGAAATAGTCCAAAATTAATGCACAATACTCATGTAGATGTGGGCCACAAACAGCTCAAAAAATTGAAATAACCCTATTATGGGTTTATGGTTGTCAGATTAAAGTAAACGGATCAGATCGGCCGAGGGGTGGCCCCAATTGTTTATTTAGTGGGGCCCACATCCCATTTTCAAAAGGCTATCTCGACTTCTGCGACAAGCTATCGCGGTATGAGGGGACGATTGATAAAGGGGCATTTTCATCCTTCGAAAAGTCAAAAAAGCGCTAAGGGCTTAAAAAGATATGAATTTAAAATATATTGTCAGCATTTTTATTAGGTCATAATTGAAGAATTATTTTAATTAATAACCCATGTTCTTCCTTTGCGAGTGTGTTAGGTGCGGCCTTGGCCTCCCCGAAGACGGTGCAACCTTTACCATGGGGCCATTTTACTAAATTTATTCGATACTCACGTCGTCCATCCATTTTTCCATGTCATTTTATGGCATGATCCAAAAAATGAAGAAGATTCAAATCTAGGTGGACAATATTATAAGAAAACAATCGTAATATAACGCCCTACCATTAAAAACTTCCTAGTGCCACAGTAATGTTTCAGCAGTTTTTATTTGTCATCCAAACCTATCAACAAGGATGAGGGGAAAAATAGATATTAGCTAGGTCCAAAACTTACGTGGCCCATTAATGTTCAATGACCACGGTTTTTCATGATATGGTTCACCTGAAAATAAGATCAGCTTTATTTTTGGGGTCATACCCTAAAGTTATCTGGACAAAACGAATGGATGGCGTGGATATAGAATACACAAATCATGGTGGGCTCCACGGCAAGGGTTGTACCATCTTGGATGAGGCCGGAGGCACACCTAATCTGCTCCCTTTTCTCCTCTCTTCATCTAGGAACTCTTTCCAATGGAAGGACCGGGTTTTTCCACTGCAAAAAAGACTTTTTCTCTTTTAGACCATCTAATTCCAAACCACTTTCTCTTCTAGCCAATCTAATTCCAAACGCACTTTCTTCGAGCGCCAAACACAAATGCGTGGGTGCCAGTATGTCTCATCTTTACAAGAATTTTCTACAGCAGATATTGCAGGGAGTCTGTACAACAAAAAGCATTCTATGGCCTGACATGATGTGTGTGACATCCACTCCATCCATTGCTTGTGTGTGGTCTAAATTTTGAGCAGAAAAATAAAACTTATCTAAAACTCGAGTGGGCCACATTATAAAAATTAAAAATAAATAATAATGATAATAATAAAATAGTAATAAATAAGTACGTAAATATATACCGTTTAAAACCCTCCACTAAAGTTTTGGATCATGCTATTTTCCTCTTTGTAATCATGAACATCTTAAATTGCATAATCCTGTACTACAGATGTCCCATGTGAAATGTCATGACTTAGAAAAATATTGACAACTTTACCCTTTTGACTTTATTTGAAGGGACACGAGCTAGACATGAACCGATCTAGCTCGGTTAACTTATATCGGCTAAGCTCCATTTGACTCGGCTTGAAAGCTGGGTTCGGACCGAACTGATCTGTTTAATTGAGCTCAAAAGAACTTTAACCCAAGCTAAGTTGGGCCGGCCAACGTGACTTGAGGATTGGACCAAACCGAGCCAAGCCAAATTTGAGCTTATGATTTTAAAAAAAAAAAAATTCAATCTAAGGTAAGCTATTAGCTAAACTAAGCTAGCTTGAATTGGCCAAGCGTCCAGCTTTATAATAATACAATGATACACTTTTCTTAAAGTGATGGAATTTGATTGGACAGCAAGCTATTGCTAAAAATAATTTCAATCTGTATAAATAAGTGGAAAGGCCCTTATTACCTTCAATCGTGAGGTGATGTGGTAACATGGCGGGATTTGATTAGCTGGCCAGCTGAAAACCCATAAAAAAGGCGTCAGCCCACTAATCAAATCTCACCATGTTGTCCCATAGAGAAGATAATGAGCTCTTCACTACCTAATCCACCTATGTGAGAACCCCATCGAGGTTGGAGTAGTAATGAATTGGCATCTACCTGACAAAGTACAGGTGCCTCTTTAAAAAGTTAATTAGGTAAGGTTCTCACCTACCATGTATGGCCAGATTTGATTAGGCTAAGCACTCATATGGACTATAAATAGGGGGAGAGGATTAAGTGATAGGTGCCTGACGTGGCATTTTACCATTAGCAATGGCAAGCTTGTTAGAGAAGGGTTGAGTAGGCACCACCTCTTAGTCGGTGTTATTCAAAACCACTTCCAAAAGGCATTCTTGAAAGGGGAGCAGATTAGGTGAGAGCCAGACTCACCTAAGATGGTGTGGCCCTTACTGCAGCGGCCACTTTGATGTTACCATTTTAGGACATTGTCCTAAAAATAAAACAGATCCAATTATCGTACCATAGGAAACAATGGTGTTAAAAACTTCTTAGAGTGCACCTTAATATTTCAGTAGTGTTTATTTGCCATCTGTTGATAAGATTACATAAGCCTTAAGCTTAGATGAAGGAAATAAAAATTAAAAACAAATATCAGCTTAGATTTTGAGATAATGTCCTAAAATGATTTAGAGAAATAGATGGACGGTGTGGATGTAGAATACAATACATTAAGGTGGGCCTCATGCCTCATGGGAAGGACTGCACCACCTTGTGACTGGAGTCTCACCTAATCCGCTCCAGCTTGCAAGTTGTTAGATCAGGTTTAAAAGTAGTTAGGAGGCATACTTGCTGGCAAAGTCATAAAACCGAATGAGGATTGGGTGGGACCTACCCCAACCAACCGGCTGGTAGAAAAGGAGGACGCGGATTTCCTGGGAAAGCCTTTCACAGGAAGTTGCTGCGCCGGGAACCTAGGTGGGGCCCACTGTGATGTTTGTGAGAAATCCTCTCCGTCCATCCGTTTTGTGAGTTCATTTTAGTTTATGTTGCCAAGACTAAACCGTATCCAAAGCTCAAGTGATCCGTACTAAAGGAAAATGTGGTTAGGAAAATTCCTACCGTTGAAACCTACAGTGATGTTTAGATGCCATCCATACCATTAATAACGTCATTCCTATTGGGATGAACTGAAAACAAAAATATTAGCATGAATGAAAACTTCTGTGGCCCCACGAATATCTCAACTATGGACATTTAATTATCACTTTTTCAGCTCACCTTAGCTTTGGATACGGTTCATTTTTGGCAACATGTCCTAAATTGAACTCACAAAACAGATGGACGGGGAGGATTTCTCACAAGCATCACAGTAGGCCCCACCTGGGATCTCAGCGCAGGAACTTTATGCAAAAGGCTTTCGTAAGAAATCCGCGTCCGTGGAAAAGCTAGGTCGACCCCACCACGATGTAAGTGTTCAATTTCTCGGTCACATGAGCTAAAATAAATAAGGTAGACCCATAGCTGGAGTAGACCCTACCACACTAAGCATTGCAGATTAAACGCTCGCTCTCCCACCACAATGTTTTATTGCTAGCCTATCTGTTCATAAAATAAAATAACCCTGAATTAAAAGGATAATAAAAATATCAGCTGTGGGCCCCACGAATCTCAACTGTTTCATGTGGTGTGCTCAGCTTAAGGTTCAAATCTGTCTCATCTTTTGGGTTCATGCCCTAAAATGAATGGGGAAAATGGATGGACGGTGTAGATAAAATCATATATCATGGTGCGGCCCACAAAACTTTTCCACCAGTTACTTGGCTGCTAAGGGTCAACAACCAGTCCGCATGCCACTTAGCTGCGACCCCCGATCGAACAATGTTGTGGGGCCCGCCTTGATATATGTTGCATGCTGATTCTAGGGCATGGGCCGAAAATGGAGTAGATGTAAATCTCAAGTAGAGCATCCCATCAGAAATAATGGTGATTAACTATTAAAATCTTTCTATAAGCTGCAACCGTTTTGAATCAAATTGATATTTGTATTTTTCTTGCATCTAAGTCTTTAACACTTTTTTACGTATGGGAGGTGAAATTCAAAAATGTCATAGTTAATTTTCTTTAAGTGTTTTTGAAAATATAATACAGAGGCATATTTGCTACTTAAGCCATTAGACTATGGCATATTAATATGTATGGAGAGACTTTAACAGTACCATCGTTTCGTATGGTGGGGTTCACTTGAGATTTTTGTATGTGCTTCACTTTTTAGACCATACACTAAAATGAGTTAGCAAAATAGATGGAAAGCATAAATAGACAATGCATATATTTAAGTGAGCCCTATAAGGATTAAGGCGGAAAGATAGAAAATTAATCACCTAAAGATAAATTTAAGGCATGTTACAATGTCATTATTTTTAAGGTGATATTCGCACTATACTGATAATTAAACTAATTTGCAACAGGGTTACAGTAAATCCGCCTTTAAGATACAATAAGCATCTTTTCCAAAATTAGAGAAATGTGGGCTTCGTCTTGTCAAATTGAAAAACTGCACCTGTAACATACTTTTACAGCATACATCCCTAACTTCTATGTTGTTACAACTTACCCCTAAAAACTGTTTGTAATTTATTGGCTGGAAAACTGCAACTTTTCAAAAACGAAAATGGAGGAGGAGAGGAGATCGTTGGAATTGTTGTTTTTAGATTGACTCAAAGATGGGTTTATATACAGTCATAAGAGTTGCTTTAAGATCTTTTTCAAGGAAGGACATCTTCTTCCATGATGTCTTTTTAACAATGGCATCCCTCCACCATTAATGGCATAATTTCACTACCATTTCGAATTCAAATAATACTCCATTTACTAAAAGGCACCACCATTCACAAAATGAATGGTTACCAAAAGTCACAACCCTTTTCCTAAATTTTCTTTTATAAGTTAAAAAAATATTTTTCTTTTTTTATTTTGAAAAAACCTAACAATCTATCATTATTTTTTAAAATAAAGATGTCAAGATATGTAAGGAAAATATGTGCATAAGAGAAAGTGTTTTATGAACTTGAACCTTCACATAGTGTAGACAAATTAAAGTTATATCAGAATCCTTAATGAGTATGGTCTTGAATTAAGTATTCTATATAACACAATCAGATATGTCACACGCACTTATTTCAATTGTCATATGTAACGTCTCGGAAAAATCCTTACAAAGACCCGAGTACCACCTCAAGCAGGCATACCAAAGACCGTATTCTATGGAAATTAGACAAAAATTAATTAAGTATTAAATTAAATAATTGGTGGAATTAGCTCGAACCACTATCTATACGAATGGCAAGACCCAAAACCATTAAAATCACTAACTCAACATTACTTAAAAACCTAGGAGAAAACCCAAAACTCAATTGCTCTCGGGAGCACATTGAAACTCTGTATTGGACCTGGACCGTAGGTCGAAAGTCCGATGACCGCGAAACTATAGGGTTCAACCATCGCGAGAATCGAGCCCAAATAGTATCCAAAAACGCACAACTTGAGCCCTGAGCGAAGTGTGTGAGAAACACGAATATCTTTAGAAAATGGACCAGAACTTAAGTGAATTGGACCATTGACTTGAGAGCGAAAGTGAAGGCTTCAGACCGTCAGATTCTGACCAAACTTCACCCATGGATCAGGAAAATTTCTCTGCACATATCCGTATACTTGTGGCCCTGATCAAGTGACGACGACCGTTGATCTGATACAAGTCCGTCACAGTTGATTGGCCTATCCAAACGCGCTGAAATCGCATCCTGGCCTAGATCCATGGTCAGGGAACTTGCTTCATGACGTATCTGAACAATGGACCTCCAGGTATGACCCATTCATCAGAAACAAGTACCCTTTGGCTTTAACCCAAGTATACCATGGCCCTTAGGCCATTTACATCACTTTTAAGCCTATATAAGGCTCTTAAACCACCCTTTCTCACCCTCATACGAATTTCCTAAAAACCCTAAGAGAGAAAGAGAGAGAGAGAGAGAGAGAGAGAGAGAGAGAAGGAGAGAAAAGAGGAAGGAAGGAAGAAGAATTTATGGGAGATCTTTGCTGGGATTTTTCCCACAACACCACGCGCCGATATACCTCTCTCTTACGCTACACAACTCATTTTAACGACGATTTGGATAAAAAATACAAACCCTAACACCGTAGTTAAGGTATAAAATAGTTGTTTATCAACCTAGCTAACGAATTTCCTGATTTAGGTACCCATTGTACTATATTTGGGAACGTAGGATTCGAACCAAGTTCGATATGAGTATACCGACAAAAGGTGCGGACTATAAACGTTTAGATTATTGCTTTCAAGGCTTTCAATATCAGTAATGATTTATATCTGACTTGATTGCTGCCATATGATCTTAGTTACGACGTATTCGATAAATTATACATGTGTGTAACTATGTGAATATATAATACATTTCATGTGTTTGTTGAAATGTTTGAATGAACTTGCAATTATGATTTGTGCTTGTCATGACTATTAATCTAGAATTCATGTTTGCTGTATGTATGACAATCTCTTTGTGAAAGGATTTATCATAATATATGCCGTAACTAATTTAGTCTATGTATGCAGTAATGTGTAGTCTAAGTGTTTGATAAAATGTCTAAATGAGAAAATGTTGATGGTTGGTATTTATTGAGTGTATTAAGATAAGATTCTTAATTTCTTTAATCATATGTATAGCTTCTTTCATGAAATCATTTCGCCGCTATGCGATTTATGGATTAAATGCAAGTGCTTGGCGACAAGTTTAATGTGTTTGATAAAATGCTCAAATGATTGTTGTATTTGTATTGTTTGTTAAATGCTTATATGATTATCACATGTATCCACATGCTATATTTGAGTAAGATTGGGACTACAACCTAGTCCAGGCAATCGGTAACAATTTCTGTTTGGGTGGCCAAATTAATCTCTCCACATTTGATGCGTTCGGTGAATCTGGGTGGTATGATGATTGTCGACAATGGTTAGGCCACATGGAGTGCTTATACGCTCCATGTCGATTAATTCAGCGTGCGTTCTTACCAATCGAACTTGTCTAATAACCTGATTGGCCTATTATGTGTTTATCATGTATGGACACTACTGTTTGAATCTAAGGTACCACTTACCAATGTAAAGCCCATTTTAACTATGGTATCAAGATCCGCTAACACTCATGAGTCGGGCATGGAGGTATGGGACACTGTGGTAGAGCTATTGGCCTATGTTGGGGTGATAAGCCTCCCGTAGTGACTAGTGAGTAACCCAAACTTGTAAGCCGAATACGGTGGTATGGGACACTATATTCGAGCTGTCGGCCTATGTTCAGGTGACGAGCCTCCCGTAGTGACCTCCAGTATAAACACTTAAATTTACCTATCCACTGCTTTCATTAGGGGTGATGCCCTATAACTTAACGTATGTGATTAACTAGGATTGACGACCCTAAATGGATCCCCGCTTGGGTAAATGATATAAAGGGAGGTACCTTAGCTTTCCGAATCTGCTGTATGAATGATCCTAATTAAGAACTTGGATAACACGACTATGCACCGCATTGCATGTGCTTTGGCAAGGAAGTGCACGTTTAGGGAGTTTGTCATACACGAATGGTTGATGAAGTCACTGAGGGAGCGCAGGCGAAAGCATGCATCATTACTGCATATCATCCTTACATTAATAAGAGTAGTTATGAATGATTGTTATACTCTTTATCATTACTGCTTGATTAAATTGATAACATGTTAACCTTTGCCTTATAATACCACTGAGTTGATCACTCACTCTCACTCTGTGATGGTGTTCTAAAACACTAACCAGACTCTTGTTTAGTTGCAAATGACGATGAGGCTTACGCGACGGAGCCAAATTTCATAGACGATGAGGAAGAGTCCTCCTACATGCAGCTCTCAGGCGGGTTTGTGTAGACCTAGAGCTGCGTCACCAGGATTACAGGGCTATGGGATAGTTAGACATTTTATGTTTTGTTATTTTGTAAATTTTGAAAATAATACATGTAAACATTCAGCCCGGTTACATACTTATACTTTGGAGGTTGTAAATCGCTTACTTGTTCAAATATGCATATTACAGTCTTCCTCTTGCTTAATCAAATTACCTCTGGAGTATGACATGTTATTTTAGTGCAATCTCACTCATGTTACATAAGTGATGCATTGGATCTCGGGAGTTGAGCTTTGCTCGACCCTCAAAATCCGGGGCGTTACACCATAAGTTCTAAAATTATAGCACATTAACGACCTTGTGCTCTGTCCTGGATTCATAAGTTTATTAGAGTAGCCAAAACTCTCAGACATCAGGAAGTCGTATAGGCAAGTTCTTATGAATGCCCCTGTAACAATAACACCCTTAAAAGGACTTATTAAGAGCATATGCTCATCCTCATTTTAATCATTACAGGTACCTATAATTATAAATACATTCAGGAATGACACGGATAAAAAAACGTACAATCTTGCTTCAAACACTTCCTGTGAGATACTTTGCCTCTTGAACCTATTAGCTTATGTTGGATTTTTCTCATATGGTGTCTGTGAAATTGGCTTAAGTCACATTTCTCTTGATATTATACTAACAACATCCCTTGTCAGTCCCTTGGTGAACGAGTTCGCTAGATTCTGGATAGATCGCACATATTATATTGCTATAATGCCATTACCAAGTGGTCGCCTCACAAAACTATGTCTTATACTGATATGTGTACATTTTTCATTATAAGTCTTGTTATATGCCTTTGACAATGTCACTTCACTATTACAGTAGATAAAAGACCGATGGTAATGGCCTTACCAATAATAGTATTTCTAATAACAGATTTCTTGACAATTATAGCTCTTTACTACTAGCCGTCAAAACTATGAATTCAAATTCCATGATAGAGTGAGATATACAAGTTTGTTACTTAGATCCCTAAGAAATGACAGCTCCACCAAGTGTAAAAATGCATTTGCTAGTAAACTTAGATTCATCGAAATCAGTGACCCAACTTGTAACATTATACCCTTCAAGCACACTAGGATAAGTAAAAAAACGTAGACCATAGTTAATTGTTTTCATTAAGTATGTGAGTACTCTTGAAACAACATTTCAATGATCTAAATTTGGATTACTTGTAAACCTACTCAATTTACTTACTACAAATCAATATTAGGTTGAGTAGAAATCATAACATACATAAGACTTTTAACCACTTTGGAATACTCAAACTTAAATATATTACGGCATTCATTTTTAATTAACTTCATATTAGAATCAAAAAGAGCAGAAACTGTGTTCTTACATATTGATCAAACTTTTTAAGTATCTTTTCAATATAATGTGATTGAGATAGAATTATACCATCATTGTTTCTCAATAGCTTGATACCTACAATCACATTATCTTCACCCATATCCTTCATGTCAAAACTAGATGGTAAGAATCTTTTAGTATTTTTTATAACTTTTAAATACGTACCAAAGATTAACACATCATCTACATATAAACATATAATTACTACTTTATTATTAGAGAATTTCAAATATACACATTTATTGGATTCATTAATCTTAAAGCAATATGAGGTGACTACTTTATTGAACTTTTCATGCCATTACTTAGGTTTTAAGTCTATATAATGACTTGATCAATTTACACCCTTTATTTTCTTGTTCCGGAACTATAAAACTTTCTGGTTGCTACTTATAAATCTCTTTATCAAGGTTACCATTTAGAAAAGTTGTCTTTGCATCTATCTGATGGATTTCTAACCTATAAATGGATGTTAGAGGAACTAAAACTCGGATAGTTGATATCCTTATTACTGGAGCATAGGTATCGAAAAAGTCAATACGTTATTTTCGTGTAAATCCTCTAATCACTAATCTAGCCTTAAACCTTTATATGGTTGCATTTTATCTTAAGTTTTTTTTAAAAAATCCATTTACAACTTATTGGTTTTAATCATGAGGGCAAATTCACAAGTTTTCATGTTCTATTTTAAAATATAGAATCCATCTTATCGTTTATAGCTTCATTCCAAAAAGAAAGATCCTGATATCTAAGGGCTTCATCTATTATTACCGGATCATTTTATATGTTACATACCAACATGATTTCTTATGTTATATTTTCTTTATCTCATTCTATTAGAAGAAGGTAGAAATCAGGTCTGAAAGATGTATCTGTTCTGATCTTTTTGATCCTTATAGATTCTATGTCCTTATTATTGAGGATTTTGTAAGTGTGTTCGGGGATTTTGTGAAAGAAGTATGGACCCTTCTTGGATGTGGTTTTTTTAAAACCCTTGATTATTAGGTTTGAGCCAATCATCCTTTTTTTAATTGGTTTCTCTGATTCCTTATTCACACTATTTTCAACTATATTAGCATTACTTAGGGAATCCTGTTGTTCTTCCTTTTTGTCATGGAGCCCAAATTCTTATTCTATTTGAAGAAAACATTAGTAGATCATCTAAAGATATTCTCTCTCTCTCTCTCTCTCTCTCTCTCTCTCTCTCTCTCTCTCTCTCTCTCTCTCTCTCTCTCTCTTTTAAAGATTTTCTAATATCCTTCCATATAAGTGGAAGTTTACCTATAATGATGGATACTTTGAAGGACTCGTCAAGTTTAGTGCCATCGACAATAATTTATTGGACAATGAGCTGTGACTTATGTACTTGATCAAGGACAGGGTTTTCATCCAACATTTTGAATTCTAAAACTGACTTACAATGAATTTTTCATTGCCTTCATCCTCTGATGAGTATTTGGTGAGCAACGCTTGCCACAAATCCTTAGTTGTCTTCTTTTGATAGTAAACAACTTACAACGAGTCAGAATAAGCGTTGGAAATATGATATTTGCATAGGTAATCGTTACGCTCCCAATCTTGTCACTTTTGAATTTGTTCCATCATATTATTATTAGATGGTGGTGAATGAAGATTTTGAGTGAGCATATGATCCAACTTGAGTGATGTGAGAAAGAGATGCATCGTCGATTGCCATCGAAGAAAATTTGAACCGCCGAACGGTGTAATTTGAATAAAATCGGTATGACCCATGGAAGAGGCCACAATATCACCTTAAAATTGTAAGGGTTGAGGTGAAAATATAGAAAGTTAACTTAAAGATAAGCTTAAACGCATTACGATGTCACTATTTTTAAGGAGATATTGTGATGCCCTGAAAATCGGAGGTCGAGCATAAACTCAACTCCCGAGTTCCAGAACATCACTTATGCAACAAAATGAATGATGATTGAATGTTGACTGTATTCGTGCATTGAACATGAGTGAGATTAAGCCAAAACAGCATATCATACTCCAGAGACAGTTAAATTTGCAAGCGGAAGACTGTGATAGATAGATAAAATATATAAACTATGATGAGTCTCCAGAGTGTGATAACATTACCAGGTTAAATAATTACAAGTACAGTTCTAAAATATACCAAATGTGAGGAACTGTAATGTCTCCTATCTCAAGTACCGTAGCTCCGTCAATACAATACCAGGTCTTCATAGACCTGTCAGAGATTACATGTAGGAGAACTCCTCAACATCATAGTAGTAGTTCGGCTCTGCTTCATAAGCATCGTCATCACCTGAAACTCAACAAATCTGGTTGGTGTTGCAAACACCGTCCCGTAACGTGGGAGTGAGTGATCAACTCAGTGGAACAATAAAGCATAGGTTAACATGTTATCAATTCAGTCAACCAGTAATGATAAAGCAGTACAGCCAAACAATTTTGAACTACTCTTATTTAATGCAAGTATGAAATGACATGATGTATGCCCTTGCCAAACCACCCTCATGCGACATCATCTTACGTTCGCGGATGCATACCTCCCTCAATGCTCCACATCTACCAGGCACATGTGGTGCGATAATGAGCATGATTATCGAGTAGTTATTAGTCCATTTCAAACAGCAGTATTGGAAAACTAAGGTACCTCCCTTGTATCATTCCCAAACATGATCCATTCTAGGGTCGTCAGTCCTAGTTAATCTCATACGATATTATGGTTTGAGAGGCATAGCGAAGGTATCACAAAGGGCTCGTCACCCGTCAGCACGAATACAGATCTCACCGTATGCGGCTCGATTGCTGGCCGTCAGCTCGAATACAGGTCTCACCGTACTCGACTCAATCGCTGGCCATCAACTCGAATACAGATCTCACCGTACTCGGCTCAACTCATGCTCTAGTTGCTGTGAAGGGCTCATCGCCAATCATAGACCTTAGAGTATACTCGAAGACACTACGGAGGACTCGTCGCCCGTTCAGCACGAATACAGGTCTCACCATACTCGGCTCTTGTCGTAGGTGTCGACAGCTCGAATACAGTGTCTCATACCACCGTATTCGGCTCACGAGTTTGGTTGCTCAATAGTCACTACGGAGAGGCACGTGGCCCCAGCGTAGGCCGACAGCTCGACTACGGTGTCCCATACCACCATGCCCGGCTCATGAGTCTTAGCGGATGGAGGTACCATGGTTAAAAGGGATTTCACTGGTAAGTTTGGTACCCTAGGTTCAAGCAGTAGCGTCCAAACATGGTGAACATGCATTAGACAGATCGGGTTACTTGACGAGCTCGGCTAGCTCGAGCGCACAACAAGTTGGACGATATGAAGCGCATAAGTACTTCATGTGGCCAACCACTATCGTCAACCGAAGTACGACTCTGGTTCGTCGAACACATCTCACGTGGCAAATGAATCACAGCCACGAATTCAATTCTGGTACCGATTGTCTGGACTATAATCATAGCCCCAAACACAATCAATTGCAGATAGATAAAGCAGTAATGGATCAAGATTCAACTCATACAATCAAGGTCTGGTATTATCCGTTTAGGGCTGCCAGGGCTGTTGCACGCACTCGTTGCTCCACTCCCCCATCACCCATGACGGATCATACAACGTAAATATGAATTTAAACATATGCATTACATAGATAAAATCATAAAGGCAGTTGAGCATGTTATGAAGCATAACACAAGCATGAGTTTGTACATAGTCAATTCCTAATCACACAGCTATTCAAGGAAATCATACACATAGTTAAAGGAGTTGAGAATCATATCTCATCACCCCTATACATTACAATTTACTAACTACTACTCATTCATACATTTCAACAAACACTTTAGAATACATACATCAACATACATGACATATGTTGATCACATAGGCATTAGGTCAAATCCTTTCACTAGGGAGTTGCCCCAATCATAACACGCATACACCCACGACGGATAGTCATGGCAAGCAGGAATCCAAGTTCCATATTCATTCAGTCATTTCCACAAACACTTGGGCCACACATTTTAACATATATAGTGTATATTGGTCGTGGCGTGAATTAGGGCAAATCCTTTCGTCAAAGGGGTATCGCCAATACAACAATCATATATCCATGACAAGTAGTCATGGCGAGCATGAATGAGGATTCTATACTCATTCAGTCATTTTCACAAACACTTAGAATACACTCTTACAACATACATGGTGTATGTTAGCAAAACATGTATTAGGGCTATCCTTTCGCCAAGTAAGTATTTTATCCATGTATAATATATTCATACAACAAATAATCATATCAAATACATCTCTAAAATTTATACGTATACGGTACTTTCTACAAATACCTAGAGTATGTAAAATTCCATATTTTTCATCTTTAATCGAAACAGAAAACGGACATCACTTTGTACATCTACAATTGCATGCAGATCATGAATCTATCATTATCTGACATTGAAAGCATTGAAAACCATAACCTATACACCTAAAGTCTGCACCTTTTGTCGTAGAATCGTAACGAAGTCGATAGGTTGTTAAGCTTCCGTATTCGGCAGTTTGGCAACCTATAGAACGAAATAGATTAGCTATTTCACAACCTACAACTGTCTAAACCCCAAAACAGATTAGGGTTAGGGTTTCTTACCTAGAAATAACGCCAGAAACGCAGGGAAAGCGATGAAAATCAGGCGGTGGAGCCCGAATAGCGGCAGGGAAGAGTGGCAGAGAGATTTTCCCACTGCTCCCACACTTTCTCTCTCTTTTCTCTCTCTCAATCTCAAATTCGTATGGCTGCCATGAGAGAGGGTTTAAGGTCCTTATACAGCCTAAAAATTCACCGAAATAGACTTATGTTCAAGGTATACTTACATTATAATCAAATCGGCATTGTTTTAGCTCAAAAGAGGGTTTCTGGCGGCCCTCCTTGAGCCAAAGGTCGGACTTAAGCTCACTAACGCTGGATCTACGTTCTATTAAGTTTTCATTTCAGTGGGATTTCCAGATCACGCGTGGCGGACCAGTTTCAGTTCAACGGTCAGTGGATCTCGATCAGAGATTCCGAGTACATGTAAATGTGTATGAAATTTCTCCTGATTCGAGGGTGTAATTTGGTCTGATTCTAACGGTCTGGTTGCTTAATACTGATCCGTAAGCGAGTGGTGCCAGATTACTATTCAAGATATTTTATTTTGAATTAATTTCACATTTCTCACACTCTTCACTCCGAGCTCAAGCGAATAGCGCTGGGACATTATTTGGATTTGATTCCGAAATGGTTGTCAAGCCCAGCGAGGCAGTCCTAGTTCCTTAACTTCGTGTTAATAGGACTTCCGACGTGCGGTCCAGATCCGATACAGAG
This sequence comes from Magnolia officinalis, assembly GCA_021015155.1. NCBI lineage: Eukaryota > Viridiplantae > Streptophyta > Magnoliopsida > Magnoliales > Magnoliaceae > Magnolia > Magnolia officinalis. The sequence continues at coordinate 67,722,572 of JAJHSJ010000003.1, forward strand.
TTTCGAGATGCTCCAGTGAGCAACCAGGTAATGAGATTGATCCTAGGTTTTAGGGTAACCTAGCGTCAATGATTCTACAAGTTTTAGGTCTTGTAGATCGTATTTAAAGCTATTCTAACAGATTTCGTAGCTAATCTAGTTTTGCACTTAGTTACTTTGTCTCATTTCTAAAGATTTAGTCCTATAAGATTTCTGTCTGAGGTGGTACCTGGGCCTTTGTAGTTTGTATATAAAGTGATCCATGTTATACTACTTGGCTAGTTTAAGATAGTGTCTAGGGTGAAAGTACTTTGAAAAATTGAAAAATCAAGGTGCTGAAGGGTGGAATCTGTGAAGAAAATTGTTCACAAGCGATTTTAGCCTTTGGGACTAAGTTTTGACAAGTTGATAAGGTGTTAAGATCGACCCATTGCCTAAGGACGTCTAATCCCAGGTTGGCAAAAATCTGAGATGTTACAGATATTTACACCGTATTGGTAATTAAACCAGTTTACAAGAGGGTTACAACAAATCCACCTCCAGAATACAATAGCCGCTTCTCCAAAATTAGAGAAATTTGGACTTTAGCCTGCAAAATCGAAAAGCTGCATCTAAATACACTGTTACAACATACACCCCTGACTTTTATGTTGTTGAGGTCAAAATCTGGATGGCCCTCCACTTCGTGCGACGCTCCTCGAATGGACCTTGGTCCTGCACAAGGGGTGAACAAAGAAGGCCCTGGCTAAGCCGGGGGACCCTCCGATGCCTAAGTCAGGTCAAGGGAATTAGGGTCTTAATTGTAGGGTGGAGGGAGAATGCGAGATGTCGCGTACCTGTAGCGACGGGGTCCTCATGTATTTATACCTGACTGTAGGATGGTCTGGATCCGTCAATCACGGCACGATCTGCTTAATCAGGGAGATTTTCGGATCATGGAGATATTGCGCGCAATCTAAGGATCCATGCTCCACATTCTGCGCATCGTGCGTATCTGGGATCGAAGTAACTGGCAATGTTCACTTATGGAAGTTTCTAAATTTGTCTTGAGGAGTGCCCGCCTCGGAGTGTGCAATCGGCTCGGACCTTCAGGTAGGTACCGCTCGGAACAGTGGATCTTCACTGGATACCGTCTGCTCACGGAATGCCTTGTAATCAGAGCAAATCTGTTAGCTTGGAGGATGTATCCTTCGGATCAGATTAACATGGCCTCAGACCTCAGAATCGCAAGAGACTCAGATCTTCCCATAAAAGAAGCCCCCTACTCTTTGAGTCTGTCAAGGGCTTGGAGAGTAGATACACGGAAGATCAAAACACCTCATCCTCCAGTTCTCCCGAGCACATCAAAGTCATTACGTTTTGAAATTTCGCGCTCTTAGGGTTTCTCGCTCACAGGTTTATGCACAGTGGACGCGTGGCGGCGGTTACGATTTCAAGTTGACATTCGCCTATGGGTTGTTGCCACGTATATCCGGAGTAGTGCGTTAGGCGGAACCCTTCATCATTCGGGCGTCGTTTCGCTTATTCAAAGCACACCGATTAATGTCAAAAGCATCTCGTCTGACAGAGTACGAGCCAATGGTGTGCGGCCACATCAGCTCCGAGATCGGCTCACGACGATTCGACTACAACCATCATTGGTAGTCATTAACGTGAGAATTTGGTAGGGTCTATATAAACCCTCCTTCGGAGGTTTCGTTCCACTTCTATGTGTTGTGTTCGAGTTGATATCGGAGGAGGCGATTCTGTCCATCCAGGGTTTTTCATTAAGCTATTCCGACCGATTAAGTATTTCTGGCAGAAGCGATTCCTGGTGACAGTACGGTGAGTCACTTTACACCTCTTTACATTTCTTCCTTCTTACTTAAGATGTCGTCCGACTTGGAGACCGTGCGGGACTATGGTGATGACTCCAAGTCGGAGAGTTCCGGCAACGGAAGAGGTGCCTCTGAAGGCCCCTTTGAAATTGTGCCCTTGTACCCTCTGCCCCGAAAGTATAAGGAGACTGGGGTTCGGTCTCACAGAGCTGGCAGAAAGAAATCCGTTCGATCCTCCCAGACCACAACCACCGAGGCCGCTGAGATGCCAGCGAGCGGGAGGGCTTCGGAGGTAGTCCCTGGAGGCTCTGTACTATCGGAGTCTTAAATAGAGTGGATCCGTACGGAGTTTCAAATCCCAGACTCTGTTCGGATAAGGGCCCCTGGGCCTCTCGATACTACTGGCGTGCTTGCTGAGGGAGAAGTCGATATTTTTTTCTGCGCACTAAAATGTGGGGTCCGACTACCTGTACACCCCTTTTCCGAACTATAACAGCCTATTTGGGCTTAGCTCCCGGGCAATTGACCCCCAATGCTTGGGGGTGCTTATTTCAGCCTACATCATCTGGAGGTAAGTTGGGAATTCAGAGCTTACCCCAGCGGAGTTGATGAGCATGTACCTGGTCATGCACGAAGTAACGAACCATGGTACTATTTCGCGACCCAAGGCAGCAAGGGGTTGGGGCTGGTCATAAACCTTCTGTCCTCTAACAAAGATGAAAGAATAAGTGGTTATGGGCTACTGGTGAATGGGAGGCACTCATGGCCGAAGTTGGGACTTTGATGACTCTGGTTCCGACCCGATTTACAAAACCAGGTCGGACCAGTTAATTCCCTTCATCTTTCTATTTTTTTCGATTACGTCGGTAGGACTGAAACCTTTATTCTTTTTGTAGATTTTCCAAGGGGTATACCTCCCCTTGAATCAGCTCAGAAGAACTGCGTTGCCAAGGCTAGGGCGCGATCGGGAGAACTTCACTCCTGGTCGGACCTGATTACTGCCGCCAACCTTCATTGGTCTGGGCTGTGCAAGTCCCAACCTCTTCCGACGTCTTTCAGTAACTTTTCCTTCAGCTCCTTTGGAATTAAATCCGTTTACTCAGTTGCTGATTTGTCGTTCTTTATGCAGGCATGGCTGAGGCGTCCGGTTCTCGGAAGAGGAAGGTGGCCCCGACGGCGGAGGAGTTGTTGAGGCTTGTGTCCCGGACGAAGACCATCGCTAGGAGGAGGCAAGTAACTCTCCGCGGAGAAGGTCCCTCAGGTCCGGGCGCTGCGGCTACGACTCCAATTACAGCCGTGGCCATGACTATACCTACGGCCGTGGCCACTACAGTCCCAGTTTCTACCCCAATGGCTCCGGCCACGGCGCCTACTAAGGCTCAAGTTTCAGCAACCATTATTTCAACTCCCACAACCATAGTCTCTTCCATTCCACCCGCAATCGTTCCTCCCGTAGGGGAGGCTCATCCGTCGGCTCTCTGTATAGCTATCCCTTCATCATCTGAGCGGGAGGAAGCCGTTCGGAAGACCGACACCATGATTACTCCTCCCGAGGTCAGAGGTGATCTTGAAGCCGAGGCTCAAGCCTCGGCCAGTAGCAGGACTGGTTTTTCGGAAGCGGCAGACTCCGCTCACGTGGAGACAAGCGGAGGGAAGTTCGCACTGGGCTATCATCTTTCCTGCTTGACACTTTGGGCCGTGAAGCACGCCCCTGAGGAGAGTATAGCCAACCTCATTAGCAAGTCGGACAGCTCCTTTTTGAATGACAAGGCTTCCATTTTTTACACGGTATCTCTACTGACTCTCGTTGTTTTTCTTGTACTTGCGGCTTTCAAGTATTCATTCGTCTACTTTTGTGCAGTCTGTCCTAAAGCTTTTATCAGCTCGGGAGAGAGCACGGGAGTCAGAAAAGAGAGAAGCTAAGTTTGAGGCCCTCAAAATCCAAGTAGGAGCCTTGCGGGATGAGAGCACCTCCCTCCGACTTGAGCAGGGCGAGCTACGTCGGCAGCTTGAGGATGCAAAGGCTGGGGAACTTCGGCTGCAGGGGGTTATGGCCGACCTCGAAGCTAAGGAGCTACGGCAGAAAGGAGTCGCAGATGACTTCAAAGCTCGATGTGATGCTGCAATCGCCGAGCTGACCCGTGTTAGGGCTCGTGCGGACTCTCTGGCCCAGGAGAACGTTCGACTAGGGGAAGCCCTTAAACGAGCTAAGTGGAGGCGGTGGAAGAGTTGGCCTAAGCTGTTGTTCAGGCGAAGGAAACCCAACTGCCGAGGACGCAGCTTCTCTGGCCGAGGCGGTGGCCGCAGTGGTAGAAGCCTTCAAGACTTCAAAGGAGAGGGATGTTGAGGCTGCCAAGTTCTAATACCGCGGTTATGACGATTGCATCGAGACAGTTCTGGGCTTATACTTGGACCTTAACCTCGATTCTTTATTGCCTGAAGAAGCTGAAGAGGTGCCCGTAAACAGAGCCCGTCCAGATGTGGCCCCAGATGCCCAAGCTCCCCCACCATCCGCATAGCTCACATTACTTTTCTCCTCTCTTTTTTTTCTTTTTTTTTAATGGTCTATGGATGATGATTTTTGGCCCTCTGGAAAGGGCGTATGAATGATGATTTTTCCTTACGCATTGATTTGTAATTAGTTTTTTTTTTTAATGTTGACTGCAGACCACTTGATTGTCGAACTGGTAGGTTAATCTTCCTTAAGGCATGGCTGAGTCGACCCTTTGATGGGTCAGTGTTTTCCCATACCATTTCGTAGAGTTTTTGGAGCTCATGGCTCGTTATATGAGTTCGAACCCCTAGGGAATCGGCTCGTCCCACAATTGGCGAGAATCTTCCACTTTACCCATTAGTTTGCGAGCCGACTCTTATATTAAGGGAGTCGGGTCAGCGTTTAGGCTTTTCCTCTAATTTGGAGGGGATACCGTGTAGAATTTTTACGGGATAATGTATTAACCCCTTCTTTAAGGGATTAATCCATTGAGTCCGCCCCTACATATGAGAGGCAACTTTCCTTTGTAGATAATTCGTTCATGTAGATGGGAAGAAGCGAATTTTATTAAGAGCCTTAAAAACTTGTCGCTCGGAGGCGTACATTTCGCTGAGGGCCTTAAAGGCCTGTCGCCCGGAGGCGTATATTTATTGAGAGCCTTAAAGGCTTAGTCGATCATGGATAATAAACTTTCAGATGTTCGGCATTCTAGGGGTGGGGGAGCTGATGACCCTCGAGGTCTTTTAGGTAGTAGGAGCTTGGTTTGGTCGACCGGACGACCCGATAAGGCCCTTCCCAGGTCGGTCCGAGTGTACCAGCACCCGGCTCAGCAGTATTCTGTAACACCCGGCGAAGAACTAAGTCTCTTAGTCGGAATTGTCTAGTGTTGACCTTCGAATTGTAGAACCGCGTCACTTGTCGATGTCGAGCGGCGACTCGGAGCTTTGAGATATCCCTAACTTCTTCGAGCAAATCCAGGTTTGCAGCAATCTGCTCGAAATTATGTTTTTTCTTGGTAACTCCCGACCCGGGTCATAGGAAGACTAATTTCTACTGGCACCATCGCCTCTGAGCCATAGGAGAGCGAGAATGGAGTTTCTCCGGTTGAAAACTGAGCTGTGGTCCTATAGGTCTAGAGAACGAATGGAAGTTCCTCGGCCCAACTGCCTTTTGCTTTTTCCATCTTTGTCTTGAGATGGTGCTTGATGACCTTATTGACTACCTCTACTTGTCCATTCGACTGGGGATGTCGGGGAGAAGAGTATGCATTCGTGATGCCGAGTCTCTGGCACATGCCTCGGAATTTGTCGTTATCGAACTGTCGACCATTATCTGACACTATAGTTCGCAGAATCCCGAATCGACAGACAATGTTTTTCCAAATAAAGTCAATCACCTTCTACTCAGTGATTTTAGGGATGGGCTCGGCCTCAGCCCATTTGGTGAAATAGTCGACGGCAACAATAGCGAACTTGACTTGTCCTTTTCCCGTGGGTAGAGGGCCGATAATGTCGATTCCCCACTGAGCGAACGACCATGGGTGTAACGCCCTGAAAATCGGGGGTCGAGCATAAACTCAACTCCCGAGTTCCAGAACATCACTTATGCAACAAAATGAATGATGATTGAATGTTGACTGTATTCATGCATTGAACATGAGTGAGATTAAGCCAAAACAGCATATCATACTCCAGAGACAGTTAAATTTGCAAGCGGAAGACTGTGATAGATAGATAAAATATATAAACTATGATGAGTCTCCAGAGTGTGATAACATTACTAGGTTAAATAATTACAAGTACAGTTTTAAAATATACCAAATGTGAGGAAGTGTAATGTCTCTTATCCCAAGTACCATAGCCCCGTCAATACAATATCAGGTCTTCATTGACCTGCCAGAGAGATACAGATAGGAGAACTCCTCCTATCATCATAGAAGTAGCCCGGCTCTGCTTCACAAGCATCGCCATCACCTAAAACTCAATAAATCTGGTTGGTGTGTACAACACCGTCCTGTAACGTGGGAGTGAGTGATCAACTCAGTGGAACAGTAAAGCATAGGTTAACATGTTATCAACTCAGTCAAGCAGTAATGATAAAGCAGTACAATCAAACAATTCTAACTACTCTTATTTAATGCAAGTATGAAATGACATGATGTTGTATGCCCTTGCCAAACCACCCTCATGCGACATCATCTTACGTTCGCGAATGCTTAACTCCCTCAGTGCTCCACATCTACAAGGCACATGCAGTGCGATGATGAACATGATTACCGAGTTATTATTATTCCATTTCAAACAGCAGTATTGGGAAACTAAGATACCTCCCTTGTATCGTTCCCAAACATGATCCATTATAGGGTCTTCAGTCCTAGTTAATCTCATACGATATTATGGTTTGAGAGGCATAGCGAAGGCATCACAAAGGGCTCGTCACCCGTCAGCACGGATACAGATCTCACCGTATGCGGCTCAATTGCTGACCGTCAGCTCGAATACAAGTCTCACCGTACTCGGCTCAATCGCTGGCCGTCAGCTCGAATATAGGTCTCACCGTACTCGGCTCAACTCATACTCTAGTCGCTGTGAAAGACTCGTCGCCAATCACAACCCTTGGAGTATACTCGAAGATACTACAGAGGACTCGTCGCCCGTTAGCACGAGTATAGGTCTCACCGTACTCGGCTCTCGCCATAAGTATCGACAGCTCGAATACAGTGTCACATACGACCATATTCGGCTCACGAGTCTGGTTGTGCAATGGTCACTACGGGGAGGCACATGGCCACAGCATAGGCCGACAGCTCGACCACGGTGTCCCACACCATCATGCCCGGCTCATGCGTCTTAGCGGATCGAGGTACCATGGTTAAAAGGGGTTTCACTGGTAAGTTTGGTACCCTAGGTTCAAGCAGTAGCGTCCAAACAGGGTGAACATGCATAAGGCAGATCGGGTTACTTGACGAGCTTGACTAGCACGATCGCCCGTTGAGCTGCACGACATGAAGTGCATAAACAACTTCGTGTGGCCTAGTCACTGCCGACAGGCAACGCACAACTCGAGTTCGTCGAACACATTCCACGTGGCAAATGAATCTCAGCCACGAATTCAATCCCGTTACCGATTGCCTGGGCCATAATCATAGCCCCAAACACAATCAATTGCAGATAGATAAAGCAGTAATGGATCAGGATTCAAATCATACAATCAAATCTGATATTATCCGTTTAGGGCTGCCAGGGCTGTTGCACGCACTCGTTGCTCCACTCCCCCATCACCCATGACGGATCATATAACGTAAACATGAATTTGAACATATGCATTACATAGATAAAATCACACAATCAATTTAGCATGTTATGAAGTACAACATAAGCATGAGTTTGTACATATTCAATTCCTAATCACACAGATATCTAAAGAAATCATACACATAGTTAAAGAAGTTGAGAATCATATCTCAACACCTTTAAACATTACAATTTACTAACTACTACTCATTCAGACATTTCAACAAACACTTTAAAATACATACATCAACATACATGACATATGTCGATCATATAGGCATTAGGCCAAATCCTTTCACTAGGGAGTTGCCCCAATCATAACACGTGTATACCCACGACGGATAGTCATGGTAAGCAGGAACCCAAGTTCCATATTCATTCAGCTATTTCCACAAACACTTAGGCCACACATTTTAGCATATATAGTGTATATTGGTCGTGGCGTGACTTAGGGCAAATCCTTTCGTCAAAGGGGCATCGCCAAAACATAAATCATGAATCCATGACAATTAGTCATGGCGAGCACGAATGAGAATTTCATACTCATTCAGTCATTTTCACAAACACTTAGAATACACTATTACAACATACATGGTGCATGTTAGCAAAACATGTATTAGGGCTATCCCTTAGCCAAGCGAGTATTTTATCCATGTATAATATATTATTACAGCAAATAATCATGATAAGTACATCTCCAAAATTTATACGTATACAGTATTTTCTAGAATACGCAATTTCTACATACATAGTGTATATAAGTAAAACATGTATTTAGGCGAATCCTTTCGCCAAATAAGTATTTTATCTATACATCGTATATCCATATAACAAATAAACATGTCAAACACATTTCCAAAAAATATACGTATACCGTACTTTCTACAAATACCTAAAGTACGTAGAATTCCATATTTTTCATCTTTAACCGAAACGGAAAACAGACAGCACTTTGTACATGTGCAATTGCATGCAGATCATGAATCTATCATTATCTGACATTGAAAGCGTTGAAAACCATAACCTATACACCTAAAGTCTGCACCTTTTGTCGTAGAATCATAACGGAGTCGATAGGTTTGTCTAGCTTCCGTATACGGCAACTAGGTGACCTAGAGAAGGAAGTAGGTTAGCTATTTCATAACCTACAACTATCAAATCCCCCAAACAGGTTAGGGTTAGGGTTTATTACCTAGAAATGACGCCGGAATCGCCGGAAAAGCGACAAGAATGAGGTGGTTAAGCACCGATAGCAGCAGGGTAGAGCGGCGGGGAGATCTTCCCACAACTCCCACACTTTTTCTTCCTTTTCCCTCTCTCAAATCTCAAATTCGTATGGTTGCCATGAGAGAGGGTTTAAGGTCCTTATATAGTCTCAAAACTCACCGAAATAGACTCATGTTCAAGGGGTACGACTATTATAGGTATTTTGGCACTTTTCCAGCTCAAAAGAGGGTTTCTGGTGGCCCTCCTTGAGCCAAACGTCAGACTTAAGCTCTCAACACATGGATTTACGTGGGATTACGCTTTCGACTCGATCGGATTCCCAGATCGCACGTGGCGGACCATTTCAGTTCAACGGTCGGTGGGCCACGATCCGAAATTCCAAGTACATGTAAATGTTCCTGAAATTTTTCCTAATCCGAGGGTGTAATCTGGTCTGATTCTGACGGTCTGGTTGCTTAATACTGATCCGCAAGCGAATGGTGCCAGATCACTATTCCAGATATTTATTTTGTAAAGGAAAGAGTGATTTTCACACTCCCTTGCTCCGAACTCAAACGAATGGCCGTGGGACATCGGCTGGACCTGATTTCTGAGGTGGTTGTCAAGCCCAGTGAGGCGGTCCTAGTTCCTTAACTTCGTTTGAATCGGACTTCCGATGTGTGGTCTAGACCTAATACGAAGTTTCAAGTCATTCCCGAGAGTAGCTAGGTAATGAGTTTGATCCTAAACTTTAGGGTAACCTAGAGTCAATGATTCTACAAGTTTTGGGTCTTGCAGATCGTATTTAAAGCGATTGGTGCTAATTTCACAAGCACTCTAGTTTAGCACTAGCTAATTCTCGCCTAATTTCTAAAGGATTTAGTACTATAAGATTTCTGTCTGAGATAGTACTTAGGCCTTTGTAGTTTGTATATAAAGTGATCCAAGTTTTACTACTTAGCTAGTTTAAGTTAGTGTCTAGGGTGAAAGTGCTTTGAAAAATTGAAAGCACAAGGTAGTGAAGGGTGGGATTTGTGAAGAAAAAGGTTTAAAAAGGGATTTGAGGCTTTAATTGAGCGTTTGGGAAGTTAAACCTGTGTTAGGATTGACCCATCGCCTAAGGACGTCTAATTCCAGGTTGGCAAAAAATCCGAGATGTTACAATGGGGCGCACATAGGAGTCATTTCTTCAGCAGGCTGCCTTGGCACGGCGGCGAAGCGCTGGCACTTATCACATTTTCAAACATAATCTTTGGTGTCTTCCTTGATAGTCGGCCAAAAATATCCTTGTCTGAGTATCTTCAAGGCCAAGGCCCGACTACCAGAATGATTTCCGCAGATTCCTTCATGAATCTCACGTATGACGTAATCTGCCTCATCGGTCCGGAGACACCTGAGGTAAGGTTGGGAGTGTCCCTTCTTGTACAAGATGTCGTCTAAGACGATGTATCGGGCTGCTCAAACTCTTAACCACCTGGCTTTCAGCTTGTTTGAAGGAACCTCGCCTGTCATGAGATAACTAAAGATCGGGTCCATCCATCTCGGACTTGCTTGAACTGGATTGACTTCTTTCTCGTCCTTGCTGATGCTTGGTTGTTCTATGAATTCGATAGGGATGATTCGTGGGATCTTCCCTTCTACGGCTGAGGCGAGTCGTGCTAGGGCATCGACCCATGAATTTTTCGCTCTCGGGATTTGACAGATAGTGCAATTCTGAAACTTTTCGATCAGCTTCATCGCCTCGTCGAAATAAGCGATCATCTTTGTTTCCTTAGCCTCGTACTCGGCGGAGATGTGATTCACGACCAATTGAGAGTCACATCGAACCTGAAGGGATTGGACACCCAGACTTGTAGCCAACTTGAGTCCGGTCAGCAAAGCTTCGTACTCCGCTTTGTTGTTTGAGGCCTTGAACCCCAGTCTAATTGCATATTGGACCATTGTGGAGTCAGGCGCTTTCAGGACGATCCCAGCCCCGGTCCCTTTTACATTTGACAACCCGTCCACATAGAGAACCCATTCGGAACCCGATACCGCTCTTTGGTCACCCGAAGGAGCGGGTGAACTTGCTTCAACTTCAGTACTAATCTCCCCAGGGCTCGGAGTAGTGAATTCGGCGATAAAGTCGGCTACGGCCTGGCCTTTGATTGCTTTTTTTGGACGAAACTGAATATCGAATTCACCAGTTCGATGGCCTACTTTGTCATCTATCCTGACACTTCAGGTCTTTGAAGTATTTGTTTAAGAGGAGAATCTGTCAATACGATCACGGAATGAGCTTGAAAATATGGGCGCAACCTCCGAGCTAAAACGACAAGGTTGAGTGTTAACTTCTCCAGGGGCGAGTACCTTATTTCTGCCGGTACCATGGTCTTTCTCACATAATAAACGGGGTATTTTTTACCCCCAACCTCTCTGATTAGGGTCGAGCTGACGGCTGAGGCCGAAACCGCGAGGTATAGGAATAGGGGCTCACCTTCTTCAGGTTTGGACAGCAAAGGGGGTGAACCCATATACTGTTTCAGTTGCTGAAAAGCTCGCTCGCACTGCGATGTCCACTCCGCCTTCTTATGACCCTTCAACTGTTGGAAGAAGGGAAGGCATTTATCCGTCGCCCTGGAAATGAAACGTCCGAGTGCCGCAACTTGCCCTGTAAGGCATTGGATCTCCTTGACACTACGAGGTGAACTCATGTCGAGTAGTGTTTTGATCTTGTCGGGGTTTGCCTCAATTCCTCTCTGACTAACTTGAAAACTGAGGAATTTTCTTGAGCCGACGCCGAAAATGCACTTCGTCGGATTCAGCTTCATCTGGCATTCTCGGAAGACGGCGAACGTTTCTCCGAAATTTGTCAGGTGATCGGATGCTTTTACACTTTTTACTAACATGTCGTCAACATATACTTCCATGGTGCGTCCGATCTGCTCAGAGAACATCTGATTCACTAATCTTTGATACATGGCCCCAGCGTTCTTCAGGCTAAATGGCATGACCCGGTAACAGTAGAGTTCTTTATTCATGACAAAGGTAGTCTTCTGCCTGTCTAGGGGGTGCATTGCGATCTGATTATATCCGGAATATGCATCCAGGAAGGAGAGCATTTCATAACCCGCTGTGGTGTCTACCAACTGGTCGATTCGAGGCAACGGGAAGCTATCTTTCGGACAAGCTTTGTTTAAATCCTATTAGTCTACGCATACCCGTCATTTTCCGTTAGTTTTCTTCACGAGGACTACATTTGCGATCTAATCGGGATAATATATCTCTTCTATGAATCCTGCGTCGAGCAGGCCGGAGACCTCATCGACTATTGCTTCATAGCGCTCAGCATCGAATGGCCTCCTTTTCTGTTTGACCGGTTTGTGATCCGGATCCACATTCGGTTTATGGACCATGACTTCCGGAGAAATCCCTCGCATATCTCGGTGAGACCATGCAAAGACAGCCTTGTGTTGTTGCAGAAACGTTAGAAGCTCAAGCCGTTGCTTAAGGTTCAGTGATGTTCCGAGCTGAATAGTTTTACTCGGATCGGCTTCATCGATCGGCACTTTTTTCAGATCTTCCACGGATGAGCCTTCCGCCGACCCTTGGGGGTCTAGAACGTTGATAGCGAGCGCCTGCCTGACCGACCCCTTCTTTACCGTCACTGCATAACATCTCCGAGCTTCGCGCTGATCGCCTCGGAGGTAACCTATCCCGTTCTCAGCGGGGAATTTCATCATCAAGTGATAGGTGGAGACGACTGCTCTCATTGCATTGAGAGAGGGTCTGCCCAGGATAACGTTGTGTACAGATGGCACATTGATAACTAGGAAGTTCATCATAAGTGTGGCTTGATGTTGTCCTTCTCCCGCAGTCACATGGAGGAAAATGGCTCCTTCGGAGATTACTCTTTCCCCGGCAAAGCCGTGCAGGGGGTCTTCACAGGTCTAAGATGAAACCGTGGAATCCCATTCTTTCAAAGGCTTCAGAGTAAATCACGTCGGCTGAGCTCCCAGTGTCGACTAAAATGCGGTATACTTTGCGATTCGCTATAGTCATGGTAACCACCAAAGCGTCGTCATGCAGGTGCTGAATCTCGCGCGCATCTTCTTCCGTGAAGGTCAGTGTGCATGGACTGACTCGAAGTTCTTTACTGGGCCGCTCGGTTAAATGGATGTAGTGTTCCAGTTCGGACTTCTTGAAGTGAGCCTTTCGTGCCCTATTTAAATCTCCCCCGCCAGACGTGCCCCCAAAGATAGTACGGATTTCGGCAAGTTCTTCCACAACGTTATTTGGCTGTTCTCGCTCCCTTTCTCCCCTCCGAGCGGTTTTTCCTTCCTTCGTGTATCGACGTAAGTGTCCTTTTCGAATAAGGGCTTCGATCTCGTCTTTAAGGTCTACACAGTCATCCGTATTGTGGTCGTGGTCTCGGTGGAAGCGGCAGTACTTGCGCTTATCTCGATGGTCCGGATCATCTCTCATGCAAACAGGCCAATTCAGCAATTTTTCTCCTCGAATATCCAATAGGATCTGCTCGACAGATGTGTTAAGGGGGGTATAAGAATGAAATTTTCCCTCTGGCCTTCGGCTCAGACGAAGATCACGAGGAGCGCAGTCGTCGGTCCCTTTGTTAGACATTTGGGCTTCCTCGTTCCTAGGCCTCTTCCCCTTACCATTTGGCTCCGTCACCTAGACACTTTTCCGGGCATTGGTGAATTCCTCCACGTTGGTATACTTCTGAGCTCTGGCCACAAGTTCAGCCAGTGTCTTGGGTCTGTTTTTTCCAATGGAGAAGGAGAATTTCCCTTCTTTTAAGCCGTTAAACACAGCAGCGAGTGCCATTTTGTCATCATAATCTTCTACTAGCAATGTTTCCTCGTTGAAGCGAGCGATGTAGTCCTTCAGCGACTCCTTCGGCCCTTGCTTGATAGGAAGCAAGTGAGTGTTGGGCTTTCGACTTCTCTTATCGCTAATGAACTAGGTAAGAAATAGTCGGCTCAACTCTGCGAAGGAGCTAATGAAGTTTGGCTTCAGCTGCCGGTACCAACTCCGAGCGGATCCTGTGAGCGTGATCGAGAACCCCCGACACATCATAGCATCCGTCGTTGTCTGGATCTACATTCAGGAGCGGTAAGTTTCTAAATGCTCAGACGGGTCTCCAGACCCGGAGTATTGGATGACGGGAGGTACCCGGAACCTCTGAGGCATCACCTCGCTCATGATTTCTGGGATGAAGGGTGGTTCGGTCTCTTCCATCATCGCTTGAACGGCAACGGGAACTGACGTCGGTTGTTGTTTCTTTTCCAGGGCCAGAAACTTGTTATTGAGTTCTTCAAACCGCTTCTCCCATGGGTCCTTATTTTCTGCCACGATTTCTTGGGCATTTTCTATTTCCGGGGTTCTCCTTCCCCTCCTCCATTCCAGCCGATGGCGAAGATCTTCGGGGCCAGGGCCAAAGTAACCGATGCATTGGTCGAAGCTCACGTGACGGTGTTCCGAGCTGAGGGTCTGATCTGAATAGGAGGAAGATGCTGACCCGACACGGGCACTTGTGGATGCTGGGATGCCTCAGGCCTCGCACTCCTTGGCAAGGAGTGAGCTTCCACAACCGGACCGACCGGTTCTGGGACAGGATTCCCCTGAGCCGGATGTAACCGCAGCTCATGTCGCTGCTTCATCATGTTCACTTCGTCACGTAAGGCTTGTATCTCGCCCTGCATTGCGCGATACTTACTCGTCCGATTGCGAGAACGCTGGGAAGGCCCTGGGGTTGACTCCGCATAGAGTAGCGAGGAGAAGCGAGTTTGTTCATTCGGCTTTGGTTCCGTTGCTATTGCCTTCTTCTTTCCTCTAGCCATTATACTAGAGAATAGGAACCTGGCTTTTTGTACCAGCTTCCCACAAACGGTGCCAAAAATGTTGACGTCACACTTCGTGCGACGCTCCTCGAATGGACCTTGGTCCTGCACAAGGGGTGAACAAAGGAGACCCTGGCTAAGTCGGGGGACCCTCCGATGCCTAAGTCAGGTCAAGGGAATCAGGGTCTTAATTGTAGGGTGGAGGAAAAATGTCAGATATCACGTACCTGTAGCGATGGGGTCCTCATGTATTTATACCTGATTGTAGGATGGTCTGGATCCATCAATCACGGCACGATCTACTCAATCAGGGAGATTTTCGGATCATGGAGATACTGTGCGCAATCCAAGGATCCATGCTCCACATTCTGCGCATCGTGCGTGTCTGGGAGCGAAGTAACCGACAATGTTCACTTATGGCAGTTTCTAAATTTATCATAAGGAGTGCCCGCCTCCGAGTGTGCAATCGGCTCGGACCTTCAGGTAGGTACCGCTCGGAACAGTGGATCTTCACTAGATACCGTCTGATCTCGAAATGCCTTGTAATCAAAACAAATCTGTTAGCTCGGAGGATGTATCCTTCGGATCGAATCAACATGGCCTCAGACCTCAGAATCGCAAGAGACTCGGATCTTCCCATAACATATGCTATTACAGCTTACTCCCCAAAAGCTGTTTGCAGTTTACTACCTGAAAAACTGTTTGTAGTTTAGCACCCATAAAACTACAACTTTTAAAAACCATCCAAAAACCAAAATAGAAAAGAAGAAAGAAAATTGTTGGAATTATTATTTTCGAATTGATCCAAAAAATGTATTTATATAAAGTCATAAGAGTTGCTTTAAGATCTTTTTTATGAAAAGACATATTCTTTCGTGATGTCTTTTCAACAATGGCATCCTTCCACCACTAATGACATTTTTTCACTACCATTTAGAATTCAAATGATGCTCTATTTATCAAGAAGCATTATTATGTACAAATAAATGGTCACTAATAATCACCAAAAGCTAGTATTATTATCTAAATTTTCTTTTATAAGGTTTTTTTTTTAATTTTTGAAAAAACCCAACAAGCCGTACGGTCATGGTCCCATTCGCATGGACCGGCGAAGGAGCAAAGTCGCGTCCATCCACCCTCACCAGGTTGCAGAATGCCAGATTCCCCGGGGTACACGCAGCGGATTAGGTGACTGGTGAGACTCCGGATCCACGAAGGTGGGTGAGACCCTTGACTGTGCAGCTCAGAGTTATGTACGTGCCTTAAATCCACACTGTCCAACCATTTGAAAGCTTATTTTAGGGTATGATTAGAAAAATGAAGCTGACTCAAATCCTATTCGGACCACACCACAGGGAACAGTCTTGATTGAATCTCCACCTTTAATAACTTCATGGATTCTACCAAAATATTTATTAGCTATCCAAAAAGACAGCTTTTTTTCGCTCCCAAAAAGTTTTTAATGGTCAATCATCACCGTTTCCTGTAACATAGTCCATCTGGGATTTAGAACTACTTCAATGTTTTTGAACATGACTTAAAATGATCTTTCAATACGGATGGACGGCGGAGACATCACAGTGGGACCCACAGTCAGGGTCCCACCCACTTCGGTGGATCCAGTGTCTCACGTAATCCGCTCCCGTTACAGGAAACCTGGTAACGCGGGTTACTGAAAAAGTACGCCTCTCCATTGCAAATCATCATCGTGCGTTGGTATGGAGCGCTTGAAAATGGATGCGTCTCGAATAGCCTATTTCAAATCCACCAACCCTCCGCTGCACAAAATCCGGACGCGGATTGCGTCCTACCCCCGCCCGCACGGTAATCCGTCCGGGCAGGGCTCTGTGGTGCCCACTTCGATATAAGTATTTTATCCACACCGTTAATCGCTTTTATATGATTATTTTAAGCTATGACCCAAAAATTGAGATAGTTTTATAGCTTAATTGGACCACAAATTTGGGATTAAACTTTCACCATTAAAAACTTGCTGGGAGCTAGAGAAGTGTCGGATCAAGATGAAATTTGTGTTTTCACTTCATCCAAGTCTGCATGACCTTATTAATAGGTTGTGGCCCTTAGAAAAGCGATTAACGGTGTGGATAATATACTTACATTACGGTGGGCCCCACAGAGCTCTGCCCGGACGGATTACCGTCCGGGCGGGGGTAGGACGCGATCCGCGTCCACAAAGTCCCCAGCGTGAGTGTTCACGTGACATATCACGTGTCGGGAGCGGATTAGCTGTTATGCGGGTAACAGTTTAGTGGCTGTTACCTAACCGTGTGGAGCCACGTTGATGTATTTTATTTATATCTACGCCGTTCATCTGTTTTCTAATATCATTTTATAACTGTTTGAAAAACCTTAAGAATATCAAAATATCTACAGGACCATACCATTAGAAACAGTAATGAATGACTATTAAAAACCTTTTATGATTTATAGAAGTTTCTAATCAATCTGATATTTTTATTTTACCTGAATTAAGATCTTATACACATTATCAACAGGTTGGATTAAGAATAAAAATTACGAAAACCTCAAGATGGGCTCTTTGGATTTTTTAATGGCGAGGAGATCAATCACCACTGTTTCCTGTGGTATGGCCCACCTGAGATTTGGATCTACATGATTTTTGGTACAGAATCCTAAAATGGGATTGAGAAATGGATGGACAGCGTGGATATAGAAAATATCATCAAGATGGGCCCACGGTAAGGGTAACACCCACTAAGGTGGTATCACCTAATCCACTACCTCACGTTTCCTACTAAGATCTGACTCGTTGTCCTTATCCTTTTAAACTTTGATTCGGATTCGGTAGTTACCCCTCCTGTACGGAGTTCGGTGGTAATCAGTGCTGTGGTCCCCACCATGATGTATGTTTTTTATCCAAGCCGTTCATATATTTTTTCTACTCGTATTAGGTATGAGTCCAAAAATTGAGGCATATCCATATCTTAGGTGGACCACACCACATGAAATAGTGGTGATTGAACATTCGCCAGTAAAAATTTCTTGGAGCCACGAAACTTCTGGATAAAGCTGATATTTGTGTTTTACTTCACCCACGTCTGTGTGACCTAATCAACAGATTTGATGGAAAACAAACATTACATGGTCCCTATGAAATTTTCGATGGTGGGCGTTCAATCACCACTATTCTTGTGGTGTGGTCCACCTGGGATTTATTTATGACTCATTTTTGGTCTAATGATCGAAAATGAGATGGAAAAATGAATGGACAGCGTGGATAGAATACATAAATCATGGTGGGCCCACAGAGCACCGACCAAAGGGTCGCTATGGAATTCCAGTCCTTTTAACCTGTACACATACATTCATGCACGGCTTCTTTTCTCCTTTCCTCCTTCCCAATACACAGTATTGCTCATCCCCAGTGATTTGCACGTGTGTGGCCCCTCCCGCCACATGCAGCACACGTGCCGATATGGAGCGCGTGTGATAGATGTGAGCTTTGCGTATAGTTGGAGATAGACTTAGATCTTCTGAACTATTCCATTCCATGCCTTAGATGGTACCCAACATACAAAACAGATGGACGGCTGGTAGTTTAGTTTTTACATGATGGCCCACCTCATTAGTGAAACCGCCTGATTTTGAGGCAGAAGATCTAGGCACTGTCGAACCAGATGGAAACATCAATTCTCGCCCACGTGTTCCATATAGGGACGTGTGCCTCCGTGCGGATGGATGGTCAGAGCTCCAAATCCACACGCTTGCGAGCCCCACGCAAACCTTCTACCTAAAGCCTTTTATTTTTTAGGTAGCAGTTGTAAATACTGAAGCATGAGTGGAGTGCTTCCCATAAATTAAAGTTGGAATTGGAATAAGATATTATGATGATGTAGCTGATGCATGATATCCTCATTTTATCATTTTTGAAGTTGGGGCCCGCGGTTAGATGATCAGGGCTGTTGATCTGATGGGCCCAAAGGTGGATGAACCGTACCCCCAAAGACAACAACAGATAAGTAATGGTGATTGAACACCCACCGTTAAAAACTTCCTAGGGCTCATCCTAACGTTTATTTGCCGTCCGACCTGTTGATTAGGTCAAAAAGACCTTGATGATGGAAAAGAAAAAAAAAAAACAGAGGTTTTTAATGGTGACCGTTCAATCATCACTGTTTTACGTGGCGTGGTCCACTGGAGATTTGGATCTGCCTCAGTTTTTGACTTATGCCATAAAATTATCTTGCCAGATGGATGGACAGCGTGGATAACACATACAACATGGTGTGGCCCACAAAGCACGGTAGAACAAAGCGGAAGTAAGCAATCCACATGTCCTTGTTGGGAGTGGGGCTACTGTGAGTCAGTGACAATGTAAAAAAAAACTCTACTTTCTTAAAAATGGAAATTTACTTTTCAGAGTACTTCACTTCTTGGGTGCGGCTACCGGGGATCCACCGAGGTGGGTGGGACCCTGACTATGGGGCTCAAAGTGATGTATGTGCTTTTAAATCCACACCGTCCAACCATTTTGACAGATCATTTTAGGGCATGATTCTAAAAATGAAGCTGACCCAAATCTTAGGTGGACCACACCATAGAAAACAGTCATGATTGAATCCCCACCATTAAAAACATAATGGATTTCATCCAACCTGTTGATAATGTCACAAACACCTTAGATGAAGAGACCACACAAATATCATCTTGATCCAAAGCTTTTGTGGCCCACAAGAAGTTTATAAGGGTCAATTACCACTGTTTCATGGTCCATCTGAGATTTAGAAACGATCCACCGAAGCCGCGCCCATGTGCATCTGTCGACGTTGGCTGAGTCACCCATGAAAATCGATTTAGGACCGATGGAATCCGAACCGAAGTCAAAAACATAATCAACGGCCACAAACTCTCTCTCTCTTTCTCTCTAAACGAGGGATTGCACGGTTCTCGAGGTTTGATGAGTTACCGTGGTCAACTCACAAAACAGGAGCAGTTTCTGATGTGCGCCCCTGGTATCGGACGGTGCACGATTCTAGGGACGTACAGCGGCCTCATTTCCAGCTGTATCTTGTACCATCTTTAAGTCAAATAACCTTTCACAACCATGCTTTTGGTTCCAACATCTAAATTAAATATTTGACTACCTTGTTGTACGTCATCTAACATACATCACGTGGGATCAGTGATCAATCGGGGGTTTCAAATCGCCTGAGGGCCTATTTCGCTTATACCAGAATATTGTGTTGTATCCATGTACTGTTTGTGTATAGGTTCGACAGAGATCATTAAAAAAATGAATGTTTAGATCGGAGTGCTTGACCGGGCAGGTATTAAAATGCATACAATGATCAATGTTTGGATACAGTATATTAGGACTGCGTAGTATATTTGTGTATTATATCGAGGACACGGTAAAGCTGGCTATTCCCATTGCGCGGCTTCTTAAGGTTGATTGTCAGTGCTATGCAAGTCCCTCAAATGATGCCTATCACCCATCTCGGCCTTCCATCTATTTTACAGTTAGTAGATCGTGTGTGAATTAGGGCGTCTTGCAAGAAGAGTATTGGGACACATATAAGATCCATCATCAGCAACATTTTCAGGTTTGGTAAGGCGATCTAATTCCAACTATGCATCTACTAATTGTAGGACCCATCATGATCTGGCCCACTATTTTGATCCGTAGAAGCTTGAGTAAACCAATAGGTATAGCGGAAGATTGTAAAACCCTATGATACGCCGTCCCGAGATTTACCTGAAAATCTCCTTAGTTGGCGGTATAGCCAGACCTGGAAAGTGAATAGGTCTTTCACAAATAGAGGTGTAGACGCAGACGGTATACACCCCACCAACAAGGGGCTATTTCTTTTCTGAATCGGCTCATACTTTTAGGGGAGATTGATATCCCAGTAGAATCGGGAAGACGGATATTAGTACCTGAACGATCTGCTTTCAAGCCTCCGATCTGGCAAATGAAATCTCACTTCGCCTCGATCAACTCTCCGAAAAGAGTATTGATTGTAGTAGTCGATCAACTCTCTTAGAAGAGTATTGACTGTAGTAGGAATCTTAAACCTTCAAAAGAGAACCAGATGAGCTGACTGGCTACATCCAATAGAAAGCAGATGATCGAGAACGATGAGTGAGTAGAAAGCTTTCGTCATCCATAGATACAGCCTCCATATCAAAGAAAGAAGATTTCTCACGCCAATATTGCCTCATGAATAGCCTGCACTGCACAATGCACTAGCGTCTGACTTTTCGGTAGATGAAATTGAATTGTATTAGATGGGATTAATATATTATTTCACAATGATTACATGTCAGGAAATACCGTGGTATTGTAGCCATCCAATCCCATGTTTGGGATAAAAATTTTGCCACGGAAAACATCGGAATAAGCTAAATCATGTTTAGTGGACCATGGAATGGTAATCAACATACCAAATTCGCAACGGATGAAGTTCACTTGTACACATATATAACCAAAATGTCACATGTAAATGATATGTATGAATGAACGGCGCAGATAAACGCATGCATGAATGTGGGGCCCACATGTGTAGTAGATTTCAAAATCCATGAAATTCATGCATGGGATCAAATGCAATTCCATTCCACCTAATCCCAACCTTTCCATCCTCTCCAAATGTTGGACCAAATGAAATTATATCCCACTTAATCCCATCTAATACTGCAAAACGCCCCCTTAAACAGGGGTTTTGAATCCATGTTGAAACCTTGGATTACATCTAAAATCTTTACATGCATGTGTAACATGTGTGTCACTAGACTATTAATCTATTGTACACATGACCCACTAATGATATCCTAAAATAATTAGATTATCAATTGCATCACTATAATTATTTTAATACGATGATCAATGCCATCTAAATATTGTCTATGTAAATCAACGATTAAAAATCATTGGTTAGTTACTGAGACGGATGTCAAGTTTGTGGCTCATTCGAGACTTAGAATTTTATCAAATTTTATCATTTTAAGGCATAATATATATTTCAGCGGCCTTATTACAATCATTGTGTTAATATGATTAGAAATATTAAAGTTGATTTAGTAATTAAATTCAAATCCCTGTAAATATATTATATATACAGGTACTTTTGGATGCCAAATACGTAAGAGATTTTTAAATTCAGGGGTTTCAAATCCAATGGGTTGGGTTCTAAATCCACGCTCCCAAACGGGCCATTGGTTCTTCCCATAATAGCCCACCGGTTTCTGTTTTGAAGTTTGAAGGCTCTCCCCCATCTGGCCAGCCTAGTCTGCTCTGTTTGATGTATGACCGCAGAGCATCCACGGATGGTCGGAATTAGATGGACGGTCTAGATCTGACACCCCACCTGCACACATGCCAGGCGATTGCCGACAGATGATGTATGTTGATACCAACACGATTTAAATATTGTTACCCTTTTAATTTTATATTTATAAGGGGACGCAGGAGGATACTTGAAAAATCGTAAGCGTGCCTCGTGAGTCATGCCCTCTTAATTTTAATTGAAAAACTTAAATACTCTGGTAGAGTGTGATAGATGATACGCAGGCACTTGAAAATTACATACATCGACTGTCCAGATTGTGGATCCCAGTTTAGATAATGCACTTATCTATTATATGCTTATCAGATTAGTTCGCATTAAGTGGAGGTTTAAAAATGGAAAGAGTACCCAACTGTCATATTTCAACAAAAATGTATCCAGGAATCAAGGGTTAGGAATTACGCAAACAATTTGATTTTAGGATTATGAATTGACTACAGTGGGACCTACAATTTAGTCAGTTGAATTTGAGTTAATATATGCCATGTGTTCAGTTTTTTTAGTGCCTGAGTATGAAGTGTGACCCTCTGCCAGAGTATCCAAATAACTCCCTTATTATAAAACATGTGATCTCACCCTCCGTCTCAGTGGTGGGCCCACTCGCTAATTTCTTCGCTTGAATACGGAATCGGATTCGGCAGTACCCACCTCGGTGCTGGTCAGTGCTAGAAAAAGCCATGGCCCTGCCATAATGCATGTATTTTTTATCCAATTCTCCGTCCATCTTCCATTTTGGAAGCGGATTGGCTGGTGTACCATACATCA
This sequence comes from Magnolia officinalis, assembly GCA_021015155.1. Classification (NCBI taxonomy): domain Eukaryota; kingdom Viridiplantae; phylum Streptophyta; class Magnoliopsida; order Magnoliales; family Magnoliaceae; genus Magnolia; species Magnolia officinalis. Next base: position 67,745,294 of record JAJHSJ010000003.1, read on the forward strand.
GCTATATAGCTGATGTATTGACGTGAGCAAGTACCGTGGGTCACATCATGAGGTACGTGTTATATCCAAACCGTCCATCCATTTTGCGAGCTGGCCTTGAGGCTTGAGCCCAAAAATAAAAAGATCAAGTGGACCACACTGCAAAAAGCAGCTGGGGATTGAACGGTTGAGATCACTTTGAAACTTTTAATCATTAACGTGGACCATCTGTCCAGCCGGGACCACTGTTCCCTGTTGTGTCCCACTTGAGTTTTGAACCGGCTTCAATTTGGGCTCATCTAGCATGTTCTGTTGCAAATGATGGACGGATTGGATGGCTCATCTAGCATGCCCTTTTGCAAATGATGGACGGATTAGATGTCACACACGCATCACGGCGGGCCCCACAGAACTTTCCGGTTTTTCACGCAAAATGCCCTTCCGGCTTTTTCTCCAATCCAACGAACCAAAACGCGCCGTTTCTCTCGCTCCAGCTCCGTAAACCGCGGGACCCTGACGACGCCTCGGCAAACAGAAGCGTGGCTACTGCTACACCAGCGGCACGTGTGGGATAACCTGTATCAGATCCACTCCGTCGATCAGGTGCCTTGCATCATTTTATCTTTAAAGGCCAAAAATAAGACCGGTCCACAACTCAGGTGGGCCACACTGTAGGGAATAGTTGGGATGGGATGCCACCAGAAGTCATGCGTGGGGTCCACCGTGGTTTACATATATCATCCAATCGGTTCATGTGACGCAAATCAACAGGATGATGGGAAAAAATAACGCTGCTCTGAAACTCAGGTGGGCCGCACCAGGTTTTCGCATGATCTTACCTCACCTGAGTTTTGGATCCGTGTGATGTTCGATTTCAAGACCAAACATTAGGTGGCTTACCTGATGGACGGTGTTGATCTAATGCATATGAAATCATTCGTAATCATGACACTGTTTTCCCTTTTCAAAGTCAGAGAGCAGAATTCACCCACGAATTATACGATCCTCGACCGGAGGTTTTGCACAGTATACTCGGGTTTTTCATATCTTGGCCCCATGATGCTTTAATCCTGACCATTCACTTTTTCCAACCCACAGTCGATAGTCAATGTTTGGTAAAAATCTCTAGACTGGAGAATCCCAACCAAAAATCTGTGGTAAATCTCTAGACTTGAAGATCCCAACTAAAAATCTTAGAACCTTTTAGTTGAATGTCAACCATTTCCGTAGTTCTTTTCTTAACCGTCTATCGGTAGGCCACCCTAAAAAAAAAAAAAAAAAAAAACTTTTAGGATTATCTCATCAAGGAGAATTTTAGACATGGCCTATCTCTGATAGTAACAACACACCAACGGCCTGGATTGCTGAAAACGGGCCGCGATTATCAAGATTGATAGCCGATTTTTACTTGCCGGCCCCTACGGTCCAGTCAACAATCCTGTAACGGGATTCCTGCTTATAGGGAGTTATATGATACTCTGGCAGCGTATGATACTTGATAGGCCGGCAACAGAAATTGTGCACATGGCGTACATTAACACAAGTTAAAACCGACTAAATCATGGAGCCCACTGCTGCTGAATCACAGTACCAAAATAAGATTGATTGAGAAATCCTAACCTTTGATTCGTAGACACTTGTTTGTTGAAATATAACCATTCTTAACCGTCCAACAATCCATTAGTCAGACAATCAAATAAACACATTTTTCAGAGACCAATGTTAATTTGACTTATTAGAATGACACGTATGCAATTCCCAAGTAACCTCTAAGCGACTGTGTATCATCCATCACACTGCCAGAGTATCAAATTTCTCCTCTGCAAGATTACACATCCACCTAATATTCCCGCGTAACACGTGCGATAATCCACGGGCGCCTTATTGTTGATACTGGATAAAACGGACACGGATTTCCTGCGATCCTGCGCAAGGATGCTGGGTGGGGCCCACCGACATGTTTTTAATAAATCAACTCTGTCCATCCGTTTTTCAAGGTCATTTAAGGACTTGAGATCAAAAATTAGATGTATCTAGAACTCAAGTGGGACACACGAGAGGAAACAGTGATCATTCAGTGAGCACCGTTGAAGTATTCTTATGCCCAAAAAATTATTGTATCAGTCTATATTTTTGGTTTTTTCACTTCATCTCATTGACAATGACCTTATGAACGGTTTGGATAACATATAAACATCAAGGTAGAGCCTAGGAATATTTCAACGGTAAAAATTTCTTTCCCTAATTTTCCCTCTCGTGTGACCCACCTGAGTTTTTTATCCACCTCATTTTTTGTTGCACTCCCTAGAATGAGATCTTAAAACGGATGGAAAGAGTAGATTTATCAAAAACATGTCGATGGGCCCCACCCATCATCCTTGCGCAGGAACTTCCTGTGATAGCCAATCCGCGTCCGGATAAAGCATGGACAATGTCAACCATCTGATTCTTCTCTAATTAGATCATGTTCAATGAATACTAATTAATATCTGACCGTCCATGTTTGGATGCTCAGGATCTACGTAAAAGATGGGCCCCACATAAAATCTTCTTCTTCATACACCCAACGCCAACCAAATACGACTCTCACCGTCTCCTCTTCTCCACACTTCTATATAATCTCCCTCCCTCTCCCTCTCCTTCTCTCTCTCTCTCTCCTCCTTCCTCTAGATAAGTTCTTCAAAACTCTCTCTCTCTCTCTCTCTCTCTCTCTCTCAATGGCTTTCCGAAATGGAGATAGCTCGAATGGGCTAATCATAAGCTTTGGAGAAATGCTCATTGATTTCGTTCCAACGGTCTCTGGGGTCTCTCTAGCTGAGGCTCCAGGCTTCCTCAAGGCCCCAGGTGGTGCGCCTGCAAACGTGGCGATCGCCGTCGCTCGTCTTGGTGGCAAATCGGCCTTCGTCGGGAAGCTTGGCGATGATGAATTCGGCCACATGCTGGCCGGCATCTTGAAAGAAAACGGCGTCACCACCAACGGTATTCTCTTCGATCAAGGCGCCCGCACCGCACTCGCATTCGTGACCCTAAAAGCGGACGGCGATCGTGAGTTCATGTTCTACCGGAACCCGAGCGCCGACATGCTCTTGAAAGAATCCGAACTCAATCTCGAGCTTATTAGAACGGTTGGTAGATCCCATCTCTCTAAAGTATAAATCAGAATTTCCCTTCGAGATCCGGATTTGGTGGGCCCATAGTGCAAAAACCAGCAATTGAATTATCCTATAGATCAGATCAATAGCCTTTCTGTTTCTTTGTGGAGATGGGTTATGGTCATTTTCTTAATTCCAATATCTATTGGGAGGCTGCAGATTACACAGCTAGGATTGCCTGATTGTAGCTAGTTTTTCTACAGTGGGCCATCTATAGTTAGACCTGATAGATGAACGGTCTCAATCATGCATTTTTGTACTCTTCAGTGGTGTTTGGCAATTTCCAGTCTGTTATTGAAATTACAAACATGATTTTTATGATTGGTTTTCCTCTAATGGATGAATTACAGGCTAAGATCTTCCATTTCGGATCAATAAGCTTGATTGCCGAGCCTTGCAGATCAGCCCATCTACGGGCGATGAAGGTGGCTAAAGACGCCGGCGCTCTGTTATCCTATGATCCAAATCTCAGGCTGCCATTGTGGCCATCGGCCGACGAGGCGCGGGAGCAGATCATGAGCATATGGGATCAGGCAGACATCATCAAAGTCAGCGACAATGAACTTGAATTCCTGACAGGGCATGAAACACTTACAGACGACGTCGCCTTGTCGCTATGGCATCCAGGACTGAAGCTCTTACTGGTCACATTCGGGGAGAAGGGTTGCAAATACTACACTAAGGTAAGCAGGCCAATTTTGAATTTTGATGACTCTCAAACGAAGGTTTTGACACCCACACCATCAATCTTATCGGTTCTACCGCAGTGGATGAATCACAACCACCACACCCCCAAAAAAATCCATCAATTGGTTGCCTGAAAATACACAGCTAACAAGAGATCATACATCAATGGTCCACATTCAACTGAAAGATGTTAAAGGTTGGACGGATAGGATCTTTAAATCTAAAGAGATTTTCATGGGGACCACTACATTAACAGTTGGGAATGCTGAACCATGGCCCCACTGTACAAACTGAATGCATAACAATACTCTGTATATCTGTGTTATAAAACCAACTAGAGTGATCTATCTATGAAGATCATTCATTGAAATAAACAAGCTTCTACACTAATCAACCAATCTGTAATTAATTTTCTTTGATTTCTTTCTTTTTGAAAATGTAGAATTTCCGAGGAGCCGTCGACGCATTCAGTGTAAAAACAGTGGATACAACTGGGGCCGGCGATGCATTTATCGGCGCCATGTTGTGCAAGCTTGTCCATGATCTATCTGTGATTGAAGTAAGCTTATCCTTCTCATAATCATGCTACTAATAAATTGCTAACAAGGGGAATGGTTTTAGACCCAAGGTTTAAAATCAGTGTATTGTATTGCTCACCACCGATGCGGCTCTTATCGTCCTGTATTGGGCTGATATGGTTGTATCGTTCATGGATGATTCCGATACGTATTGGGCAATATCTACCAGTTTCAGACAATGCTTTAAATCTTGTTTAGACACTATGGTTTATTATTATTATTATTATATAAGAATGCAATCCTATTTCGACTGTTTTTAAAAATTATTTTATGTAAATGATGATTTGCAGGAGGAGGGAAGTTTAAGGGAAATGTTGAAATTTGCAAATGCTTGTGGAGCTATTACAACTACCACGAAAGGAGCAATCCCTGCTTTGCCAACTGAAGCAGACGCCCTCAAGCTTATAAAAGGGGCATAAAAAAGCTTTTGTTGTTTTTTGTTCTCCCTTTTTTCATGTGTTTTGGTAAAGATGTTTGGATTTTGATTGAAATTCAAGATGCCCGTGACACAATTTTCTTTTGGTTTTCTTTTGATACAATAAAAGAATTTGTGTGAATTAATCAATTCCTTACTAGTATATGAATTCCTATCATGTTGGCAATGGCACTTGTATTAAAAAAATGAAAGAAAGGAAAGCGCGTGAGGTGGGTGGGATTTTGACATCATTATGGTGTGCATGTGAATCTCAAGGTCTACCTTTTTAAATATTTTATTTTTTCGGTTTTGATGGCGTGAAGGAGGGGTCTGAAGAGGTTCGTTGGCCTTTCACATGTAGGTAAAGAAAGTAAACTTTCTGACGTGGCCAATCAAATATCAAATGAAAGAGACAGGGGGAACCACTATCAAATTATAATATCAAGAGAGAGAGAGAGAGAGAGGCTAAAATAGGGACCACCACCATCAAATAATATCCATTGAATTGAGATTTGAGAGATCACCAATCAAATGAGAGAGAGAGAGAGAGAGACAGATTTTGTTTTAGTCCAGAGCCATTATCACTCTCTGCTAACAGTGTATTCTGAGTAGCTATTGTGCCTGACTGCTGCGCAGATCATGCAATCTTACTGACATTTTACCTACAACATTGAAGCGTTGGATGATTGAAACATATGATACAATATGCATTTCGAATGATATGAAGCACTGGAATAAGATAGCCCACAAAGGCCAAGCTCAATTGGATAAGGGGTCGTTTGGCAGCGTGGATTGGAGGGGATTAGAGGGGTTTCGAATCCCCTTGGTTGTTGGGCAGCATAAAGCAACTGGAGATTGCCAATCCAGGGGGTTTCCAATCCCCTTTTTAAGGGGGTTTGTAATCCACGGTCAGAGCTTGGATTACACCTAAAATCATTTCAATAGTTGAAGGTGTAAATGCATGTCACAGTGCACTATCATTCTATTGGGCACATGGCCCACTAACGAAGATCAGCACCGTCCAAACATTGTTCATGTAGATCAGCACTGTCCAAACATTGTCCAGCACCGTCCAAACATTGTCCATATTAATCAACAATTAAAAATCGTTGGTTAGTCACTCATACATGATCTCGTGCTTTCAGTCCATCCGAGACTTGGAATCACAACCGTAGTGTCAAAAATTATATATCTCACTAATTGGGGATATTAAAGTTGATTTAGTAATTAAATTCAAACCCCTTTAAATATACCATTTATAGGTATTTTTGAATTAAAGTTGATTCACGGTCCAGGGTGCCAAACACACGGGAGGATTGCCAATCCTGGGGGTTGCAAATCCAGGGGGTTCCAAATCCACGCTCCCAAACAAGCCCTAATGCTCCCCATCACAGTCCGAGAGATTGCAAGCTCCATCTCACCTTAACTACCCAAAAAGGCCTCAAAGAAAATTAAATTACTGATATAATATCTAAAATGACATTTAACTTAGATTATTAATTTCATTTTCATATCCTAATCAAATGAATTCAAGTTTTGAGCACATCGATTTTGTTTGGCAATGTATGACCTTAACAGTTCGCAAATCCCCTTTTGGGTTAATTTCAATGGTGAGGCTAAGATGTAGTAGTGATTTTGTTGCCATGCGAGTAGTGTTGGGAAAACATGTATTGGTGGGGGCTCCTTGCTCTTATTTTTTGTTTTTTTCCTTAGCCAACTACATGAGCATCTGTTCTACTTTTATCTGATGGTGATACTTCTTTGTGCCTCAGCGTCTGTGTTCATTACCTGATTCAAGAGAACTCCATGATTTATGGCCTAACTGAAGTTTGAGCCCTTGATAGAGTGGAATGGAAGAAAAGGATTCATGTAGCCGACCCCAATTAGTTGGGATAAGGCTTCAATGGTGCTGATGCTCACCAACGCGTCTGGCAGCTTCCCTTCATGTCTCTCCTCTGTTTGCTCACCAATTAGGGGCATGAATGTTGTCAACGTGGCTGGTTCCAAAACCCAGGTAAAGGAAGGTTGACATCTGGTGGAAAGCTGCCATAGTAAAACCATTTCCAATCTAACCATTTAAAAGTGGACCCCAAATCATTGGGAGGAAGGCCGAGATGAAAATGATGATCAACAAAACCTTAAATAATTCTAAACAATAATCTCTCGAGTATAGATTCTCCCTTACACAAGAAAACCATTACACATGTTTCTCTTATTGGTTGATCTGAGTGGGAGGAATGAATGGCTCTCACAATTACTACAGCACAATCGATTGTGGATAGCATTCGCTCACCTCCATTCTCAAATACCTCCACGACTTCTTGCATCTTTCGAACTTTGTCCACATGTGAGCAAGAAATGCCTCGGCCCACGGCTCTTTCTCCCCTCCCATGCTCAGATCATAAGGCACTGTGAAACTGCTTGATAATGATGAGAAGCAAGCTGATTAGATTATGAATGTGATGATTCACATGCACTTGAATATAAACACATACCCACATGATCTTCACCTTAAGCCATTGGAATACAAAAGGAAGAAATGCTTAGTTAGTCGCGTACATTAGTGAATGTGTGCGGGCCAGCATCAAAAGGGTTGTTTGAATACACGTATCTCACGCAATGTACTGTATGTATGGATATTTACATAAAATATGCATGAATTGATTTACTGTGACAGTGACATGTGAAGGGACAATACAAACCATACACCCAATTGTCTGTGCTACATTCAAACATATTAAGAAAACAACACATACATTCAGAATAGGAGTTCTGCTAATCCAAAGATGTTAATTTAAAGTGCCCACACACCCTTTGATTGGTTTCAGTGGAATAAGCAGAAAAAAGGTGCCATAAATGGATATGTAGGTCCCACTGCCTAGGCCAACCAATCAAAGGGCTTGTGGACACCATTTTCCTATGTCCATGTGAGGTCAGCAGTGCCCTCATAATACATGCAATTGTGTACATAATTATCCAGGTAGCCTCCACAACTTGGCCATTTGAAAACAAAAGGAGAACAGGCTAAGGCTTGTTTGGATGAGATCCCACAAACATCTTTTTCTTCGAGAACACGTGGGGCCCACAGGCGCCATGTCATACTTGCCTTTGTTGTTTTTCAGGGCAGTTCCTTTGATCTGGGATGATAGGAACACAGATATTATGCGAAGCTCCCTGCCAAATCCTTGGGCCCCATGTGTTTCCCAAGAAAAATCTTTTTTGGTCCTCATCCAACAAAGCACGAAGGTATACAGTCAAGGACAGAAGTGGAAAATACTTCAAGTATGAAAGGGTAACAAACATAACATGGAAAACCCACCTCATTAGTTCTTCCTGACAAGGCCCTTTACCAGATGTTCCATTTCTGCAAGAATACGATTATTGCCTTTTCATTGCCTTCCTTAATGAACAGAAAACAGATAAGAAGCTTCTGTGGTGAGTACCAAGAATCCAACCTGCCAACTAAAATCTTGAAGAGATGAAGAGATTTGGTGGACAGATTATAGATAGCATCAGCCATGTGCTCTTTGCCAGATAAATAGACTACTGGGTAGCCAAGAAGCCATCTGCAGTGAACGATACGAGAATGCAACAGTGGTTTTACAGAAAAATACACAAAATAATAAATAAAATCAGAGCTTTGCTAAGTGCACACAGTGTGCAATAAAGGTCTACACACCACAAATGTTCCAGCATGCCACATACATGCAAGATCTAATCCATCCATCAGGTTGGTCCAACCTTCTACATGTTTACCCAAAAATAAAATATGGTCCAATCAGTATGTGGACCCTGATATTGGAAACAGATGGATGGGTTAGAAAACATCAGCCAAAATTTTCAGAGCCATGCCTTTATTTTGCAAACTGTGGCCCACCTGACCAGTGGATCAACCTGATTCTTGGGCTAGGGCATCAATATAGTGGTGTTGTTCTGACGGATGGATTCAACTCAGACCCATCATGCCATGCTAGCACATGTGTGGTGTGGGCATGAGCTTTGTTGCACACACGTGTGGGCTTAGCATTTGGAAAAGCTAGAAAATATCAATACACAAGCACATAAACTGGAATACACAAAGGTATAGAAAGCATGTGTTTGAGTATACATCTCATCACAAACGTGTGAAGACGAAACATGCATGTACACAAATCATCATCATCATCATAGACTTGTCCCAGCTATTTGGGGTCAGCTTTGCACAAATAAAATTGAATATTTTAAAAGATTCTTCTTTTCCACATTTGTCCACATTAATTAGGTCCAGCAACCTGCTGGCTTGTGGGCTTCTGGGCCCAACCATCATGGGATCAGGTTAGGTTTGAAATTTAGGCCCATCCGGGACATGGATTTCATGCACAATTAACGGAATGATGAGCAGCCTGGGTTTTTGACAGCCAAGATTTGTCGACGTTTTCTAATAAGGCCCAGTCTAAACCTGAGTTGAGGTCCATTAATGATAGATATGGGTCTGATCACCTGGGTCTGATTTCAGTCCCAATTAACTAATGGACTGATAGCAGCCAGCCTAATCCGATCCATTGCTGCCCCCATCATTAATAATTTGTGAATCTCATTACTTTTCATTCTTTACCTGTATACGGTGTTCCATTGACACTAATGCGATATAGAGCTTGTGATTGTGTGTGTCTCCATTAATCATTCGGGGTGCCTCAAAATCAGAATTACCCGTTTAGGGTTGGCAGGGTAACTTCAGTGTCCTGCATGCAGCTACTGAGATTGATAAGCTCGGAGTATTGAGAAGCAACAAGCTCATCAGCACCCGAGTGTTCTGCTGATTCCATCTTTAGCCCGGTCATAGGAGGAGGCACTTTTTGCGAGATATCCTTGTTCGTTTCATCAACAGAAAATACTGATGAAAAGAAATTCTGAATAGATGCAAGCTGCGATGCAACTAAGCTCTGTTCTGACTGCATCACCATCTGCGACATGAGAAGAGTATACACAATCATTAAAAAACAGGGCCAGTTTACAAACAGGCATAAGATTTTAAACAATGAGGGATTATAGTATCAGGAAGTGAAGTGATCCTGATGTGCCAAGTTTGTTCAAGTGGGATCCATGGTTAGGTGATCCAGATTGTTGATGTGATGAGTCCGATAGTGGATGGGAGATCCCCAGAAATATCAAAAACTAGAAAAATCTAAACCCATTGATCAATTATCAACGGATAGACTGTTAAGCGAATCCTAAAAAGGCCAAATATTGGATGTCCAGGATCTTTCAGGCTGGAAGATCTTTGAATCCTACATCCACTGCGGTCCCTATGATCCCAATAGTCTAGATACAAACCATGGGCCGCACTTGTACAGATGGTGCATCAGGACACCATACATGTGTTGATGCTTACAACCCCTATAATTCCTCCTCACTAGTACCAATGCTACCAATTTTAACACGAGGTAACCTTTGGAGGATCTTGTTCGAGATCCACAAAAAGCATCTGTTGCTGCAAGCTAAGGCCTGATTGCACATGCTCAGCAAGTCCACTGACATGTATCAAATAAACCATATCTTGTATAATCATTACTCTCAAAGGCCACAAAATCGATGATTCCTGCAGACCAAACAAACCCAGATGTCAGAAGAATGGTGACCCATAAAATCACCATCGTCATTCATTGCCTTGTCCCATCTATTGCAAGTCCTGTTTCCACAGCATATCCTGCTAGTTATGCAGGTAAAACATCAGATGGAGTATGCAAGATATCAACCACAGATGGAGTTTGTGAGTAAAACATTGCAAGGATTCACACGTAACAAGAACAAGAGACTGGTAAATGCAAACATTGTGGAAACCCTGTCAAGCATCACCATCGCTTTTCAGAGCAATTCAGTGAATCTGCACACACCAGTCTGGAATACAGATGGACCTCTACCTGCAGTCACACATCGCAATCTTGCATGGCTGTGACGCCAATTGTGCAGATAAATTAGCCCAGTTAATTCATCAAGTGGATTGCATGTGTATTAAAACAAAGGAACATTTAGAAGTTTTTCCAAAGCTCCATATTCAATGACCACACATGGTCTGTGTGATGAGCAGGGCCAAGTCATCTGCACAGAGGGCCCACGAGATGAATGATTCAGATAACTCACAAGAGCCAGGTTGGCATATATGACTACATGTCATGGTTCTGAATGTCGGTATTGGCCCAATGGAAAAATGATAAGATACGGCATCGTGTATCGATATCGGGGCCGTATCAGTCAGAAGTTTTTTTAAAGCAAAAAACTATGAAAAATATTAGGAAAATAGGGGGGGATGAGATACATTTATTTATTTTTGTGTTTTGACCATATATTCAATGGTATATCGGACCATTCTTTGACGAGAATGTTGTCTGTCGATTTGACTTGTTGAAGGTCAACTAAATTGGCCCTAATTGAACATAAATCAAGCATGATTTAGTGAACTAGCACCCGTTACATAGAAATACAACAAAAAGAAGATGAAAATATAAAAAAGAAAGTGAAGGTTTACCCTTCTTTCCGATTTTTCCCATAATGGTCCACTTCACTTTGATTTGTCAAATCCCATCCAAATAATTTGTTTTGATCCCGAAATAGGTCTAGATCTAGCCTAAAATAAGTTTTTAAACTTCTTCCATGGTTTAAATGAAAAAGAAGTATCAGAAGAGGAGAAGGAGACGTGAGTGAAATTTTTAAAAAAAAAAATCAAAATCAAAATCAAAATTGGACTTTTATGGGCGTATCAGGCTGTATCGACCACAATACGACCCGGTATCATGTATCATCTCATGCCGATACGGATACGATACAGACATATTGGCCAATACGATACTAATATTCATATCTATGTTGCATGTATGTGACCTGAGCAGAACTCCTTTGAATCTTATTAGTTGTTACATACTACAGTTTCATTCAATTGTAATATTGTAATGAATCCAACAGGGTGTAGTTTTTGGACAAATGGAAGTTCTTATAGGGGTACCAAAAATCCAGAAATAGAAGCCGCCAACAGAGAAACTAGACATAGATCATAGAGACGTGACCTACTTTCACAAAATGTCAGGTCAAACATCACCAAAAGACCTTACACAATGAACTAAGATTTTTAAGTGAAGCAGGAAGCAGAACAACTATTAAGTCCTTTCAGCCAATTAACATGACGATAAATCACAACCCAATGGCTCCCCTAGATTTGCTTTGAAAACCAGAATATCTGGTTTCGATACCCAAACTGACAGTGTAACTGGTACCTTTGTGATAAAAATCAGAAGAGTTACAGAACCATTCATACCTGTAACCTCTGTGAACTAATACAAACCAGAATGACCCAGTTGGTGGTTTAAATTAAACTACATATTGTAATGGTTTGTACCAATGGTTGAACCAGTGTTCGAAATATCGGTATCACACGATGTATCGCACCCTCGGGATACAGATACGTATCGGTTATTGCATGGGATATATCGTTTGTATCGCATAGTTTATCGCACTTTTTGGGAAACATGGGGAAACATTAAGAAAATGGTTGAATTTTTTAATGAAACTTTGGGGATTGTTAAAAAGGCCCCTAATATACACTTTTAAAACATAACATCTCAAAAAGAAGACGCACATAATAAATTTCCTTTGTATAGGGTCCTAAGCTATGCGACGTTTAACTGAACTAATGCAATTATATTTAAATTGAATGCATGATACTTATAAATATATCATAGTCATGTATGAAAACACAACCAATTCATTGAAAAGCAACAGAAGAACTGAATAAGTAAAATTTGAGAAATATACATATTAATGATGGGGACTAATTGTGGTCTAGACCCACATGGATAAGTCGAGATTCCACAGATAATATTATATTAGTACTTGTTAGGGCCCATCTTGAGGCATGTGTTGTATATCCATGACACTCATCCATTTTGTCATATTATTTTAAGGAACGGTCCATAGAGCACCATCCTCACGTACAGTTGTTCATGCATGCAATAGTACCACATGTAAAGATGCCAGATACCCTAAGCGTACTGAGTAAATTCTGTGGGGCCACCTTCATTCATGCATTTTATCCAACCCGTTCATCCATTTCACCATATAATTTTAAGTCTTTAGCCAAAAAATGAAGCTTATTAAAAAATCAAGTGGACCACACCAAGGCAACGGTGTAAATTGAATGTCTACCATTGAAACCCTTATTGGGGTCACAGATTCTCCGCGGCCATCTGTGGTGGGTCCAGTTGATCTTTAACGGTGGGCCCTACGAATTGTTTAACGGTGAAAATCATATTCTTCGCTGCCATCTGTGGTGTGGTCCAGCTGATCTTTGGATATGATTCATTTGTTGGATAATGCTCTAATATGATCTCTAAAAATAGATGAACGGTGTAGATATAATAAATACATCACTGTGGGGCCCGTGTAACTTTGATCTCCTTTGAACCGTTCATACAACTCGAGCTTGAGGAGCGTCAGTGCTCGTCTTCACACGACACGTACCTGGACGCAGATTGCGTCCTACCCCTGCCCGTCTCTAGCCCCGAACGGGCAGTTCTATAGGTGGGCCCACCGTGTAGTATTTGTACATCCAAGCCGTCAATCCCTTTTGCTCGTATCATTTTAAGGCTTGAACACAAAAATGAGGTAGATCCAACGATCAAGTGGACCATACCAAATACCAAATGATAAGCTTGGTTGCATTAAATGCAAGAGTTTGTGGTCCATTTTAGCGTTGAATCTGCCTCATTTTTGTTTTCATGCTTAAAATAATCTGAGAAAAAGGGTTGGACGGCTTAGATGAAGGGAACAAACAAAAATCAGCTTGATCCCAAACTTTAATGGCCCCCAAAATGTTTTTAATGGTCGACGCTCATTCAACACTGTTTCCTGTAATGTAGTCCACTTGAGATTTAGATCTACATCATTGTTTCTGTCATGCCTTACAAAATTATTTCCAAATTTGGATACGACACACACATTACCGTGGGACCCACAGAACTTGGTGACACTACTTTTGCAATTGTGCAGTGAGTAACTCACTACGCTTAGCGTACTGTGTAAACTCATGTGAGGTCCACCATGATTTATGTATTTTATCGTCTCCATCCATCCATTTTACCAGATAATTTCAGGGCTTCAGCCCAAAAATAAACCATATACAATGTTTAAATGGGCCACACCTTACAAAACAGTTGAATTGAACATCCACCGTTGAAAATTTCTTGAGGGCCACAGAAGTCATGGATGATTGGATCAATCTTAAATTCGTATTTTCCCTTCATCCACGTTTGTATGATCTTATTAACAGTTTGGATGACCGATAAACATCATTGCAGGGCCCAGAAAGATTTCAACGGTGGAAATCAGTATCACCACTGTTTCCTGTGGTAAGATCAACTAAAATTTCTAAGTTTTGGGATCAACCCCTTAATTTATATGGGAAAACGAATGGATGGCGTGGATAGACCACATACATTAAAGGTGGGCCCAACTGAGTTTACTGAGTACGATAAGAGCGTGCTCAATAAACCAACACGCAGCCGATCACCTTTTCACCCCTCCCGCGCCCATCTCCTTCATTTTCCCTCTCTTTCACGCAACGAGGATTCCGGAGGATGATTTCTCGTTCCGTTTCCTCAATCCGGCCTGATTTCTCGCCGATTCTCCGAGAAATCCGCACAGGCACGCTCCAATCAGCGAAGAAAGAGGGAAATTGAAGAAAATAGCCAGAAAAATCGAAGAAAGAGGGATACAGATGCTTACCTGTCGAATGGCCCACCTCCGATCACCGCCACAGCCTACGGCTACAGGTACTCTCCGATTTCTCTCTTTTTTTTTTCTAATTCAAATTTTTTTTAGTCTCCGTCCGTGAGTCTGGTTGTCGATTTCCGACAATAATGGAGGAAAAAATACCGCGATATCGCACGATGTGGGTTGTATCAGCGATATCGACAATATATAGCGCGATATCGCACGATATATTGTGCGATATCTGAATTTTGGGATTTTTGCTATCTTCCGGGGGTTTTCGGACGAGTGTCGTCTCGCTAGGGGCCGATAACAATAATATCGGCCGATAGTATCGATATTTCGAACACTGGGTTGAACCAGCTGAGGACCAGTGTTTGAAATATCGGTATCGAATTATGTATCGCATTCTTGGAATACAGATATGTATCGGTTATCGCATGGGATATATCGGTTGTATTGTGTAATGTATTGTTGTTGTTGGAAGCATGGGAAAACATTGAGAAATTGGTTGAATTTTTCAATGAAACTTTGATTGTTAAAAAAGACATTAATACACACTTATAAATAAAAACATTATATAAAAACAAGTACACAATAGGTTTTCTTTGTATGGGGTCCTAATCTATGCATTGTCTAGTTGAATTAATGCAAGTATATTCAATGTCTATTCATATAATTAATAAATATAAGAAGACATGTGGAATCACAAGCAATACATTCAAAAGCAAAAGAAGAATCACTAGATTAGGTTACATACATGTTTGATTTGATGTTTGCACACAAAGATTGCTAATGATTTGCAATAAATTAGGAAATTTTGATTTCTTTTTCAATTTTCCACAACTCAGCCCATCTCCTCCAAATCTCGAAATCGAAGCTCCCAATTCATGATTTTTCATGGAAAACATGAAAAATCATAGATTTGTAACAATTTGACACTAATTTAACATGATTTACAAAAAATAAGACCAAAACTCGAAAATACTCACCAGATCGAACATGTGGGATATATCGCACTACTTGTGCGTTTCGTATCGCACTAGTGGGATACAAGATATATCGTGGGATATATCGGACAATATCGTCGATATTTAAAACATTGCTTAGGACCATTCCACCTACTTCACCAGTTTGGCCACCAGTCTGGTTTTCAGAACATTGGTAGAAGCCCTCAATGCAACAGCATAAATAAGGCTGCTTTTTAATGTCTCGATGCAACAGCCTAAATAAGGCTGTTTTTAATGTCATTGTTGCTCCCGCTCATGAAATTTTTGATAAACCAAAAACTGGACTTTTCAGATTCCTACACTTTCTGTTGCATCAGGGAACTCATCGATCATGTGTATATATGTAGGGTCTCTAGAGGTCGACCCCATATGTTGGCCAAGTGATCCAAAAGGCCTTGAATGTCCAAATCATTACTCCCAAAGGCCATAAAATGGATGATTCCTGTTGACCAAACACACCCAGATTGTTGGAAGAATCGAGACCCATAAAATCATCATCATAATAGTTCATTGCCTCATCCCATCTGTTTAGGGTCAGCTTTACAAGCCCTGTTTCTGCAATATGACATGCTCATTATGCATGTAAAACATCAAACAGAGTACAGAGAGATTAATTAAATAATGAAAACCTTGTGAGCAAAACATCACAAGGATTCACATGCAACAAAGAACAAGAGAGAAACGACAATAAATGCAAAGATTTTGGAAACCCTGTCAAGCATCACCGTCTCTTTTAAGAGTGCTTCAGTGAGCCTACATGCACCAGTCCGGAAGCGAGATGGACCACTACATGCAATAACACATTGCAATCTTGCACCACTGTGACATACAAGTTGAGCATCCGGTAAGGTCCATGGTGCAGATAAATTGACCCAGAAATTAGGCCAGTTAACTCATCAAGTGGACCAAATGTGCATTTTAAAAAAAAAAAAAAAAAGGAGAGCTTGGAGATTTTTGCCAAATCTCCACGTTCAATGTCCATGTGTGGTCTGCCTGATGAGTGCAACCAGTAGAGCTGCAGTGTGGATTCAGGTCAACGTAAACCAGATTGATCCAACCTGAGCTTGGGTCGGGTTGTCAACCCCCTCTCCGAGTTTGGTTGGAAAATGCCAACCGATTTGAAATCAGGTTGAGGAAATTTGGGTCAGTTTGGGTTCAGGTTGAGGAAATTTGCGTTGGGTTAGTTCGGGTTGGGAATAATCACATGTATTTCGGTTGGGTCGGGTCGGGTCGGGTTGGGCTTGGTCAAGTTGGTTGAGTATAGAGGAATTTAGGTTGGGTTCGGGTAGGGCACCTCAGGTAGGAATTCGGATCAGGTCAGGTTGCGGGTTGGGTCCCCTCTTAAGGTCGGGTCAGGCTCAGGTTGACCCTCAACCCGACCCGACCCAACCCAACCCAACCCACCCGAGTTGCACCTCTAGCAGCCAGGCCATTAGCACAGTGGGCCCACCTGATCCATGATTCAATTATCTCATATATGTGCCAGGTTGGCATGTCTGACTGCATGTAGCAGCAGTGCATGTGGCTTTTGCAAAACACCTTTCACTTGTAATAATTCCAATAGTGTAGTTTCTGTACAAATGGAAATTTTTATATGGGTCCCAAGAAGCCAGAGGCGGAAGCCACCAACAGTGAAACTAGACACTTGAGTCATAGAGACATGATGCAAGTACTTTACACAACTGTCAGGTCAATGATCACCAAAAGGCCTTGCACAATGAAATGAGATTTGAGTCATGTGGGAAGCAGAATGACTTCAAGTTCATTCAGTGGCCAGCATGACAATAAATCAGAGTCCAAACAACTCCTCTAGATACCAGTGCTCTGAAAATCGGAATAGCCAGCTCAATACCCGAACTAAACATGTTACTGGTACACTTTGGGGCAAAAAACCAGAAGAGTTACAGACTGTTGAACTAATACACCAGTAATTGTTTGTTTAAATTAAACTATGCATTGCCATGGTTGAACAAATGGTCGAACCAGTTGAGACTATACCACCTACTTCACCAGTTTGGCCACCAGTCCGGTTCCCAGAATATTGCTAGAAGCGCTCAATGCAACAGGAAAATAAGACCACTTTTTAAAGAAATTGTCGCCCCCGCTCATGGCAATTTTGATAAACCAACCACCAAAAATTTCGGATTCCTATAATTTCTGATGCATCCAGGAAGTAATCTGTCATGTGTGTACATGTGGGGTCCAGAAGTTGACCCCACATGCGGGTCAAGTGTTCCAAAAGGCCTTGAGTCTTGACTGACCAGTAGGACCCACTATTGGGAATTTCGAAAAACAGCAGAATTTAAAGTTTTCAAAAATCCCAATTTATTTGTTTTAGCCCTAAGGATCCCCGTTAGAGATTGCCAAGTTTCTAAAAGGGAAATTATAAATCCTATAGCACGATTAACTTGATCAATGCCCACCAAGAAACTGTTGATTTGCCAATGCTGATCCTTCAACTAGAACGTCTCCCCCTGATGTATACCAGATGATGGAGAAGACGAGAACCAACACACCAACCCACAGAGCAAGGTGGACGTACACATGCAAAGCCATCTAGGCGTGGACGCTGACACATGTGGACATGTGGATGGAGGAAGGAGGAAGAGAGCTCTCTCTACTTGTTCTCTCTGTTTTTCTCTCTACAAGTGATGCCCAAGGGGGACTAGGGACATCTAAGGCTCTCTCACCCTCTAATCCCTCTTGGATAGTATCTATTTAATGCAATGGTTCAATCATTTCCACAAAGACATGGGACAACTGAAATGAGGGAACAAATGATCAGGGTCCAATGACTTGAAAAGAGGGGGAGAGCAAGACCTCACAGGACTTGAATCGAGGAGGTGAGAGAGGATATGAAAGACTTGTTCACTTACCAAGGACGGGGCTAAGATAGAAATGACTAGCAAAACAAGATTTGTAAAGTTAATCCAGATAGTGAGGACTAGGCTTTTGATGATGATAAGTGAAAATTTTACTATCCTGTAAATTTTAATTCACAGATTCATAAGTACATAAACTATACCCAAATATCTAGATATACATAAGAAATAGATACCGCACATAAAATCTGCTAAAATACCAATATAAAACAAAAACAAAGGTTCATTATTGATAATCATGTCAATGTGTCTGGAAAACGTAGCTTAGTAGGTAGCTGGTTCCACAGTTTTTTCTTTGAAACGTTGTGCTGGGATTTACGATCTCTTGTAAGTTTGCTACTAGATAAAGAAAGCAAAAATAACAACAATCAAAACCCCTTTGAAATTATTAGAGTATATTGGGTCAACCTCTTATATTAGGATTTTTACTTATTTGTTAAAATGTGTATCTATTGAGAATTGAGATCTCTCGAAATCTCCAATCTCTTATATATATTCCAGTTATATTTAGAGAAAATAAACAAGTTACTGTTTACACAATGTAGTCTCTTGTGGTTTAACATGGTATCAGAGCTAGCGCTCGCTCTCTCTCTCTCTCTCTCTCCTCTCTCTCTCTCTCTCTCTCTCTCTCTCTCTCTCTCTCTCTCTCTCTCTCTCTCTCTCTCTCTCTCTCTCTCTCTCTCTCTAGTCTCGGCATTCGCCGCACATAAGAGTCGCTGTCGTTGCCATTATCATTGTTAGCAGAGATAACAATCGTTGTCTCTAGCCGTTAGCCCTTCACCACCCTCTTCAATTCTTAACTCCTCTAACTTCACCCCCATCACCATCTTCATCTTCTTGGAAACCCATCTGGAACCCATCATTGTCGTTTCCATCATCGTCGGTTTCCATCAGAAAACCAACACTGTTTTTGCCGCACATCAGCATCCTCTTCTCCAACCGCGAACATGGCCACTGTAGTAACAGCTATCTACCACCAACGTAGAGTTCACACCATCTCACCATTAACATGGTTGTTCACCTCTATTTAGATCCCGTTAAACCCACGATTCGCTGCCATTGCATCAGAGACCTGACACCCTTCTTAGATCTGACCATTAATGTTGCTACTCCATTGCAACTGTTAAACCACAAAGACTACATTGTGAAAACTCTTTAACTTGTATCATTTCTATAATAACAACTGAATATATAGAGGAAATGAGAGATCTGTAAGGGATTTAGAGGGATCCTCACAGATATGCATCTAAATAAATATGAAAATATCTCTAATGTCTAATCTAATTAGATATCCTAACTTACTCTAATATACTCTAACATTTCCCCTCAAACTCAATGTGTTCTTAAAGGAGTGACTTGAACTTGAAAGGTATGATGAACATTTATTCAAACACAAAAGAAAACTGCAACTGTAGTATGAGGTGAGCATAAGATAACAAAACGATAGGTGACGATGAAATGACAAGCAAGTAGGCACCTTTGACGACTTCTGAGATGTGAACCAATAGCACTTCAAATGAATAACGAATGATCTAGCAACATTTCCAGTGGCCGGGATTTCACCCATTTGCTCTTCTGGTAAATACACACTTCCGGTGGCTGGGAGTTCAATCATTGCTCTTCTGGTGGCTCTAGATGTTCCGATAGCAAAAAAAAAAAAGTCTCTTCATAACGACGACAGATAACGAGGTCTGGTCTATACACCCAACACAAATACAAGTCTAGTCCAACACGCCCAACACAAACAAAAAGAAGAAGAAAAGGAAACACATCTTGTTAAAATGCTCATTACGAGGAAGATACATCTTCGAAGGTATTCGAAGGATGAAGGTTGATGGTGTGATGGATGTGACCGGATCAAAGGCCCCAGATCGGGAGCTTTGATACCATAAACCACAGACTACATTGTGGAAAATCTTAACTTGTATTCTCTCTAATAACAACTGAATATATAAAGGAGATGAGAAATAAGGGATCTGGAGAGATCCTCACATATATGCATCTAAACAAATATGGAAATATCCTTTAATCTAATTAGATACCCTAATTTACTCTAATATACTCTAACAACCACCTGACAGAAAACCCCAACCTCAACCCAAAATCGCCATTGTCGTCCTTATCAATGCCGAAAATCGCCACTGCAAGAAGACATAGCCCATTCCGCAGCATCGTCTTCTCCGATCTGCCACATTGGCCGAATTTGTTGTCCCAACACAACTAGCATCTTCGTTCTCACCGACCAAGAAGCCCGCCTCCACGATGGCCCCTCCCCTCCATCTTTCCTACACCGCTTTCAGACTCTCCACTCTCCTCTGTCTTCTACTACACTGAAATCACTGTCGAGATCCCCATAAAAAAGCTTCCTCACGTGGTGGGACCTCATGTGGATCGACTTTGGATCTGTCGTCAACATCAGGCATCTAGCGCTAGCCAGAATCCTCTCGTGCCTTTGTCATCTCTGTCTCCACTTGTAGCGCAGTCAAATCTCATGTAAACCTCTGATGCTCACCTACTCCAACCCCATAGTCTGTTGTGGAGAGAGAAAGGACATCCAAAAGTATGCAGTGCTCTGCTCGTACATTGAATTAAGTGTACCTTCAGAGTGATGTTAACACCTTCACCACATATGGATCTTAACTAGACTTGTTTTTTTTTTTTACTGAACTAGCTATGATGTCATGCCTTTTGATTAGATTTGTTATCCAATGTGCCTGGATATTAGGTACATCGTGCACTATCTTTGCCACCATCATTTTTTCTGTTCATTCTATCTTCCCCGTACTAGGCCTTTTGACAATATGTGTTTTTCGTTTGTGCTAGGTGTTTTGGACCGGACTTATTATTTTGCTTAGTGTTTGGACTGAAGTTATTTTCTTTGTTGTTGGAACATATAGAGCCACTAGAAGAGCAATGGTTGAAATCCCAGCTATTGGAAGTATATATCCACTAGAAGAACAATAAATGAAAACTCAAGCCACCGAAAGTGTCACTAGATCATTCGTTAGTCATTAAAGGGTTATTAATTTACATCTTAGAAATCATCAGAAGTGCCTACTCGCCTTATGCCACTCGCCATCTCATCGCCTCATGTTACTCGTCATCTCATCGCTTGTGGCACTCATCGTCTCATCACCCTATACTCGTCTTATGTTGCAGTTATATCGTTCTTTTATTTTTGAATAAATGTTCATCATACCTTTCTAAATCAAATTACTCATTTCAAAGCACATAGAGTTTGAGGGGGCACTTTAGAGAATATTAGGGTAATTTTCTATGTTATGATTATTTTTTTTCTTATTTGTTAAGATATGTATCTATTGAGATCTCTCCAATCTATCAACTCTCCCATATCTTCTATATATTCAAGTTATAATTGGATAAATAAATAACTTATAGTTTATACAATGTAGTATCTTGAGGTTTAACAAAAATAAACTAGAAAAGAACTTCAATCAATTTCTGGATTAAAAGCATTCTCATATCTTGATTACAAAATAAAAATAAAAATAAAAATAAAAATAAAAAGCAAAGATGAGATGGTTGGCTAGAGACATGCTTGAATTTTGGTTGCCCAATGATTGAAGATTTAATCCGATAGAGTGACACCATACTTAACGATCCCATTTTTTTGCAGTTACAAGTTACAACCGTTG
Organism: Magnolia officinalis; assembly: GCA_021015155.1. Classification (NCBI taxonomy): domain Eukaryota; kingdom Viridiplantae; phylum Streptophyta; class Magnoliopsida; order Magnoliales; family Magnoliaceae; genus Magnolia; species Magnolia officinalis. The sequence continues at coordinate 67,767,391 of JAJHSJ010000003.1, forward strand.
GGGAAAATGGCCCCTGAAACTGGTTACATTGCTAAGGCCTCATCACCTAGCTTGCAGCCAAACGGAGTTGGTTGCCCATACTAGTTTGGTTGCACGGAGTCTCTCTCTCTCTCTCTCTCTCAATGGTAACTCAAGATTTTAATGAAAAGCGAGACAAAACGAAATTAAAAATGAGGACAAAGGAGGTCATGAATCGTAACTCAAGATATTAATAAAAAGAGAGAACAAAATTAAAAATGAGGCAAGGGAGGTTAAGGGATGATGAGATATTTTCCTGTAGCTTATGTTTTGGTTATAGTACAGAGTCCCCAAAAGGCCATAAATGGTTTTGTACACATCGTGGATTAAGTTAACTGAATTTATATTTAGAATGTAGATATTTCTACTTTCATTTATGAAATAACATGCATATAATATAATAGTATGCATGGGGGATCTATTATAATAACATTCGTCACTTCATATATAGATACCAAAATCATTCCCGGGACTTGTGATTGCACCGAAATCATTGTCGGGACCTATAATTGCACCATAATTGTTCCCCAGACCTGTAATTGCATAGTAATCATTCCGAGACTTGGAATCGGACTGTAATCATTCCCAGGACTCGTAATCACTAAATTCATTTGTAATGTATGATAGATTACAATGTAAATTCATATGTAATGTATGAACTGGTGAATCCCGTATGATCTTACCCTTAGCGTACCACATATCAAGGGAAGTAGTGTAGCATGTACCATGAACCAGAGTGACCCATGATCCAAGTAACCTTGGTGCAAAGTTCAAAGTGATTGATCAAGATTCCAAAGCTTCAGCTTTGGTAAGCTTGCCGGAGGATGGCCTAAGGCAAACTTGACCCCTTGATTGTCCCAAATGATTGATTGTAAGATCTCAACTACTAACATATGCAGTTGCTCTCGAATTTGTTGAATGGGTTCCTCTTTGTGACTTTTTCACTGCTGACATAGCCTAACAAGAAAACTAGCAAGTTGCCGCAAACTTTTTCCTAGGCATGATTGGCAAGCTCATTCTCTACATAGCGTATTGGAGACGTTAGCTCTTTGCAATCATGCCACATTGAAATTTTTGCATGTGCTTGTCATAAACAATGCCAGTCTTGACTGCACTATGGACTCCTTAACCATAACCGTTGTTGCCAATTAGATCTCATGTGATGTTTATCCCCCTAGTCACCTCTCTCACGCACATCCCTTGTAGAAAATGCAGTCTACTTTTGTAAGGAATTCTAATTATGGTGATCAATTGGAACAATTTCATCTTGGCCATTGTCGAAGGAACCCACAGGGGATGTTTCCTTTGACCTCCCCTATCCCTCTATCATGACCCTTCAATCTCATGATGATAAGATAGGAACAGATCTTTGCAAAGGCCAGACATGCCAATTAGGCACATTTGTGAGACATTTGAAGCATAGTTTGAGAAACCGAAAAGTCAACTGGAAAATCTGTTAAGTGGACTAAAAAACTTGGTGAAAAACTTAGAAATTCAAATCTATAAACTCGGCCATCGTTGTCATCTAAGCCTCATCCCAACTACTTGGGGTCGGCTACATGAATTATGTTCCACCATTCCACTCAATCAAGGGCCATAACTTCAATTAGACCATAGATCATCTGGGCTTTCTTACTAACTCCACCCATGTCCTTTTGGGTCTTCCCCTTGCCTTTTTAGGGCCTTCAACTTGCACCAACTTGCTCCTTCTAATCGACGCAGTTCTTGGTCTCTGTTGCACAAATCTATAAACTTGGTATTTATTAATTACTTTAAATGTAAAAGTATATCATTAAATATATATATAAAGTAATATGAAATTTAAAGATAGTTATAATAAATAAATAAAACTAGAAAACGTGGGCTAGAAAATGTAGGAAAATCACTTATCATCTTGAAAGAATCCAATAAATTATTTTTTTTTATCATCAACTAAAAAGGAAAACCCTGAAAATTGGAGAGATCTCAAAGACAACTTGATCCAAAGTCAATGGAAACAAGTATCTAATTGAGTCAACTCAAAATCCAATCGCGTTGAGTCAATAGGTCAAGTTTCAAGTCGTATCACTGATTTGATAAATAGAGATCTAAATAGTGCATCAAGCAGACCCTGGCGTGTACATAACCTAACCCAAAACAAAATTGTGAGCCCATCAAGCAAGCCATACATGAGCGAAAACATTGATTTTTATTTTTATTTTTATTTTTTTGCCACTGGTCCAAATTCAACGTACACATGTGGTCACCTAATGCGTGGAGAGACCTAATTTTTGGGCCAATCATTTGCATAGTGGAGCCCGCCTAATGCCCTTCTTAGATGTCTCTCACCCCTACCAAGTTAGCATGTGTGGCCATTTGTGGAGGCTCATGGGCCCAAGAAATAGCCTGTTAATGTCCTCTAACACCATTGACTATTCCCTCTACAGTAAGAGATGGTAAATGTTGGCAATGGAGAGGGGTAGCTAAGGAAAAAGGGCTTGCAGTGCTCACGCTCTACCAGGCTTTTCAGCTAAGGTACAGTTACCAGAAACTCTTGACTTTAGGGCCCTAGAAACTTCCTTATTCCCACCAGGATGAATGGGCCAACCCAATAGCTGGAGCAAGGAAGGTGGCCTATTCCAACCCAACTAAACTACATTAGATTTTACAATCACGGGATCATGCATGAGAAGCAAGAGGATCACAGAAAAAGAATGCTTTATAATCTTAATGTAATTCCTAAATTTCCATATTGCTCCTTGAGAATAAAACTATCAATTCTACAAAAACAAAATACGTGGCTGGAAACTAAGAATGAGGAATGACAACCAATGGACAAGCTGCAAGAAGATCAGTAGCAACTTTTCAAGTTGATTTCACATGCTCCACCAAATAATTCACAGAGCTAATATCAAGTTTGACCTTGTGACAAAGATGAGCAATAAGCACAGCTGTTCCTGCAGCTCGGGCATCTTTCCGCCATAATCCACCATTACAACTGGCCTCATTCCTGTACACAATGCTAAGATATCTGCCAAAGAGAATGTCACGTAGTCAAGCATTTTGATACACCAGAAAAGACGAAAACAAAGAGGACAGAAAGACATAGGAGCCTTGTTTGGGGTGACAAAGGTTGAGAATGCGTTTTAAATCACACAGGAAACATGCGAGCACCAATAAAACACTAACATGAAAAACAATTTTTGGAAACCAGTTTTGCAGGAGGTAACCTGATGGACAATATCTTGTGTGTTTCGTTGTCTTCTTAGGGCGTATGTCTCCCATAGTATTTAGTGTGCAAATGTTTCTTGTGCTAAACAGGCCCAAAGTAAGTGTCTCATTGTTTGACTCTCATAAAATAAATCCATAGAAAAGGCGCGTGTTTGGATGTTCTAAATTTGCATTGAACAGGATGGCCATAAAACCAAATAGTCATTATGCGATTCTTCTATTTGAATAAGTGAACTCACTTACCATTCGGAGCTGGTTTGACAGATTTTCTCCATTCCGCATTGGGGTTTCCACAACTTTCATTTGAAGTGTCACTTTCAAGCTAAAATGGGTGTCATCCAAAAATGGTGTCATTGCTGTTTGTGCCCCTTTCCAAGGGGTACCTTTTTTTCCCATCAGAGTATTGATCTTAACATGTAGAGAAATTATATAATTCAGTAAACTTCTTAGAATTTCTATGAAGTGTCATCCTCACTCCCACCATACACAGTGCAAACTTCCAAGGTGATTAGGATGGTTGACCGAGTGGGCAACAAATGGATAGACCATATGCCAAAGGGGACTGATTGGGCAAATTTTCCCAGCAAATGTCAACCATGGCTCCTTCATTAAGTAAACCATCCCCTTTTAAGGCCACTTGCCACATGACTATAACCCAATCACCTCACTTTCTGATCTACGGGCCACCCACATGATGGCCCACCACCAAGCCAACCACCCTAACCACTATACATAAGTGCCACATGTATATTAACTTTATTCCTATTAAAAGCAATCATTGACTTTTGAAGGTTAACCTGTGATATTGATATTAACTCTGATGACCAAGTTGGGTTTTTGAGGAAAGATTTCTCTTTTAGAAAATCACTTTTAGGTAGCATTTCCAGATTTTGGTTGCATAGAAACTAATGCCCCGTTTCAGGGCCACTTAAAACTGAGTTCATCTGAATTTAGTTAGTCGTAATTATGCATCAGAGATCATGGTTGTTAGTTATCAAGATTATTTTTATCCTTACCAAATAAAATTTTAAAAAAAAAAAATATGATCTCTAATACGTAATTACTATTAACTAAATGAGATGAAGTTACTTTTAAGTGGTACCCAAGCAGGTCCAAAGGGCGTGTTTGGATACTCAATTCAACTGAATTAAATTCACTCAATTAATTACAATATAAAATAAGCAACATGAGGATGGTGCCACTTGTAATCCAAAACACCCCCAATTACAATTCCATGTGTTTCAAGTTGGATTTGAAGCATCAGTAATTGCAATTTGGGGGATCAATCTTATTTTGGTAATTTACTCACTATTAAATTGAATTGTTGCAATGCGGAGTTATTTCATACTCCAGCAGACATGATGCCTGATATGTAGTCACTCATAAATTGTACACACGGCACACATTAACTCGAACGAGCCAACTAAATTGTGCAACCCACTATCACTGGGTCAGTGCCAAAATCAGATTGGTAGAACAATCCTAACCTTTGATTCATGGACACTTGTTCATTGAAATAGGACCATTGGGTATTCTTCATTTTCAACCATTCAATAGTCAGATAATCAAATATACATAATTTTCAGTTCATGCTACATCCGAACTAGGACCCATAATTTGAAACAGTTTAATTTGAATTACTTGCATCCACGTATGCAATTTCTAAGTAACTTCCAAGTGCCTGTGTATCATCCACCACACTGCCGGAGTATCAAAGTTCATCCATATTGCAATTATTGAACTGAACATCCAAACGCAGCATCTACGAGAGAGAGAGAGAGAGAGAGAGAGAGAGAGAGAGAGAGAGAGAGAGAGAGGACCTGTTTGGAGGCGACGCTTTGATGAAGATCTGAGGCGCCATTTGATGCGAGAAATACAAGAATCCAAAACCCTCAGTACTTCCTCCTCTACTATTTCTTCACTCTCCATTTGCAAGAGATTGCAAAGGAGATGAAAAAATCGCAACAGAGGAGATTTGCCGCATAAGCTCGTAAGATTGCACGGGAACGGCTCAGATATGTTTCATCGCATGGTTAGTTCTACGCGTCCGATCTGTATGGAGCCCACCGTGAAGTATCATTGCCATCTAAACCGTCCATGAGATTGGTCTTCCAATGTTAACCTTAGATCCAAAAATCCTGACTGGTCCATTACTCAGGTGGGCCATACCAATGATTGGGACAATGGGGAGGGAACGCCCACCGTAGAAACTTCTGGATGGAATGTGGGGTCCACCTATAGGTCATCTGACCCACTCATCGGGTGATCCCTACCAGCATGATGGGACCCACATAAATTGAAACCATTCAAATTCAAGTCCCTCGATTTTTTTTTTCTTTCTCTTTTTCCCAGCCCGTATCATCTACAGCGTTTGTAGAGAAAGCTTATTCTCCAAACATCGCGTGTGAGGAAACTGTGGCGTATGTATGCCATCGAAACCGTCCATAAGCACTGACCATGAAAGCAGGGTTCACAATGTCATGCCCCAAAATTCGGGTACCCGAATAGGATGTACAGGACCCGAATTTCAGACCCGTGACCTATATAATAAAAATAAAAATAAAAGATAAAGAATGACAATTTCATATGCATTTTATTTTCTTCCACTATAGTCCAATATTTAAAATCCAAACACATGCTAAAATCATTAATTACAAAATCTGTTATTACACAATGCATAATTATTTAATTTAACTTGAAGTAAGAAAATCAAGTCAAACATTACTACATTCATAGTTCTAAAATAAAATAAAATTTATTCAATGTAGAATAACATGCCACATGCATCCAACCACATTCCATGCTCCACTACTAATAATAATATCCTGCATCTTCAAAATATTCGTAACCTGAAACGGTTAAAACATAATGAGTTGACAACTCAATAGGATCATATCAATCCCGAGTTGAAAAACTCACAAATTTTACCAAATTTAATCTCGACATTTTAATCAAAATAAAGCGAACATTGGATGTAAGATCATAGTTAATAATTCAACATTCATGAATATGAAATAAATGAATTATTTTAACATAGCTTTTCAAAAAAAAAAAAAATACTAAGATTTGGAGTGGGCAAAACACTCATGTGTGTTGATCCTTTTAAGGGATGACCCACGGTAGAGCACCGGTGTTGATCCTTTCAGGGTATGACCCTCGGCGGAGCACCGGTATAACCTTTTAGAGACAAAAGCCCAGGGCAGTGCACCCGTGCGTACTGATCCTTTTAGGGAATCACCCAGGTCAGAGCACCTGTGCTGATCCTTTTGAGAATGACCTTGGGCAGAGCATCCATGTTGTGCTGATCATTTCGGGAATGACCCTGGGCAGAGCACCCGTAAGAATCATTGTACAAAAATAATTATTCACATATGATGCATATAATTTATAAGAAAACATTGAAATAAACAATATTAAAGCACCCGTAACAAATAATATGGTGATCCTTTTAGGGCAAAGCACCCGTAAGGATCATTGCATAAAAAAAAAAAAATTGTTCACATAATAAATATTCATCATCACCCCTAGATAATATCAAATGCAAATGCAAATAATAATAATAATATTTGCATTTGTACAGTAGTCAAATAAAGAATATCTTTCAATGAGGAATTATTTATGAATATTTCAATGTCTAGATTATATAAGGCAATAGATATGAATTTTTCAATTTGGGAATGATCACCTACCTGATATGGAAAAATAGTGTGATGGGAGGAAATAATCTGAAGAGATGCTGATTTCGACGTGCACTAACTTAGATTAATCAACTTTAAACTCGATGTTGAACCCTTACGTACTCCTTTTTCCTGATCTCTCTTTTCTTCTCAAAATCTTTCTTTTGTGATTTTTTTTTCTATGGTTTTCTATATGTAGCATGAGAAATGGGGTATAAAAATAAAGTCAGGAGAGTTGATGAGTTATGAGTCTAATGGACGGTTTAGATTGAGGAATGGGTCCCACCATGATGATGGAAATCATGGTGAATGGGTTCCCATCCGCAACCGTTGCAGAGAAGTGGGAAAGAGAGGGAGTCGTGGAGGAGAGAGTTGTGGGGAAGTGGAAAGCAAGTGACACACGTCACTTGCTTTTTATTTTTATTTTTATTTTTTTAAAGTGGGCCCCACAACTATGATGTGATAAATTCACACCGTTCATAAAATTTGCCCTTCAAAGTTAGGGCATGGGCCCAAAAATGAGAGTCATCCAACTCTCAGGTAGGCCACATCATATGAAACAATGGGTCAACGGTGGAACCCACTGTTGAAAAAGATACAGGGTATTACATTCTACCCACCTTAACAAAATTTCGTCCTCGAAATTTATTTACCTAGCTAAAAGAGGTTAGGATACTTTTCTCGAATTTCTTGTTCTCGCTCCCACGATACTTCTTCCTTACCGTGATGACTCCACTGTACCTTCACAAGAGGTATAACCTTCGTCCGAAGTACTTGCTTCTTACGATCGAGAATGTACACAGGTTGCTCTTCATATGTGACATTTTCTTGAATCTCTAGTGGCTCCCATTCGATGACATGAGAATCGTCCGGCTTGTACTTTCGAAGCATAGAAATGTAAAATACATTGTGGATATTAGATAACTGAGGTGGTAGGATCAGCTTGTATGCTATAACTCCTACTCTTTGTAGGATCTCGAAGGGTCCGATAAAACGTGGCGTGAGCTTCCCTTTCTTTCCAAAACGCATAACTCCTTTCATTGAGAAAACTTTTATAAACACATGATCTCCCACACAAAACTCTAAATCTCTGCGTCGATTATCTGCATAGCTCTTTTGGCGACTCTGGGCGGCGCGCATACGTTCCCGAATGATGTCAATCTTCTTGGATGTCTCTTGAATAAGTTTTGGTCCCAACAATGTCCTTTCTCCTACTTCGGTCCAGCAGCTTGATGATCTACAGGGTCTTCCGTATAAAGCTTCAAATGGTGTCATACCAACGCTGGCTTGGTAGCTATTATTATATGCAAATTCCACCAGCGGTAGATGATCGTCCCAATTACCCTTGAAGTCGAGAATGCATCTACGTAACATATCTTCTAAAATGTTGTGCTGCAGTCGAGAGTAGTTCCCAAAGCTTCCTGTAGACTTGCTCAAAACTGCGATTTACACCTGGGATCTCTGTCGGAGACGATGGATACTGGAGTACCATGAAGTTGGACGATTTCCTTAATATAAATTTTGCTCAACTCCACTGCAGATGTAGAAATTTTTATCGGGATGAAGTGTGCGGATTTGGTTAACCTATCCACGATCACCCATACAGTGTCATGGTGTCGACCTGTCTTTGGAAATCTAACTACGAAATCCATGGATATATGCTCTCATTTCCACTTGGAGACCGGTAACGGCTGCAAAAGTCCTGGTGGTCTTCGATGGTCTGCTTTCATTTGTTGACATGTCGGACATTTAGATACGTACTCAGCGATTTCCTGCTTCATGTTGTTCCACCAGTATTGGCGCTTAACATCGTGATATATTTTAGTCTCCCCTGAATGGATAATGAATCTTGATATATGAGTCTCATCCAAAATCTTTTGCTTCAAATCAGGTTCGTTTGGAACACAGCCTTCCACGAAACCTAATCCCTTCATCAGTGCCAATTCGCCATTCTGCATTCTCCTTCCCCATTCCTTCTGCTCCTTTTTCTTGTAGCCAAACGTCTTCCTTCAGAGCTTCTAGAATACGCCGAATCTAAGAGAAAAGTTTATCATGATTTAATCTCAATTCTAAAGATTAATAAGTTAAACATAGCTATTAAACTTAAGAAAATAAAAACAAAATTACACACCAGGGTAGGCTGTGCTACTAAGTTACTTAGATGCGCCTGAGGTTTTTCAAGCTGAAGTTGTAGATCGAAATCCTTGATGACATTTAGTATCTCTCACTCTTTGATCATTAGGCTGGCCACAAGTCTTCGTGTCCTTCTGCTTAGGGCATCGGCCACAACGTTTGCTTTTCATGAGTGATATAAAATATCGAAATGGTAGTCATTCAAAAATTTCATTCATCTTCTCTGACGCATATTCAATTCATTATGATTAAAGAGATACTTTAAACTCTTATGGTCTGAATATAGATCGAATTGTTCCCCATATAGGTAGTGCCTCCAAATTTTCAAAGCAAAAACCACTGCTACTAACCCCGGATCATGTGTCGGGTAATTTCGCTCGTGGGTCTTTAACTGTCGAGATGCGAATGCGATAACTTTGCTTCATTGCATAAGAACACATCCTAACCCCTGATATGACGCATCGGTATAAACGACGAATCTTTCTCCTTCGGTCGGTAATGCAAGAACTGAGGCTGATGTCAACCGCTTCTTCAGTTCGGTAAATGCCTGCTCACAATCTTGATCCCACTTAAAGTTCGTATTCTTCTTAGTTAGATTAGTTAGGGGTCTTGATATATTGGAGAATCCTTCTATAAATCTTCGATAGTAACCAGCAAGGCCGAGAAAACTTCGCACTTCTGACACATTCGAGGGCTGCTCCCATTCTAATATTGCTTCAATTTTAGCTGGGTCCACAGATATCCCTTTCTCTGACACCACATACCCCAAGAATTTTACTTCATGTTTCCAGAAGTCACATTTTAATAACTTGACGTACAATTGAATTTTCTTTAACATTTGTAGAGTGGTCCTGAGATGTTTCTCATGCTCCTCATGAGTCTTGGAGTATATAAGAATATCATTGATGAATACAATAACGAATCGATCTAAATAAGGTTTGAATACCCAATTCATAAGATTCATAAATACCGCTGGAGCATTTGTCAATCCGAATGGCATTACCAAGAACGTATAGTGCCCGTAAAGAGTCCTAAAAGCCGTTTTGTGTACGTCTTCGTCCTTTATTCTCGGTTGATGGTACCCTGACCTCAAATCTATTTTAGAAAAGAACTTTGATCCCTTAAGCTGGTCAAATAAATCTTCAATCTTAGGGAGAGGATATTTGTTCTTGATTGTTACTTTATTCAACTGACGATAATCGATACATAATCTCATAGTTTCATCATTCTTCCTTACAAATAAGACCGGTGCTCTCCATGGCGATGTGTTGGGTCTAATGAAACTCTGATCTAGTAACTGTTGGATCTGATCTTTTAATTCTTTTAATTCTACAGGAGTCATGCGATAAGGTGCTCTAAAGATGGGTGCAGTTCCGGGCATTAGATCGATACCGAAGTCCATATCTCTCTTTGGAGGTAACCTTGGAATGTCCTGAAAAACTTTTGAAAACTCCTTAACTACGAGTATTTGTTCAATCCCTTCTTCAGATTGCTCGATTCCCACAATAACCGACAAATCAATCGGCGCATTCCTTATTCGTGTCCCACAAAATTTCAGTGGAGATCGTCCTTCTATGTTCAACGTAATCGTCTTTCTGAAACAATCTATCTTGGCACAATACTGGGACAACCAATCCATTCCTAAGATGACATCGTATTCCTTCATAGGCATAATAATGAGATTTGCTTGCGGTATTTCATTTTCAATTATGATGGGGCATTCTTCACATATTTGCTCTAAATTTATGGACTTACCGAGAGGGGTTGCTACGATAATTTTCTTATTTAATCATACGGGTGATATACCAAGTGAGCATACAAAGAAATAAAATATAAATGAATGTGTAGCTCCTGAATCGAATAATGTTCTGGCAAGAAAGGTGTAAGCCAAGATAGTACCTTCCACCACATCATTAGTAGCTTCAACACTATATTGAGGAGTAATATCCGCGGGTTGTGATGGGTCCTCATAAGAAGAAGCATAGTCTCATACATTTGTGTAGCATCGTCTTGAGGTGGCGTTGGATCATCATAGCTTCAATTTCGATTTTCATACTCCTGAAGTTAGGTTGGATCATTTGTAAATGAAGATAGAGCGTAAACACGTCCTTGAGCTTGAGGTCGGGGCGCTTGACTTTCTGGCCTTAGTTGCTGATATTGGGGAGGTTTGACTTATTGTTGTCATTGTTGAGGCGGTCTCGGATAAGCTTGAGGGGATCCAGGCGGTTGGGATCGTGGATGTAGTTGTGCAGGCCTTTGAGGATAAAGTTGTGTTGGTCTTGCAGCTGGATGAATCATCTGAGGAGGCAGCGGCGGAGGTCGTTGATATGATGTAGACGGTGCATAATGAAGAGGCGGCCTGTAAAACAATCGTGGCAGTTCTTAATTCCCTAAATATTGGTGACGAGGTGGTAGAAGACAATGGCGGGCAGGATGACCCACCTTTCCGCAGTTATGACAAGTTCCAGTGAATTGCGTTGAAAGTTGCATAGTGGCATGACTGAGTACTGATGTTGGCATCATATTCTGCCGCTTAGTTGCTTCATATTGCGTGAGAGATGAATGGGGCGTGGTCCTGACTCCACTCATGTCCTTCCTCGGCTCGCGGTTCTTCCAATGCTCATCAAAATCCTTTTCTATTGTGCTGGAGCGTTTCAGTGCTCCTGCATACGTTTTAATAAGAAATGGCGTCAGTCGAGTACGAATAGAAGGTTTCAGTCCTTCAACAAACTTCTGCCCTTTACGAAGCTCATCCGGTATGAGAAATGTTGCAAATCGTGCCAACTCTGTAAACTTTACATCATATTGACACACTGTCATATCTCTTTGTTCTAATTTTATGAATTCTATAACCTTTTGAGCACGCACATAAGCTGAAAAGTATTTATTTTCAAACTTTGTGTAAAATTGGTCCCATGTCCACCTTTCTATGCTCGGGTTCTCCTTAGTCATAGATTCCCACCAATGATCGGCTTCTCCTTCCAACATATATGTTGCTAATTCAGCTTTTTGTTGCTCGTTACATCTCATATCTGTGAAAATTTTCTCTATCTATCTTTTCCAACCCTCAGCTTCACTTGGGTCAGGCCCACCTTTAAACGTAGGTGGTCTCTGCCTCTTAAACTTTTCCAATAAAGACCCCGTCCCTTCAGCGGTTACATGCGTCGCTTGAGTCTGCTCCTGAGATTGACTTATAAGCACTTGTGTTCGCATAAATGAGGCAAATCCTTCCATCGCCTGGAGGATCTTGTCAATAATTGTTCCTTGCCTAGCTGCATCGGGTACTTGAGTCTCCAATGCGGCCCCGAGGTTCATACTATCATCCGTCATAGCCTAGGACAAATAAAGGAAATTATGAATTTTACTGAATAATTTTAAAATTATAAGAAATTAGATGGTTCAATGTAGACATACATGAAGATCTAAGAGAAGTTGAATTAAGATGTAGTTTAGAACTATGTGCAGAAATTTCTGATTATAAGGGTGCTATTCTAATTGCTTATTTTAATATTTTTAGATGTTATTTTAATTTGAAAATTTTTATATAAATATATCTATAAGTCTACTGTACCCCTGTAAAATTTTATAATATTTTGAAGTGTATAAAATTTTTAAAAATTCAGAGAGTACACGCTGTCCAAATTTGGACGATTTCTGGACAGTCTCTTCTTAACCTCAAATACATACATCAAGGGTTAATATTTTTAATTTTTATATATTTTTTTTATAAAATAATACTTATCAAGCTTCAATTAAGTTTTTGAATCAACTCAATCGGAGTTTTACTTAAATAGTTATGATTTTTCAAAGTCAGACATTTTATATTAATTATTATTGCCCAACTCAAGAAATAGTTAGAAAAAAATCTTAGAAAATTTCTAACGTCCAGATTTGATTTTGTATGTTAATATACAGCCTAAATGAGATCTAATATTATACACAATAGATTAAAATGTCCTACGTATGTATTCTAAATTTCACATCTTCTAGTTAAGGCCACATAGGAAGACTTAGAGCTAAATCTCTATTCTAGGTCCAATGTTTAAGATCAAACCTGACTTTGATACCAACTTTGTCATGCCCCAAAATTCGGGTACCCGAATAGGGTGTCCAGGACCTGAATTCCAGACCCGTGACCTATATAATAAAAATAAAAATAAAAGATAAAGAATGACAATTTCATATGCATTTCATTTTCTTCCACCATAGCCCAATATTTAAAATCCAAACACATGCTAAAATCATTAATTACAAAATCTGTTATTACACAATGCATAATTATTTAATTTAACTTGAAGTAAGAAAATCAAGTCAAACATTACTACATTCATAGTTCTAAAATAAAATAAAAATTATTCAATGTAGAATAACATGCCACGTGCATCCAACCACATTCCATGCTCCACTACTAATAGTAATATCCTGCATCTTCAAAATATTCGTAACATGAAACGGTTAAAACATAATGAGTTGACAACTCAATAGGATCATATCAATCCCAAGTTGAAAAACTCACAAATTTTACCAAATTTAATCTCAACATTTTAATCAAAATAAAGTGAACATTGGATGTAAAATCATAGTTAATAATTTGACATTCATGAACATGAAATAAATGAATTATTTTAACATAGCTTTTCAAAAAAAAAAAAAAATACTAAGATTTGGAGTGGGCAAAACACTCATGTGTGCTGATCCTTTTAGGGGATGACCCACGGTAGAGCACCGGTGTTGATCCTTTCAGGGTATGACCCTTAGCAGAGCACCGATATAACCTTTTAGGGACAAAAGCCCAGAGCAATGCACCCGTGCGTACTGATCCTTTTAGGGAATCACCTAGGGCAGAGCACCCGTGCTGATCCTTTTGGGAATGACCCTGGGCAGAGCACCCGTGTTGTGCTGATCATTTTGGGAATGACCCTGGGAAGAGCACCCATAAGGATCATTGCATAAAAAAAAAATAATTGTTCACATAATAAATATTCATCATCACCCCTAGATAATATCAAATGCAAATAATAATAATAATAATATTTGCATTTGTACAGTAGTCAAATAAAGAATATCTTTCAATGGAGAATTATTTATGAATATTTTAATGTCTATATTATATAAGGCAATAGATATGAATTTTTCAATTTGGGAATGATCACCTACCTGATATGGAAAAATAGTGTGATGGAAGGAAATAATCTGAAGAGATGCTGATTTCGACGTGCACTAACTTGGATTAATCAACTTTGAACTCGATGTTGAACCCTTGCGTACTCCTTTTTCCTGATCTCTCTTTTCTTCTTAAAATCTTTCTTTTGTTTTTTTTTTTTTTTGTATGATTTTCTATATGTAGCATGAGAAATGAGGTATAAAAATAATGTCAGAAGAGTTGATGGGTTCTGAGTCTAATGGACGGATTAGATTGAGGAATGGGTCCCACCATGATGATGGAAATCATGGTGAATGGGTTCCCATCCGCAACCGTTGCAGAGAAGTGGGAAAGAGATGGAGTCGTGGAGGAGAGAGTTGTGGGGAAGTGGAAAGCAAGTGACACACGTCACTTGCTTTGCTTTTTGTTTTTTTTTTTTTTGAAAAGTGGGCCCCACAACTATGATGTGATAAATCCACGCCGTTCATAAAATTTGCCCTTCAAAGTTAGGGCATGGGCCCAAAAATGAGAGCCATCCAACTCTCAGGTGGGCCACATCATATGAAACAATGTATCAACGGTGCAACCCACTGTTGAAAAGGATACAGGGTATTACACACAAAATATATCAATCCAGCAATCATGTGAATGATTATCATGTAGAGGTGTAGTGTTTGTTTGTTTTTTTTTTTTTTTTTCCCTCTGTCGTCATGGATCATTTGATGAGTGGTTTGGATCAGATAAAAACAGCATGGTGGACCACACTATAGAAAAGTGGACGACCACCCACAGGAGTTGTATAATAATCTTAGTCTACCAACGTTTGCAGAGGATCCTTCAATAGTTCGGTACCATTTTGAAAATGGCCATTGATGGAGCAATCCTGACCATCCGTTTAAATTCTATGGAATGGATGGGTAGAAGTAAATTAGTGAATGGTCCGGATTCCAAGTGTAAAATCATATGGTTAATATCATCCACTGAGGGGCTGTTTGATTTTTTATTTCTCCTGGTAAATATACAAAATTACCCGATTATTGCTTACTACACCTGTTTGAAATTGCCAGGAATTACGTTTTGAAAATCGGTCCATACAAACGTTTTTATTACTGATTTAAATATGTGGGCCCCACCATGATATATATGAGTTATCCATACCATCCATCCTTTTAAAAAATACATTTTAAGACATGAGCCCAAAAAGGAGGAAAATCAAAAGCTCAAGTGGGCCACACCTTAGGAAACAAGGATCATTAAAAGTCAATGATTGAAAGTTGTTTTCTCCCTAGGGCCCTGTAACATTCCGGATTTTTGCCAACCTGGAATTAGACGTCCTTAGGCAATGGGTCGATCCTAACACATTAGTAACTTGTCAGAACTCAATCCCACAATCTAAAATCGCATTTTTACCCATTTCCTTCACAAATCTCACCTTTCACTACCTCGTACTTTAAATCTTCCTAAGTACTTTTACATTAGACACTAATCTTAAGGTTTAGGTGATGAAGAACAATACTTAACCTATAAATTACTGTAACTAGTAAATACAGAAATAAAATGGGCTTTTAACCATTACCCTTATGGAACCCCACAAAACGAATAAGCTATTTGGAATATTAGCCTCTCCTGCCCTAGAACCTTCTTCTGTTGTCATCAGGACGTGCTTTAGTTGAGTATTAATAATTTGAATCACTTTATATACAAACTACAAAAGACTAAATACCACCTCAGACAGAAATCACTCAGGACTAAATCCTTTAGAAATTAGGCGAGAATTAGCTAGTGTTAAACTAGAGTACCTGTGAAATTAGCACCAATCGTTTTAAATACGATCCGTAAGACCCAAAACAAGTAGAATAGTTAGCGCTACATTACCTTAAAATCTAGGATCAATCTCATTACCCAGTTGCTCTCAAGAGCACATCGAAACTCCGTATCAGATCTGGACCGCACATCGAAAGCCCGATTAACGCAAAATTAAACGGTTAGGACTGCCTTGCTAGGTTTGACAACCATCTCGGAAATCAAATCCAAATAGTGTCCTAGTGCTATTCGCTTGAGCCCGGAGCGAGGAGTGTGAGAAATGTGAAATTCATTAAAAATAAAAGACAAATTTAAGTAATTTGGCACGTGTCACTTGTGGATCAGTTATAAGGATTCCGACCATCAGAATCAGGCCAGAATACACCCTCGGATCAGGAGAAATTTCATACACATGGCAGTGTACTTGTGTCCCTGATTGAGTCTCAGTGACCGTTGAACTGAAACTGGTCCACCACGTGCGATATGGGAATCCGACCGGAACGAAAACTTAACTAAACCTAGATCCAGTGTTAGTGAGCTTAGGTCCGACCGCACACAGAAAAGGAGCCGTCAGAAGTACTCCGTTGAGACGGAACAGACCCACTTTGGCTATAACCTAAGTATACCTTGGCCCTGAGTCTAATTTGGTGAGTTCTGGACCATATAAGGATCTTAAACCCTCACTCTCTCATTCCATACGAATTTGAGAAAACCTAGGGGAGGGAAGAGAGAAAAAAGAGAGAAAGTGTAAGAGAAGTGGGAGGATCTCCCTGATGCTCTACCCTGCCGCTATACAAGCTCAACCACCCCTATCTAATTGCTTTCCCGGCGATGCCGGCTTCGTTTCTAGGTAAGAAACCCTAACCCTAATCTGTTTTGAGGTTTTGATAGTTGTATGTTATGAAATAATTAACTTAAAGCATGTTATAGGTTGCCAAATTACCGTATACGAAGACTTAGCAAATCTATCGAGTTCTTTACGATCCTACAACAGAATGTGCGGACTTTAGACGTATAGGTTATGGTTTTCAACGCTTTTAATGTCAGATAATGATAGATTCATGATCTGCATGCAATTGCAAATGTACAAAGTGTTGTCCGTTTCGTTTTTCGATTATACGTTAACTATGTTGAATATACTGTATTCCTCGTATTTGTAGAAAATACCGTATACGTATAAAATACGGATTTGTGCTTAACATGATTATTTATCGTGACTATATGCTTGTATGTATGCGACAACTCCCTAGCGGAAGGACTTGCCCTAAATCACGCCACGGCCAGTATACGTTATATATGTTAAAAATGTGTAGCTCAAGTATTTGTGAAAATGACTGAATAAATATGGAACTTGGATTCCTGCTTGCCATGACTATCCGTCGTGGGTGCACGCATGTTATAATTGAGGCAACTCCCTAGTGAAAGGATTTGGCCTAATACCTATGTGATCAACATACGTTGTGTATGTTGATGTATGTAGTCTAAAGTGTTTGTTGAAATGTCTGAATGAGTAGTAGTTAGAAAAATTGTAATGTCTAAGGGTGTTGAGATATGATTCTCAACTCCTTTAACTATGTGTATGATTTCTTTAGATATCTGTGTGATTAGGAATTGAATATGTACAAACTCATGTTTATGTTGTACTTCATAACATGCTCAACTGATTGTATGATTTTATCTGTGTAATGCATATGTTTAAATTCATGTTTAAGTTGTATTCCATAAGTGCCGCGAAGGGTGATGGGGGAGTGGTGTAACGATTTCGTGCAACAGCCCTGACAGCCCTAAGCGGACAATATTAGATATTTGATTGTATGATTTGAAATCTTGATCCATTACTGCTTTAACTGTTCCGTAATTGAATGTGATTGGGGCTATTGTATAGTCCACGCAATCGGTAACGGGATTGAATTCATGGCTGCGATTCATTCGCTACGAGAGATGTGTTCGACGAACCCGAGTCGTACTTCGGTTGGCGATAGTGGTTGGCCACGCGAAGTGCTTATGCACTTCATGTCGTTCAACTTGTCGTGCGCTCGAGCTAGCCGAGCTCGTCAAGTAACCCGATCTGTCTTATATATGTTCACCATGTTTGGACGTATCTGTTTGAACCTAAGGTACTAACCTTACCAGTGGAATCCCGTTAACCTTGGTACCTCAATCCGCTAAGACTCATGAGCCGAGCATGGTGGTATGGGACACCGTGGTCAAGCCGTCGGCCTGCGCTGGGGTTTCGTGGTGTTGTGAGTGCGTCAGCCCGAGCCTCCCCGTAGTGTCTATTGAGCAACCAGACTCGTGAGCCGATTATGGTGGTATGGGACACTATATTCGTGCTGTCGGCCTACATTGATAAGGTGATGGGGGAGTGGTGCAACGATTGCAAGTAACAGCCCTGACAGCCCTTTGTAGTAACCTCGAGCATATTCTGAATTTGCTGTGAGGCAACGAGTTTTGCCGCGGTGAATAGAGTATGAATTAGGCCTGTATCAATTTAGTGATGAACCATTAAAAAGGTGACGGGGGAGTAGTGTAATGATTGCGTGTAACAGCCCGGCAGCCTTTGCAGCGCCCCATAACACACTATCGTATGGGATTATCTAGGTTTGACGACCTTAAAATGGATTATGTTTGGGAATGATATAAGGGAGGTACCTTAGTTTTCCAATCTTGCTGTTTAAAATGGACTAATAATAACTTGGTAATCATGCTCATCATCGCACTGCATGTGCCTGGAAGATGTGGAGCACTGAGTAATGAACGTATGCGGTGGACATAAGATGGTGTCGCATGAGGGAGTATGTCGGTGAGGGCATGCATCATAACTACATTTCATACTTGCATTAATAAGAGTAGTTAGGATTATTCGATTGTACTGCTTTATCATTACTGCTTGACTAAATTGATAACATGTTAACCTATGCTTTCTTGTTTCACTGAGTTAGTTACTCACTCCCACGTTATGGGATGGTATTGTACACACCAACTAGACTATAATTGAGTTTCAGGTGATGGCGATGCTTACGAAGCGGAGCCGGACTTTTAGGATGACGAGGAGAGTTTCTCCTCTATGCAGCTATCAAGCAGGTCTATGTAGACCACATTCTGATCGACGAGACGACAGGTTTTTGGACAGAAAACACATTACACTTTTTCATTTGGTACATGTTGGAACTACACTTGTAATTCTTTAACCTGGTAATATGTTCACACTCTGGAGACTTACACCAGGTTATATATATTTTATAGATCTATCATAGTCTTCCACTTGCAATTTAACTGTCTTTGGAGTATGATGTGTTGTTTTAGTATAGTATCATTCATGTTTCAATGCTCTCATCATAATCATCATTATCTGTGTTGCATATGTGATGCGTTGGAACTCGGGAGCTGAGCTTTGCTCGACCCCCGATTTTCAGGGCGTTACAGGCCCACAGTGATGTTTATTTGTCATCTAACCCGTTAATAAGGTCACACAACCATGGATAAAGTGGAAACAAATATATCAGTTTGATCCAAAACTTCCAGGGTCTTCAAGAAGCTTTCAATGGTAGGAGTTTAATTCCCATTGTTTCCAATAGTTTGATCCACTTGATCTTTGGATCTGCCTCTTTTTTTGGCTCATGCCCTAAAATGAGTTGGCTAAAGGGATGGACGATGTGGATAATACACAAACATCAAGGTGAGCCCCACAATTTAACTTTTTTCTCCTCGGGTGACGTGAGGAGTGCTATAAATGAAAGGTGGTGGTCAAATCACCTTGGAAATCCACCGGGAACAAAGAGGTAAATAATTATTACCCATTTACCTGGAATTACCTCTATAATTAGAAAATCAAACAGGCTTGAGTGTAACTTCATATCATGCTCCATCCGTGGCTAAAAGTTGGGCAGGTTGGGTTCAGGTTGGTGCTCATCCCTAGCCCAATCTAAAATTCTTATATCTGAACCCAAACTCAATTTAATTTAACCCAATCTAAATTTGCAAATCCTCAATCCAAGTTCAATCTAAGCGGGCCAAGTTAGATGGATACATACTAATATTTTTATTATTATATTAGCTTATTATATTTTCAATATACCTTTTATTTTTTGTACATATAAATTTATTAATTACATGTATATATATAGCTATTTATCATTAAAAAAAAAACTTTATTTTTTTCTAAACAAGCAAGTTAAAACGTAGGACAACTACTTATTTAAAAGTCATGTTGTGTAGCATGCAATCTATTTGGGAGAAAGAAATACAACATATATTGTTAGCTTGAATGATCTAAAATGACATAAACTAATAAAACTTGACAGCATTGGAATTTTCTATCCTTTAAAATAGATAATTTGCACTCAATTATAATTTATACATTGATAGTGAGTTGGGTCAAGCATCCTAAGACCTTAACCCAAGCCTAACTCAAGTTTTACCCCGGTCGGTGTTTGTATAGCCCAAGCTTGAGACCGAACCCAATACATCTTGCAAGAGTCCAACCTAATGTCAGGTCGATCCCAAGTCAAACGGGTTGAACCCGCTCGACTTTCAACCCAGGGCCTCTATCTGCTATTAGGTCAGCAATTTAGATGGTCTAAATTATGGTTCAACTACATGTTACGGTCAAGAACTACATGACCGCCGATTTAAGTATAGTTAGGTTATCATATTCTAATCCCGCGACGGCCTGACGTCGACCTCACCACACGTGTGAGGGGAGGGGGTTCAACGTACACAGGTGGAGCCTATGGTTCAACGATTTAGATTATTTGATCGTCGCGCCACGATAGACATTGGACGAACTAACCATGTGATCTATAGACAAGAAGATCATAGCCATCAGTGTTGCAGCCCTTTCAATTGAGCCTGGACCATGTATGCGTTTCTCCACATAACAGTCTATATTCTAAACACAAGGACAAAGGTTAGGAATGTTCTTTTTAGATCACCGTCCATCCATAGTAAATTAAAGTAGACCAACGGTCCGGATCACAGTACCATGGGCCCCATTTGTGCAATTTAAAATCAGAGCATACCGTTCGTAGTTACCCTCCATTAGGGCTTTACATCGAGCCAAGTTGAGTTGAGGTGGGCTAAGCTTGGCTTGGCTTGGCCGTGCTCTTCTCAAGTTCGAGCTAAAGCTTATTATTGAAGCTTGGCTTGTTTGCCAAAACTTTTGAGTCGAGCTCGATGCGAGCTAACAGATAAAGTTAAGGCGAGCTTACCTCGAGTCAAGTCGAGCTTGCTTCCAACCTGACCCAACCTGCAACCTGCAATCCGCACCTGACTTAACCTAGCAACCTGACCCAACTGACCCAACCCCCAAATCAAATATTTAATTAATAATACCCACATGCGCGCGCACACACATACATATATATAATATTAGATAAAACCATAGATAGTACTTTGTTGTTGATACTGAGAGAGAGAGAGAGAGAGAGAGAGAGAGAGAGAGAGAGAGAGAGAGAGAGAGAGAGAGAGAGAGAGAGAGCTCAGGTGAGTGTAGGTCGTAGGGTTGAGACAAGCCGGGTAGACACTGAGTCAAGCTCAGGTGAGTAGTCGAGTGGAGAGAGAGGGAAAGAGGAGCTCGAGCGCGACAAGTTAGTTAAGAAACAAAAATTGTATGATAGGATTTATGTTTTAATTTTTAAAAATAATATTATATAATAATATATTCGAGTTGAGCCGAGCTCAAGTTTCAAGCCAAGCTGAGTTCGAGCCAAGTCGTGTCAAACTCCACGGTATGAATTTGGCTTGTTTTTTAAATGAGCTGGATCATATAAAGCTTGACTCACTTTGACTCAGAGTTCAAGTCGAATTAAGTCAAGCTAGAACGAGCAGCCAAGCCGAGCCAGCTTTTCGAGCTAGCTTGGCTCGTGGACAGCCCTACCTTCAGTCGAGGGGCCGTAGGCCCGATTCATGAATGCGCACTGCGCATCATGCGTACTTTAGAGTAGAACAGCGCTCTAGTCTCCCGCTACAGCCTGCAGAGAACAAGAGAAGGGGTTTCTGAAATTTCAAACGACCGATCGTCCATCGTCTAGAGAGAGAGAGAGAGAGAGAGAGAGATGAGTCTGGGATTCGCCTCAAATCTCCTCATCTTTCTATTCCTTGCTTTGGTTTTGGTTTCCGGAGCGGAGGAGCAGCGGCAGCTGAGTTACAAAGAGTGCGAAAATCTAGGGTTTACAGGTCTCGCTCTCTGCTCCGACTGCAACAGATTTGCCGAATACGTAAAAAATGAAGGTATGCTTCTCACTCTCGACTTTCCTTTGATTATTCTATTTCTGATCTGCCGATCCCCCTTTTTTTTGGCATTGTTTTTTTTTTGTTGCGGGGGAAGCATTTGTGTCCCATCACAATGATTTTGGTGCTGCTGAAAATTTTTATAGCGTTTCATGTAATCAGGACTCTGTTCTGTTACTGACATTTTTGGCAAATATATTGTTTTTTTTTTTTTTTTTTTTATAGATCTGAGAATCTTAATCTGTTTAATTTCTACTGATTCGTGTCATTTGTAGAGAATTCATTATCCTTTTCATGGAACTTACTGGGAAAGGTGATGTTTCTCAGATAATAGAATCTGAATCTGTTTAAATTTTAGGGTTTCATGCAATAGGTAGAGAATCCGTGGTCATTTTGTTGAAGTTTCAGCTACCTGCAGCTGTTTTGCTGATCGTTGAGTCGGTTGGAAATTTATTCTGTGTTTGGATGTGCAAGTGAATTGAATCCCTAACATTCAATTTAATCAAGAGGAAATGACAAAAGTTGGGGTACGTTTGTTTTAGGTGAATATGTTATGTATTAAAAGGTTTCCACCTTCACATATTTTTATTATTATAGGAGAGCATTTTTTTTTTTGAGCATTTATTATTTGATTAGGAAGGGCCCGAAAGCCAAAAGAATAACAACGAATCCAAAACAAAACTAAGAGGATTGATAGCGCCGCCTTAATCAGAGTCAACCTACTCCCTAATGATAGATGATGGCACTTCCACGAAGATAGTTTCCTTTCCACCTTCTCAATCACCCTATCCCACAAATTCGTTGCGTGCTTACTAACACAAAGACGGAACCCCAGATAAGTAGATGTAAATGAATCGGCTCTACACCCAAAGACTTTCTAGCTCCTCAACCTCCTTCGGTGCACATATACCCAACAATTCACATTTATGAACATTAACCTTTAAACCTGAAACTGCCTCAAAGCAACATATAATGTTCCGAAGGTTATCCACTTCTGCCTTATCTACCCCACAAAATAGCATTATATCATATGCAAACTGAAGAAGGGAGACTTGGAAATTGCTCTTGTCAACCTTGAAGGCACTTATAGGACCCACCATTACCCTTTATCTAGCAGTTTGCTTAAAGCTTCCGTCACCACCATGAACAAGAATGACAATGGAGGATCCCCTTGCCTTATCTCTCTCCATGACCCAAAGAAACAATTAGGTAACCCATTTACAAGGATTGAGAACTTAGCCAATTTGACACACGCCTAAATCCATCTCCATTTCTCACCACACGGTACCTGATCCAACATGTAATCTAAGAAGTCCTTGTCCACGTGATCATACACCTTTTTTAATTAACCTTGCAAACCACGCCTCTCCTACCTTCCTTATTATGATTGTGAATACACTCGTGGGCAATTAAAAAACTGTCCAAAATTTGTCTCCCTCTGACGAACACACTGTGGACCTTGGATACTACACTTCCCAAGGCCAATCTCAACTTTGTAGCCAACACGTCCGCCAAAATTTTATATGGAGCTCTAATTAGTATATAATCTCTCAAGCATTTCATTCCCCCTTTCTTTGGAATTAATGTAATGAATGATGCACCCTTTTTGGTCGAAATTCGACTGCTTGAGAAGAACTCGACAATGAATGCAATCACAACCTTTTCAATCATTTCCGAAAAATTATGGAAAAAAAAAGGTCAATGGATAACCATTCGGACCCGACGCTTTGTCTCTTCCCAAAGCATCTATTGTCGCTTTAATCTCCTCGTCTAAAATCAGCTTCTCTAGAGAATCCACCTCCAATGTAGAGAGCTTTGAATATGTAAGATTATCAGACCTCAGTCTAACCCAACCCTCGCTGGAAAGGAGCCCCATATAGAAATTCACAATAGATTTACAAACTTTGTTTTTCTCCTCTAATAGCAATTGCGATTCCGTGAAAGAACTTTGTATTCTATCTCTTTCCTCAATCCACATTGCCTTGAACTATTGTATCCATTTTACTCCTCTTCCTTCAAACAACTTCTATAATCAAGAGTGAGAGTCTCCCTCCTGCATTTTTCTCCTTTCGGCAGCTCCGATCCCTCTTCCTTGATATCTACAGCTTGGATTTCATTAAGAATGAATCCCAATTCTTGCTCTCTACCTCCCAACGCTTACTTTTTCTACACATTGATTTTGCCTTGGAGAAGCTTCATCTTTTGGAATCAGACATCACCCGGATGACCGGTAAAGAATCCCACCACTCCTTCCCTAGATCAACAAAACCTACTTCGAGCCAAGTTAATTCAAAATGGAATGGTTTAGGGCCTTAGTCTTCCCTAGATCAACAAATCCCAATGCTTTTCCATTCGGTCGTTTTATGATATGCTCGAGCAAAGTAGGAAAGGGGGGCAGTGTGCAAATGTGGTATGTGTGGTTGTATGGAGCTCCCTCGAAGATTGTGGCTTTTGGTTGGCTAGTCGGTAGGGAGAGGGAGGGTTATGATCGTGGATAAACTTTAGAAACAATCATCGATGATTCTGAATATTTGTCTTATGTGTATGGCAAATGCTGAAACGATCAACCATCCTTCATCCACTGTCCATTTGTGCATTAGTTGTGGTTTGGTTTCCTTAGGAGTTTCCACATGTGACCATGCCAAATTTTGTTGGAGGTCTAGTCATGGCATGGCTTGGCCTGGCGTGGACCTTTGGAAGCAAGAGCTTGTGGAGGTTAAGTCTATTGGCTATCCTTTGGACTTTATGGGAAGAAATGAATGGGAGATGCCTTTGTAATGTTAGCAATAACGTTGATAGGGTTTTGAGGAGGGTGATGGATTTTATTGCGGAATGAACCTCTTGTACGAATGGGCCGAGAGATTGTATTTTTCCTTTTTAGTTTGTGGTTCTGCGCCATCTTGGTTCTCTGCTTAATAAAATCACCGTAATATTTTAAAAAAAGGTCTATTGTGCCCCAAATATTCTGTTTAATTGGTGGCGCACGAACGAACAAGTTCTTAAAGTGTTCACGGTCAAGAAGAAAAAGAAAATCCATATATATAATATTTTATTTTATTATATATGAGGTCTCAAGTCCCACCAGGTGGGCTATAAGTTACAATTGATCCAGAATCATGGATATGAATATTGGTATCGTATTGGCCGATAAGGCCATATCGTATCCGTATTGGCATGAGACGATATGTGATACGGGGTCATATCGGCCCAATACGAAAAAACCGACCCGTGTCGGTCTGTATCGGCCTGTATCAGTCAATATGGGACGATACGCACATAAAAGTCCAATTTTGATTTTATTTTTTTCAAAATTCCACTCATATTTCCTCTTTTTTTTTTTTTTCATTTAAACCATGAAAGAAGCTTAAAAACTCATTTTAGGCTATATCTAAACCTATTTTGGGATCAAAACAAATGATTTGAATGAAATTTGACAAATCAAAGTGAAGTGGACCGTTATGGGAAAAATTGAAAAGGTTTTCAATTTAATGGGCCATTGTTCACCAAATCATGCTTGATTTGTATTTAATTAGAGCCCATTTAGTTGACCTTCAACAAGTCAAATTGACAGACAACATTCTTATCAAAGAATGGTCCGATACACCATTGAATATGTGGTCAAAATACAAAATAAAAAACACGATAGATTCTTGTGTATTTTATTTTTCCTGTTTTTCTAATATTTTTTTACTTAAAAAAAATTCTGACTAATACAGCCCCGATACCGATACGTGACGCCGTATCGTATCATTTTTCCGCTAGGCCAATATCGACATTCAAAACTATGCTTAGAATACACCTTATAATCTTTCAATGTTCGTGTGACGTTCAACCCATCCAATAGGTTGGCCCCATCATGTGGATTACCTTAGCCAAAAATCTGCTACATCCACTCATAGAGTGGACCACGCTTTTATTTTGCTATTTATCAATGGATGAACGTTGTTTTCTATGGTTTGGCCCATGTTATGAGTTTATGGAGATGATTTTTGCACTAGGTGGTCCCCATGGTGGGTCCAACCTATTGGAAGGGCCGGATGTTTCATGCACTTAACCTATGGAAGTTATTATCTAGGTGAACCTTAACTTGTGATCCAGCTGGTTGGACTTGAGGCCCCTCTCTCTATATCTATCCATCATCTATGTGGGTGGGTGGGTGTGGGTGCATGCTAGCACGCACACATGGGTGGGTGGATCGATGTGTGTGTGCGTGTGTGTGTGTGTGTGTGTGGGTGGGCGTGGGGCAGTTCATGCATGTGAAAAGGTCTCTTTACTAGATGGTTAAGACAGTCCAATCAAAGCAAACCTTGGTCATGGGCTTATCAACAGCAGAACCCACAGGATATCTTGTTCGGATTGTCATAGACATGTGCCATGTGTATGATATATAGATTAGAGGCATGCCTGTTTTTATATATGTATATGGAGATCATTATTGTTGAACATAGTTTTAAAAATTGTTTGGTTTGCCCTTTTGTCATGATTCACATGCCCTGTTTATGTATGTATATGGAGATCATGATTTGCCTATAAAAAAGGATGATTTGCATCGCATTTTTTTGTAAACGTGTAAGAAGTAGGACAATTCAAATAGGCAACTTTGTTTTGATTGAGTCTATTCATAAAAGGTAAGCATCGAATCAATAGTGCTAAAAGTTTGAAGTATTTATTTACAGAGTTGGTATCAGATTGTAGGAAGTGCTGCACAGAGGACTCCGACGATTCGATGAGTAAGGTATGGATAAATTGTTTATGAAATAATTATTGCTTTTTAATCCTTAAAGCTCACATGCATGCTCTAGATTACTTTTACTTTGCATTATTTGGATCGGTTTTTTACTCTGCATACTTGATAAATGTTTTAGCAATTTACTTTGCATTTGATAGCAGCTTCTCTTTCAAAATAGAAGCCATTCCACACTTTAGATAGCTTCTCCAATAGTTTCTATTTTGTAAGAGAAGCTGCCAGAAGTAGCTTCTGGTGGTGTTACCAAATACTCCCTTATGTGCTAAATAATAAAAGGTGCTGATAATTTAGGCATTTCTCTTGTTCTTCGTAATTAAGAATAACATGATACTTACATGGTGCACCAAAGAGCAGAAAATGGAGGAAAGATGTGACTAGTTTAATTAGTCCCGAGGGTACTTTTATACTGTGGCATCTTGTTTCATGATGCGCAGTGGAACTTCAGAAGCTTCTAGAAACGGTTCCAAAACAGGTACATGTTGCCTGATATATACTGGTTTTGGTGCCCATTGATATAGGACACCAACTTACAGTGGAATGGACCCTGAACCCCTAAACCAGGCAACTCATCTGACTCAGTTTGTGCTGTCCAAGTCGCGGTGATTTGGACCGAGCCACCCCACATGACTCGTATAATTGAATGATTAAACTTTTAGTTGTGTGAGGCTGACCGTGGGCGTGATGTGAATCTCTAATACATATTGTCCATAAAGTGTGCGGTGCTCCCCTCCATGCTCAGCCAAGTTTCAGAAAATGAGGCCAATCCAGAACTCAAGTGGGCCACAACACAAGGAACAACAGGGAAGGACACCCACCATATGAAAATCAGATTGTGTGTAGGCCCATCATTATTATTATATTCCAGGCAATCTGTTCATATGGTGCGCACAGACCATTATGAAGGGAATCCCCAAAAACATAAGTGGGCCACACCTCTTGCATTTAAGAGATTTGGGCACATTATTTTTATTTTTATTTTTAACATTAACATCTAATAACTTTCAAAAGTGGATCATATATAAGCCAAATGGATTCCTTCTTACTTCTTAGGAAGATTGAGCAATCAATATATAAGGACTGCAAGGTGATAGCTATAGAGAGTTTGGCAGCACTACATTGGTTAATGGTTATTGATGTTTACATTAAGAGATGAAAGAAATGGAATGAAATTAATAGGTGTCCAAAAACTAGTTGGCGGAATTTAAAATGAGAGAAAACAATGTTATTTAGAAATAAATTGATGGAAGAAAGAAAGTGAAATATCGAGGAAGTAAATGTTACGTGTAATGAGATGGCTAAGTGCATTAGGAAAGTGTCAAAAGATGTTTTAGTAGTATCTAGAGGAAAAGCCAATCATATGAGGAAACTTGGTGGTGGAATGACGGTGTAGAAAAAGTTATTAACGAGAAACGTGCATGTTTCAAAGCATGGCAAAGGACTAGTAACCATGGAAATCTTGAACAATATACAAATGACAAAAAGATTGCTAAAAAAGTAGCAACTAAGGCTAAACTTGAGGCTTATGATGATTTGTGCAATAGATTAGGAACAAGAAAAGATGAAACAGATGTCTTCTAACTTAGAGACGAAGAGTTGGGACCTAGATCATGTTTGATGCATTAAGTGTGATGACCAGAGGATACTAGTCAAGGACAATGAGATCAATGAAAGGTGGAGCTCTTTTCAGAACTTGTTAAATGACAATTACTCTGAGAGCCATAGGGATAGGAGCCATAAACTCAAATAATGTCCGAGTCCATGGATACTTTTATAAGATTAGGATATCTGATGTGAAAGAAGCTTTGAGAAAGATAAAAATTGGAAAGGCCCTTGGACTAGATGGTATACCAATAAAGGTTTGGAAGTGTATAGGAGATACTGGGTTATTTTGGTTGAGAAAGTTGTTCAACAAGATTGTAAGATTGAAGAAAATGTTAGATGAATGGAAGAAAAGTATCGTGGTACTTATTTACCAGAATAAAAGAGACATACAGTTGCACTACCTATCTTGGGATTAAACTTATGAGCTATACTATGAAACTTTTGAAAAGAGTGATTAACCAAAGACTAAGGCTTGAGACAAATGTATCAGAAAATTAGTTTGGTTTCATGCCAGGTAGGTTTACCGCTGAAGCTATTTTCCTACTTATGACAATTGATGAAAAAATATTAGAAGTGGAAGAAGGATCACCACATGGTCTTTATTGGCTTAGAGAAAGCTTACAATAGATCTCTAGAGAGTTAATCTGGTGGATGTTGGGAGAGAAGAGTTTCAAGAGGATATATTGAAATGATTAAGGATGTGTGTGAGGGAGCAATAACAAATGCCAGGACCACTAGTGGAGAGAAAAGTGAGTTCCCAATCAAGGTGTTCCGTATCCGTTATGATACGCCTGTAAAGGCCGATACGTATAGGTAACGGCCATGACCGTAACGCGATACGGGGGTGAAACGGGGCAGTTGATTTTTTGGGACCGCATCGGCCGTTACGGTGGCCGTTACATATAATCATGTTCACAAATTCACTAGACAACTTGATACAACACTCCCACCAAAGAGTGGATCGTTGCACTACCATAAACATGTTTAAAACAAAAAATGAGTACATATTTGGAATATTTACACTATTCTTGATTTTCTAAATATTTTTTCAGAATTTGTCGGGCAAAATAAAATTTTCAACTGTTATGGTGGTCATAACAGTTGTTATGCCCCCGTATCGGCCGTTACAGCCGATACCTGTATCGGTAATGGTGGTGACCGTTACGGCCATCGTTACTGACACGAAATACCTTTACTATAGGCTAGCACTAGGGGTCAACATTGGGCCCCTACATTTTGCATTGGTTATGGTGAGTTAATGAGGAATTTGTAAGAAGAGATACCATGACGTATGTTATTTGTAGATGGCATAGTTTTGATTGACAAGACAATAAAGGGTGTAAACACAAAGCTAGATTTATAGAGAGGTACTTTAAAATCTAAAGGATTTAAAATTTGTCGGACTAAAATAGAGTATATGGAGTGTAGTTTTAGTAATAATAGGAGTGGTAACTAGGAATTAGTATAGATTGCTATCCAAGAAGTTTCCCAAAATGACCACTATCAATATCTTGGGTCGATAGTTCATGAGAGTGGAGAGATTGAGAAGGATGTTGCCTATAGAATTCAAACAGGTGGAAGAAATGGAGATGTGCCTCTGGAGTTTTATGTGATTGTCGTGTACCACTCAAACCGGAAGGGAATTTTTTATAGGATGGCTATAAGAACAACCATGCTTTATGGGACAAAATTCTTGGGCAATTAAGGAACAACATGTGCATAGGATGAGTGTAGCTGAAATGAGGATGTTGAGATGGATGAGTGGTAAGACAAGGATAGATTTAGAAATGAATGCATTCGAGGGAATTGAGGACCAGCACTAGTAGGTAACAAGATGAGGGGAAAGTAGACAAATGGTTTGTTCATGTGTAATAGAGACCAAGAATTGTGTCAGTTATAATGAGTGAATTAGTACTAGTTGAAGCTCTAAAAAGGCAAGGGGAAGGTCCAAAAGAATGTGGGTGGAAGTAGTAAGAAAAGACTAGATGACCTATGATCTAATTGAAGTTATGGCCTTTGATAGAGTGGAGTGGCGGAAAAGGATTCATGTAGCCAATCCTAATTAATTGGGATAAGGCGTAGATGATGATGATGATGTCTAGAAGGGGCTCAAAAATTCCATCTAGTGGCTTGGAAGGTGGTTTACGAACCAATGTTGAATGGGGGTCTGGGTATCAAAAGCTTCGGATCCACGAAATAGCAATGATGTGCAAGTGGTGTGGAGACTTGGGCTTGATGAATAGTCTTTAGAATTCTCGCTGGTAAGTATAGTATGTCTAAAAATCGTTGGGACCCTAATGTCGCCTCTTAGAGAGTATGCTCTTTCATGTAGGGACAGGCTGCACAATTTTGTCTCAATCATTTTCACATGGAGGTTGGTTTAGGTGAGAGTCGGATTCTGGTATCATCAGTGGTGCTTAGAAGTGCCACTCAATGTCGTCAAAATCGTTATCATATCGTAAATTGTAATAGGGTTTGAATCGTATCGAATCGCAAATCGTATCGTAAATCTTAAGATTTTTTCTGATTTACAAAAAATATATATAAAAAAACACATGAAAAGATATAAGTAAATAAAAAAAGATTAAAAACTCATTAATCATCAATTTACCATCAACATGTACCAAAAAAGTAATACATATCATGATATTATCATTTGAAAAAATGTATATGGTATAAATATCATGATAGTAAAGGATTCTTGTCTTTTTCCTTTGTTTTCTTTTATTGTCCTTCAAAAAATTTATCTTAAAAGACATACGAGAGTCCTTTAAAAAATTTATTCATTTGTACCTTTCTTGTATAAAATCATGTTAGAAAAAATAGCATTCGATTCCATTATGAATAAAAAAGATATATTGATTTCTTTGTTTTGGGTTTTTGAATATCAAAATCCCCATCTCTCTCTCTCTCTCTCTCTCTCTCTCTCTCTCTCTCTATTTCAAAAGAAAAAAACGAGGATATTTTTAATAGGGGAGAGCCTTTTTCGTATTTTATGAGCAAAATGGTACAAAAAAAGAAAAAAACGAATAAAAAATTAATAAAATTTTGATTTTTAAAGTTTTTTTTGGCCCATTAACGCAATCCACAATTATCTTACGATTCGATAGGATTATTGTACGATTCGATACGATAATCATACAATTATATAGGATATAGGATTTGGGTGGTGTATGATTCAAATCGTACACCCATACAATACGATATGAATCATACAATTTTGATAACATTGGTGCCACTTGCTGAAAAATTTACGAACCTGTTCTTGGTTGTGGTGGATGGAGAGCCCACAATTAGTCAATATTTTCACACGGTGGATGATACGCTTGTTTTTTTTTTACTAAATATTATTGAAGGGAGCCAAAGGCAACAGAAAGAAACAAAGAAAACAGACAAAAACAAAACAAAACAAAAGGCAGAAAAACCTAGAAAAAACTTGTTATACAACTTGAACAAACAATGGCTTCAAGGGAGGTGGGAAGCAGGGCTACCCACTAGGCAACGATCGAAACCAACCCACTAGTCCAGCAGATGAGATGTCAACGAATAGTTAGATAGGTTGATAATCGAGGCTCAGTCCTTGATGTCCTTGACAACTAGCCCTGTGACTCTAGAGGAAGGTGTGGAGATGTTGCAGAATTTCTTTCTTTACAGATTTCCCAGAGGACGGTTGTGGCCCTCAAATGCTAGACAACTGTAAAGTCCTTGTCACCGCTACCCCAGTGCCAAGCCCAGGGATTGAGCTGGGCAAATGACCCAAGAAACTTGGAGTTTGAGCAAAATAGAGGACTAAATATCCAGAACAATCGGATGATACGCTTTTATGATGCCCATCTTTTGGCCAACTTCGAGGTGATGAAGTTAGTAGCATCTCACAACCTTTGAAGTCCCTTGTGACCAAGGTATACAAAAGCGATTACATAACGGCACTAACTATTATGGGATACAAGGTCGTAATGGCCCTTGTCAAAAAATTTTGGACCATAATGGGCCTGTAACAATCCATTATGACCGTGCGTAATATGTCCCTTTTAGAGGGTTATTTTCATTTAATTTTTCCTTCTTTTCTTAACATTTTTGCTTCTTAAGACTATTTAAACCCAATTTCAACTAGATTTATGCAAAATTCGAAGATTAAAATCGAAGATTTAAGCCATTTTTTAATAAACAAGGATGTGGGGCTGAATTGGGAAAATTTTGAAGAGGAAGGGAATTTTATTTTATTTTTGTTCTTGCTTCGAATGTTTTGATTCAATGTTATATTACCAAATTAACCAAATTTTGCTAAATTTGTGTTCAATTTGACCATTTTTGTGTAACTTTTTTTTTTCCTGGCTTTTATATATTTTTCAGCAATTTATTTATTTATTTATTTATAAATTGTAAATTATTTGGAGTGTAGATTGTTCAAATATATATATGGAGTTCAGATCTACTCATGCATGCACTAAATAAGTGTTTTTCATTTTTTTTTTTTTTTTTTTTGTTGGGGGGGGGGGGGGGGGGGGGTATTTTTGGAATGACTTGAGACCAATTTTTCTTTTTAATTTTTTTCCTTAAATTCTTGAGGAGAATGATGTCAAATGCTTAGGAATATGTATTGGTGAGATGAATCCCATAGATTGCATGGCCCATTTTGGGGTCATTCAAGTGGTCCCAAATTGGCTGTAGACCATTAATCTGAATTTAATTTTGATTTTTCCTCAAATTTCTTGAGAGAAATGGTATCAAATGGTTAGGGATATGCATTAGTTGGATGCATCCCACAAATTGCATGAATTTCAGCCTGTTTTGGGGGCATTCAAGTGGTCAGTATAAGCCTCTCAAGTTACTAATATCATCAGGTAGCCCGAGATATCATTCTTACCAAAGAATGGCCCGTTACACAAGCATAAACATCTTCTAAACCAGAAAAAGATAATTGATTTGAAATCCTTTAATAATTCTAAAATTTCTACTATTTTTTCACATTTTTTCTTTAAAAAAAATAAAAAAATCTAACCATTAGAGTGTTACCGTTATTTGAATACCGTGCTTCAGGTTGTGTGTATTCCAAGGATTGGGCCAGATAGAAGGATTTGGGAGTTTGAATCTGATGGGTAGTTTCTGCCAAATCGATGGTGAAAGAGTTGTCCATGGATGATCATAGAAATTACTCAACCTTCTCTAAGGTTTGGAACATCACTGCCCCCTCAACATCAAAGCTTTTATATGGACTGCATGGCTCGATAAAATTCTCACTATCAACCACCTTAAGAGCAGAGGCATGTTGATCCCAAGTAGATGCATCTTGTGCTGTGCAAATGAAGAAACCATAGATCACATTTTGCTGCATCGTGCTTTTGCCTTGGAAATTTGGAAATGTGGTGCTATCTAAATTTGGGGTGTTGTGGGTGTTCCTCAAATCAGTTATGAATGTTATTGAATGGTGGTGCTCAGGTGCGTGGGGTATGATTTGGACATGCTTTGTGGAGTTTGGTGGCTCATGCAGTTATTTGGTCAATATGGATCGAGAAGGAACAAGCCTTTTTTTGTTGGAAGGACTTCTATGATTCATACGCTGGAAAGAATATACACAATCTTATAATTGACTAGGCAAAGGTGGATGAAACATTCAGAGGTTTCTCTCTGAACAACATTAAGATGAGATTATCTGAAGTTTTGATGTGTTCTCCGGAATCTCCCAACCAGCTGCCTGCTAGTCTCCTCGCCCTATTGGATTCTTCAACCAGCTGTGTATGTGTTCTCGGGAGTTCCCAACTAGCTGCCTGCTAGTCTCCTCACCCTGTTGGATTCTTCAAAATTAACTTTGATGGCAGCTCACTCAGTAAACCTGGCCCAGCAGGGGTGGGCGGTGTCATCTGGGACTGCATTGGCAGTGTTCTCACAGAGTTTTTGGGTGGGTTGGATTTGTTTCCACTTTCCAGGATTCCAATATGGGGAAGCATTTACTATGTTGCTGGCAGTAAATTGGCTATTCAATTTCAGTTCTTTTTCAGCCATTTTCAAGGTTGATTCTAAGTATTCTATTGCATGGGCTTCTGGGAAGGGCTGCAGATTGGGTGGAGATGCTGGACCAATGCATGGGGCTCAGCCATGTTCTGTGGGATGCAAACAACATGGTTGATTACCCGGTCAAAGCGGGTGTAGTCAGGCGTAGTCAGGCCTGATCTATTCATTATCGCCCCAAGAATTGGATCCCAGTGGGTTCGATTGTAGGCATGAATTAGGATTCTGAATTGAGTTTGCATCTGGATTGGTTCTAGAAACAGGTATGGATTTAGATTCTGATCCACCCCAGAAACATAGTAGGTTATAAAAAAAAACAATTAGATAAAAGATAAAACTAACTAAATAAATAAATAAAATCATATGTTTGGGTTACCCAACCTGATCCAATTTCTAGTCGGATTCAAATCGTTGGACTTGAATCTGACCCAATTATCAATTAGGCCAAAAAACTCAACCCAGATTCAATTAAATTGGATTGGATAAAAGCTTTTTAGATGGACAATATCTCAATAAGGCTAGGGAGGATGTAAGTGAGGTCAGATTTGTTTGGTTAATGAGTCTTCTTGGAGAAACTTTTAAGATAGAAAATGCCAAATTCATGGAGGAAAAGCATTAGTAAGGATAAAGGGGAATCAAACCAATGTTACCTTGATTGCCAGCCCCCCTACGTTTTCTATTTCAAATCCTACGATCTGGATTATGGGGAGAGGAATAATTAGTGCTTCCATAATCATAGTGGGCTGGTTTAGGTCTTTAGAAGGGAAAAATTGGATGTTAGCTTGATCGCCAACCCCCCTATGTTTTCTGTTCCAAATCCGACAGCCTGGATTATGGGGAGAGGAATAATCAGTGGTTGCGTAATTGTAGCAGGCTGTTTTCGGAGGTCATTAGAAGGGAAAATTTGGATGTAGTGGGCTGGGCCTCAAATACAAAGGCTCTTGTTGAGTGTCCCCTCTCGTCTTCATCTTGGTTTGCCTTGTTGCTTGTCTTTGGTTGTTCAACTTTCATTTTCTTTTACAATAAAATTGTTACCTTAAAAAAAAAAAAAAAAAATTCTGGATTATGGGTCATTTGCAATCCGTGTCACTATTTTTGCCGATCCAAATTAATGCTTCGATGCTCGTAATATGTAGATTAACTTGTAATGTCAATCCATATTCTGAACATAGAGATTTTATTTATTTATTTTTATTTTTTTTATAAAGGCAACGAGATTGTATTAAAAAGGAGAAGAAAGGAAAAAAAACAAGATGGGCTGCTGAGATAGCAACAACAGAAAAAACGAACAGAAGCAAACTAGAAGCCTAAAAAGAGAAAATTATTTTTTTTTAGAGAGGGCACAATAGAGGCCCATTTGATAAGCAGCTGCTTAGCTCTCGAACCGACAGATTGAGTCGAAGCCTGCACATTGTTGAAGCACCTGTCGTTACGCTCCCTCCAAACCTCTCACCGGATTGCCATGATTGCCATTTTCCAAATCTTGGATTTAGATTTGCCCATCTTGAACCCGTGCCAATAAGCAAGAAGGGAGGACTCGGAAGCAGGTACACAACCACTGGCGCTGAATCTTGAGAAAAAGTCCGAGCGGATCTGAGAAACTAAAGGACAGTGCACTAGAAGATGGTCGACCGATTCATCACAGGCCATACAACAAAGGCAAATGTTGGCGAGCTGCATTCCCCTCTTCATAAGATTGTTGACTGTTAAAATTCGATTCCTAGAAGCCAGCCAAGTGAAGCAGATATTTTTGGGAGGGGCGGGGTATTTCCAGATAAACGCGGAGACCAATGCAGGGGGGGGGGGGGGGGGGGGGGGGGATGGTGGAACAAAGTATAGGGATTTCACTGTAAATTGGGATGATTTATCCTTGGTACAGAGTATATGATCCGGATCAGTGTGGGAAGGGGAGGCCCTGGATAAACAGTTCAGAAGATCAGCGAAGTGGGAGACCTCCCAGTCATGAAGATTTCTGCGGCAACTGATGTCCTAGACTATGCCATTTTCAGACCAAGAGAAAAAACTGTTGATGGGCTTGTCCTTCAAAGTAGCTACACGATAGATAGGGGGGGAGCACTCTTTCAAACACCTATCCCCAATCCAATGGTCCTCCCAAAACCGAATAGCCGCTCCATCTCCCAAATGGAAAGATATGTGTTCCATCACCAGGTTTTTGCATCGAAGGATTCCTTTCCAAATACGCGAAGCTCTGTAAGCCGATGAGTCCCTAGTCCAACCTCCCGGGGAGGTCCCATATTTCCCTTTTATGACACGGTTCCACAATGCTTCCGGTTCTGATCCCAGACTCCAGGTCCACTTACCAAGGAGGGCCTTGTTCATTACCTTCAGGTTTTAACACTGGCACCTCCCTCTCTAAAGTGAGTACAAACCTCCTGCCAATCAAGAAGATGGAATTTGGTTTGATTTTCCTTTCCGGTCCACAGAAAATCTCTCCTCAGGTTGTCGATCCGACGCCGAATAGCAGGGGGGCAGAGAAAAGGGGGACATGAAATAGATGAGAATATTTGATAAAGCGGCTTTTATGAGCGTGAGCCTCCCCCCTAAAGACAAATACCGACATTTCCATGTAGCCAGAGATTTTTGAAATTTCTCCACCACCCTATCCCACTTGGAGAGGAGGGGGGGAACCGATGACCAGCGACAAACCAACAAAGAAAGTCGGCAGAGAAGCAGTGGAGCAACCGATAATTCGAGCGAAAGAAATAAGATCTTGGTCGGCAATGTGGATCCTAAAGATTTTCGACTTAGCCATATTGATGCGCAGACCCGAGACAACCTCAAAATAGTGTAGCGTCGTGAGGAAATTAGCAATGGCTTCAGACTCGGTTTCGCAAGTGATTAATGTGTCATCCGCAAATTGGATATGAGTGATCGGCAAAGGGACCCCTAGCATGGATGCCTCTGAACAGACCATCTCTCTGGCCCTTTACTAGCATCTGGGAAAGGGCTTCAGAAATCAAGAGGAAGAGAAGGGGCGAGAGGGGATCACCCTGGCGCAAGCCCCTCGAGTTGGTGAAGAAACCCTTAGGGACACCATTAAGAAGAACCGAGAAGTGGAGGGATTTGACGCATGCCTTCATCCACATCCTCCATATTTGACCAAAACCCATATGGGTGAGCATGTAATAAAGGAAATTCCAATCCACATGGTCATAGGCCTTTTCGATGTCAAGCTTGCAGAAAACTGATTTAATATCTGAAGTATGGCAGGTGTGAAGGATTTCGTTGGCGATGAGAGCAACATCCACGATCTGTCTTCCCTTGATGAAAGCATTTTGGTGCTTGGAAATCAGCTTGTCCAGAACAGAAGCGAGCCTAATGGAGAGGATTTTAGCTAGGATTTTGTAGAGGCTGCCAATTAAACTAATTGGTCTGAAATTAGAGAAAGAGTTAGCCCCTGGCACTTTAGGAATGAGAGCGATGACGGACGCTCCTATACCCTTAGAGAGTTTTCCCCTAGCGTGAAACTCATTGAGAAAAGCAACCACATCCGATTGCACGATGTCCCAGAAAGCATGGGAGAATGTCACGGGAAAGCTGTCTGGCCCAGGGGATTTATCTCCATCCATGGCATCTATGGCAGTTTTGATTTTGTCTAGAGAGAAGGCGGATTCCAACCGATCAACTTTGGGCGAAGAAAGAGAATGGAAGTGTATTCCATCTAAACGAGGCCTAGACCAGCCTTCAGAAGAGAGAAGAGCTTTGAAGTGGGATACCGTAGCTTCCGAAATTTCACCTTTGTCATCAGTTTGTCTGCCTTCCACGGATATGCCATGGATAGCCTTAGCTCGGGCTCGCAGATTAGCAATTTTGTGGAAGTACTTAAGAGTTCTTGTCGCCCTCAGCTATCCACTTGAATCTCGATTTAACCTTCCAAGAGATATCATCCTCCAAAGATCTGGATGAGAGGGACTGGATGATCTGGATACGTCTGGATAAGGCCTCCAGAGGGAGGTCACGGCCTTCAAAATTATTGTCGAGCAATTGCAGCTCAGTAAATAAGAGTTAGTGTCGCGGTCTCTCTGCTGGAGATGATCATGCTTCCAGATTTTTAATTTTTCCTTAAGCCAGCGAAGCTTACACATTAGTCGGTGCCCAGCGAAGCCGTCAGCCTAAAAGGAGACCTACCAATCCACGACTTGCTGTTTGAAACCGTCGATGTTCAGCCAAGCTGGGTTGAATTTGAAGGGTTCGGGACCCCAATCGTCGACATTGATTGAGAGAAGGATGGGACAATGATCTAAAGTCGATCTGGGGAGAGCCATTTAAGTCGAAGTTGGGAATTCATCGATCCAGTCCACAGATAAAAGGAATCTATCTAATCGCGACTGGGTGGGGGAACTGCGGCCATTGGTCCAGGTATACTTGGCACCGGATAGGGGAAGATCCACCAGTTCTTCGGCTTGAATCCATTCAGAGAATAGTTGCATGGCATGAGATGATCTCCTTGTGCGTGAATGTTCCTCGGCGAAATGGATCACGTTGAAATCACCAGCATAGCAGCAAGGACCTGAGAAGGACTGTCTGATGGCAGTCAGCTCATCCCAGAATAAGGGTCTAAGGGAGTCATCATTAGGACCATATACGGAAGTAAGAATGCAACGGAAGGAAGAAGACTTATCTTGGATAACGATTGCTTTAGAGAAAACACCAGTCAGTGAGAATTGAAGATCCCACCTCGAGGACTTCCACGCTATGAGGATACCCCCTGAGGAACCGGACGCGTCTGAAGTGACGAAATTAGCATCTTGAGCACCTCATATGGACTTTAGAAGAGCAGGAGAAAAAACCGGGACTTTAGTCTCTTGAAGACAAATTACGTCCGGATCTTTTCTAGAAATGGACCGGTTAATGAGACTTCGCTTCTGCTTGGAGCCAATCCCCCTAACATTTCAAGAAAGAACAATCATCGGGACATCGAACTGCCCCAAGTAACCTTCCTCCCACATCTAGCCGAGGACGTGGAGGGTATGGCCGGCAACGATTGAAGTCTGAGGAGTTCCCTGTTGCTAGGAGAATGAGACACTTGTTTGACAGGGGTCTTAGTAGGAGGCAGAGGCCTACCTCTGTTCTCAATGAATTGGAACATGGCCGTATAATCTTCGATCCTGTTGCCGAAGGAGAGACCCAGCGAGTGACCCACGTTCCCCACATCGTCTCTAATCCACTTTTTATCTTGGATTTTCTTGTAGATTTCCTCTTTACTTTTTCCTTCCATACAAGCCATGGATTCATCTCCCTGTTGATGGATGGGAAGCTCAGAGCACATCTGAAGCGGTTCTGCGTCAATAATATCCGTGGAAGTCTCCTCATGAAATAGCGTGAGGGGGCCAAGGTCCGCCCAGTCTTTGGAAGCAGAGTTGATAGGAGTTGATGGGATCGAAGAATCTGGCCTGGACTCAGAAATGTGATAGTCTAACATATCATCTCTGAAAATATCGGCAGACAGATAGGAGGGGGGGATGGTGAGGTGGTAGGACAGGAGATTGAGCAGTGGAGAGAATAACGCGGGGGCCATCGGGTGTGAGGCAGGGGGAGGGTTGGGGTTGATAGGGATAGACTTGGAGACCTTCAAAGAGCCCCATTTACCAGGGTAGAGCCGGAGTCGGGTAGAACACGGACCCGAGTCGCGAGACTCGACTTCTACGAGAGACGTCAGTTTAGGGTCAGCCGTACGATCCTCGATCAAGGTGCCATTGTAGCCATAGGATGAGTGAACAGGTGACACGCGTCGCGATCCCGAAGCGGAGGGCTCATCGCTATAAATACTGTGTTCGACGAAGGATGGACACGCCACGTGTCGTCATCACATTAACCTGAGGAGAGAGTGGGTCTGCTAGTCGAGGAGAGAACTCAGGTTCGTG
Organism: Magnolia officinalis; assembly: GCA_021015155.1. NCBI lineage: Eukaryota > Viridiplantae > Streptophyta > Magnoliopsida > Magnoliales > Magnoliaceae > Magnolia > Magnolia officinalis. Next base: position 67,807,849 of record JAJHSJ010000003.1, read on the forward strand.
GACGCGTGTCGAGCTATCGACAACGTCGAGTCTCTTTGCGCCTGCATCACCGATCTTCTCTGACAGTCGAAGATCGGGAGAAGAGGAAATGGATCCACGCGTCCTTTGCGAGAGCCGGATTTTGCCGACTGCATGAGATTACTTGTCAGGAAGTCTGATAGGCCGTTGTTCCGGTAGTCCGCTGGAGAATGCTGCTGGTGCTCCTTCCCACCTTTCCGATTGCAGATGAAACATCGGTTGCGTCTTCGATTCCCTAGTCATACAGACGTCACCCCATTTGGGTTGCAATGAGAGAGGGGATTCTTTTTGCATTGGCAGCGTGATGATCCGGTTGTCAACCTTCACCTTCAAATGGGTCGGGAGAGGATTGCCTTTCTTTCACCTTATCCTTGCCCTAATGACACCCAGTTCCGATCCAAGCTGGGTCTTGGGATCAATTTCTAGAAGGAAACCTAAGCAAGAAGCCGCTTTGATGAGAAACTCATCGTACCAGCACTCCATAGGGATATCCCAAATGAGAACCCATGTATTTTCTTTCCCAAAAATAGAAAATTCTTCCCAGGACATAATTTTTTTAATCGGACCATCATCACACAACCGATCCGCCTTGTTAGAGTATCAGGGTTAAGGCCAGGGCATACTCTTACCCATAGAGCGTCGTGACTCAGAGGTTTGAAATCGGAGGACTCGAGTTGGAAACCAGTGCATTCTTGAATCCAGTTCTTCACGGTCGAAATAGTCGCATCGTCTTCAGTGACGATAACCACCGACTTAGCTAACTCTGCTCGGTTCCTTTCGAATATGTCCTGGCTGACCACGATCGTGTGATCCAAAAGATTATCCTCACTATCAGAACATTTAGGACTGCACTGGTCCTTTGATGACTCTTCCAACTGATGAGAGTGTAGAGCGCTAGCCTTTGGGCCGTTGATCAGAGCATCTCGAAACGAAACTCCTTCGCGGGATGGAGGTCGGGTAGCCGTAGCAGCTGCCTGGCGATCCAGCGGAGAGGACATGGAGGGGGAGGATCTTTTCTGAGAGGTGTTGGCAGTTAGAGTTTCAGGGCCGAAACGTGCTCTCTGGACGAGCATTTTTTAACCATCATAGCTCAAGCCATGTAACATCCGCACTGCTCTTGCCAGTTCTGCTTCGCTGCCCATGCAAATTAGAGCGAAACCGCGATACGCACCTGTTTCTCGATCGCGTGGCATAATAACATCCATAATAGCTCCTGCGCGCCCGAAAATCCTCTCCAGATTGAGGGGATACCACCCGTGGGGTTAACCTTTCACATATAAAGTAGGGAAAGAAGGGTATTTCCTATGACCATCCCCCACCAACTTCTTGTTTCGGTGTCTGGCTTGGACAACATTCCAGTCTTTTTCACCGATGTCCATGAAGGATTCTTCTGTTTTCCTTTTTCCTTTGTCGTCACCCATGATCGAACCACGGAAAAAGAATGCGGAACAGGGAAGAGCACGCTGCTAGGAGATTGATGTCGGATGGTCGTCGTCGTCATCGTTGTCGAGATGATCGTTTTCCTGGATTTTTTATTTTTTATTTTATTTATTATTATTATTATTATTTTTTTAATTTTATAATTCTGAACAAAGAGATTGATACTTTGATTTATTTAACTGCACTCATTATATAATACCATGCACACAGGACCTATAATGATAATATTTATCATTTTGCATATGAAGACCTGTATGAATCTGTATATAAAACTATACTGTATGTACCTAGTGTGTGCCTGTTCCACCCATGATCCAGGTAAGCTTGAATCAAACTCATGACTGATGATATCCTCCTTTTGGAAGCCTTTCCTTCACTTTTCCATCTTTCTAGAAGTAAAGAAGCAAAGGCTATGGTTTTCTGTGATGTTAGTGGGGGCAGGGTACGATTTTTTAGAATGTGATGCTTCACCAGAATCTTAATGATTTACCTCTTTCAAAAGCCTTACTGGAATATTGATTGGAGACGGGCAAATTTGGAAATGTTAAAGCATGATAATTTCTCTTTGATCGATTCTCGAAATTTGTGACAGAAATCAACGAAAATCCATCTTCAAGGCTGAAGGTGTGGAAAGCTTTTGTAGTGCTCACTGTCCAAGCTTTTGTGTGGATTGCTATGGCTAATAAAATTCTCACCGTTAATAATCTCAAGAAGAGGAAAACGGTAATTCCAAACATGTGCTTTCATGCAAGGAGGATGAAGAGTCCATTAAACACCTCTTTATTCATTGCAAAATCACAAGGGCCGTCTGGGAAAGTTTTTCCAATCTATTTGGTATAGCTTGTCCTTTTATGATCTGATGGTGGGATCGGGAAGAGACCCGTCTGCCTCATGAGATTCAATTTTATGGGAGGTGGTGCTGTTTTCAGTTTTATGGGGTGTTTGGAAAGAAAAGAATGCCTGTATTTTCGAAGTTAGAGAGGAAAGGTGGATTTAATTCCCAGAAAGATTATTTTTATGAGGGTGGGTTAGGCCCTGTATCTTCCAGATTTCAGAGGCATATCAATCCCATTTAAAAAAAAATCCAAACTGGCGTGCTCAGTGCCATGGCATGTGTGGAAGGTATAGGTTTTGTGGGCTGCTGGGTGTTACGAGTCGATTGAGTTTTTATTTTTTTTATTTTTTTTCGGGTTTTCTTTGTATTGTTTTTTTTTGTTTGACCTCTTGGGAAGATGATAGCTCATCATGACTCCTGGCTGTAGTTTCGTATGTTTTTTGCTCCTTTATTTATTTTTTTCTTAAAAAAAAAAAAAAGATGAAAGAAGCATGTTTCACATTTGAATCTGACTCTTCAAGCAGTTGTAATAAATAATGCCTACGTATCATGTTGTGGTGAGATTTCTAAATTATTAGTTGAAGAAGCTTTTTTATTTATTTATTGAATAAGTACACTTTTTTAGATCCATCAATTCCAATGAATAGGATATCTTCTTTTTGTCTGAAGGACAATTGAAAGTGACCTATTCTATGTGCTACTGCAGGTTACTTACTCAGGTGCAATTTTAGAGGTATGCATGAGGAAACTTGTATTCTATCCTGAAGTTGTTGGATTCATCGAGGAAGAGAAGGATCAGTTCCCCTCTCTTAAAGTCCAATATGTATATGCTTCTCCACCAAGACTTGCCATGCTGGATGATGACGGCCATCACAAGGAAACCATAAGGTCTCTCTCTCTCTCTCTCTCTCTCTCTCTCTCTCTCTCTCTCTCTCTCATGCATTTCTCTTGGCTCTCAGTACACTTCATCTTCTAGATCCTAGCATGTAACTATTTTAGCCCCTAGATTACCGAAATGGTTAGAGATATACACTTAGAGGTACTGATAGTGACATTGGTAGCAGATTCTCATGGATACTTATAATACATAGTTAAATTTTATCCTACTCTAGTCTGCTTGTTATTTAGCAACGATGTGTCAGATGGGGATATCTTTATCCATATCTATTTCCTGGACTTCTTAAAATGCTGGAGTGTCCATTCCCTCTCTTTACTTGTCTCTGCATCCATGTCTGGGCAATGTAGGTTGGCCAACTAAATCCCTCTAGTTATTCACAGATGATATCATAGTGATTGCTCAAACAATGCTCATGTTATAACCAACTGGCAGTAGTAGGCACATAATGCATGCCAAAGTAAGAGGTTTCCCAAACTGAAGGCACCATGAAAGGATGCAGGTAAAGAGGCTCTGGATCTTCACATCTTGAAGGGACCTAACTAATTTCGTGATCCAAGAAAATGGTTTTTTGGGTTCAAATGATGCAAGCATGGCAAGAATGCGAGGTTGATACCATTTGACAGCCTAACGAGTTACCTTTCCAACAACTTCCAGATCACATAATCCGGGCAAGAATTCAAGAAGTTATAACCTAGTTACAATAGGGAACATGGTTGTGGCAAGATGTGATCCTGATGTCATCACATGTCACCGTTAATGGTTAGAATTGATTTAGTCATGGTTTGATATCTTGGTTAAGTATGGTTAGTACACGGGCCTTGGTTAATCAGTGGTTAGTTAGAAAGAGTTAGTTAAGTGCTTAAGTTGGGTGAAAACTTGGTTTCCAATTTCCATACTGTTAGTTATTTTCTAATGGAAACTCAAAACTTCATTAATCACCAAACAAAAAGAGCAACAATAAAGGAGGGATTAGGGGTTGAGAGGTTATCCCTCGACCCCACCTAAAAAGGATTAGTGGCTAGCACCCTAATCCATAGTATTGTTCAAGAGGCCCTTTCTCAAGTTATATGTTATATCAAGTTAGGGAACTAGTTAAGATTCCGTGGTCTAGTCCAAGTAGTAGAGTTTGGGATGGAGTGTTAGCATAAAATCAGTTGTATAGGCTTTTTATTCCCATTTTTGTATTTGCTACTATTAACCTCATTAGTTGCTTTGTTTTTCTTTTTGAAGATCCATAAATGAGAAGATTTTATTAGAGAGCAACCTGACAAATAGTAAAGCTGAAAGAATACAAGAGAACGTATTAACAACCCAAAAAGGAGCGAGCTACATTAGTGTCAGCGTGATGAATATTCGAAGCCCAATCTGATACGTCTCTCTTAGATTTCCAAAGAACTTGATCTCATGATTTAAACTTGTCGTCAAAGCAACGCGCGTTACGTTTGCCCCATATATTCCAAAAACATGCTAGAAAGCTCAATCTCCACAAAGGAAGGCAATGTTTTGGCAGCTGGATGCCATGCCATGCCAGGATAAGGTTTGGAACTGAATATGGCATGACCCACTACACTTCAAAAAATTCCACAATGTGGCTTCACAGCTGATTGGCAAAATGGCAATGGATTAGAAGATGGTCGAGTCCTTCTGTGTCCCTCATGCATAGAAGACAAATGTTTGGTAGGATCATTCCCCTTTTTTGTAGATGGTCAATCGTAAGGGTCCGTTTCCAACCTGCCAACTATGCGAAGCATGCTACCTTAGGAGGGGCCCTGTAGAACCAGAATTCAAATGGGTAGATGTTGCTGTGGAGATTCCTCTGAGGACGGATTGTATTGTAAAATGACTTAACCGAAAATGCACCTGAAGGAGTAGTCCGGCAGACCAAAGAATCACTCAATTATGGGGAAGGAAAATAGAGTTGGAGACACTCCAATAATTTTGCGAACTCCTCTGCTTCTGAATCTGAAAGAGCCCTTCTACATGGAGGACACCATGCACCCCTACTGCCTTCAAATGAGAAGCACCTTTGGACCGAAATGTTCTTCTCCGGAGAGAGCAATGCCAAGGAAAATCCTCCGCTAGAGGCCTACAACCGCACCAAGTGTCCTCCCAAAAACGAATCTGTGATCCGTCACCAAGATTAAATGAAGAATAACTCATAATCAATGGGACCACTGAGGATATAGCCTTCCAAATAGCCAATGTAATGTATGATGATGACTTCTTGGTCACCCAGCCCCTTTCTTCTAATCCATACCTCTGAGCAATGACTTTCCTCCAAAGCTTATTTTCTTCGGCTCCAAATGTCCATTGCCTTCCAAATAGCTGAGGTACGGTATAATGATTAAATGAAGAACTCATAATTGATGGGACCACCGAGGATATAGCCTTCCAAATAGTGGAGGTATGGTATAATGATGGCTTCTTGGTCACCCAGCCCCTTTCTTCCAATCTGTACTTCTGAGCAATGACTTCCCTCCAAAGTTTATTTTCTTCGGTTCCGAATCTCCATTGCCATTTATTGAGCAAAGCCGCGTTCATAGATGCAAGATCTCTCAAACGAACTCCTCCCTCAACTAGGGGAGAGCAAATCTCTTCCCATTTCAAAAGATGAAATTTGTGTTTATCCTCTGTACCTTGCCACAAAAAATCCCTCAATTTGTCGAGTTTTTCTATCAATTTCCATTGGAATCTTTCTATAACTTTGTTCCATAAATGCTTGGGAGGGTTTTCCTAGGCATGGTAGGAGTCTCAAATAAGAAGATGGAAAAGATCCTGTGCTGCACGCAACTACTCTTGCATAGTTTAATAACTCTACATTTGACATACCAATACCCAGCATTTCTGATTTAGCCATGTTTATCTTCAACCCTGAAACCTCTTCAAAACACCCCAATATTTTTCTCAAATTGTCAATCTTGACCTAGTCCACGTCTCAAAACAGTAAAGTATTGTCCACAAACTTAAGATGAGAGATCGTAGGCCCAAAAGTAGAAGTTTGAAAACCTGAAATGAGCCCCTTTTGCTACCCTTTGGATAACATGGTACTAAGAGCTTCTGCAACCACTAGGAATAGAAAGGGAGAGAGGGGATCACCCTGCCTTAGACCCCTAGAAGCTTTGAAGAATCCCTTCGGGGATCTGTTGACCATCGCTGAGAAGGATGTGGAGGACACACATTCCATTATCCAACTAACCCATCTCGATCCACATCCAATTCTTTGCAACATGTATTTCATGAAACCCCAGTCTACGTGATCATATGCCTTTTTAATATCTAGCTTGCATACTACCCCCCCCACCCTTTTTTTTTTTTTTTGCTACCTGTTTCTTGAATCAATGCATTCGTGGGCTAGTAGTGCACTGTCGAGGATTGCCCTCCACAATAAATGCACCTTGATTTTCCAAAATGACCAAGGGCAGGACGTTTCTGAATTTGCTTACGAGGACTTTAGCCAAGATTTTGTAAGGGCTGCCAATGAGGCTTATTGGCCTAAAGTCGCTTTGTGAATTTTGAAAAATCATCAATACCCCAATCAGGGATTCTCATTGTTGCTTGGAAAAAGTTCACGACTGGCTACCTATTTGACGTCAACCCTCCTTTATTGGGCAGATGGCTGGCAGTCAGACTCAGGTGGAGTTAACAAATCAAACTAATGCCACAGGAGTGGAAACAAAAACATAGCGGAAATTTTGTTGAGCTAATGCACTGCTTATCCAGGGTTAACCCGTCCCAGTCCGAACCGGATAAAATTCTCTGGATCAAAGATAAATCCTCCCAGTTCTCGGTGAAGTCCCTTTACACTTCTCTTCTCCCCTCCTCTCCCCCCACCTCTTCGACCTCCCCATTTATCTGGAAATACCCCGTTCCCCCAAAATATATCTGCTTTGCTTGGCTCGCCTCTAGGAATCGGATCCTCACCTTAGACAATCTCAAGAAGAAAGGTATGCAGCTCACCAACATCTGTCTATGTTGCATGGGCTATGATGAATCTGTCGATCACCTTCTCGTGCACTGCCCGTTCATCTCTCAGAACCGGCAGGATTTTCTTTCGAGCTTTGGCGTTTACGGTTGCGTGCCAGCTTCTGCATCCTCTTTTCTCGCTTACTGGCACAGTTTCAAGATGGGTAAAATCAGATCCAAGATTTGGAAAATGGCAATTATGGCAATCTGGTGGGCGGTCTGGAAGGAGAGGAACGATAGGTGTTTCAACAACGTGCAAGCTTCGGCTGAAACAGTGGGATTGAGAGCAAAAAAACTTCTTATAGAATGGGCTTCTAATGTTCCTCTTCTTAGAGATTTTAATTTTCTCCTTTTAGGCTTGTAGTGTTTTCTTTTTCTGTGGTTTTGGCTCTGCTATCTCAGCAGGCCCCTTGTATCCTTTCTCAGTTTTAATATATTCCCGTTGGCTTAAAAAAAATAAAAATAATAATAATTAAAAAAACATAGCAGAAATTTTACTACAAAACTGCTAGAGAAATAAATCAGAAAAACATTACTTTTCTGTTTCAAGACCGATTTCATAAATCACAAACCATAGAAAACGATGTCATAACACCAAAAAAAAATAATATATATATATATATATAAAATCTCAAAATCGAGGCTATTTTCTGTGCACTGAGGGTTTCTGTATTTGATTTTGCAGAATTGACAACTGGAAACGTGAACATATACGGCAGTTCCTGAGAGAGAAGGTGAAGCCTGGTGCATCAGCAAGCTAAGATTTGAATCTCAGGTTCCGTTTCTCCTCTCTTAATTGCTATATAGGAGTCTCTGTCCTATTTGATTTAGTTTCAATAAATAGATTTACTCAAAATTTCAAATTTGCAATTATGATGTTGGGGTGTAGCATCTTAGCTTTCCATTTCATTATGGAATATAATTGCACAGATTTTCTACTTGGGATGATGCCACTCTTGCTTCAAACCGCTGTGATTTCTCCAAGGTCATTAATGTCTTTTCCTGTTTCCTACTTCGTTTCCAACTCTCTTGCCTGCTGCTTTTGGTAGGCTAAAGATGCAGAAACTAGCCAAAGAAAGATGAGTACCATGTTCTTTAGGAAAAAAAAAAAAAACCGAATTGTAGTTCAGAGGTTTGATGTCTCTACAGTTTCTAAGAAATAGTGAGAATTCTCAATCTCTCTCAATGTGAAGATCAAGGATTTGAATTGATGATGTTTCATTGGCTCCTCCTAAAGATTTCATTTCAATTGGAATTTGATTATTCATGATGTATGATGTTGCCTGTTAAGCATCCACGGCCGAATGGCTATAATTCGCAAATTCATAGGTTCAATTCCTGTATGATGCACAACCCAATGCAAACACTTCAAGCTTTTATTTGTAGAGCTCTCAAGTACTTGAGTTTCATCACATGTTAACGGTAGCAGGGCTATCAAACAACATTTGGTTAAAGTTGCACAAGGGACTTGAAATTTCAGTTGGAGATTTTGCTGTCATCCATGGGACGTAGCATGATAAAAAATTGATCTTGTCCTTTGCCTTTTTTTTTTTTTAAAAAATAAAAATAAAAAATGTGATCCGCAGTTATTCATTTATATAATTGGAAGCACACTATCCAAACATAGTACAAAATATTGGCTGTTATGGTAATTGAGTGATCAAATATCCACCAGTTTGTGATGTTCCTCTTATGCTAGATACAGGCAATAGCAGTGTTCGATAGTCTTGGTATTTATTGACATCTTGTATTAGGTGGTTATTGGTGATGGGTTTCTTGAAACTGGCAGACCGTCCTGGAATTGCAAGTTGAAAGTTGTTGCCAGTCACTGTATCGGATGTTGATATCTTTTGCCAGCCACCGTCGCCCAAGTTGGAAGTTGGAAGTTGAAACCAGTCACAAGCACTTACTACCTTTGGGACAGGACTCCTGTGGCCACCATTTTCATAATGGTGATATATCCTCCTCACATTTGACCTGCCTGTATGGATATCTAGATAATCTGATCTGTGGGGCACATCCTGGATGGATCATAGTTCAAAAACTGGACTCAACTTGATATCCTGCCAGGTTGGGTATGAATTGAGGACTCGATTGAGTCGGAACCGACTCTCTTGTGATTCAAGTTTCTCGATTACTCAGCTTGAAATCTCGTCTACTCGAGTTTTGACTCGGCTGACATGGTCACCAAGTTTTAGAACCATGGATGGAGTGCATCTCAAAAATCACACTTACTGAAAAATTCCTAATTATCGAATTGGTGTCACCATAACATGGATGGTTAAAAGTAAAATACCAATTGGCCCAAATGCCAGATGGTTGCTATCATCTACCTAGTGTGGCTCATGGGTGATGCTCCATCCCATTGTTGGGTCAGCAATTAGGAGGGCTGTGATTGCATGTTCCATTGTTTAAATGGCAGTAGACCATTGGAGTTGGGCACTTAAAAGGTGTTTCCAAAGGTCCCCTGGGCCTTGGCTCTTTCCTGCTGTAGCAGTAATCCTTTCACGAATTATCATGGTGATGTCATTCCCTGCTAAGTCCTGTGATTTTTTTCTTTTCCCTTCTCTTTAAATGATGTTTCTGCAACAAGGTTATTAGTAGGTCAGCTTTTATTTTAACCATTTCCGGTGCCGATGAGGTGAAAATGGTTAGCAGTTATTGACCTTGTCTGGTTTTAAAGAGGGATTCTGTAGTAGTTCTATGCAATTCCCTCCTCACTGTCTGTTCATGTTTGGGTCTGTGTTTTGGGATTGCTGTTCCGGCGAGGGTTATTATAATACGGATAGGCAAGATGCACCAAAAACCACCCATCCAATCTCAGCCCTGCAACTGAAACAGGGACTGACAGTTGTCCAATAATGTGATTCTCAACCTAATAACCCATCCACACTGTCATACTAGATCATGGAAAATGGTAGCAGTCCTTGCTTTCAAATAGATTAGGGCCACCCATTTACTTTTTGCTGGTGCAGAGGAGATCGGTGGCTCCCGATCCTCCAATTACTTTTTGCTGGTTACTATCCCCCCACCTAACTGATCCGATGTTCAACATTAAAGCAGCCGCATTCATTCCACCTCAATAATAAGATTTTTGTCAACATGGCTTCTGAATATTTCCCATGGGCATACTTGAATAGTTGGATGGTGAGTTGAAGGAACGTTATAATTTATATTCCTACATGGCTTCTGAATATTTCCCATGGGTTGCTGGTTACTATTCCCCCACCTATATATGCCCTGTTGTTTGGGACTGGAATCCTCCACAGCACCTGTTCCTCTACCTCTATTAATACCTATTTTATGCACTGTGTAAAACACCCAAGTTGGTAGGGCCCAATGTTGTAAATGTAAAATCCAGTCCATCAGGTTCTATCATCAATGTTAGGCCCTAAGGACAAACATAAGCTAGATCAACAACTCGAATTGAATGGGCCATACAACCCAAAACATGGGGATATGATATTGACCACGAACACTGTTGTTGTGTGGAACCACTATGGTTTCTGTATCTTTAATCAAACACATTATTAATCAGGTGTACATCATCAGGATGAAGAGAATATACAAACCACCAGCCCAAGCAATTTTGGTGTGGTCCAGATGAGTTTTGTGTGTGTATGGTTCTAATGATGGTTATAATCTGAATACCTTGAGGAATTGGATTTACTTACACAACATGGTAATCTCCACATACCTTTGGCATGATTGCTGCTGTTTGTTTGATGCAACAATCCATGTTTCTGGTGCTTCAATGGAGTAAGAAATCTCCACACAAGTTATAAACTTTCAAAGCAAATCAGGTTTTAGAATGTCTTGTACTAAATCTTTTCATTCGAGGAAATGTATGATATTTATGGTTTTCTTGTCCTTGCAGTGAATGGGAAATACCTTTCATTTGTCAGTGTTTTTGGTCCGGAAAGACGGATACCATCTTTTTTTCATTTCCATCCCAAACCAATGCATGAAAATTAAGGAGCTTTTTTTTTTTTCATTTCCAACCCAAACCAATGCATGGAAATTAAGGAGCTGAATGCTTGCTGATATATATAGATATTATTCTGCTAAATACACTAATATGGAATATGTAGGGCTGGACAAACGCAATTGCCCTTTGAGAAGTATTTGTAGATTCCCCTTTTCAAAACCATGCGGATCAATCAGACGGTTCTGCTTCAATCCCAGTTATGGGAATGAAATTCCTCTCAGCCTTCCAACCCACCTCTCATTTGCTTTGGAGCCTTTGCATTTCTAAGTTGGGACCATATGTATCAGCATGGGAATGATAATTATATAATGCTCGGTCCAGTGTCTCCCAGGTATGGTCCGGATCTTTCAATTTTTTGTTTTTGCCAGTGGGGTCCATGGTTTTGGCAACCGAGATAGCTGTTTACCTGATGGCCCCCAAAGTGGGTGGTTCATGCACTATAAACAACCTGGTTCCCAGCACTTGTATGATACTGCTTTGCAATTCAGCTTGCATCATCTCACTTCAGCAGATCATTCCAAATTCAAAAGTAGAGAAAAAGGCTCTTCATTGGTTAGTAGTAGTCATGGTAGGGGCCCACATATCAGCCCCATTGCTGCGGGCGACTCTTACTGTCCATTCGACTGGCACGAGGCACAGCCCTCGGCTTCTTAGATTGTAGTACTCTGATTCCTGAAACGGAACAACCCAAAATGCATGTCAGTTCCACTTCTTGGGATTGAGCTTAACAATCAGGGAAGCAGTAATGTACGAAGAGAACCAGTTACAATTTTCTCACCTGCAGCATTGGAGGCGGCGTGTTCTGGAGGTATGGGGCACTCAAAACCTGATACAATGATAACAACATAATGGAATCATCAACTCATGGATTTTGCTAGCTTTCACCAGCTGTTTTTTTTCTTCTTCTTCTTCTTCTTTTTAAAGAGGCATTTTGTAAGTGAATCTGTTTTGTAACGAGAAATGGCGATTAATGGGGGCCATCTGTCTGGTGGACATGTTCATGGTATAGGAGTATCTTGCCGCCCAATTATCCTTGACCATCTTTTTTTTCTCACTTGCAGGTTGACAATTGCAAGTAATGGTTGAGCTTGAATTTGGATGGTTAGGATCATCTGATAGGTGCCATTTTGAGGTGTCTCCATCCAAGATTTCACTTGTGAACAGTTTGGATCACCAAAAGGCTGCACCGCACAAATTGCCAGTCTGTCCTAGAACTTCTAAATCAATAATCAATGCCATGCATGGTTTTGCAATCAGAAGAACCTTACTCGAACTTGATCTTGAAGGAATTTGATGTATTCCATTGCCTCTAGAAGAACTGAAGCTGTATCCGTCTGCAATCAAAGCAATTGTAGAAAAGATAAATAAAAAGAAAAAAGAAAAAAAGAAAAAGAAAATTTGCTCAAAATATCAAATGCACTGGTTGCACGTAGATGCTTCCACATGTGCCAAGTGTCACATGATATGCTGACCATCCAGGTGGGACCCAACATGTAGATGCCCTTTCCCACAAGAATCAGGCCAGTCTACTCAATCTGGTAGTGCACCTATACAGTTGAATGTGGACTACTTCCCATCATAGTGTAACCTATCCAGTTGTTTTGTACGCCGTGGCCCACTCACTCAATGAGTTGTTCAGCTCTTTTCCTGGGCCAGGCGTCTAGGCCGGATGAATGGTTCAGATCCAAACATGTGTGTCATATTGGCTAAAAAAGAAGACAACACTGCCATCAGGCAAACTACAAATTACCTTCCCATAGGGGGAGACGAGCTCTTGCAGAGCTGATATTCGTTCTCCAACCTTGTCTTTCCTTTCCTGTGCCACAGACAGCCCAAATTTCTTCTCTCAATAACAAAATCAATAGATATTTCAAGGTCGCAACTGACTTATTAGAGAGCTTTTACTAGGCCAACACGTGTGCCGCATGTTCTAGCATGGCACATGAGCATGAACTCCAATCCGTCCATATACATAGATACATAACACTTCTTTGTCAGCCTGATTTCCTGGACCAGGTGATATAGATTGCATGCCCCTGTGCCACCACATACACGGTGTATGGGCTTAGCAAACGTTGGCTAATTAAATCAATAAAAAAATAGTTATCAGAGGAAATAAGCAGAGACCCTTGTAGAAATAGGCCCTTGAGTTCTATGCCTCTTCATGGGGCTGCAAATGGTGCCGCTGTGGTCCACCGATCCTAGCTGTCTCTTCAATTCTGTCATTGTATCCACCGGTCCTTCCTCCTGATTCAGTAAAACAACACCCCAAAATATAAAGTTCATCATCTGCAATGAAGGATGTTATATACAGTAAAACTACTAGAGGGGTATAAAGTATACACTAACACTAACTGCATAAACCATTGATCTGATCGTTCACTCAATGGGCCACCTCTTGGATGGAACATAGTTAAATATCACACTGCATGACAATGTTTCCATCTGATCAATGGCATGCTTTGTAAGAGTCAACATAAAGTTAGGGTTAATGGTACAAAAAGGAGTCTGTTAGGATCATTTGATTGGTGAGCTTCTTTGGGGGTATAGCCCATTAACTGGACCGTCCGGATTGATGGACATGTGCACTGAGATAGGATTATATTATAGAGCCGGTTCTAATGCAAAGCTATTGGACAGTGCAGTTTGATACTCAAGACTGAGCTGAGGCATTGTGTACTTGTGTGTGATCTGACCAGATGGTTAAAAGATTGTTGGATCATTGTCAATATGCTCCATACGTGGTGGGGCAAGCTACTTGGACGATCCAGATCTTGGTAAATGTAGGAGACACCAGAGAGGCTAACTATCAGCATGCTCAAGCGACGTGGATCCGGATTCGTAAAGCAAAAAAAAAAACCTTCAACAGAGGATCGTTCCCGCATTCAATGTTTGATAAAAAAATCCCCAGTTATCATAATGAGAAAGAGGAAGGTACTCAAGTACCCAAAATCATGACTCTACGTGGACCCCACTCACCCTCGTGACCAAAAATCTTGCCTGACGATAGATGGGTCCCACAGTTTCAAAGAAGCGAGAGTCCGCGCCCGCTGTGCAAGGCAACTAACGAAGGGCCCATCTATAAATGCTAAACAGGGGCTAAGCTTCCATGTTAGTTTTACACCATCAACAACAAAATGGTGGTGACTTTCCGAACGTACACATGCAATGGTTGGTAAGCCTATCCCGACCTGCCCTGCCCGAAAAGGACGTGGATTTCCTGCCAAAGCCTTTCGCAGTAAGTTCCTGCCTATAAATAGGTGGGCCCAGCCTATAAATAGGTGGGCCCAACGTGATGTTTGTGAGAAATCCACACCGTCCATCCGTTTTATGAGCCCATTTTAGGACTTAGACCAAATTTGAGAAGAAGTATCCAAGACTCAAGTAGGCCGCACGGAAATTCCTACCGTTGAAACCTCCGTGGGGTCGGTAGTGATGTTTACATGCCATCCATACCGTTAATAACGTCATTCCTACCGGATGAACTGAAAAAACAAATATTAACCTGATTGAAAACTTATGTGGCCCACGAATATTTCAACTATGGAAGTTCAATCCACACTTTTCAGGCGCACTTGAGTAGTGGATACGGCTAAAATAAGCTCACAAAACGGATGGTCGGGGTGGATTTCTCACAAACATCACGGTGGGCCCCACCCAGGTTCCCAACGCAGGAACTCCCTGCGAAAGGCTTTCACAGGAAATCCGCGTCCGTGAAAATTGATAAAATCCCTTTCTGCACATTAGGTAACACATGCATACGCCATCATGCTTCGTCCAATGGGCCCTACATGCTGAGATTGTTCGATGATCAGGATCGTCCGTGTTCTGAATGCTGTTATGATTATCCAAAAATTAAAAAAAAGTCTAACTGAAACGATGACAACGACCATTGATTTATGATGTTAGATATGGTTAACGATGTTTCTAATAAAAGGTCGCATATCTGTATCAATGGTCATAATTCACCACAGGGTCCAAAAAAGATGGACTGTTTAGATCAGATAACCAGTTCATATCCGGGCAAGCGCCCATCACCAGGCCCAGCCGTCCATCCAGTGGGCCCCACTAAGTACCATATAACTTTAGGACCAAGACCATTCATCCACCTGCCACCGTTTGGACCGCCTGGATCATCCTACGAGCCACGTGCTCGCATTCACGGGGTTGTGTCGTGCATTGTACCTCAATCGCGACTGACATCAATACCATGAAACGGGTGTCTCACGCGCAACTAACCTACCTATTGTTTGTTGCACATAAAAACAGTACAGTAGGGACCACCTGATGGACGGTGACGTTTCACCATCAGTACGTGGCCCAACCTCAATCGCCACAGTATACATCACATCACGCATACAAACTTCATATGCAGGCACCGCCAGATTTGGCATTGCTCGCACCTATTACACCTGAGATGTAAAGTTCCACAATCCAAACCAGTCATAGTGGACCCCACCATGTGTTAGAAATAGCCTGAAGAATCTTCAAGTGAAAGGAATATCCAAGCCGTCTAATTGATGAATACTACTTTTTCTAGCCTTCCATTTTTAACACCCAACAGACGGAAGGTTCAGATCGTCCGTTCAGTGTGAATTTTATATTAGGATCCTTTTTGAGTGAGGCCCACAATCTGGACAGTTTGGATTGAAGTAGATTGGTGGATGCATAAAAATAGACT
Source organism: Magnolia officinalis (assembly GCA_021015155.1). NCBI lineage: Eukaryota > Viridiplantae > Streptophyta > Magnoliopsida > Magnoliales > Magnoliaceae > Magnolia > Magnolia officinalis. Next base: position 67,823,672 of record JAJHSJ010000003.1, read on the forward strand.
GTGAGTGCATACGCTATCTCATAGTCTAGAAGAGTACTGCAAAATAGAGGAAGGAGACATTTCCCTCACACGTGCAGAGAGGTGCACGTATGACAGATCGGATCCCTTCTTCACGCAATCAAACCGTGTTAGACGACATATCTCAATAATCAGACCAATAAGATAATCAGGTGGACCGTAAGTACACAGAGAATCTGGACCGTTGATCCTATGGCCCTGATCTTTGACGCATAGCATCTACAAAGCGGGGATTGTGTGAAATAGAGCATGGATGTTGATCTAGTACACGTGTGCATCGTCTGCACGTGCGAGGAACAAGAAATTAAGGAAAAATGAGATGATAAATATCAAGAAACGTACCGTGAAATCTCGCCACCGCATTTGAAGCTGACGAGAAATTAACGGCAAAATCGCGGTAAGCCTGCATTTCAAGAACAAGAGAAAATCATCATTTTCTAGTGAACTCGGAAAATTCCGCCGGAAAATTATAAAAACTTGCCTGAAAATGCACGCCGATCAGAAGCTTCAGCTATCGATTGATCGGAAACTACAATAAACAGCCGGAAATTCGTTCGACCGCTGAATCCTTCTCCGAGATTTTGACGGGAAGTTTCGTATTTTACTTCTATGCAAGAGTACAAGATCATGTAAGAGCAGCGATCCAACGGCCAGGAATTGTCGGAAATCAGTACGCAGTAGTTCGACAGAAACTTCTGCAAATTTACAAAAAAGCCACTCTACAGCTGATAAACCGCTGAAATATTCCGACCGGAAACTTCGATCGGATATCTGAAAAACCGCTGAGATATTCCGATCGGAAACTCTTTAAAACACGCCGGAAAATGAAAAATTTTCCCTGGAGAGTCGATTTTCACGAAATAACAGTGAACGGCCGGAAATTCAAGAAACCGATCGGAATATCTCTGATTGCAGGCAATTTCTTGACAGTGAACGGCCGGAAGTTCGAACGGAGGCTTTGGAATCGCCGGAAAATGTCAGCTTCGTAGTGATGGAGAGACGAGAGAAGGTATCTGGTGGCCAGAAATTCAAGAAATGTCCGCCGTGAATTTGGACAGGAATTCGCCGGGATTTAAGGAGAAATCAGAACAACGGATGGAGAGGAGTCGATTGATAGAGAAGGAGAGAGGGAAGGGACTTTCAAAAGATTTATAAGAATCTCTGGATGGAGGCCTGCGAGTACCTCACTTGTTTCACTACCCCTACTTCTACACGCGCTTGCACGTGCCAATATAACATGTTTTTAGAAAATCCGAACCTTGAATCAAGTGGGACAAAACACGTATATGGAATATACCATGTATTAGACCGATCTACGGATGAAATCAACCACAAATTGACATTGAATATGGACCGTTGGATACAGTGACCTTTCAATGGTTTGATTTTTGTGACGGAGCATCTACAATGAGATAAATACAGATTTTACTGCTCGTGTGTCATGCACGCGTTTTATTTCTGCACGCGTGTCTGCGAGTGTAGGTTGGTCTGAAGAGGTGCGTGTAGGATGCTTAGTGAGCGGCTTTGCTCGTGAGTCGTGACAGCTCATCTCCAACCGTGAAAATGCCGGGGGTTGAGTTAACTCAACTTTGTTAACCGTAGTTAAGCCGCATGGCTACATCGCTTTCGCCATTCCTAACAAAGCCAAGAAAAAGGGCGTATTACCATATTGTCCCTGTTCTTAAAATAAAATGGAAGACGTGTTCCTTATCCTTGGAGAGATTCATCGGACTACCTTCTCTTTGCGATGGCTTTCAAAGGGACCCGGATCCGTGATACCTGAGGTACCCCACCCGATTTAGATCGTATGGTTTTCCGTGCTCATATCCGCATATAATAGTTGGGTCAGATATGAGTCCACTGCTTGGACTTGGTTAAAAATACTTGTTATGCACCTGTTTACAACCCAAAGTTTGAAATAGGCTCAATCTAAGATTATTATTATTATTATTATTATTTATAATAATATCTTCTAGCTACAATGAATCCTATTATATAAACGATTTTGAAATTATACAAACGTAACCTTGCATAATATGAACTCATTTGAAGATTGAATTAGGTCAATGGTTGTACACATTCCATAAAAAAATGATATTAAATTATTCTTCTAATCTTGGTTGAGTTCTGATAGAACTATTTGTGGGCAATTCTGGGACCATTGAAAATACAATTATTAAAATGTACATAACTCTTAGGATGTTATAAGAGTAACTGATGAGACTTGATCGACAAATCTAGAATCTGACAAATCAAATCCTAACTAATTATTCAGATGCTTCAGAAACATTGATTAACACTCAAAAATCTTTCCTCCCCTCTCAAAAAAAAAAAAAAAAAAAAAAAAAAAAAAAAAAAAACTAGAAATCTAGGCCACAAATCCTAGAATCCGACAAATCTAGAGTCACGAAATTTAGTTTTTTTTTTTTTTGGGTTAGCTTGTTAGTATACACCCATGTTATTACACACACTCCATGTTAGCCATCCCCTGCTAGGGATTGATGCCAAGACCTCAAGTGTTGAAACGAGGTATCTCTATTCAGTCAATCCAGTTGAGTTATGGATTTGGGTGTAGTCACAAAATTTAGTTGTTAAAGTAAGCCCTTGAGTTGCAAACAATCAAGACAAGCTTATTTTTTCTATTGACTATTGATGCCAATTCCGTCCACTCATTCACTTGTGAGTCACAATTTATCGTACATCATCATCATCAGAGCATCCTTCCCACACATTCATGGTGATAAGTGGCCTAAACATTCTAAGGAGTATGCGTCTGCCACCTCAACCAATAGCCTAATGTTATCTTTGCATGAGTTGCTATGGAGTCTGGTTTTGTTGCCCTAAACCTGAAAATATCCAAACTCTATTAGATGGCCCACTATGGGCATTTAATGGACGGATGACATCAAAGGAAGTAACGGTCCAAATTCAACAAACAAATTCTCATTAATCAGAGGTTAAAAACCATTCATTCAAACCAAATTTACGTACACGGACTATCTACAGTGTGTCTCACCACTTGGACGGTCCAATTTCAATTAATGTTTGCCACGTGTATAAATATACAAGAATGTGCACATAACCCATCAACTCCGCCAGAGTATCAAATTACATTGTACCAGTTCGCGAGGACGTTCTTGTCAAATCAAAACCGAAATTTGTAGGGAGATTATCGTCATGTGAAAAGAGAGACGTTGATACGCGTAATTAGCTCCAGCCAGAAAGAGCCGTCGGCTTCGAGGACACGTGTTCGGTTTAGGTTAAAAGGTCCGCCAGGCCCTGCAACCTAGGTTTTTCTTTTTTACTTTTATTTTAATTTGGCGGGAAATCGCTATCGAGTAGTTTCAGTGTATCAGTGAGCAGGTAGGCGGTTTCTGGAGGTGGGCCCCACCTTGCTCCCCAAGGTCCCAGTCATTCCGCTCCTTTTTTAAACGTTTTGGCGCCGTTGTGGGCCCCACTTTACTGTGGCCGTGCGCCAAAGTCCACGAAAGAGGGATATAGTCGTCGTGGGTCCCACGCGCTTCCTGTCGTCAGCTTCTCGCTACGCATACGTATTTTGTAAATTTACTGATTTATCCCTACGCTTCCTATGATATGACTTGAGAATCCAGTCCCTTTTGATGACCGAAATGCCCCTCATAAAGTGGACCTATCTGAATCTAAAACCTGCACCGTGATCAAATGGGTCCGGTGCAAAACCGATCAAAGTTCGTTAAGACCGTTAAATGGGTGTGATTTGGACCATCTAAAAATACATTTAATTCAAACGGAGACTAATCCTCTACAGCAGTAGGTGCATGAGGGGAGTAAAACACGTAAGCTCTGTGGAGCCCGCCGTGTGGTTGTTATAGAATCTACTCCATGCATTAGCTGGATCTGTTCATCTTCACCGTAGAACTCAAAAATCATCCTGATCATAAACCATGTGGGCCACAAAACGGGGAAATGTAAAACTCTCCTTAAAATTTAAAGAGTTCATGTGGTGTGGCCTGCACTCGCGAAGCGCACTTGATAAGTGCCTTGGATCGAATATACACACCATGGCGGGTTTATGTTCGGCACCCCTCTTCAATTTTACCTGTGACGTGGCCCACCTAAGTTGCCGAGTGTGCTGATTTTAAGCCTATCGCACTAAAATTGAGGTGCACACATGATGGACGGACTGGATATCACGCACACAACATGTTTGGTCCATGAACCGTGAGTTCTATCTAGGTCACGTTGGGCATCGAGTCGAGTTGGACTGAGTTAGGGCTGACTCGATTCGATCCGGTTTTGAAATAGGCTTGGCTTGAACTCGATCGGACTCGATACAGAGAACAGGATGCTTGACTTGATCTGAGTCCGGTCTAGCCTAAATGGATCTGGACTGAGTCCGATTCGGTCAAAGTACTGAGTCGAGTTGAGTTGGCATTGAGTCAGATTGAGAGACGAAGGAGGGAGAGACTGAGAGAGTGGAGAGGAGGGTGATGGTGATGAGTGGTTGACGGGCTTGGAAGATGAGAAGGATGAGGGAGGGAGGATTGGGCTTGGAAGATGAGGAGAATAAGAGAGGGAGAGAGATTTTGGAATCGAGTTGGGTATGGTGCAGCTGGTAGGGTTGGAGACTTGGATTTCAGATCGAGTTTCGAGTCAAGTCGGGTTGAATTACTAGGTAACTCAAACTCGACTCAGTTTGAGTTTGGATTGGACGAAGCCTACTTGGTTTAGACTGACTCACCAGTCCAGTTTGGGTTGAGTTGGAAGAGTTAAGATAACCAGATCGAGTCATCTGGTGCCCACATATACTGTTTATAAAATGCAAAAGGGACTTGAGGCGAATTGCCTACTGACGCTGTCACTGGCGTGTAGCTAATGGAGTGTGATCTATGGGCCTCATTATGATGTATGTGTTTTATCCACTCCACGGATCTACTTTTTCATATCATTTTAGGGCATGAGACCAAAAATGAGGTAGATCAAAATCTCATGTGTATCACACCAAGGGAATAGTGGGAATTGAGTGACCACCGTTAAAAACATTTTAATAGCCGCAAAAGTTTTTGATGAATCTGGTATTTGTGTTGGATGTAAAATAAACATTACAGTGGGCCAAAGATGTTTTTAACGGTGGGATTTCAATCACCACTGTTATCTTGTGGTGCGGTCCACTTGAGAATCGGATCTGCCTCATTTAATGGCAGAAGAAAAAACAGATGGACGGCCAAGTAATCTACCCTGACCATTCGTACCGAAGAGAACTTACATTTAAAAGGCTGTAAAATAAATGAGTTGAGTCAGTACTCTATTATTCTACTTTGACTGACTCATAAATGAATTGATCTTGGACCACTTCGTACCGAACAGACGGTTGGAAAGAGAAATACATGAACAGTCTACGTTCAAACTAGAAAGAGAGACCCAAGATTTTCCAATCTGAGAGACTTTTGGGACATGGTCCATGGACGGATGTAATAAACCATTGGGCCCAAATGTTAGAATTTAAAACCAGCTATCCTTGGCTCGTCTGACACGTGTACTATACCTACACGTGTCACACCAATGGGCCCCACATATTAGAATTCAAAAACCAGCGTATATGGTTGAGATTTAAGGGCACCTCTGAGCGTTTGATCTCTACAAGTGGGACTATGGTCCCATGATCCAGACCATTGATCATGACCCAAATATTTCCCATGCTGGAAGACCTTAACCACCAATCTTGGGCACCTTAGTTGAGCGTAGACGGTTGCATTTCTCGACCGTAGATTGAATACTACAAATCGAAAGGTAAAGATCATCCCATTGGGGAGATGTACGGATCTCTTTCCATACATCCATCATGCATGCTTGTTTCACATGCAATACTTTTCAGCCCGTGGAACACTGAGGTTGAGCCGTTTGCATGATGAGCTGATGTGCCCACGTGTGCACAAAACCAAAGTTACACCCATGGTAATTTTCAGGCCCGGCCTGGGCCCACTTTGGTCGGATTTGATCTGGGCCTAGAGACCTCAAGTGGGCCGGCCCAACTTGTGCTGACAGTAGATTAACATTTCCAAATCCACATTTAAATGATCTAGACCGTTGATATTATTGGGCCCAGTGTTTAAACCAGACCCAAAAAATCGTCCTGATTTTCAATGACCATTTATCCTTAACCATATAATTTATGCTACAAATTAACGGTATAGAATAATCTCATCTTGAATTTTTTGGGGGGCCATCCCCCATCTACGGTGGGTACTATCAGATCGATGGTATAGATCACCTAACCATGTAGCCATGTATGAATCATAGGCAACTTTTGGAAAATCCCCATCAAGTATGGGAAGTATGCATGCACATGAAATGCATCCATAGTCACATCATATCATGGGCATGCACGTCTCTATCAGTCTATTTTAGCTTCCTTCGAGTTGTTGAATGGTCTTCACCTGAGCAGATGGTATGCATGAAATCACCTAAAATCATGGCACGTAACATGGGTCATCATTTCTTATCAAGCGTTAATCACGCGTACAGCCAAACAGATTTTAAAAAATGGAAACGGATTGCGTACTGTCCCCCCTGTTTCATAAATCATCCATCCAGGCAGAGGTTTGTGGGACCCACTGTGATGTATGGTTTCTATCCACTCTGTTCATCTATTTTTTCGGATCATTTTAAGATATAAAATAAAAAATGAGGAAGACCCAAGGCTCAAGTGGACCACGCAGTGGGTATTGAATGACCACCGTTAAAACATTCTTGGGAGCCCGGAACCTTTGGATCAAGCTGATATTTGTGTTTTCCCTTCATCCAGGTTTATTTCACCTTATGAACGGGTTAGATTACAAATTAACATCATGGTGGCCCCTAGGAAGGTTTCAACGGTGGGCATCATTATCACTACTGCTTCCTGTGGTGTAGTCCATCTGAGATTTGGATCGGCCTCAATTTCGAGCTCCTACCTTAAAATAATATGAAAAAATGGATTAACGGCATGGATAAAACGGTGGGTCCTACAGCCCCTGTCTGGAAAGATTATCGTCTAGGCGGGGTCGGACGCAACGGAGTTGATAAAACTCATACATCACGGTGGGCCCTACAGCCCCTGCCTGGACGGATTATCATCAAGGCGGGGGCAGGACGCAACCAGCTTCCTTAGAAAACACAAAATTCCCAGGCCCCACCTGGACAGAAATCGGTCCGTGCAAGGGCTCCGTGGGACCCACCATTATTTATGGGTTTTATCTACGCCGTTCATCCACTTTTCCTGATCATTTTTAAGGTGATAATGATGGCTACTTTTTTAGGGTGGCCGTGACGTTTATTTGCCATCCAACCTGTTGGTAAGGTCGCACAAACCTGGATGAATGACACAAATGTCAGCTTGATCTTCAACTTGTGTGGTCCCGGGAACTTTTTAGCTACAGTCGTTCAACTTATGTGGCCCTAAAACACTTTTCAATCCCCACCGTGTGATCCACTTGGGTCTTGGATGTGCCTCATTTTGGAGTTCATACCTTAAAATAAGCTTAAAAAATGGATGAATGGTGTGGATAAAACCTATGCATCACGGTAGGCCCTGCAGATCCCTTACCTGGACCAATTCCGTCCAGGGTAATTGGTCCAGTGGTCTTGGAATCTGACGTGGTTGTTGCAGGAGCCGTATGGACTAGATTTAAGGAATTGATACCTAATCTACTTTTTATTTATTTTCTTGGATGATGAAAATGCTCATATGCTATACCTGCACTTGGGAAGGCTGGCTCTCGTATGGGAACTTAAAGTTTCTTTTAGAAAGTAACATGTAACAGTTAAAACTAAAGTTTGGCCTACCCCTTAGCTTATTTGATCCATTTATTTTAATTAGATAGCCATGAACTAACAAGATGTATATGACCCATAATTATTCATAATTACACTAATATTATGCATTAATGCTGAACTATTTCTTTTGGTGTGATCCATATATGATGAATTTTGCACTCAAACTTGGACCGACGACATGAAATTAAAATTCCCTAAATGTGGACAAGATGGATTTGCTTCAAGACAACCTAATGGGCCCCATATTAAATGTATATATGTTCAAAATGTAGGGCCCTTGCTGCATGAGGCTATTTGGCCATTTCATTGTTCGTTGTCTTCTTTTTTTTTTTCTTTTTGGGACTATACAAAGCTTCGACGGTTCTTCAACGTTTGGTATTTAGACGGACGGAGTCCACACCCTTCGGGCAACGACAGAAAACTCCTGTTAAGCTTCAGTGAAGTTTAGAATATTCTCTAGCGAAAAAAAAAGTTTTATTATTTTTAAAAGTTTTATCTTTGTTGGTGGGCATGAATTGTAACGCCCCGGTTTTCGAAACCCGTGTATAACACTTGTCTCTTGAAAACCCAGGTGTTAACTGATAAGTAAAAAGATAATCAAATCCAAATCAAAGTGCGATTAGCGTAATCAAGCGTAGTATAGATAAAATCCAAACAATAATAATATCCTGGGCCACTCAGCTGGGGCCCATATACAAAACCTTAATTCTCAATATGAATTAAAATGTTAATAAGCAATTAGACTACTGATTCAATCCACAATAAGTAGCCGCCTCCTGGTACGGTTCCTCATTGTAAGCCTCCTCCTCGACCTCCGTCGCCTCCGACTCCTCCGCAACTCCCTTTGTCCCTGTGTCATCTGTACGGTTGAACATTGATGAATGAGTGACCAACTCAGTGTGATCTCCCGCTAAGATTACACACTGCCGCTCTAAACAAGGAATAACATAAAAGCATACAAATAATCCAAAACACAGTAGATGCAGTCTTATTAAGTGCATGAATGAGTGAATGCAAATGTTGTCCCGGGTAAAACATCCAGACGGACATGGGGGTCGTCACCCATGAAATCATCGACCTGTGTAAAACATCCAGACGGTCTGTGCCTCGGGTAAAACGTCTAGACAGGCAACAATGTACGATAACAACAGATGGTGGTTGGTGCCTCGGGTAAAACATCCAGACAGGCGAATATGTATGTTACGTATGTCAACATTAGATGCTGGTCTGTGCTATGCATGCATGATTATCCATCCCTTTATTAGTCCAATTGCAACCAACCATTTTAAATAAGCTCACGGTCACTACGGGGAGCACATGGCCCAGCGTAGGCCGACGACTCTGGCATAGTGTCTCATTACTACCATCCCCGGCCCATGAGACTACTATCTTAGGGTGTGTGTAGCACCCACTAACATGTGGCCAATCAATTCAACATAAAAGGGCTACCACCAATGCCGATTAGGGGTGAAATGTTGAAATTACCAAAAGTGGCGATTTACATATGTCGGCATGAATGGTTCAAAAGCGAGTAAACAACGATATTTGGAAATGGTAAGAAGTCCACCCCAAGTCAGTCAGGTGAAACCACACATGGATGGTAAACCCTATGGTCAAGCGCCACCACCAAAACCTACCTGTTAGGGGCCTACTTATGTCACAACCAATCTAGTTACACCCTAAGCACGGACTCTCCTTTGTTAGGACTTCCTATGGAGAGATTTTAATAGTATGTGTATCATAGCAACATATATTACAATATGAAGGGAAATAAGGAATGACACATATATTCCTATCAATATACCATAACTGAATGTACATGACATATATAACTAGATTATTCAATTAGGCAGTTCAGAGAAATCAAGAATCTAAACAATAGTAAGCATGAGAATTATCATGTTAACAAATAAATCAAGTGAATACAGTTTATTTCTGTGCATAGTCTATCATTAGTCTAGCTAACCATTTATACTAGTAAAACTACTATTTCTGGTCTAGTTAAGGGTGGAAAGCTTAAGGGGAAAGAATCATTACCAGACAAAGCGTAGAATGCTTTTAGAGGCGGGTTTTCTTGGAAAGGTAGCGAATCTACACCGTATGCGTAATTCCCTGTATGAATTTATTTACATTAGATGATGGGTCATAAGGCTTGGTACATGAGGACGGGTGGTGTTTGGGCTGTGACCGAGGGCGATCAAGCCTACTAAACACATGCCACCCGTTTTAGTGGGAACTGGGGCCCGATCAGCAACCACTTTTTTTCATATTCAATCATCCAAAGAAGTTTGGGTCATGGTGTAAATAAAGCATTTACATCATAGAAAAATGGTCGGACCTAATGTCCAGACTGTATGGTTAGAATATTTATCCGGGCGGGGCTCATGCATGTGGCCCACCGCCATATGGATGAGCTCGTCACATAGCATACCAGTACATGTACACATTATATTCATAGTATATGTGTATCACAAAATATATATGTATATCTCATAATATACAACTATATTTCATAAGATATATGTATACATTATGCACGTGAGCACCTGGTGGGTCTTTCGTGAGCATGGTGTCGAATCTGAACGGTCCATAAGGTGTGGAACCCCAAGAAACCTTAGGGGGTGAAGTTTCATCCCGATCTAAGATTCCGGTGGGCCATGGCAAGGAGAATTCCGATTTCAAGGGAAGGAACTGTTTGTATTAACAAGGGTCCACCGAAGTTTTGGTTCTAGGTAAAAGTTTAAGTCAAGGGGTTTTATGAGGCTCTGCTCCATGTGGACCGTTCAGATTTCCCAGACTCATCCGACAGGATGAGATCTCGCAAAATTGCAGCAGCTTACGTGAACAGTTATGTTCCGTTTTGCACTCTCTGGTGTATGCATACCTATGTATATAACACCATTCTGTTAAAATATCATAGCATTTTTCCTTACTTTCTACTAATGCCCGGTGCTGGACGTTATTGGAGAACGTCCAGCCCAGGGTCTCTCTCTCTCTCTCTCTCTCTCTCTCTCTCTCTCTTGTATGCAACGCCCCTGATGGACGGTCCAAATTCAAATGGCCCATGGTGGCTTGATGCTAGAGCAACCCACCATCATTTGGTGGGCCCATGGTCATCGCAGGGCTCTCAGTCAGAGTTGGTCCACTGGCAATGGGTGAGGCCCACCTGCATTATGCAGGGCCCGTGACTGGCGCAACCCACCAACTCCTTTTCGTTACTCAGAGTCGACGTGCTTCGACTCTGTTTTGTAACAGAGGTATCGTTTCCTCGTTGCAGGCCACCATCGTGGAGTAGATGGTGGATCTAAACCGTTCATTAGCTAGAGGGAGGAAGATCATGTAAGACCACGTCGACCCTTCTTGGCCATGCACATCCATGTGGTTTCTACAGTGGTTGAAAGAGGACTGTTTGACTATTTTTGAGGTTTGATTTCCTAGGCGGCCCACATCATCAGATGATCAAAGCTCGCCCCTCCTGGTCGGAATTTCAATAGGAAGATGGCGAGCGGTGTGGATATGTAGCAAGGTGGCCCACGGTCTTTGTACAGGGCCCTCCAGCCTTTTAACGTGATTCCGCCCCAAGCCAGGAGTCAGCCCATGAGCCTGTACGTGAACAGTCCTCCCCCATGCAGCGTCTTCCTCTTCTCTCGGCCTGGTTGCTGTGGTTTAAGGTCCGGTTTGGGACCAACTCACGACCCACTTTCGAGGCCGGATGGAAACCGATTAAGGGCCATTCTGAAAGCTCCTAACCAGCGTTCATTACAAGTCTAAACGGAACTCGAAACAGGGTCGTTTGAGGGTCTGTCGGACAGTGTGGATTCAGCTCCGGACAGAGCTCCAAACCGGCTTGTTTTCTCGGCCTTACTCCAGGTCTGATTTCAGACTTAAATGGGGCCGTGGATTTGCTCAGCCTAGGGCCCAAACAGGGTCCCTTGTCAAGTTGATATCTCAGTCCATATCACAAACATTGTTTGACTTGGACTCGGACTGAAACAGGGTTGCAAAATCCGGTCTAAAGCGTTAATGTATGGGTCTTATTTGGCCTGGGTTTAAGCTTAGATTCAAGGCCATCGATTGGCCTAGATCCTGCTTAAAACAAGGCTTCAGTTGAGTCGATTTTCAGCCCAAAATCCAGCCATTGTTTGACCATTTATCCTTGCTCAAAACAGAGCTGCAAATGACGTAACACACGACCATTATTTGGTCGTGGTTTCAGTCTATACAGGGTCTGGTAGCAACCTAAGAATCAACTCAAAAGGAGAAGGAAGATGGATCACCTGAGGTGGGCGGATGCCAACCCAATGTTCTAGCTACAACAGTCTCTGTTTCTTTCTCTTCTTTCCCACACTCTCTTTCTTCTCTCTCTTGGCAAATTTTCTAGGGCTACAGGACCCATCTTATAGAGGGAGTGAGGGAGAGGGAACGACTGATATTTGCTTCCCCAATGGATGGTTGAGATCCGACCTTCCTAAAGAGGAAGGGCGGTCCTCTCTTTCCTCTTCCCACAGACTATCGGTTGGTCCGTTTTTGGCACGAATTGGATGATGGCAGTCCATCTGCTTCGTTCGAGTACAAATGATCAAACGACTATACCGTTCTGATCGTGTGGGTCCCATGAAGGATTTGAACGGTTTAGAATGCTCGGAAAGTGGCCGTGGTGGCCCACCTATAGGCTTGAAGTAGGTCGGTTTCAAACAGAGAGAGAGCGGGAATGGGATTTTTTTCCATTTTGTTTAAGAGGTGGTCGGTCAAAGACTGTTTGACCGAGCCAATAGCTTTAGTGCACCTCGTGCACAAGCACACTCAGTGCACATGCATAGTGTAAGCGCCCACTATAATGTCACTACCATGATCTACATCGTTCATTTGCATTGGGGAACATTACCCAGGGCCCCTGGCCCATTTTAAGTTGATGGTGGGCCCTAGGTGGGCCGTTACACACATCCTTGGGTCATCATTGACCCGTATGTCATGATCCATTGATCAGGTGGGCCTGATAACCTTTTTCAACAGTTAATATCAGGTACCGGTCATGTTGACGGCATGACTTGTCACTAACTAGTCCTCATGTGTTGAGAACAAGTGTATTATAACAGTACCAACTATCATACTGGCTTTAATTAAGGGTGATCGAGTAGTCTCACCTTCTCGGTTGTCATGGTGCATGCTCTGACCTTTGAAGACCCTGTCGGATGGCTTTAATGTCGACCGGAATCCCATCCTGTATATGTTGAGTTCAAATTTTTGATTAACTCAACCTGTTTTAGGTTAGTGTGGGTTAAAAGGGTAACACCCGTGTATTGAAGGTACGGGGTGTTACATGAATAGTGGGAGTTGGTGAAAGAGATGAGAGTGTAGTGGGAGTTTGTGAAAGGAATGAGAGTATAATGGTTCCCATCCATTCAGCTTTCTATGGCTTCTGATGCTGCTCGCAGGGCTAATACTTTCATGATTTCTTTCTTTCAGTTAGATTTGTTGATGTTGTGTCATGCGGGAATGGATGGAGAGATTACTGCACATCTCTAAGAACTCCAACCCATCGAAACTACAAACACTCTTACGCGGTCAAGGACCATAGTTTTACGACTGGTTTAAGCCATTCTTGAGGTATTCGACTAGGCCTAACAATTTTATATTCTAATGTCACAACGGCTTCAAAATCATCGAGCTCGTCAAGAACAGGTTAGACAATTGCAAGAAGATAATAACAACAAACAAGCCATTGTAGATACTCTCTGAATGCAATACCATAATGCCCAACACTCTGTCCAATAGCTCTCTAGTTTCAAGAACAAATCGAGATGTCCAATCAGAAGAGAAGGCCGTTTTGAAGAACTTGAAGGTCCCATCATTCATGGAGTTAGAGTTTTGCTTCAAAACGCCCAAGACATATTACTATCAGCGGCCGAAAGAAGAGGCCAAAATACTCTTAACTACGAGTTAAGAGTTCCTGGCGACAACGCTTTCCCTTTATGAACAGGAAGAGGTCGAAACAATTTTGTGGAGGGAGAATTTATCTATGACTACTGTAATCTTGGTCGATTATACCTCTCGCCATGAGTCTTTGTGAAATTGGTCAAATTAAGATATTAAGATTTCATTTATTTTATATATGTAGTCTTATGAATTTTATATTTTTAATGAAGAAAGCCAATTTTACAAAATGAATTGCAAATTAAGATATATTGTGTTTTATACATGTAGTCGTTCGATAATCCTTTTAATGAATAAACTGTAGTCAACATTTTTTTTTTTACTTTATATGCGACAACACTTTATTTTTTGTGTCGTGTTCTTTGGATCGCTAATATACACAATGTGACAATTGGTGTAATGGATATCGAGATGGACATGATAGATTTACTTTACAACAACCCAGTGGGCCCTATAGAAGATTTGGATAGGTTTAAAACGTGGTGCCCAATCCGCATAAGGTTATTTGGCGGTTTCTTCTTCATTTTTTCACTTTTGATATTAACAGTGGACCGCGTATAGACACTATGAACCGTAGATATACATTATAGACCGTGGATATTAATAGTGGGCTGTTGATATTATTAGCGGCCTCCGTTAATATTGGCGATCCTCTGTTAATATCGACACTCCATAGTGAATTATAATCAGATTAGTGGGAACATTAATCAATATATTTTATAATGTGATGATATCTGACTTGTTGAGTATTTTGTCTAAGTATTTTGTCTTATGTGGATTTGGCCATGTACCTTGGTCGAAATCTTTTCCTAGCTTTTTAAGTAAAATTATCAACCTGCATTAAATGTCCACATTGATTGCACCTCTTCGTTTTCCACAGGCATTTAAAGAGGCTTTATCTTCCAATAACCAAACGTCATCATTTTCAACAAATGTGGGATGATCTCCTTGCAAAAATGAGCTTATAAATAATTGCCTTCAGATTTCAAACCTCACGACTTCAAACTTATTCGAAAATGGCTTTCGATGTAATTTCTTTAGCTACGACATCTTTGAATTTAGTTTGTAAGATCTACGCGAAGTAGTCGTGGTCGATGAAATTCATCTGCTCCTTGAAGAGCTCCGGCCATTTGAATTGTCCAACTAGACTACACGAGAACGCGAGGACATCTTTCGTAGAGTGCAGATCATCTTACACGATTACAACAAGGCTCGACATACCCGCCATGCTTCGAATAAATTTCATAAAACTGTCGAGTTGCTGAAAGACAGCTCCTCCAACTTCAATGGACTCAGGATTCTGAGCTTGCTACCACGGAAGCTTTTTGCGTAGAAGTTCAGACTTTTGTTCATGAGCTCTCTAAACAATTCTTCTGAGGGATGATGGTCCTGATGCAGAGTTGGGAGAAGAGATTGCTGCCACAGAGACTCGACTCCAAGAAGCCAGACATTGGACATCATCAAGAAGAGTAACATTGCTAATTGTTGAAACGTGCCTTGAGAGTACGAGCAACAATCTTGCCAATGCCACGACACTCTATGACTCACATTCCTATAAAGTCTACTGTTTAGGAAGACCGAAGAACTATAGTAGATCAAATCATAAATGACTGCATGTATCAGTACTAGCGGCTCCGCTATCAGCCATTATATATATATATATATATATATATATATATATATATATATATATATATATATATATATATATAAATATATAATGACCAATTATTGTAAAGTAATGCTCAATAAGTCAAATATCATAACATTGTAAATTGAAATTCCCATCGATCTCATTGTAATTCACAGTGGATTGCTAATATTTACAGTGGACCGTTGATATTCACAGTGGAATGCATATAATATCAGCGGCCCACTGAAATATTCGCGATCCACAATGAATATCAATGGAATTCATTATGGACCGTCGATATTAATAGTGGACCACCAATATTAATAGTGGACCACATATAATATTAAAAAACTACTGTTAATATCCGCGTTCTATAGTGTATATCAGTGGTCCACTGTTAATATTAGTAGTCCTCCACTCCAATCGTAACATTCACTAATTACACCAATTGTCGTATTTACTAATTACAAAAATCATCCATTACTCTCATGAAAGAATGATTAAATTAGATGAAGGATTACAAAATTCATCCATCACACTTATAAAAAAATTATATTTTATATATCGCTACGTTTTAACTTCCTCTTTTGGAATGAGTATCTATAGGTGATTGACGTCCTATTGGGGAGTCTTGAATTTATATATTCTACCCTGTCTTCATCATTTTCAACTTCAATTGGTTCAAATCTTTGTCTTCTAGTCTTTCTAAATTGTTGAAGACGGTTAAAAGACAATGTCTTTCAAAAATAGGAGATTTTTTCATGTATGTTAACTTACAAGTTAATATTATTTATGACATGACCAATTAGCAATAATGAATTAGACTGAGAAAGATTTCATTCTCTTCTTACTAGGTTGAATGCGATCTCCCAGTTGCTACATAGGAAGTCAATGTATTTCATCATGAGGTCCTTGCATTCGCTTTCACTAGTTTGTTTTGAGATCTCGCTTACTATTTTGAAATGCTAATTGACTTCTTAATACTTATTGCCCTCATCACATAGATGAAACAACTATCTCAACCCCTTTGTGAAGCCAGTTATAAACTCATCGTACTTTCACCCCCATTTAGTATGGATGTTATCGAGCAATTGAACTGGTCTTTTTTTCAGGTGCATGAAAATCAAGACCCAGTGCTGGTTTCGAATATTGTGTGAAAAATATACCTACAAAACACATAAGCAGTATTATAAGTACATTTTGTTGATGCAGAAATCTGGTTAACCCCTTCTAGACCATCGTCTACCTGCACAAGGAACGAATAAGGAAGACCGTGGCTCATGCAGGGGACCCTCTAATGCCTAAGTCAGGAAAAGGATCTGGATCTAGTTGAGTATTGAGGGTTTAGGGGTAAAGATTGTGCATACCTTTCACCGTTAGAGGTATCCCTATTTATAGTTCGGGAGAGGCAGTAATGTAGAGGAGATCTTCCTATTTAGTAGGTATGTATTGTAGAGGGATTTGGGTTCCAAATGTGTAGTAAATCTCCCGAGATACTCAGAAAAGATTTCGAGATCCTAAGCGTATCGCGGATGTCCTTCGAAGATTTTGGACGGATCTCTACCGTAATAGGCTTCCGAGATCTTTGGCTAAGATCTCGGGAGGAAGTGGTTAGACCCTGATAAGGGGTGGTTTGAACTGACTTGGTGTGTGCCGAACTGGGGTATACCAACCTGGGATATGCCGACCTAGGATATGTCGACCTAAGTCCTCACAGGCCATGTAATACAATCCAGGGTTGTGTCGACCTTGGTAATGCCGACCCATCTCCTTATCCAAGCAAAGGAAAGGAGCGCTCCTGAGGAACTCTGGAGATCTCGGAATCGTCGGCGATACTGTTCTTGCGGGCATGTTCTTCACCCACGGACTCTTAGTAGGAAGCCGATTCACAGGGCGACCGTGCCTCTTCTTCCTCTCCTTCCTTCTCTATCTCTTTGTCGTGGTGAGAGGAGAACAAAAGGGCTTATTATTCGCATGGTTGAGAGTGTAAGGTTTTGACCTGACCTTCTTCTATAAGTCGGTCTCATTTTCCCCATAACAATAAGCCCCCCACTTCCAAGTCTGCGAAGCGGGCTTAAGAAGTAGGTCAGACCCTGGTCAGGTTGGACCGTTGCGAACAGGGTTGTTTAGTCTGTCCTCATTAATGTTAACTTTAGGCGACATGCATGGGATTCAGAGCGTATCTGCAATCATGGCACGTGGTGCTCGAGATGGTATGCTTGTGGCTCGAGGTCACATGCGTTGTTAGAGAGCCTTTTTGGCGTCTGACCAGTGGGGCGATGACACGTGGCATACTGTTTGGTCGTGCAGTCGTGCGGTGAATGACAAAGCTCTATGTGCCCGAGCTCGGGCGTCGAGGAGCCATTCTAACAGCCGTAATGAATGCGACATTCAATGTTGTACGGTCATCCTCTTTATAAAAGGGGGGAATCTCTAATCGAGCAGGGTTCATTTTGTGCAGTTGCTCTGCCCATTCGCCCGTCTCTCTGCACTCAGACGATTCTTGGCGTGAACTCTGACAATCTCATGAAGATCTTCTTCCCCAGTGAGCTCCATTCCCACACTTTTGTCCTTCTCCCCTTTTTTCTTCTTTTCTGTCGGGTCTTCCGGTGTAATTTGGGCCCATAGCCATGCCGGAAACCTCGAATCCGCGGGAGGGGACCCCCGATTGTGATGGTGGAGCGGACAACCTTCGCCTTATGTCGAACCAACCATTATTGTTGATGATGATGAGTGGCAGGGACTTTTACGCGTCCCATGCATTGCGGGTGATTGAACGGTCCCCGGCAGAGCAGCCGGAGGAGACGGAGGAGACTTTCTTGGTGGAGGAGAGACTCAATGGATCCTCGTCAGAAGTGGAAGAAAAGGGGCTGGTCGAATCCGTGCTAACGGAGGCTGACCTGGTGCGGATAAGGTCAGGGTATCACATCCCAGATTCTATGGTACTCCGAGCTCCCTCACTGGGTGAGCTTCCTAATGTGCCCCCTGAGGGCGAGGTGACCATCTTCCAGGTCACCCTCCAATGCAGTCTTAGGCTTCCCCTTTAGCAGATAGTGAGGCAAGTGCTTCGCACTTGGGGTTAGCTCCTGGGCAGCTGATCCCAAATGCTTGCAGGGCATTGGTGGGGTTGTTCTTCCTCTGGTCCGAGCTTGACCAGCCCGAGCTAACCATGAATAAATTTCTCCACCTATACTAGGTGAAATCTAACCCTCTTCATGAGGGTTGATATTATTTCTCCTCTTGGCGGGAGTCCGGTAAGGCCATAATCATAGACGTCCTGTAATAGCCGATTTTTCACAACCTAGAATTGGACGTCCTTAGGCGATGAGTCAATCCTAACACCGGCTTAACTTCTCAAACACTCGATTAAAGCCTCAAATCCTTTTTCAAACCATTTTCTTCACAAATCTCACCCTTCACCACCTTGATCTTTCAATTTTTCAAAGTACTTTCACCCTAGACACTATCTTAAACTAGCTAAGTAGTATAACTTGGATCACTTTATATACAAACTACAAAGGACTAAGTACCACCTCAGACCGAAATCACTCAGGACTAAACCCTTTAGAAATTAGGCGAGATTTAGCTAGTGTTAAACTAGAGTGCCTGTGAAATTAACACCAATCACTTTAAATACGATCTGCAAGAACCAAAACTTGTAGAATCATTGATGCTAGGTTACCCTAAAATTTAGGATCACTTTCATTACCCGGCTGCTCTCGGGAGCATCTCGAAACTCCGTATCAGATCTGGACTGCACGTCGGAAGTCTAATTAACACGAAGTTAAGGAATTAGGACCGCCTTGCTGGGCTTGACAACCATCTTGGAAATCAGATCCAGATTGTGTCCCAGCGCTATTCGCTTGAGTCCGGAGTGAGGAGTGTGAAAATATTTGATTTACTTAAAAAATAAATATCTTGAATAGTAATCTGGCACGTGTTGCTTGCGGATCAGTTTTAAGGAACCTGACCGTCAGAATCAGACCAAATTACACCCTCGGATCAGGAGAAATTTCATATACATTTACATGTACTCGGAACCTCCGATCGAGATCCGCTGACCGTTGAACTGAAACTGGTCTGCCACGCGTGATCTGGAATCCTGACCAAAATGAAAACTTAACTAAACGTAGATTCGGTGTCGGTGAGCTTAAGTCCGACCTTTGGCTCAAGGAAGGCCCGCCAGAAGTCCTCCGTTGAGCTGGAAAAGTCCCGCTTTGGTTATAACCTAAGTATACTTTGACCTGGAGTCTATTTCAGTGAGTTTTTAGGCTATATAAGGACCTTAAACCCTCTCTCATTGCAGCCATACGAATTTGAGATAAACCCTAGAGAGAGAAGAGAGAAAAGAGAGAGAAAGTGTGGGAGATGTGGGAGAATCTCCCTGCCATGCTTCCCTGCTGCTACACAGGCTACACCGCTCCGATCTAATCGCTTTCCCGGCGATTCCAGCTCCGTTTCTAGGTAAGAAACCCTAACCCTAAACTGATTTGGGGTTTTGATAGTTGTAGGTTAGGAAATAACTAACCTATTTCATTCTATAGGTTACCAAACTACTGTATACGAAATCTTAGCAAATCCATCGACTCTGTTACGATTCTACGACAAAAGGTGCGGACTTTAGGTGTATAGGTTACGGTTTTCAATGCTTTC
The DNA here is from genome assembly GCA_021015155.1 of Magnolia officinalis. Lineage (NCBI taxonomy): Eukaryota > Viridiplantae > Streptophyta > Magnoliopsida > Magnoliales > Magnoliaceae > Magnolia > Magnolia officinalis. Next base: position 67,843,704 of record JAJHSJ010000003.1, read on the forward strand.
AATGTCAGATAATGATAAATTCATGATCTGCATATAATTGTACATGTACAAAGTGCTGTCTGTTTTCCGTTTCGATTAAGGATGAAAAATATGGAATTCTACATACTCTAGGTATTTGTAGAAAGTACCGTATACGTACAAATTTTGGAAATGTGTATGACATGATTATTTGTTGTATAAATATATTATATGTGGATGAATTACTTGTTTGGCGAAAGGACTCGCCCTAATACATGTTTTGCTTATATACACTATGTATGTTGAAATTGTGTATTCTAGAAAATACCGTATATGTATAAATTTTGGAGATGTATTTGTCATGATTATTTACTGTATGAATATATTATACATGGATAAAATACTCGCTTGGCGAAAGGATAGCCCTAATACATGTTTTACTAACATACACCATGTATGTTGAAATAGTGTATTCTAAGTGTTTGTGAAAATGCTTGTGAGAGTAAGTGCTTGGATGTTAGTGCCTTAGGTAGGTGTTGAGATAGGGTTCTCAACTACCTTAGAGACATGTATGATTTCCTCCATGTGGTTGTTTACTTTAACCACTTACTTATGAAATATATGTGTTTGTATTCCTATGTATATAGTGCTTTATAATATGCTTTATAACATGCTTTGTAACATATTTTATACCATGCTTTATGACATGCTTGTTAACATGCTTGAGTTACTTTGTTTATTATACTTTACACCACATGCTATGAGTAAGGATTGATTGAGTTTGAGACTATGTATATAGTCCAGACAATCGGTACCAGACTGGAAATCGTGGTTGAGGATTCATGTCGCCACGTAGGATGTGTTTGACGAACCCGAGTTGTACTTCAGTTGGCGACAGTGGTTAGGCCACACGAAGTGCTTATGCATTTCATGTCGTTCAGTTGATTGTGCGCTCGAGCTAGTCAGGCTCGTCAAGTAACCCGATGTGTCTAATGTATGTTCACCATGTTTGGTCGCTACTGCTTGAACCTAGGGTACCAAACTTACCAGTGGAATCTCGTCAACCATGGTACCTCGATCCGCTAAGACTCATGAGCCGAGCATGATGTATGGAAACCGTGGTCGAGCTGTCGGCCTACGCTGGGGCCATGTGCCTCCCCTTAGTGACCATTGAGCAACCAGACTCGTGAGCCGATTATGGTGGTATGGGACACTATATTCGAGCTGTTGGCCTACACTTTGCGTAGCCTGGCTGTGGTCCTCAGTCGGGTTGCATCCGGGTCCCATTCTCAATAAGTGGATTGGTCGGGCTTCGAAAATAGACTGCTAGTTGATAGTCCGTTAGTGGAGTGACCTCGAGCATACTCTGATTCTGCGGTGAGGCGATGAGCCTTCCCGTAGTAACAGAGTATAAACTAGGCCTGTATTGATAAGGTGATGAGGGAGTGGTGCAACGATTTCGCATAACAGCCTGGCAGCCCTTGCGGTGACCTAGAAACACACCATCGTATGAGATTGTCTAGGACTGACGACCCTAGAATGGATCATGTTTGAGAATGATACAAGGGAGGTATCTTAGTTTCCCAATCCTGCTGTTTGAAATGGACTAATAACAACTCGGTAATCATGTTCATCATGCATTGCATGTGCCTGGAAGATGTGGAGCACTGAGGGATGAAAGCATGCCCGCGAACGAAGAGGGTGTCGCATGAGGGAGTATGTCAGTGAGAGCATCCATCATGACTACATTTATACTTGCATTAATAAGAGTAGTTAGGAGTGTTTGATTGTACTGCTTTATTATTACTGCTTGACTGAGTTGATAACATGTTAACCTATGCTTCATTGTTCCACTGAGTTGGCCACTCATTCCCACGTTACGGGACGGTGTTTTGAAACACCCACCAGACCCTTGTATTAGATGCAGGTATCACTGGAGCACAGAAGACTGAGCCCGACTTCTATAACGATCAGGAGGAGATCTCTTACATGCAGTTCGTTGGAGGCTTCGCATAGGCTGTCCAGTGCTATGGGGCTACAGGGTTAATAATTTCAGTTATACTACTTTGACATTTTGATTCAAAAATCAAAATGTATATATACGGTGACTCAGTTAGTGTTCATACTCTGGAGATCGAGAATGTTTTGTTTCATATATATCTATATACACCTTTCAGTCTTCCGCTTACGTTTTATACATGGATCTGGAGTATGAATTACTGTTTTGGTAGAATCTCGCTCATGTTTATTGTACTAACATAGACAACATTTAATCATCATTATCTATGTTGCATAAGTGATGTTCTGGAACTCGAGTGTTGAGTTACTACTCGACCCTCGATTTTTTGGGATGTTACACGTCCCGACCTCGAATAAGAACCGGAAGAATAAGTGGTTTTGGGAGTTGGGGGGTGGGAGACGCTAGGGATAGCCGGGCTACATTCGTGGGTCTCGACCCCCATTGTGCCAGGTCGGTACATCCGGGCTTAGATTTTCCCTTCAATTTTTCTTTTGTTTCACTCGGTCTTCATTTCTACTCTGACTTGTGTTCTTCTCTGGTAGTTCTCCCCAAGTATCCCATTGTGTTGGGTCTGGAAGATCTTACTCGAATTGCTAGAGCGAGGTCGGTGGACATCGACCTGAGATCTTGGAGGGAGCTTCTCACGCCTGAGCTTCTGCTCAAATCAGGTCTTGATTTAGTCTTGAGAGGTATAGCTTTTGCTTATTGAAATTTGACATACTTCGTGGATTTATTGCTAACCCTTTTAGTTATGTAGACATGCCAGAGGTAAGGAATTCGAAGCACAAGGCACCTTCCCTCGCCGAGATTGCCCAGAAGAAGAAGAAACCGACTTCCAAAAGCAAGGGGAAGATAAGACCTTTGTCCTTTATGGCCCGAGAGGTCATGGAAGAGGTGGCCGAGGAGGTCGATTGTCACGCCCCAAACTCAAAAACCGGGCTCACAAAATTTTCGATCACCGAATCCTGTGCCGACAGTCTTCGTAGTACCCCATTCTCGGCTCCCAGCGCGTATACGCTAGATTTCGATCCTAGGATCCTACAAGGAGGATTTTCCAACGTACATTTATGTCATGCCCCGAACTCGGAGACCGGGCTCACAAGATTCCCGATCACCAAATCTGGCGCTGACAACTTCCATAGTACCCCATTCTCGGTTCCCGACACCCATATACCAGGTTCTGATCCTGGGATGCTACAAGGAGGATTTCTAATAATCAGTTTGATTCGTAATGAGCATAACCAAGCATAACCCACGAACAATAACCACAAGAACACCATCACAAAATCCACTATGAATAAAATTTTTTAGTACAGTGCAGATAAAGGGAAATACAAGATAGTGGTAGTATCAAAACTCCAAAAAAAAAACTCAGCGGCACGCTCCAACAGCGGCGAGACTACAGCTGCGTCCTGGCGTCACCTGTACGCATCAATCGTGTATAAGCTTGTAGAAAGCTTAAAGGGCGGTGTAAGTGTGTGCGAACGTGCTCAAAATGCAATGCCGGAGTAATGCGGAATCATGCTGATGAGTACGTAAATGCAACCAGCTGTACCAAGGCTATGCAATACAAGATGTGAATGTTAACAGCCATATTAAGGCCATGTGATGCAATATGTAAGTCAAGTATGCCAATCCTCATACCAATGCAACTCCTCACTAGAGCATCAAATCAGTACGGTTCTCAGTCTGAATAATCACCGGGGTTCAGTACACTCCAAATGGCACTGTCTCTCTCCAAGTAGCACAGTCCAAGTGAGAGTAAGAAACCTCACTATCCGCCTGGCCAATAGTTAGCTAATACCTATCAGGCACGTCAATAGCGAACCCATTTTCGAGCTGGTCAAACTCAGCCTAGTAATGCCCCCTGCTCTCGGGCGAGTAAGGTCACCACTCCTTTCCAACCGACCACGACACAGTGGGAGACGCGGCCTCATGGTATTCGGCCCTTGTGCGCTCATATATCCACTCGGTCTCGACGTTGGAGTCATCCTCTAGTACCATCGGGTTCATGGACTCTCACCCAGGGACATCTATGACGCCCCAATTGCTTGGAACAAGATTTTCTGGTATCCAACCAGCCACCCACGATATATCTGTGGAGGCTATGGCCCTGATGTCGCTAGGGCATATCTCAATCATACAGATGCAAGTGCATGAATCATACTGTCAGACATGCATCAATCCTGTACATACCGTGCGCTCATGTAGGGCAACTCCGCATATCGGGGAGCCCGTAATCAGTCTGCCCGAAGGCACATGCTATGATCAGACACTCCTCATCTCAAGCATACATATGATGCGTATGATTATGAATCATGGGGCTGTGCTAAACATGTTATAAAGCAATAAACTATCCTCTCAATGAAGATGGGCCTAGATGGCCTACATGAAACAGATACGGGCGTATCAGTGGCCTTTGGGAGAGTTATAATGTGGACATCTAACCAACATTACTCGTACAATGTGGACGTCAAACCAACAATGTCCCCAAGGCTCGGCTCACCTTAAATACCATTAAATAAACCCTGGTGGAATTACACATTTCAATGTGCCTTAGGTACATTCCATGGGGCCCTAAATACATCAAATGGGGCGTATCTCATAGGCCTTATATTCATCAAGTGGGCCACCTCAATGAACCTCACCAATGGGCCTTAGGTACATTGCAATGGGCCATCATCCATGGACCTGAGAATGCGTTAAAATGAGCCCAATCACATAAGCTCTATGTGTATCAAATGGGCCTAATCACATAGGCCTTATATATATCAAAGTGGGCCTCAATATTGGGCCCATATACATGCCAAGATGGGCCTAAATGCATGGCCCATATATACCAAAGTGGGCCTCAATAATGGACCTAAAAATACATCAAGATGGGCCTAAATACATGGGCCCATATTTACCAAAGTGAGCCTCGTGTGAGGCCCGCCATAATGTTTATTTTCCTATCCAATCTGTTGATAAGGTCACATGAATAGGGGGCGCACCATAATATTTATTTTCCATCCACCTGTTGATGAGGTCACACAGACCTAGGGGCCCACTGAAATGTTTATTTGAAATCCAACCTATTCATAAGGTCACAGGACCAGGGCCCACCGTAATATTTATTTTCCATCAAACCTGTTTAAAGGATCAGGTGGGTCATGGCCCACCGTGATGTTCATTTGACACTCAACCGTGAAAACGGTTGAGCCTCCAATCAACATTGTTTTTCTGTAACGTGGTCCGCTTGAGATTAGGATCTACCTCATTTTTGGGCTCATGCCTTAAAACCATTGACAAAACAGATGGGCGACATAGATGACACACATACATCATGGTGGGGCCCACGGAAGGAGCCGTGGGTCCTGCACGCTCGTCCGCCAGCGGGCGCAGGCAGCACGCCTGCGGCGTGAGCTGCAGCGTCTGCTGCCAACCCTTTTTTTTGTGGCCCACCGAGATGTGATTCACAATCCAGCCCACTCATTATGTGTGTCCCACGCTTTTGCCCGTCCAGACCGAGTTTCAGTTGCAGCCAAACTTCAGGTGGGTCCCACCAAGTATTTTTATATGTTCTGGCATGTCTCACATGGTTTTAGAGGGTATGGCCCACCTGAGTTCCGTATACGGCTGAGCTTTGGGGAGGTCCCACATACAAAGGGGACCCATCAAATGCCCGGTGTTGATGTTCGAAACACATCACGGTGGGGCCCACAACCGAGCCGTGAGGCCGGACTCGTGCGTCCGTGCACGCCAGCTTCTAGCGCAGGACGCTAGGCGTCCTCTGTTGTAGTTGCTGCCTCATGTAATTTTTTTTTAAAATGAATTTTCAGGGTTTTTCCCGTGTGGGGCCCGTATCCGGGAAATCCATCCTGCCCATTGGCTTCCACAGCTCAGGACTGTCCTAATGAGTCTAATATGCCGTGTATTTTTGGCGAGTAAAAACATAAAAAATGAATTTTAACGGGCAACACTACATTTCCCATGGTATGGCCCGTTTGATAATCATATTGATCCCAAATTTTGGCTCAACGCCTAAAAGGATCTGAAGTAAAGGATGGACAGTTTTGATTGAGCACATACATCGAGGTGGGGCCTACATAGGTGGCCCCATCTCCAAAAGCATTTTTTTTTGGTTAGCTTGAAAGTACACGCCCAGTACACGTTATACCCATCCAGCGTCTAGGGACGCTGGACGGTATAGATACAACACATGCACTGTGGTGGGTCCCACATGGAGGTGGCCCACCATAATTATATATATACGTGTATATATATATATATATATATATATATATATATATATATATATATATATATATATATATATATATATATATATATATATATATATATATATATATATATGGACATATATCACAATATATATCAATATCATAATATTTAGGGCACACACAATATATTAATATAGATAATAATTCCCTAAAATGAGGGAGAAGAGAGAGAGGAGAAGAGAAAGAGAGAGAGAGAGAGAGAGAGAGAGAGAGAGAGAGAGAGAGAGAGAGAGAGAGAGAGAGAGAGAGAGAGAGAGAGGAGGGACCCCGCCACTATGGGCCCTGCATTCCTTACATTCATACATCAAGCGGGTCCCACCACATGTGGCCCAAAACAAAAATGAGAAATAACTATGGATCACCCACCTCTTACACTCCTTCTTACTCCCCTAGCCTCCTATGCTCCTTAGCTTGTCTTTTGACGGTAGATGATGGGCTTTTGATGGTGGGGATGGTGGATCAACGGTTGAGATGGGAGATGAGAAGGTGTAGATGGAAGATGAGAAGGTGGACCACACTTGGGAGGGAGAGGGAGGCTTGGACGTATGAAGCCTTGTTGCTTGGGAGAGAGTTTTTCGAGAGAGATGGAGAGTTAATGGTGAGAGGGATAGGTGGAATGGTGGGTGTAAGGAAGGATATGGGTTGGGTTGAAAAGTTGTAAAAGAGGTATGGTGAGAGGAGAGAGAAGTTGACTTTTGAAAAGGGAGGGATGGGTTGTTGTACTCATGGCATGGTGTGTACTTGACATGATTTGATGGGACATCTCGTAGAGATTCCCTCGTAATCCGCAATGCGCGGTGTTTCTTCAGAATGAACACAGACCGACATCTTCTATCTTGGGTATCGGTTCGGTGCGCGAGTCGCGGTCGCCAAGGTATGAGTTTCGAATCGAGTCGCCTTCGGTAGGCAGGACTCGGCTTAAGATCGCGCGCAAACATCGGAATGGGTCGATGGTTGCCGGAATTTGACCGGTAGGAATAGCGGAAGCCTACAGAACAGTACGGACTAGGGTACGGGTCTTACAACTCTCTCCTCCAAATAAAAATTTCATCCTCAAAATTTACACAATCATCTCAACTAGTCATTACTCATAGTAGAAGAGGAAACAAGGCATCGTCATATAAAATCGAAGACAGTATACAAGATACAACACAAGATCAATCATCAAAGAGATGGGGATAGCGCTCCCGAATCTCAGCCTCGTGCTCCCAAGATGCCTCATCAGCAGAATGGTGACCCCACTGAACCTTTATTAGGGGTATGACCTTGGTCCGTAGGACCTGCTCCTTTCGATCAAGGATACGAAACTGGCTGCTCAATGTAAAAGTATCCTCACGAACCTTTAACGGCTGTCAATCAATAACAGGAACGATGTCTGACCCACACTTCCTCAACATAGAGACGTGGAAAACGTTGTGGACGCCAGACAACTGAGGTGACAAGGCAAGCCGATAGGCCACAGCGCCAATGCGCTTAGTGATCTCGAAAGGTCCTATGAATCTTGGGGCAAGCTTGCCCTTCGCTCCAAATTGAACCACGCCCTTCATGGGCTAGACCCTGAGATACACATGGTCCCCTACATCAAACTCAAAGGGACGATGTCGGCGATCAGCAAAACTCTTCTGCCGACTCTGAGCTGTGCGCATCCTCTGCTTGATGATATCAATAGCCTCTGAAGTTTCCTGCACAAGCTCGGGACCTAGGAGACGCCGCTCTCCAACCTCGGTCCAACAACTCAGAGATCTGCATGGTCTGCCATACAATGCCTCAAAAGGAGCCATGCCAATGGTCGCCTGATAGCTGTTGTTGTACGCGAACTCAGCCAATCGTAGATGCTCATCCCAGCTACCACCGAAGTCAATCGCGCAGGCCCGAAGCATATCCTCAAGGATCTGGTTGACCCTCTCAGTCTGGCCATCGGTCTGCGGATGATACGCGGTACTGAGCTGCAAATCAGTCCCCATCGCTCTCTGGAAGCTCCCCCAAAACTGAGACGTGAACCTCGAATCTCGGTCAGAAACGATCGAGACTGGAACGCCATGCAGTCTCATAATCTCCTCGATAAATAACCTCGCAAGCCGGTCCATAGACCAAGTCGCACGCATCGCGAGAAAATGTGCCGACTTCGTCAGACGATCCACAACAACCCAAATGGCGTCATGACCGTGCTGAGTCCTCGACAAGCCCATAATGAAAACTGTCGACACGTGCTCCCACTTTCATATCGGGACACTCAACAGCTGCAATAGACCAGAAGGTCTCTGATGATCGGCCTTGACACGCTGGCATGTGTCACACTCGGCCACAAAACTGGCAATCTGGCGCTTCATCCCCACCCAGAAATACTGTCTCCTCATATCACGATACATCTTCGTCGAGCCAGGGTGGATAGAAAACCGTGATCGATGTGCCTCGGTCATAAGATCTCTGCGCAACTCTGGAATATCCGGGACACATAATCGGCCTCTGAAGCGAAGTCCACCGTCAACACCCATCTGCCAATCTGTCTGACTCACAGATGCTGCCTCTGCTCGGTAATCCTTTAACGACTCATCTGTCTGCTGAGCCTCGATCACCCTTACGACAAGAGAGGGTTGAATCGATAGGCTCGATAGCTGAACGATAGAAGACTGCAGACCAAAATCGAATTCGTACTCTGCGATATCCTCGAGCATCCTCCACTCCTGAATCATCAAGTGTGCCACCAATCCTCGTGGCTGACGGCTGAGGGCATCCGCCACCACGTTTGCCTTGCCTGGGTGGTACTGGAGGTCAAAATTATAGTCTTTCAGAAGCTCCATCCAGCGTCTCTGTCTCATGTTCAGCTCGGACTGAGAGAATAGATACTTCAAGCTCTTGTGGTCAGAGAAGAGCTCGAACCTGACCCCATAAAGATAGTGTCTCCACACCTTCAGTGCAAAAACTACTGCTGCCAGCTCCAGATCATGCGTGGGGTAGTTCAGCTCATGGACCTTGAGCTGACGAGACGCGAAGGCTACAGGCCTGCCGTGCTGCATCAGGATAACACCTAAACCAATACGTGAAGCATCAGTAAATACAACGAATCCATCACTCCTAGAGGGAAGAGTGAGGACAGGGGCGGACGTCAGACAGTCCTTCAACTCCATAAATGCTCGCTCGCATGCATCAGTCCAAACAAAATCTGCGCCCTTCCGAGTCAACCTGGTCATCGGGGCAGCAATACGGGAGAAGCCCTCAATGAAACGCCAATAATAGCCCGCCAAACCAAGGAAACTGCGGATCTCGGACGCAGTTGTGGGCTGGTTCCACTGACACACTGCCTCAACCTTCGAGGGGTCCACTGCGACACCCTTCCTCGTCACCACGTGACCGAGGAACTTCACCTCCTCCTACCAGAACTCGCACTTCTCCAGCTTCGCATACAGCTGGTGGGCACGGAGGGTCTGCAAAGTGATCTCCAAATACTGCATATGATCCTCACGAGTCCTCGAACATATCAGAATGTCGTCGATGAAGACCACAACAAACTGATCGAGATATGGACGAAAGACCTTGTTCATCAACTGCATGAATACCGCGGGTGCATTGGTCAGTCCGAAGGACATGACTTGAAACTCAAAATGAACATAACGCGTCCTGAAAGCTGTCTTCGGGATGTCCTCCTCTCGGACACGAATCTGATGATAACCAGAACGTAGGTCAATCTTCGAGAAGAACTGTGCACCCTGCAGCTGATCAAATAGATCGTCTATCCTCGGGAGTAGGTACTTGTTCTTTATCATGACCCGGTTGAGCTCACGGTAGTCGACGCAGAGCCTCAACGAGCCATCCTTCTTCCTGACGAAGAGTACCGGTGCTCCCCAAGGTGAACTGCTCGGACGAATGAATCCCAACTCACGCAACTCGTCCAACTGCCGCTGCAACTCATGCAGCTCCATCGGTGCCATACGGTTCGGGGCCTTCGAGATAGGCGCGGTACCAGGCACAAGATCAATCCCGAACTCAATATGGCGACGAGGCGGCAGTCCCGGAATCTCCTGAAACACATCGGGAAAGTCGCAGACAATCAGAATATGATCGATACAAATGACAACGGGCTCCACAACGGCGCAGGACATCAAGCATGACAACAACTCTCCTCGGGGCTCCGCAACAAACTAAAACTGTGGCAAGCCTGGTATGCAGAACATGACTGTCCTTGCGGAACAGTCCATGATGGCGTGGTACTCGGCAAGCCAATCCATGCCCAAGATAACGTCGAAATCTGTCATCGGCAGTACAAATAAGTCAGCGGGTAAGAATATATCACCGACCAGAACAGGGTAAGACGGACAGAAACGGGCCAATACCGTAGTCTTCCCTAAAGGCGTCGATACGGTCAATCCCTCGCTAGAAGACTCGGTCGACAATCCAGTCGATCGACGAAAACCCTCAGACATAAATGAGTGCGAAGCGCCGGAATCGAATAATACTCGTGCGATGCATGAGGAGACTGGAAGTATACTATCTATGACCCCTCCGGAAGTCTGCGGGTCCTGCTGAGCTGCATAGAATCTGGCTTGAGCTAGCTGGGGAGGTGTCTGTCCCCTCTGAGGTCCCTGGTGATGCTGCTGCCTCTGCGGCATCCTATGCTGCTGTCTCTGCTGCTGTTGGGGCCTCGGTGGCCTCGGTGGCTGCGGTCACTGCTGATGGGGCCGCTGCTGCTATGTTGAAGGCTGCTGCTGTGGTCGCGGCTGTCCTGGAGACTGCTTTGGCCCTCTAGACTGCTGTAGATGAGGATGGGGCCACTCAGATATGCGATGTCCAGAACCGCCACATCCAAAACACGTCCCTGGAAACAGCTGCTGGGGTGGCGCAGAAGGTGCCGCTGACGCTGCTGGTGTCACTGGTGCTGCTGGTACTCTAGCAGGTGGATGACCCCTATACCTCTGTGGTCGTCGATGCTGCTGAGAGCTACTGGACTAGGCCGGCCTCTTCCGACCTCTCCTCTGATCTCGATCGCTCTGAGAGCCAGCCCACTTAGTCTCGTAGATCTGGGCCCTCCGTACTACCGCCTGAAAGGTCGGGAGCTCGTACCCAATAACACGGCCTCGAAGACCGAAACGTAAGCCGCTCTCGAAACGGCGGGCCTTCCGCCCCTTATTATCAACCATATATGACGCAAACCGTGACAGCGCCACGAAGCGAGCCGCGTACTGCGCCACGGACATGTCTCCTTGTACTAGAGTCTCAAACTCTGGTCGGGGAAGTACTGCTCCTCTAATCGGCTGATAAAATCCTCCCATGTCCAGACATGATCGGGTCCTGCAATGCGGGTAACAGAGGTCCACCAGTGCTCTGCCTCGCCCTGAAAAAGGAATGTGGCCAATCGGACTCGCTGCTCGGTCGTACATGACATAATATCAAAAATCTTCTCCACATCGGAGCGCCATCTCTCAGCTGCTGACGGATCTAGCTCGCCCTAAAATCGTGGAGGATCCATCCGTCTGAACTCGCGAAGAAGGGCACTCGCACGCTCCTGCTCTGCCTAAGCTGCAGAAACAACTGGGCGTCTGCCCTGCCCCTGAAGTGCAGCTATCGTAGCCTGTAACATCTGCTGTAACTGCGAGACACTCACAGGCACAGTCGGATCCGCACCGGCATCAGGTGGAGGAACATCATCCTCAGGAAAGGGAGCAGGGACCTCTGGCGGTGGAACGGGAGGCACAAGTGGTAAAGCTAGAGCCTCAGGTGGTGGAGTGGGAGTCGAACGGGTCACTCTCCCGGGTGGCATGTCCTATAGGAAAGATAAGGCGCCAATTAAACTTGAGAATCGCCCGGTAAGGAACTCAATCGAAAGGTTACACACTCGGAACCTAATCGTCCTAACTCATAGCAAATATGTGATGTTGTTTTCGGTTATTCTCAAGTTATGCTCTGATACCAACTTCTGTCACGCCCTGAACTCGGAGACCGGGCTCACAAGATTTCCGATCACCAAATCCAGCGCCGATAGCTTCCATAGTACCCCATTCTCGGTTCCCGGCACCCATATACCAGGTTCTGATCCTGGGATGCTACAAGGAGGATTTCTAATAATCAGTTTGATTCGTAATGAGCATAACCAAGCATAACCCACGAATAATAACCACAACAACACCATCACAAAATTTACTATGAACAAAAACTTTGAGTACAGTGCAGATAAAGGGAAATACAAGATAGTGGTAATATCAAAACTCCCAAAAAAAACTCGGCGGCACGCTCCAACATCGGCGAGACTACAGCTGCGTTCTGGCGTCACCTGCACGCATCAATCGTGTATAAGTTTATAGAAAGCTTAGAGGGCGGTGTAAGTGTGTGCGAACGTGCTCAGAATGCAATGCCGGAGTAATGCGGAATCATGCTGATGAGTACGTAAATGCAACCAGCCGTACGAAGGCTATGCAGTACAAGATGTGAATGCTAACGGCCATATTAAGGCCATGCGATGCATTATGTAAGTCAAGCATGCCAGTCCTCATACCAATGCAACTCCTCACTATAGCATCAAATCAAATTAGTACGGTTCTCAGTCTGGATAATCATCGGGGTTCAGTACACTCCAAATGACACTGCCTCTCTCCAAGCAGCACAGTCCAAGTGAGCGCAAGAAACCTCACTATTCGCCTGGCCAATAGTCAGCCAATACCTATCTGGCACGTCGATAGCAAACCCATTTCTGAGCTGGTCAAACTTAGCCTAATAATGCCCCATACTCTCGGGCGAGTAAGGCCACCACTCCTTTCCAACCGACCACGATACAGTGGGAGACGCGGCCTCATGGTATTCGACCCTCATGTGCTCATATATCCACTCGGTCTCGATGTTGGAGTCATCCTCTGGTACCATCGGGTTCAGGGACTCTCACCCAGGGACATCTATGGCGCCCCAATTGCTTGGAACAAGATTTTTCGGTATCCAACCAGCCACCCACAATATATCTGTGGAGGTTATGGCCCTGATGTCGCTAGGGCATATCTCAATCATACAGATGCAAGTGCATGAATCATACTGCCAGACATGCATCAATCCTGTGCATACCGTGCGCTCATGTAGGGCAACTCCGCATATCGGGGAGCCCGTAATCAGTCTGCCCGAAGGCACATGCTATGATCAGACACTCCTCATCTCAAGCATACATATGATTCGTATGATTATGAATCATGGGGCTGTGCTAAACATGTTATAAAGCAATAAACTATCCTCTCAATGAAGATGGGCCTAGATGGCCTACATGAAACAGATATGGGCGTATCAGTGGCCTTTAGGAGAGTTATAATGTGGACATCTTGCCAACATTACTCATACAATGTGGACGTCAAACCAACATTGTCCCCAAGGCTCGGCTCGCCTTAAATACCATTAAATAAACCCTGGTGGAATTACACATTTCAATGTGCCTTAGGTACATTCCATGGGGCCCTAAATACATCAAATGGGCTGTATCTCATTGGCCTTATATTCATCAAGTGGGACACCTCAATGAACCTCACCAATGGGCCTTAGGTACATTGCAATGGGCCATCATCCATGGACCTGAGAATGCGTTAAAATGAGCCCAATCACATAAACTCTATGTGTATCAAATGGGCCTAATCACATAGGCCTTATATATATCAAAGTGGGCCTCAATATTGGTCCCATATACATGCCAAGATGGGCCTAAATGCATGGCCCATATATACCAAAGTGGGCCTCAATAATGAACCTAAAAAAACATCAAGATGGGCCTAAATACATGGGCCCATATTTACCAAAGTGAGCCTCGTGTGAGGCCCGCCATAATGTTTATTTTCCTATCCAATCTGTTGATAAGGTCACATGAATAGGGGGCCCACCATAATATTTATTTTCCATCCACCTGTTGATGAGGTCACACAGACCTAGGGGCCCACTGAAATGTTTATTTGAAATCCAACCTATTCATAAGGTCACAGGACCAGGGCCCACCGTAATATTTATTTTCCATCAAACCTGTTTAAAGGATCAGGTGGGTCAGGGCCCACCGTGATGTTCATTTGACACTCAACCGTGAAAACGGTTGAGCCTCCAATCAACATTGTTTTTCTGTAACGTGGTCCGCTTGAGATTAGGATCTACCTCATTTTTGGGCTCATGCCTTAAAATCATCTGACAAAATAGATGGGCGGCATAGATGACACGCATACATCATGGTGGGGCCCACGGCAGGAGCCGTGGGTCCTGCACGCTCGTCCGCCAGCGGGCGCAGGCAGCACGCCTGCGGCGTGAGCTGCAGCGTCTGCTGCCAACCCATTTTTTTTTTGTGGCCCACCGAGATGTGATTCACAATCCAGCCCACCCATTATGTGTGTCCCACGCTTTTGCCCGTCCAGACCGAGTTTCAGCTGCAGCCAAACTTCAGGGGGTCCCACCAAGTATTTTTATATGTTCTGGCATGTCTTCACATGGTTTTAGAGGGTATGGCCCACCTGAGTTCCGTATACGGCTGATCTTTGGGGACGTCCCACATACAAAGGGGACCCATCAAATGCCCGGTGTTGATGTTCAAAACACATCCCGGTGGGGCCCACAACCGAGCCGTGAGGCCGGACTCGTGCGTCCGTGCACGCCAGCTTCCAGCGCAGGACGCTAGGCGTCCTCTGTTGTAGCTGCTGCCTCATGTAAATTTTTTTTTTTTTTTAAAATGAATTTTCAGGGTTTTTCCCGTGTGGGGCCCGTATCCGGGAAATCCATCCTGCCCATTGGCTTCCACAGCTTAGGACTGTCCTAATGAGTCTAATATGCCGTGTATTTTTGGCGAGTAAAAACATAAAAAATGAATTTTAACGGCCAACACTACATTTCCTATGGTATGGCCCGTTTGATAATCATATTGATCCCAAATTTTGGCTCAACGCCTAAAAGGATCTGAAGTAAAGGATGGACAGTTTGGATTGAGCACATACATCGAGGTGGGGCCTGCATAGGTGGCCCATCTCCAAAAGCATTTTTTTTGGTTAGCTTGAAAGTACATGCCCAGTACACGTTATACCCATCCAGCGTCCAGGGACGCTGGACGGTATAGATACAACACATGCACTGTGGTGGGTCCCACACGGAGGTGGCCCACCATAATTATATATATACGTGTATATGTATATGTGTGTGTATATATATATATATATATATATATATATATATATATATAATATATATATATATATATATATATATATAAAATACGGATCTCTCCTAAAATGCGGTGGGCCACACCATCCGATGGATGGAGTAGGTTTAACACAATTCGGTGGGGCCCACTACATTCTAGAGAGAGGAAAGAGGAGAGAGAGAGAGAGAGAGAGAGAGAGAGAGAGAGAGAGAGAGAGAGAGAGAGAGAGAGAGAGGAGGGACCCTGCCACTATGGGCCCTCCATTCCTTACATTCATACATCAAGCGAGTCCCACCACATGTGGCCCAAAACAAAAATGAGAAATAACTATGGATCACCCACCTCTTGTACTCCTTCTTACTCCCCTAGCCTCCTATGCTCCTTAGCTTGTCTTTTGACGGTAGATGATGGGCTTTTGATGGTGGGGATGGTGGATCAACGGTTGAGATGGGAGATGAGAAGGTGTAGATGGAAGATGAGAAGGTGGACCACACTTGGGAGGGAGAGGGAAGCTTGGACGTATGAAGCCTTGTTGCTTGGGAGAGTTTTTTGAGAGAGATGGAGAGTTAATGGTGAGAGGGATAGGTGGAATGGTGGGTGTAAGGAAGGATATGGGTTGGGTTGAAAAGTTGTAAAAGAGGTATGGTGAGAGGAGAGAGAAGTTGACTTTTGAAAAGGGAGGGATGAGTTGTTGTACTCATGGCATGGTGTGTACTTGACATGATTTGATGGGACATCTCGTAGAGATTCCCTCGTAATCCGCAATGCGCGGTGTTTCTTCGGAATGAACACAGACCGACATCTTCTATCCTGGGTATCGGTTCGGTGCGCGAGTCGCGGTCGCCAAGGTATGAGTTTCGAATCGAGCCGCCTTCGGTAGGCAGGACTCGGCTTAAGATCGCGCGCAAACATCGGAACGGGTCGATGGTTGCCAGAATTTGACCGGTAGGATCGCGGAAGCCTACAGAACAGTACGGACTAGGGTACGGGTCTTACAATTTATCTCGTAAGAAGCATAACCACAAGTTTACCCAAATCACAAAGGCAACATCATCATCACATATCCACTAATATAAATATTTGAATACAATACTGAAAGGGATATACATATGTCGAAAATCAAAGCTCCAGAAGTCCGCTGCATGTTCCATGCTCAAAGCTGGTGCGACCTAACATCACCTTCACGCATCTATCGTGCATAAGCTTATAGAAAGCTTAGAAGGTGGTGTAAGTGTGTGCACAAGATAAGTGTTAAATATTCAATGCAATACCATAATCATACAATGTCAAAAGTATTGGCAAGATCATGAATCATACGATAATAGAGTAAGCAGAAATACTGACAAGTCCATGAGTCATACAATATCAGAGTACGCAATACAGATCAGCTATACAAATGAGGAGTCATAGAGAGCCAAATATCAGATGCCGATGGTATAATGTAATATGTAAATCCTGCTAAGTCCGTCTAGGCCATATAAATACAGAAAACACAACAACCCAAAATGTCATATGCTTGCGGATGTAATATGCGATGAGAATGAAATGACCAAGTTGGAGTGTGAGGTCGGGATGATAGTACGTAGTGTTGCAGGCTACGGGGTCCATCACAAGGGATTTCTATCTAAACTAGTCCCATACCTAAATTTGGATAGTCAAACTCAATATGGTAAGCTCCTGATCTCAGGTTAGTCGCTCGCCCAACCGAAATCCTGGCCATGCGAAGGTACACGTAACAAATAGTTGTGCACCACCAGCCTGAGAAGATAGTGAATGAATGAATGAATGAGTATGCAATTCCTGCTCAATAAGTCCACATATCAGTACGGTTCTTCTCTGGAAAATCACCGGGGTCTATTACACTCCAAACCAGATTGCCACCCCATCGCGCCCAATAAGGTGAGTGGAAGAGACTTCACTATCCGCCTGCCAATATCGGGCCCAGCTCGTTGATAACGGATCCATTCCTCGAGTTGATCAGACTCAGCCTAGCATTGCCCCCTCCTCTCGAGCAGGTAAGGCCATACCCCCTTCTAACTGATCACGACATAATGAGAGACGCGGCCTAACGATTTACGGCCCTCATGCTCTCATGCATCCACTCCGTTTAGACGTTGGAACAACCTCTGGAACCAAGAGGGTTCTGAGACTTTCACTCAGGGATATCTATAACACCCCATGTAGAACAGATTTTCGGTGTCCCATCTAGCCATCCACGATATGCCTGTGGAGGTTACGACCTTGATGTCACTAGGGCGTACGGTAGTCATATCACAAAATACGAGATGCATGAGTCATACCATCCAGTCATGCATCAAACTTGCACGTACCACACGCTCATGTGGGGCAACTCTGCCTATCAGGGAGTCCCATAAATAACCGGTACTATGACATATGCAATGATCAATCATATTTCATAGCAAACATGCAGATGATGCGTATGGGCATATATCATGATGCTATGTTGTCACATACTCATAATCGGTATCAATAACCGGCATTGACAATCGACCTCGATAATGTGGACATTTAACCAACATTGCCCTAAAGGAATGGTCCACATAAAGCCTAACATATAGTGGACCCATGACCTCACACAAGGGCTAAATATACAACACCATGGGCCTCACACAAGAGCTTAATACACATCACGATGGGCCTTTCATATGGGCCTAACATATATCACAATGGGCTCCATCGCCTGGCCCTCAAATGCATCACAATGGGCCTCATCACATAGGCCTCATATACATCACATTGACCCTTAAACACGGGCTGAATAGTTATCACAACGGGCCTCAAATACGGGCCCCATATACATCACATTGGGCCTCAAACACGGGCCGCATATGCATCTCATTGGGCCTCGACAATCGGAATCAGTATTGACAATCGGAATCGGCCTCAACAATCGGAATCGGAATCGGAATTGGCCTTAACAATCGGCCTTGATAATCGGAATCGATATCGACAATCGAAATCGGCCTCGATAATCGGCCCCGACAATCGGAATCGGAATCGACCTCAACAATCGGAATCGGCATTGACAATCGAAATCAGCCTCGACAATCAGATTCAGAATCGGCCTTAACAATCGACCTTGTCAATCGGAATCGCTATTGATAATCGGAATCGGAATCGGCCTCAACAATCGGCCTCGACAATCGGAATCGGTGAGCATGGGCCTAACAAGGCCTAAGGGAAGGTCACAATGTGGACATTCAGCCATCATTGCTCCCAAGGGGTGGCCCACATAAAGTCAAATGAGTCGTGGGCCGATGGCTTCTCACAAGGGCCTAATACACGTCACTTGGGCCTCATACAAGGGCTACATACATCACCATGGGCCTCAAATATACATCACAGGTGGGCCTAATGCAGATCATAATGGGTCGCATGACATGGGCCATAAATACATCACATCGGGCCTCACTCATGGGCCGCATCACATGAGCTTCATATACAATACATTGGGCCTCATCATGGGCCTCATAAAACATCAAATGGGTCACATCACATGGGCCGCATCAACGGGCCTCATATACATCAAGTGGGTTGCACGAATGGGCCTCATAAACGTCAAATGGGTCACATCACATGAACCGCACCAACGAGCCTCATATACATCAAGTCGGCCACATCGATGGGCCACAAATACATCAAGGTGGGCCTCATGGATGGGCCACAAATATATCAAGGTGGGCCCCAATGGATGGGCCACAAATATATCAAGGCGGGCCCCAATGGATAGGCCACAAATACATCAAGGTGGGCCTCTTAGTATATTGCATTGGGCCTCATACAAGGGCCTCATAGTAGGTGGGCTTGCACCTTCCAAATGGGCCCGCTAGATGAATAACATGGATATACAACACATTTATTAAATGGGCCACAAGTCTAACGGACTGGACGACGTGGCTTAAACACATGAATTAAGGTGGACCCGTCAAACGGACGGGGTGTATAAACATCACAGTGGGGTCCACACCACCGTCTTGATAGGTGGACAGAGTGGGTATACAATACATACACCAAGGTGGGTCCGCGTACATCTTGGTAGGCCCCACCGTCCACGCGGACGGTGAGGATACAACACTTACACCTATGTAGGGGCCCCACCATCCCATCTGGATGGTGGGATGAAACAGATACATCACGGTGATCCAGCACCGTCCCTTGCTGGACGATGCCGATCAATATAGATAGCAAGGTGGGTCCACCATCATATTTATTATAATATTATATATTATATTATATATCCATCTCACACCGTCTAGGAGGCTGGACAGTGTGGATCAATCACACATCAGGGTGGCCTACACGTAATCGTCTAGATGGACGGCTGTATACATAAATCAAGGTGGGGTCCCACACGTGTGGCTGCAAGGCATCCATCAAGGTGGGCCCCACGTCTGTGTATATGGACGAACGGTTTTGGATATAACAAATACATCTGCGTGGGTCCCACGTACGTGGGCCATCCCACTTCTCTCTCTCTTTATATATATGTATTATATAATATTATTTTATTTTATTTAAAGAGCACGAGCATCCAGGGACGCGGGACGGACGTCCTGGATGTAAGACACATCCATCATGGGATGGGTCCCACGTGGATGGTGGGCATACAATGCATCATCAAGGTGGGGTCCATGTGGTGGCCCGCCGGCTTTGGATTTAAGCTGATATTTGTGTTTTCTCTTCGGCTAGGTCTGTCCCATGGTGGACAGCAAGGTGGGTCACACCAAGGAGACGTCCAAAAATTCTGGAAGGTCAGGATTTTGATAAAATCAGGTGGGCCACACACACGCATCATTATCATCATAAAAAATGAAAGAGGGGAGAGATGAGAGAGAGAGAGAGAGAGAGAGAGAGAGAGAGAGAGAGAGAGAGATCGGAATAACGGAGGGACCCTGCCACTATGGGCCCCTCTTTGATACAAATCGTACATTAAGATGGGTCCCACCATATGTGGGCCCTCAAATCACAAAATCAAATTATAAAATCACCCACCTTAGATCTCTTCTTCCTTCTTTCGCCAATGCATACTAAAGCTCCAAAGGAACAATTCCAACGGTTGAGATGAAACTTGGATGGTGGAGATGGGAGATAGGAAGTGGGCCACATAAAGCTCTCTCATGGAACTTAAAGAGCTTGGACGTGGGATTTTTTTTTGGGTTGCTTGGGAGATGGGTTTAAGAAATGAGAGAGAGTGGGTTGTAAGGAGAGAGAGGGATGGGTGATGGAGTGATGGATGAGAGAGAGAGATGGGTTGTGTAAGAGTTTTGTTGACTTTTGGGGTAGCTTGTGTAAGAGAGGTATGGGTTGTGATGGGTTGAGTGACGTGTTGAGTGATGGGTTGAGTGATGTGAGTACTTGACTTGTACTTGACCCTTGATGGGATTGAAGTAACATTTGGGTAGAGATTCTCTTGGGTTTTGCAATGCACAGCTTTTTTCTCGAACTGAACGCGGGCCCACATCTCCTGGCTTGGGTATCGCCTCAGCGCGTGAGACGCGGCATCAGAACCCATCCCTAGGACATAAGTCTTGGGTTGAGCCGACTCTGAAATACGGGATAAGACTCAGGATTGCATGTAAACGTCGGTTACAGATCGTGGGTCGCCGAAATTTGACCGGGAGGACTCCGAAGGCCTACAGAACAGTACAGGCTAAGATACGGGTCTTACATCGATGGCTCGGCTTCGCTCGCTGAAGCCAGTCCAGTTGGGGCCCAGGTGGTTGTGGAAGTATCTGTTGAGCTTCCCGTGCCCCAAGCGGGGGTCCAATCTGGTAGTAAAGGCGGAGCGGGTTAGAAGCCTCCCAAGTCAGCTCGGGCTATGCTGGAGAGCCTCCTGCCCTAGGTGATCGGCATGTCCTCGATGCCTAGTTCACTTGCATGATGGATACGCCACCGGATGGAGTTATTGGCCAGCTGGTGAAGCTCTTCTTCAAGGTAGGTTTACCTTTCTTAAGATAGCTTGTTACCTTCTTTCTTCTTTGGTCTAATATTACTATTTTTTATAGTACACCCCTTCCCTAGTTAACGTGTATCGCGAGCTATTGCACCTTCACATTGAGGTCGGATAGTCTGACGCCGAAGCTAGGCGGCTTCGTGAGGAGGCCAAGCAGCTTCGTTCTGCCTTGAAAGCTCAGGCGAAGGGTTCGAAGGCCTCAAAGAAGCTTCTTACCGAAACCTTAAAGAGAGGGGCCCGGTGGAAGTCGGACCTGGCTGGGCTAAAGTGCTCCTTTGACGTGAAGATCAAGGAGGCCTAGGTGGCTATCTCTTCGGCCCAACAGCCACTATAGAGGAGTTTAAGTCCTCTAAGGGGTACACGGAGGATAAGGATGCCCCATATGGCATCGGGTACGAGAGGTGCCTTGAGGACATAAAAGAGGCTCATCCC
Source organism: Magnolia officinalis (assembly GCA_021015155.1). Lineage (NCBI taxonomy): Eukaryota > Viridiplantae > Streptophyta > Magnoliopsida > Magnoliales > Magnoliaceae > Magnolia > Magnolia officinalis. Next base: position 67,865,504 of record JAJHSJ010000003.1, read on the forward strand.
GAGGTTGACCTTTCGGCCTATGAGGAGGTCGACTTTGATTCTAAGGTGCCTCCAGAGGACTCACCCTTTGAGCCGCCCCCCGCAGCCCATGACTTCTACCTTTCCCTTTCTCGTTGTATTTTTTTTTTTTTTTATACCTTTTCCAATGTACTCCTTCAAGTCATTTTAATGAAAAGATACTTTTGGTTTATTGATCGTTTTGAGTAAATTGATAGATTTTGTGACGGGTACGTCGTCATTTTGTGCCAAGGTTGAACCCTTAGTCATTTTCTCCTTATGAATCTACGATACTTGGTCGAGCATTTCCGTAGGTCGGATACTTCTATATTTTCAAAGTATCGTCTTCACTGCAAATTGCGTGGTCCAAGTAGTGGCGATATTTTATGGCCCGACCTCTTCTTGAAGGGTCGGCCCATTAGTAAGGGCTGTTCTTCCCTTATATTGTAGGAGGCCGTTAGTAGATTTTTAGTAAATGGATCGTTTGTATACATAGAAGTACAAAACAAACTTGTCCCAGTCTTTGGTTTTTTTTTTTTAATATTATAATAGTTCCAACGTTGTAGACTAGAAACAGTGAGAAAGTAGATTTCGGGCTTAGGCCAGGTTGGCCCTTATGCGTAGTAGATTTTGAGATGCTCGGCATTCCACGGATGTGGTAAGAGTCATCCTTCTAAGTCTTCAAGTCGATACTATCCTGGCTGACTTGTGCTTGTTACTACGTAGGGTCTTTCCCAGTTTGGTCCCAAGGTTCCTGAGCCGGGTTCCTTGGTGTTCTATAAGTTTTTGTGGAGGACTAGGTCTCCATCTTGGAACCTCCTTGTCTTTGCCCTAAAGTTGTAGAAATGGGCAACTTGCTGTTGCCGGATTGTGACCTTGATCCGGGCTCATTCCCTTCTCTCTTCGATAATGTTGAGATCTAGTGCCATCTGTTCGGCATTCTGTCGTTCGTCGTAGGAGAGGGTCCGAGCAGTCGGTAGCTCCATCTCGACTGGAATAACAGCCTCTGCTCCGAAGGCCAGGAAGAAAGGGATTTCCCCTGTGGCCGTTTGAGCAGTGGTTCGGTATGACTAGAGGATGTTGGGAAGCTCTTCCCCCCAGGCTCCTTTGGCCTTCTTGAGTTTTGTTCAGAGGTGCTTCTCGATGATCTTGTTGACCGCTTCTACATGTCTCTACCTGTCTGTTAGCTTGATGGTGCCGGGGTGATGAGTATACATTCCAAATCTCGAGATTTTTCCACATACTTCGGAATTGTTTGTTGTTGAATTATTTTCGATTGTCTGAAATGATTATGTGGGGGATTCCGTATCGGCATATGATGTTCTTCCATACGAAGTCCGTAATTTTTCGCTTGGTGATCTTAGCCATTGGCTCAGCCTCGACCCATTTGGTGAAATAGTTGACTGTGTCGACTGAAAATTTAGTCTGCCCTTTGCCAGTTGGTAAGGGGCTGATGTTGTTAATTCCCCATTAGGCGAACAACCATGGTCCGGTCATAGGAGTTAGTTGCTCGGGAGGCTATCGAGGTATTGTCGCGAATCGTTGACATTTGTCGCATTTTTAAGTGTGCTGTTGCGCGTCCGTTTGAATGGTCGACCAGAAGTATCCTTGTCGGATGACTTTGTGGGCGAGGGCTCGGCTGCTAGAGTGGTTGCCGCAAATGTCTTCATGGACTTCTTTTAGAACATATTCTGCTTCATCAGATCTGTAACGCCCCATCCAAAAAGGGAACAATGTCCTGAAGCACTTACGTGCGAACCGACTCAGGACTGAACGATTTGATCACACGTGTGGGCTTAAGACGTGTTAATTAGCCCCAATCACCCTTCCGTACAATTTAAATTAAATTAAGATCAGGCCGAACATAGGCCGTAAAGCTAGTCGGCCAAGTCATACGTAGCGATCGTCCGTACGGACTATGTATCGCCCGAGGAAGGTCCAAAAATTTTGAAACTTTGTCAGATCCTTGGGCTCACTGGGCTTGTGGTTCTATGTGGATGCTAGGCCCCGAAGATGCCCAGAGATGGTCGAACAATGCTACCTTGCTGGCACTTGCAAATCGCAAGTCGCCTAGGCAAAATTAATAAAATTCTGAAATTTAACCAAATAACCCTGCTACTTGAGTTAACAAATCCGGGCGTTCCCGCTGTTGGATCTCTTCTAAACTCACACCGAAGGTTGGAAATAATTCCAGGGCCACGCCTACAAAATTTGGCCGTTGATCGTGGAATGATGACCGTTGATCGTGAATCGGGCAGCTATGGTAAAACCCAGCATCTGTTTGCGATCAAACTTCACCCAACCCTTCATCGGGCCATGAAGCACCTATCCCATATGTCAGATGAGCCAGGGGTCTATCAGAGCAGCTCCAATAACATAAAATGGGCCCCATTTGGCTAGTTGGGGAATTTCTTGAAACGTTAAGGTTAATTAAAATAACCTCAGGCATATAAAAGGGTGAGCCCTTCTCTCTCAGCCCATTTTCCAGCAGTTGAGAGGGGGGGGGGGGGAGAGAGAGAGAGAGAGAGAGAGAGAGAGAGAGGGGGGGGGGGGGGGGGCATTTCACTTGTATGTGGCCCTGGTGCCGAGATTTTGTCAATTTCGGCAACCTTTCCCCTCCTCCGCCAGAAATCCTGGTTAATCTCCGTCGTTGGAAGAAGAAATTTCAACCCATCTAAGGTAATTTAGGATTTCTCACTCCATTTTCCTAATTTCTATAACTTTCATGTAATTCTTGTCCATCCAATGCAATGAAGGGCCCTGACACCTCGAGCTTGCGGACTCGGTGTCACTAGAATCATCTCAGCAACCTCCAGCCAAATTTAGGTGAGGATCATTACCTTTAGGTAGCCGGTTAGCGCACCTAGAGTAGGTTTAATAAACGTGGTTGGTGAATTGTTAGTGCATGTGGCTGAAATTTTCATTTGGACTACATATAGGTTAATGGACTGGGAATTATCAAAATATTGGGAAGGAATTTTTAACGCCCCGTACTTTCCAGTACTTGGGTGCTACCGTATAACCAAACTTAGAATAAATATAAGCCTAACTTGAGCAAAATATCACGTGCATTCTAGCCTAAATCCGACGGTTGAAAGTAACCCATTCCCATAATTAGGCCGTCCATCCGCCAGTTTTAGGGATGGACCATTATATCATCCAGTAACCCTATGTTTATGGTTCCAACCACCCTAATAGACTAATCGCTTGATGGACGAATCAAACCGCCCATTGCCATCATCAAAACCCATATCATCAAGTTTACCATTTATCAGGCCACGTCACTCAACGTTGAAATCCCTAGTATAACCAAATAATCCAATCGTCTGATCAGGATGATAATCGTTAAATTCTTCTAGAATTAACTAAGAACCCTATGAAACATTAATTGATTTGACCGTCAAATCTTCATAAATCATAAAATAACAATTTGATTTTGGACATCCACTTGGTGTGGCTCACTTAACTGTTAAAATTAATCGATGGATGAGGTACATAACTCGAGGTGATCTACTCACCTGGAGGATTACTTTTAAATAGCGGTAGGCCCTACAAAATTTAATTTAAATAATGATAATAGTAATAACAAATGTTGAAATTCATTCTACTAATCGTATTTAATATTCAAAGTCCATAAGACTGGTGGCCCCAATCATCTAAATGGATTCTTGGGACCCGTTTGATCGTTAAAAATCATATTAGGATCAGCACAACAAGTAGATCAATGAGAAGCAAAAGAATAAGGTGAAATTCACTGAATGTGGACCATCTGAACATGGGATCCACCTCATCTTGGGTAGGGATGGCCCAAAACCCTATTCAAGATGAATGGATGTAATGCCTCGAAAATCGGGGGTCGAGCAAAGCTCAACTCCCGAGTTCCAACGCATCACTTATGCAACATAGATAATGATGTTTGAATGTTGTCCATATTAGCGCATTAAACATGAATGAGATTATACTAAATCAACATATCATACTCCAGAGGTAATTGAATTAGGCAAGCGGAAGACCGAGATAGATATATAAAGTATATAAGTGTTTCTCAATCCCCAGAGTATGAATATGTCACCATGCTGAATATGTACATGTACTATTCCAAAATTTACAAAATATCAAAGTGTGAATGTCCGACTGATCCAAGTATCCCTATAATCCCATCGAATCAGAACGAGGTCTACGAAGACCCGCCTGAAAGTTGAACATAGGAGAATTCCTCCTTGTCATAGAAGTTTGGCTCCGCCTCGTAAGCCGTAGCATCATCTGCAACTAAAACAGGGTTTGGTTGGTGTTTTAAAACACTGTCCCAATGTGAGTTTGAGTGATCAACTTAGTGGTACTATAAGGAAAACGTTAACATGTTATCAATTCAATAAAGCAGTAATGATAAAGCAATACAACAATCATGTCCTAAGTACTCTTGTTAATGCAGGAATAGTATACTGTAATGATGCATGCCCTCGCCTGCACTCCCTCAGTGACATCATCTCATGGTCGCGCATGGTAAACTCCCACTGTGCCTTCCTCGCCAAAGCACATGCGATGCGGTGCATGGTCGTGTTAGCCAAGTACTTAATTAGGCTTGTTCATACAACAGATTCAAGAAGCTAAGGTACCTCCCTTTATATCATTTACCCAAAACAATGATACATCTAGGGTCGTCAATCCTAGTTAATCACATACGATATACAAGTTATAGGGCAATATCACCCCTAATTGAAAAACAGTGGATAGGTAAGTTCACGAGTTTACACTCGAGGTCACTACGTAATGCTTGTCACCTCAACGTAGGCCTAATTTATACTCGAGGTTACTGTAGGAAGGCTTGTCACCTTAGCGTATGCCGACAGCTCGAATACAGTGTCCCATACCACCATATTTGGCTCACGAGTTTGGGTTGCTGACTGGTCACTATGAGGAGGCTCGTCACCCCAGCGTAGGCTGACAGCTCGACCACCGTTTCCCATACCACCATGCCTGACTCATAAGTCTTAGCGGATCTTGGTACCATAGTTAAACGGGCTTTACATTGGTAAGTGGTACCTTAGATTCAAGCAGTAGCGTCCACACATGGTAAACACACAATAGGCCAATCAGATTATTTGACAAGTGCGATTGGTACGAGCGCATGTTGAATTGATCGACATGGAACGCATAAGCGCTCCACGTGGCCTAACCACTGTGGACAATCAACGTACGACTCGGATTCATCGAACATATCTAATGTAGTGAAATTAGTTCGACCACTCCATCGGGAACCGTTACCGATTGCTTGGACTACGTAGTAGTCTCAATCATATTAAAATGCAATAAGTAGTCACATGTGATATTCATAACAATATTTAACAAACAATTTAAATATAAATCTCATTTGAGCATTTTTTCAAACACATTGAACATATTGTTATACATATGCATTTCATTCATAAATCATGAAGTATCAATTTAGATTACATGAAGGAAACTCTATATACGGATAAGGCAGTTGAGAATCCCACCTCAACACCCTTATTAAAAGTAATTCATCAAACAATTTCTCATTCAGACATTTTATCAAACACTTAGTCTACACATTACTAGGTACATGAATTAAATTAGTTATAGAAAATATTATGGCAAATCCTTTCATAAAGGAGTTGTCTTACATACAACAAACACATAACCTAGATTAATAGTCATGACAAGCACAAATCTTAATAGCAATTTCACTTAAACATTTCAACAAACACATGGAGTGCATTAAATATTCACATAGTTCACACACATGTATGATTTATCGGATACATCGTAACTAACAACATATAGTGGCAATCAAGTCAGACATAAATCATTAGCTGACATCGAAAGCCTTAAAAACCATAACCTAAACGTTTATAGTCCGCACCTTTCATCGGTTTGCTCGTTTCAAACTCTGTTCGAATCTTACGTTCCCGTTTACAGCACAACGACTACCTAAATCACGAAGTAAGTTAGCTATTTCATCGACTCCTTTAGTTGATTTCCTAAAACAAGATTAGGATTAGGATTTCTTCCCCAAATCGAAGCTAAAATCGACGATATAGCGATGGTGGGGTGGTGATTCGATATGTGGAGTAGTGGGAGTGAATCCTTGCAAAGATCCACTGATCTCACTCTCTTCTCCTCACTCTTTCCTCCTCTTTTCTCTCTTCTCTCTCTTAGGGTTAGAAAAATTCGTATGGAATGAGAGAGGGGTGGGTTGAGGGTCTTATATAGGCTCAAAAGCGATGTAAATGGCCCGAGGGCCATGGTATACTTAGGTTATAGCCAAAGAGCGACTGTTTCTGACAAATAGGGCTCATCCGGAGGTCCATTACCTATCCATGTCATGGAGTAAGTTTCCCGACAATGGATCTAGGTCAGGTTATGATTTCGGTCTGATCGGATTAGTGGATCGACCGTGGAGGACCCGTATCAGTTCAACGGTCATCGTCACTCGATCAGGGCCAAAAGTATACCGATATGTGCAAAGAAATTTTCCTGATCCAAAGGTATAGTTTGGTCAGAAACTGACGGTCTGAAATCTTTAATTTCGCCCGCAAGCGAATGACCCAAATCACTTAAGTTTCATGTAAATTTCTAAAGATATTCACGTTTCTCACACACTTCGCTCAAGGCTCAAGTTGTGCGTTTCTGGATACTATTTGGGCTCGATTCCCGCGATGGTTTTCAAGCCCAGTAAGGTGATCATAACCTTATAGTTTCGTGGTTATCAGACTTTCGACGCGTGGTCCAGGTCCGATACGGAGTTTTAATTTGCTCTCGGGAGCAATTGAGTTTTGAGATTTCTCCTAGGTCTTTAGGTAATATTGAGTTAACGATTTTAATAGTTTTGAGTCTTACAGTTCGTATAGATAGTGGTTCAAGATAATCCACTGATTAATTTAGTTTAATACTTGATTAATTTTCGTCTAATTTATAAAGGATTCAGTCATTAAGGATTTCTGTCTAAGGTGGTACTCGGGTCTTTGTACGGATTTTTCTGAGACGTTACAATATACCCCCCTTAAAGAAAAATTTCATCATTGAAATTAGTAGCTTTTCGTACTCCTCGAGAATCTGAGGGTAGTTCTTACGGACTTCGGCTTCTGTTTCCCAAGTAGCCTCTTCCTCAGTATGGTGAGTCCACAATACCTTCACAAGAGGGATAACTTTGTTACGCAGTACCTGTTCCTTCCTATCCAGGATGCGTGTTGGTCGAAGTACGTATGTAGCATCTTCACTTAGCTGCACCTGCTCTCACTCGATAATATGGGAAGGGTCAGGAACGTATTTATTCAGCATCGATACATGAAATATGATGTGCACGCCTGCGAGTGGTGTGGTCAAAGCGAGACAGTATGCCACCACACCCACTCGGTCTAGTATCTGGAATGGGCCAATGAATCTCGGCGTAAGCTTCCCCTTCTTACCAAAATGAAGGACTTCCTTCATTGAGGAAACTTTAAGGAATACATGGTCCCCAACCTCAAATTTCAACTGTTGCCGTCTTGTATCGGCGTAACTCTTCTGTCTACTCTGTGCTGCAAGAAGTCGACGCCTGATAATGTCGATCTTATCTGAGGTCGCCTGTACTAAATCTGGGCCAATCAGATTTTTCTCACCAACCTCTGCCCAACAATGCAGCGCTCGACATGGATGCCGGTACAAGGCCTCGTAGGGGGCCATGCCAATGCTCGCTTGGAAACTGTTGTTATAAGCGAACTCAGTATAGAGAAGACAGTCATCTCAACTATCCTTGAAATCGACCACACATGCCCGCAACATGTCTTCTAACACCTGATTTACCCATTCCTTTTGCCCATCAGTCTGTGGGTGGAACGCGGTACTGAACTTCAGTTGCAGTCCCATTGCTTCCTGGATTCGAGTCTAGAAGATAGATGTGAATCGCGTGTCTCGATCCGACACAATCTCCATGGGCACTCTATGCAGTCATACAATCTCCTTGATGTACAGCTTGACTAAATCATCTGTGGAGTTCGAAACTTTAATTGGGAGGAAATGAGCTGATTTCGTCAATCGGTCCACAATCACCCAAATAGAGTCGTGTCCCTTCCTCGTCTTCAGTAACTCAGAAATGAAATCCATAGATATGAAATCCCACTTCCATTCAGCTATGGGCATGGGCTGAAGCAATCCAGGAAGTCGACGATGCTCGGCCTTGACTTGCTGGCATGTGAGACAACAGGATATAAAATCTGTTATGTGGGCCTTCATGTTGTCCCACCAGTACGAACGCTTCATATCTCGATACATCTTTGTACTACCAGGATGCATCGCCATCTTCGAATTGTGAGCAGCTTCGAGAAATTCCTTTCTCAAGTTATGAAGATTCGGGATGCATAGGCGGCCACGATAACGTAAACCCCCATCCGAAACAACTCTTCATTCAGAGTCTTCATCGTTACTAGCTCGTTTTCTCATCTTCACCAACCATTTATCTTCCCCCTGAGCCACAACGATTCGGTCATCGATAAGTGGCTGTACACGAATATGTGTGACGCTCTCAAATGGCTCCTCTACTGTAAGTTTCTGCTCAAAGTCTCACACAAACTCCACCATGTTCCATTCTTCTATCATTAGCAGAGCCGTAAATTCTATTATCTTCTTGCGGCTTAACGCATCTGCTACAAGGTTAGCCTTACCAAGATGGTAGGAGACTCAAACTTGAAGTCTTTCAAGGTTTCCATCCAACGTTGTTGCCTCATATTCAGGTCTCTCTGAGTGAATATATACTTAAGGCTCTTGTGGTCGCAAAAGAGCTCGAACTCCTCTCCGTAGAGGTAATGTCTCCAGAGCTTTAATGCGAAGATAACTGCTGCCAATTTCAGGTCGTGCGTAGGGTAGTTTTCTTCGTGTTTCCTCAACTGTCGTGACGTATAGGCAATCACTCTGTCCTTCTGCATAAGAACACAACCCAAACCAACACGAGACGCGTCGGTGTATATCATATATCTGACCCCTTACTCTAACAATACTAGCACAGGGGCTGACGTCAGCTTATCCTTCAATTCCTGAAAGGCTGCTTCTGCCTTCTCATTCCAGGCAAACTTAAGATTCTTTCGTGTGAGCTAAGACAACGACCTGGCTATCTTGGAAAAGTCCTTAATAAACTGACGGTAGTAGCTAGCAAGTCTCAGGAAGCTTCTCACTTCTGTAAGTGAACCGGGCTGCTCCTAGTCCAGAACTGCGGTCACCTTAACAAGGTCTATAGCTATTCCTTCCTTGGATATTACATGTCCTAGGAACTTGACTTCTTCATTCCAGAAGTCGCATTCCTTGTACTGAGCGAATAACTGACTCTTCCTGAGAGTACCAAAGACTGCTCGCAGGTGCTCTTCGTGTTCTTCCTGACTTTTGAAGTATATCAAAATGTTATCTATAAACACGATGATGAATCAGTATAGATATGGATGAAATACCCTGTTCATGAGGTCCATGAATATGGTCAGTGCGTTCGTAAGTCTAAATGACATCACAAGGAACTCGTAGTGCCCAAAATTGGTTCTGAATGTTGTTTTCTGCATGTCCTCATCCCTGACGCGCAACTGATGATACCTTGACTGTAAGTCGATCTTTGAAAAATATTGTGCCCCTTTCAACTGGTCGACCAGGTCATCTATCCTGGGCAGAGGGTACTTGTTCTTCACCGTCACTTAGTTCAACCTGCGACAATCAATACACAATCGCAGTGATCTATCCTTCTTCTTCACAAACAACATAGGTGCTCCCCAAGGAGATACACTCAGTTGTATGAAGCCTGAATCCAACAAATTGTCGATCTGTCTCCTCAATTCCTCTATTTCACATAGAGGCATGCGATACGTCGGTAGAAAAATGGGTGTCGCACCAGGCACAAGGTCGATCGTAAAGTCGATCTCGCACCGAGGAGGTAGTCCATGTATCGTCCTGAACACGTCCGCGAAATCTCAGACTATAACCCTGTTCCCAAGTGTCGGACCATCAACATTCTCTAGCAAGGTAGCATAACAACTAATACGGTAGTACCAACTGACCTGAACTGGGAAAGTAAAGGTCGTGCCCTCAGATCCATGGGCTGTCACCACTCTAGTATCATAATCGATCTCTGCCTTCATCTCGGTGAGTCAATCCATACCGAGGATGACATCGTAATGACACAGTGGGGCAACAATCAGGTTAACTAGTACTGTTTTGCTTCCTAAGTCTATCGAGCAACCCTTACAAATCTTGGTAGTTTCTGAGAAGGTTCCTGTGGCGAAGGAGTCTCACCCCAACCATAAGAGTAGTTTTCAATAATAATTGCTTGACTGCTGCGCATGATATTATTAAAATAGTGGACCCGATGTCCACTAATAGGAAGACTGGTATACCTTGGATGTGTGCTTTGACTTCGAAAGCCAATGGTGTTGCGGTTGCTGTCTCGGATGCCTCAGCTGCAAGTGAGTGCACCCGAGCTTGTTGAGGACGATTCGGCTGCGCTGCCATAGGTCGTTGAGGCGTCTTATTTCGAGGTACATTTGACTTGTAGGCTGTACTGGCGGTGTTGATCGTAAAGGTGGAGCTGATATGGCTTGCGGTTGTTGACGACTGATCTTCTGAGGCGGCGTGAAATCATTGTCCCTCATCTTAGTAAAACAATAGGTATCTGAATAGCCCATCCTCTTACAGTAGGTGCACCGCACATGTGATCGCCTAGGCTTTGTTGGTGGAGCCATGAGCCTAGGAGGCGAATCTGGACGTGGCCTCTTGCCGAGGAATGGTCGGTTCGGAAAGTCGGGTCGAGGCCTCGGGCCCATGGGCATGTGTGTACGGGATAGTCTGTCCCTATCCTGCTCAACTCACAGGGACATGTTTACTAGCTCAACATAATTGGGAATGCTAGCGCAACACATCTTTGTACGGATTTCAGGCCGCAGACCCTCTGAAAATCATCGCATCTTCATCGGCTAGTTCGCTAGGATCAAAAGAGTGTATCGGGCTAGCTCCGTAAGTTTGTTCTCATACTCTGACACAAACATTCCTCCCTGTCGGAGGTGAAGAAACTCACCCTCCTTTTCATTACGGTATGTGAGGGGGAAATACTTTCCATGGAAATGGGTCTCAAATGCTTCTCATGTCCACACGTGTCCTGTAGTAACTGTTCGTAGGATGCTGTCCCACCATAAACTAGCCTCCTTCTCGAACATATATGTGACCAGTTCAACCTGCTCTGCCTCAGTGCAGTGTAGCGGCTTCAGCATCTTAGAGATGCGATCTAGCTAGTACTAGGCTTTCTCAGGCCTGTGGGTGCCCGCGAAGGTGAGAGGTCGGAAGCGCTGGAAGCGTTCAAATAGACCACTGGTATTCATATGTCCAGCAGGCTACATAGGTGGTGCAGGCGGGACCATATTCATATTTTGAACAAGGGCCCCTACAATCGTGGTCCAAATTTGCTGCTGCTGCTGCATCAGGAGTATCATCTGATCTAACCTATCAGGGGGAGGAGCCGCCTGAGGTATGTGTGGCGTCGATGAAGACGCACGGTTCTGTTCTGGAACCGGTGATGCAAAAGGTATTGGCCCATTTGTGGGGCCAGTGGCCGGCTGAGAATCCGGAATAGTCTCACTATCCGGGCCCAAGTTAGGGTCCGTATGGCTATCGCTTGGGGGGAGGGGGGGTGCCCCGTCAATTGATCCACCAAGTGCGATACGTGCAATGCTCTAAGTGTTCTTAGGGAGCATTCCCTATATACAACATAGGGTGCAACATGTGTGAGATTCAGAACAAGGTTACTCAATTTGCCAAAAATTCCACACATTCCATAACAAGAGAAGCTTCATGCATTTCATTTAACCAAAATTATCACAATACATGAGTGGTAGACTTACATGGATTATGACAGAAGATGCATGTGAGCTAATCTAACAAAAACTTTAAACACTATGCAAACCAACACACAACTAAGCCTACTAAGGCCATTACAAAGGAAAACAGAAACAAGGAAAACTCAAAGATGACAACATATGACTAGTCGTCCGACTCTGACGAAGGTGGAGGAGCACCCTTGTCCTGCATACAACATAGGAGGGCCTTCAGAGTGCGAGACATCTTCTTAAGTTTCTGTTTCACATAGGCCTGGTTCTCTTCAAGCCTTTGCTTCAATTCAGCCTGGGTCTCCTTGACCGCCTGTCTTAGGGCGGTCTGGTTCTCTTCAATCTGAGCCAGGCGGGCTTCCAGGGCGGCCTGATCATGGTGGTACTCATGTGTAGCAGTAGGAGGTCCCCCATCAGAGTCTTGGGCTACCTCTTCTTCTTCACTTCCTTCTTCCTCACTTCCTTCCTCTATTTCATTTTTCTCCTCTTCTTCATCACTTTCTTCCTCTTCACTTTCTGTCTCGCCCCCATACTCATCGAGTCGGGCTTGACGTTGTCGAGGGCCAATACCCATGTTGTTAAGTGTAGTGTCATTAACGAAGTGGATCGGCGCAAGCTCATCCATGTTAAGTCTGTAGCCGAACTCTCGAGTAATCTTGCATATAAGTCGGCCAAATGGGAATGAGACATCTCTCCTAACAGAGCGTGCAGTTTGGATTATCTGTAGTAGGGTGAACGTAGGCAGACACAACTTGCTCCCTGCCCAGCTCTGTACAGGAAGTCCACCATCAAATGAGTGAATTTGGTATGGTTGCCCCACCTAGGATACACATTATATGTGAATATATGATGGAGCAGGCGAAAATAGTTTGTCAATTTAGTCGATGGGAGGCAATTGCCTCGCTTCCAGTGAACCAGTCGGCCACAAAGAAACCACGTGCGGTGATCTCTTTCTCGCACACTCTTGAAACGAGACTCATCAGCATGCACTTCACCACATGCAATTCCCATAATCTGGGCTATCACATCTACATTGACAATGGCCTCCAGCCTTCCTACGGGAATAGTGAACTGTAAAGGCTCCAGTAGTGGATCCCGTATGTGGGTATAGAAGGCTCGGATAGTGCTTTCACACACGTGATACTTGCCTTCAAATATGAGACCCCACCCGGATTCTAACAGGAGGTCCATCACCGGATATAGCCCGAATAGCCTTTCGTTAACATGAGCTTCAAACACCACTTTACGGCCCCGAAACTTACCATGTCTGATGCCCAGTAATAGAGATCTTTTAAGTGAAATATGGGGATCGAGATCCCACTTCGTCCTTCACTCTCGTTCGGCGCTTGTACTTGCTTATGCACCCGCTTTCTTCCGTGGACGGGTTGGGCGGCTAGGCCCGACTTCATCTGTGGACGCTATTCTCTTTCCCATGAGGGAAAGGAGGGTGGAAAGGGAAAAGATGGTAGCCACTAGCTCAAAAAGAGCCATGGAAGTGACGAAAGCTTGAAGGATAGGATGGATGTGGGAGGTTTGAGAGTTATGAGACACAAAGATGTAGGCTTTGTGCTCAAATGAGAGAAAATAAGGGAAATAAAAGGTGGTAGGAGATGGGTTTGAAGGGAAATGGTGGTGGGTGTATGTGTATTGAAGAAGAAGAAGAAGATGGAGTATGGAATGAGGATTTGAGAGGACAAATGAGGGTTTTAAGAGCTAGGAGGGGTGAAATGGAGTGAAAATGAGGTAAACAGGGTAAAATAGAGTAGTCCCACACAAATTGCAAGCCCCAGACGAGTGGGAGAAGGTGGCGAGCCGCCGGACCCACAGGCCCGCTCGCTTGGCTGGAGTGGGACACGGTGCGTCGCGGTCCGCTGGAGAGGGGCGCGGTGCGCCGCCCTGGGGCGGTGGCCACCCCCTCCCGGGGTGTCAGAAATGCGCGTGGGATCCCCTGGGTCCCACTGTTTCTTGTGGTTTGGGCCCCTATGGCTGTGAGATGCATTTTCTTGCCCTATTTTGCACATGTTCACGCCTTTTGGCGTGTTTCGAGTTGGAGATTTGTCAGGTAGTAGTCTAAACCCGTCGTTTGATGACCTAAGAAGGAATTGAGATCATTTTACATGGTCTCGGTTGCGTACGGGCTATATCCAATGGTCACTTTCGCCCGTTGGTGAAACTTGGGATCCTACGACTGTTTCTACATATCATCGCCCCCTCCTAAGTCAAAGTACGTCAGTGTACATAGTGTTACCATAACCCAGGTTCAGTTTAATCCAAATCATGCTCTGATACCAACTTATAACGCCCCAAAAATCAGGGGTCGAACAAAGCTCAACTCCTGAGTTCCAACGCATCACTTATGCAATAATGATGTTTGAATGTTGTCCATATTATTGCATTAAACATGAATGAGATTATACTAAATCAGCATATCATACTCCAGAGGTAATTGAATTAGGCAAGCGGAAGACTGAGATAGATATATAAAGTATATAAGTGTTTCTCAATCCCCAGAGTATGAATATGTCACCAGGCTGAATATGTACATATACTATTCCAAAATTTACAAAATATTAAAGTGTGAATGTCTGACTGATCCAAGTATCCCTATAATCCCGTCGAATCAGAACGAGGTCTACGAAGACCCGTCTGAAAGTTGAACATAGGAGAATTCCTCCTCCTCATCACAGAAGTCTGGCTCCGCCTCGTAAGCCATAACATCATCTGCAACTAAAACAGGGTTTGGTTGGTGTTTTAAAACACCGTCCCAGCGTGAGTTTGAGTGATTAACTCAGTGGTACTATAAGGCAAAGGTTAACATGTTATCAATTCAATCAAGCATTAATGATAAAGCAATACAACAATGATGTCTTAAGTACTCTTGTTAATGCAGGAATGGTATACTGTAATGATGCATGCCTTCGCCTTCACTCCCTCAGCGACATCATCTCACGGTCACGCATGGCAAACTCCCACTGTGCCTTCCTCACCAAAGCACATGCAATGCGGTGCATGGTCGTATTAACCAAGTACTTAATTAGGCTTGTTTATACAGCAGATTAGGGAAGCTAAGGTACCTCCCTTTATATCATTTACCCAAAATAATGATCCATCTAGGGTCGTCAATCCTAGTTAATCACATACGATAGGCAAGTTATAGGGCAACATCACACCTAATTGAAAAGCAGTGGATAGGCAAGTTCACGAGTTTACACTCGAGGTCACTACGAAAGGCTCGTCACCTCAGCGTAGGCCTAATTTATACTCGAGGTCACTACGGGAAGGCTCGTCACCTTAGTGTAGGTCGACAGCTCGAATACAGTATCCCATACTACCGTATTCGGTTCACGAGTTTGGGTTGCTCACTGGTCACTACGGGGAGGCTCGTCAAGCCAGCGTAGGCCGACAACTCGACCATGGTGTCCCATACCACTATGCCCGACTCATGAGTCTTAGTGGATCTTGGTACCATGGTTAAACGGGCTTTACATTGGTAAGTGGTACCTTAAATTCAAGCAGTAGTGTCCAGACATGGTAAACACACAATAGGCCAATCGGGTTATTTGATAAGTGCGATTGGTATGAGTGCATGTTGAATTGATCGACATGGAACGCATAAGCGCTCCACATGGCCTAACCACTGTTGACAATCAGCGTACGACTCGGATTCATCGAACATATCTAATGTAGCGAAACTAGTTCGGCCACTCCATCGAGGACCGTTACCAATTGCATGGACTACGTAGTAGTCCCAATCATAATTAAATGCAATAAGAAGTCACATGCGATATTCATAACAACATTTAACAAACAATTTAAATATAAATCCCATTTGAGAATTTTATCAAACACATTGAACATATTGTTATACATATGCATTTCATTCATAAATCACGCAGTAGCAATTTAGATTACATGAAGGAAACTCTATATACGGATAAGGTAGTTGAGAATCCCACCTCAACACCCTTATTAAAAGCAATTCATCAAACAATTTCTCATTCAGACATTTTAGCAAACACTTAGTCTACACATTACTAGGTACATGAATTAAATTAGTTATAACAAATATTATGGAAAATCCTTTCATAAAGGAGTTGTCTTACATACAACAAACACATAACCTAGATTAATAGTCATGGCAAGCACAAATCTTAATAGCAATTTCATTTAAACATTTCAACAAACACATGGAATACATTAAATATTCACATAGTTCACACACATGTATGATTTATCGGATACATTGTAACTAACAACATATAGTGGCAATCAAGTCAGACATAAATCATTAGTTGATATTGAAAGCCTTGAAAACCATAACCTAAACGTTTATAGTCTGCACCTTTCGTCGGTTTGCTCATTTCGAACTCGTTTCGAATCTTACGTTCCCGTTTACAGCACAACGACTACCTAAATCATGAAATAAGTTAGCTATTTCGTCGATTCCTCTATTTGGATTCCTAAAACAAGATTAGGGTTAGGATTTCTTACCCAAATCGAAGTTAGAATCGACAATATAGCGATGGTGGGGTGGTGATTCGATATGTGGAGTAGTGGGAGTGAATCCCAGCAACGATCCACTGATCTCACTCTCTTCTCCTCACTCTTTCCTCCTCTTTTCTCTCTTCTCTCTCCTAGGGTTAGAGAAATTCGTATGGAATGAGAGAGGGGTGGTTTAAGGGTCTTATATAGGCTCAAAAGCAATGTAAATGGCCTGAGGGCCATGGTATACTTAGGTTATAGCCAAAGGGCGACTGTTTCTGGTGAATAGGGCTCATCCGGAGGTTCATTACCTGTCCATGTCACGGAGTAAGTTCCCTGATAATGGATCTAGGCCAAGTTATGATTTCGGTCCGATCGGATTAGTAGATCGACCGTGGAGGACCCGTATCAGTTCAACGGTCATTGTCACTCGATCAGGGCCAGAAGTATACCGATATGTGCAGGGAAATTTCCCTGATCCAAAGGTATAGTTTGGTCAGAAACTGACAGTTTGAAATCTTTAATTTTTCTTGCAAGCGAATGGCCCAAATCACTTAAGTTTCATGTCAATTTCTAAAGATATTCACGTTTCTCACACACTTCGCTCAAGGCTCAAGTTGTGCATTTCTGGATACTATTTGGGCTTGATTCTCACAATGGTTGTCAAGCCCAGTAAGGTGGTCATAACCTTATAGTTTCGCGGTTATCGGACTTTCGACGCGCGGTTCAGGTCCGATATAGAGTTTCAATGTGCTCTCGGGAGCAACTGGGTTTTGAGATTTCTCCTTGGTCTTTAGGTAATGTTGAGTTAGCGATTTTAATGGTTTTGGGTCTTACAGTTCATATAGATAATGGTTTAAGCTAATCCACTGATTAATTTAGTTTAGTACTTAATTAATTTTCGTTTAATTTCTAAAGGATTCGGTCATTAAGGATTTCTGTTTGAGGTGGTACTCGGGTCTTTGTACGGATTTTTCTGAGACGTTACAATGGATGGAGCGGATATGGGGGGCATCACTACGGGCCCCACACTTATTGTGAGTGTGCACCTGGGACCAGACTCCCAATATGGTCAGACGAGAGCTGACTCGCGCTTGTCCGAAAATGGGAAATTTTCCCGCTGCAACCGTTTGAAACATTTGTGTTTTCCTCCCTTCTTTGATCGAGATGTGGCCCACCATCTGGTCCCATCCTCATAATCCGGATCGTCCATCTTAGAGAACGGGAGATTCAGACTGAAACCCCAGCCTTTCACCTGTTGGCATGCAAGTACGGATGCACAAGCACAGGCACAAGCGGGCTGAGTGCAAACATCCTCTTTCCAAAAATGGAAAGTTTGGTTTTCTTGCCTTTACACGCTGGCAATCTGGGTGCCCTTGCATCCCTTCCATCCCAGCCATCAGTCCTGGAGAGATCCTAGCCGCCCTAGCTAGGTCTTTAGAAAAGGAAAGAGGATGAGAGAGAGTGTGAACAACCATTTCTCCCCAAGCTCTCCCCACCGCTCGAACCTCCACCAAGCTTCGCTGGAGCTCGTTGGCAAGCTCTTTGGGGTCCTCACGAATGGCCTGATGGAGTCGGATTCGAAGAAGAGGTGGTGATGGTGAAGACGCCATTAATGGCAACCACTTTCTCCGCCGTTCCAAGCTAAGTTAGACTCAGGCCATGTTTGTTAACACTTAATTTTTGCACTTAACGCGGAATGAGGAAAATTTTCCGTGTTTAGTGGTGTTTGTTAATGCATTGTTAACGCGGAAGACGGAAAGCGCTAAGTGGTTTTTCACCGAATTCTTTCTGTGATAGGAGTCTGGCTTAATGGTGAACGCGGAATGCGTTCCGTGATTTTTTATTAAACAAAAATTTTTTGATTCCAAAAGTACCCCTTTTCAAGTTACTACAGAAAGTTTTTCTTTTCAATTATTTGCGCAATACAAAATCAACCTTTAACATGTGAAACTTCTTTATGCCCCACCATGATTTATGTGTTTGATCCACACCGTCCATCAACTTTTTCAGATAATTTAATGTGTGATCCATTAAAAGAAACAGGTCCAATGATTAATTGGACCATAAGGTGGGGATTGAACGTCCACCGTTAAAAACTTCTTGAGAGCTGGAGAAGTTTCAGATCAAGCTGATATTTGTGTTTCACTTTGTCAACGTCTACATGACTTAATGAATAGGTTGGATGGTAAAAAAAATCACAGTGGCCCATGTAACTTTGATCTCTTTGAACCGTTCGTACAACGGACGCAGATTGGCGGGCCCACCGTGATGTATCCTTACATCCAAACCCTCTATCCCTTTTATCATATTATTTTAAGGGATTAAAACAAAAATGAGTCAGATCCAACGATCAAATGGACCACATCACAGATGAATCTTGCATTTAATGCAACATGTACATTTTAATGCAACCAAGATTATTATTTGGTGTGGTCCACTTGAGCGTAGGATCTGCCTCATTTTTGTGTTCATGCCTTAAAATAATCTGAGAAAAGGGATTGACGGTTTGGATGTAGATATACATCACGGTGGGCCCACCCACAGAACTGCCCGTTCGGAGCCAGGGACGGGCGAGGATAGTACGCAATCTGCGTCCTTGTTAAACATGGACGCGGATTTCCTGCGAAAGGCTTTTGCTGGAAGTTCCTGCGCAGGGAATCTGGGTGGGGTCCACTGAGATGTTTGTGAGAAAACCATACCGTCCATCCGATTTTAGAGATCATTTTACGAAATGCAGCAAAAAATAAGGTATATTCAAAACTCGAATCGACCACACGAGAGGAAACAGTGGAGATTTAGTGACCACCATTGAAACATTTATATGGCCACGAAGGTTTTTTATCGGTCTAATTTTTGGTATTTTCACTTCATCCCAGTGAAAATGACCTTATAAACGGCTTGGATGGAATATAAACATCAAGGTGGAGGCTAGGATGGTTTCAACGGTGGACATTCCTTTCCCACTATTTCATCTCGTATGGCCCACTTGAGTCTTATATCCTCTTAATTTTTAGTCGTATGTACTAAAATGAGCTTAAAAAATGGATGGACGGGTTAGATTTCTCATAAACATCACGGTTGCCCCACCATGCATCCCAGGGCAGGACTTCCTGCGAAAGACTTTTGCAGGAAATCCTCGTCTGTTAAACACGGCTCCAAGCTGGGAACGGACTGGCTACTCCCACCACCACCGGCCAGTGGCTGATGGTCGGTGCTCTGTGGGCCCTACCATGATGTATATGTTTCATCCATGCCATCCATCTATTTTTTCAGATCATTTCATGGTATGGGACAAAAAATTAAGTATATCAAAATCTCAATTGGGCCACATTACAGGAAACAGTGTTGAATGAGCGTCGAGCATTAAAAACCTTTTGGGGGCCATAAAATTTTTAGATCAAGTTGATCTTTGTTTTTTCCCTTCATCTGGGCCTATATGACCTAATAAAAAGATTGGATTTCAAATAAACAGTACAGTGGGCCTTAGGAGGATTTTAATGATGCATATCCAATCATTATTGTTTTCCTATGGTGTGGTCCACCTGAGATTTATATCCCTATAATTTTTGGGGTGAATCACTATAATTATCTGTAAATTTGGATGAACGGAATGGATGAAACACATACATCATGGAGGGGCTAACAGAGCACCGACCATGGTGGCTGAGGGAGTAGCCAATCCGTTTCCGTCCAGTCCTGGACGCGGATACCCTGCGAAAGCCTTCCGCGGGAAGTTCCTGCGCTGGGAACGTAGGTGGGGCCACTGGGATGTTTGTGAGAAATCCTCACCTTTCATCCGTTTTGTGAGTTCATTTTAGGACATGAGGCCAAAGATGAACTGTATCCAATGCTCAGGTGGGCTGAAAACGTGATAACTAAATGTCCACAGTTGAAATATTCATGGGGACACTAAAGTTCTTCATTTATGGCTCACTAGAGAGGTTATATCTTGATTTGGTGATTCAGGTCTGTAGCAGAGTGCACTGGTCGAGTACTTGTTGCAGTGGGTCCAGGCACAGCTCAAGTCCAGCCCATGAGCTTAGGACTCAAGTCCACACGAAGGAATCAATTGATTTTCCATGTGGTACACCGGGCGCAGATTGGATGGATGTAGATTTCCTGCGAAAGCAGTTCGCAGGAAGTTCCAGCGCAAGGATGCTGGGTGGGGCTCACCGCCATGTTTTTAGGAAATATACTCCATTCATTTGTTTTGCAAGCTAATTTTAGTACAAGCAACAAAAAAGAGGTGGATCCAAGACTCGAGTGGGCCACACAAGAGGAAACAGTAGATATATAACACTGACAATCATTGAGCTCTGAGTTGTACGAACAGTTTAAAGGAGATCAAAGATGGCGGGAAATCTGCATCAGGTGTAAAACATTTCCAAACAAGAGATAGGGGCAAATGTGTCAAATTAACATATTTCAGACATTTCAGATGTTTGCTAACAAACAGATTGTTTCAAATTCAGTACTTAATTTTCAGACTTCAGCCATAATTATCAAACAAGTTTTTTGACTTCAGATTTCAGATCCAGGCTTCAGATCTCAGATTCAGCTTCAGATTTCAGATTCAGGCTTTAGACTTCAGATGTAACAAACGGACCCTCAGTTCAAGATGTCATTTTCGGTCCCTCACCAGCGAGTGATGGTGTTGGAAGAGAGAGAATAAGAAAGAAAGTGAAAGTTAAAGAAAACATAAGGGGAATAAGAGAGAAAGAGAGAAAAAAGGGAGTGTGAGCTCGAGTGCTGTGGGTTTTGCTGAGTCACGGTGATAACCTAGATGCTAAGCTGAGTCTCGTTGAGGGGCCTGACTCGATCTCACCCCGAGCAGAGACGGCGTGATCAACGGCTGGATCCCAGTCCGTTGACACATTCAGCTGGCCAGTGTGGGTCGACTCGAGTCTTTGATCGCTGGGCCCTTGGCGCATCACGTGGGCCTCCTTGCAGCCGTTTCTCCTTCCAAGTTCAGAAGTTGGATGGAGATCTGAGCTCACTTCTAGCAGGTAAGCGGTCTAAACATCACATAGTGGGCCTACCACATACTCGGTGGACCACACCTGAGATGAAGTTTAGTGGGCCACGCCCGATCACACCTAGTGGACCGCACACCCAGCCACAGATCTGGATTGGGTTGGGACTAAATCCAACCATAGATTTGGGCTGTAATCAGGGCTGAAAACGGCCTTTAGTTGGGATGAGATCAGCCCAAATCCAGGCTGAATATCAGGCCAAACCACACCATGGGCCCGTGCTAAGCCAACCCTTCCTGTAATTGGATTACTGCTGGGCCAAAAACGGCCCAGCCAATCATAACCCCAACTCATGTTGCAGTTGGGCCTGGACGAGCCCAGCCCAACCGACCTCTGGTCAGCAAATGATGGGCCAAAGACAGCCCAGCCAATGAAAGTGGCGCTGCTGGGCCACATCCTGTTCAACAGGCCCACCTTAGTTATGTTGACGCTGGGCTAGGACGGGCCCAACCGAGTTTCCCCATTGGGGTTTTGTAAATGCAGCACTAGGCCTAGTCCTGAACTACAGTTGGGCCAAATTAGGCCAAGTTTAGGCCCAGTTCAGGCTACAAATGGGCAACAAGGTATTGGGCCAGATCAGGCCAAAGTCAGGCCCAATTCAGGCCTTAATTATGGGTAGATTCCAGGCCCAATCTGGGCACTTGTTGGACAATAAAATCTGGTAGGCCTGGTCACCCTAGTGCAGGCCCAAATAACCCAATTCATGGTAGACCATAGTACTTATTATCACGACTAGCTTCATTGTGGATAGTCAGGGCCATTAGCATTAGAAAATATTTATCATTGTCCTTATAGGATTAATATAATACTTGTTTATATAATTATTAGTATTAATTCTTATTATATTATCATTAGTAAATATTCTATTATTATTACTTGAATTATTCAAGGGATAATCAGTAATTATAAAAATATTAGATGATGTCAGTATGTTTAAATATGAACTTATGGACCATCATTATTAATATGAATGGAACAATACCCCTATTATGAATATTATTTGGCCCATTGTACAATAATAATAATGATAATAAATTAGGATCCAAATCTCAGGATCTAAGTTTAAGACTAAACCCAAGGATGAAAACCCTAATTCTACATCAAAACCCTAAGTAGTCCAAACCCTAGATTATCTTAATCTTAACCATAAATACCTTGTAGAAACCAGATCTCACGTATAATTTCACAATTCATGGCAGGATTCAATTCTAAGGGTGCATGCGCTTCCTAGCAACATCAGTTGACGATTCAAAGTATAAGGTGATGGTTCTTCCCCTTGAGCTTTCCATCTTCCCATTAGCTTAAGTGATAGTTTTAATTTAATTTCGATTGATATTTGATATCTTTATCTTACAATCACATGTGCAAATTGTTGGGATTAAATTGCTAGATCACATGCTTAAATATTTATCCTGCATATTTCCTTATGCTTTTGAACCATTTGTGGATTGCTTATGGAACTTAAACTAATACATCAGTGGGAAACCCCCACTTATAAATGTACACCCATACTTGGGATGTAACTCGATTGATTGTGGTTGTAATGGACCTTCGACCTAGTGGTTGTTGAATGATGATTTAAACTGGATATTGATGTGGGCCTACCATCCATGGGTTGTTGTGTCCGATTGGTTTTTAAGGATGGTCTTTATCGCATAGTTTTGCTATTGCCCCTATGCGGCTTAGTTTTGATAATTACCCTATGTGGCTTAGTTTTGATATTCGCCCAAGTTGACTTTATTTTGGTATTTACCTTATATGGGTTCGATGTATTGTTTCTATACAACCATGCGATGGTAAGCCCCATATACTGTAATATAATTGGCCACTAGTCAACGAATTTCCATTAAACATTCTAAGATGGTAGTCTCATGAGCCGGGGATGGTGGTATGATACCTATGCCTGAGTTATCGTCGTACGCTGGTGACAAGCCCCCGTAATGACTTTGAGCTTATTAAAATTGGCTGATTGTAACTGGACTAATAATGGTTTTGCTAATCATGCATACATGGCACAGACCAACATCTATTACTATTGTACGTGATGTACGTATTCGTCTGATTGGTTGAGCATTCCCAGGTCGATGATTGTATGGGTGACGAGCCCAACTTCCGCACGGATGTGCATCCCCGGGGCGATGATTGCATTCACGCATCCATGCATCTAATAAGGCCTGCATTATGCATTGTTTTGTATGTTTTGTTTTATAATTATGCTTACCTAATGTGGCGATGTGTAATCTTGAGAGAAATTCACACTGAGTTGGTCACTCATCCATCAAATATATAACCGTACAGGTAGCATAGGTGCCTAAGTCGACATTCATGTTCATATTGATGAGGAGCAGGCTATGGTTGATAAGGATGTATGACTATATTTGTTAAGAATTACTACAGGATTTCATAGCTCAAGATTGTTGTAAATTTACTTTGTTTCACATGTAATATTATTTTATTTCGTAATTGCACGAATGAGGACATTGGTTTGTATAAGTCATTATTGTCAGCTTCTTGTATATTTAAATGATAATGCAACTTTCTTTTATGTTTGATTTGTCCATACTACGTTAACTGCTAACTCTAAATGCATAAACTCTGAAGAAAAAAAAATTTATATGTGGACTTTAACTCTTTATAGGTTAACACTCGGGTTTTTGGAAAACGGGTCGTATACTCGGGTCCTGAAGACACGGGGTGCTATAGATTTGGCCATAATATCCCAAATTGTGAATTGTGCATTTGCATGCTCATGTAGGGTGCAAATATCTAAATTTCTCCAAATTGCTGCTAGTTGATTCTTGTTTTCTTGGTTTGGTGTTAACTATGCTTAACACAATGACATGGATTGCTGTAGAATGGTAGTTGGTGGTTGATTTCCTGATTTTATGATTAATCCTGCTTGGGTGAAAGCTTGAAACATAGAAAGTTGTTGATTGGTTGAGTCACTTGTCTGAATTTTCGAGTTATGGCTGAAAAATGTGATGTATGATTGGCCTATAGGAGAATTATTTTAGTATATCGCTATAGGGCTGTCCATGCAATCGTATAGGCTGAAATATGTCATGATTGAATTTGTAAATTTGGGTGGAAGATTGTATGTTGCTGTCCCTGTAATGATCTCATTGAAATCTTGTCTTCCACACTTGAATTGTATCCAAGAAGAAGAAGAAACCATGATCCGTGACAACACTCGACGTCTCTTGACTGAAGGAGGATTGGTTGAGGGGTTAACTATCCATCGTAGGATTAGACATCGCTCGAGGTCCCTAAAGTTAATTGAAGTGAGAGATGCAAACCAACCTCTTCTACCCCAACCTAGGGTGGAGGACATCCAGGATGAGAATGAGGTGCATCAAACACCCTACCTCGTACCTTATGAGATTATTTACAACCAACGGGGGTGAGTACGCCTTCATGCATGGTTTTTCTAGAGAATACGGGACATATGAATATCAAGCCAGGGGTGATCCAACTCCTTCATAAATTTCAATCTAGACAACGCTGGGCTCGCTACGCAAACTTCAGTTAAATGAACTTGAAGAAATCCGAAACGATGCATACGAGAACTCAAGAATTTACAAGAATAGGATGAAAGCATTTCATGACCAACACATTCTGCGGAAATCTTTCACGGCAAGTCAGAAAGTCCTTTTGTATAATTCTCGGTTACATCTCTTTCCGGGTAAGCTTCTATCTCGTTGGATCGACCCTTTCACCGTTATCACTGTTTATCCTCATGGGGCTGTCGAGATTCGGAATCTAGACAACGACAATGAGTTTAAAGTAAATGGACATCGATTAAAGCCATTTGTTGAGAAATTTGATTCAGAGGACATGTCCATGTCTCTGAATGATCTTGTTTACCAGGATTGATCTCCTAGTCTGATGGAGGTATAGGTAGGTTTACTGCTTTTATAAGACTAGAGTAGTTTGCTTTTTGTCGTTCTAAGATAGTCGACTTTATGCCGTTAGGATAGTTTGCTTTTGTCAGTTTAACTTTTGTGTCGAACCACCTTCATGCTGAGATCTCTTTAGAAAAAGTCGTTCAATTTCCTCGTCAGGTACTATCTTTCCATCACTTCTTCTTCACTTTCGTTGTCGCATATGCATTGCATGCTTATCTCTTTTACATTGAGGACAATATAGATTTTAGGTTGGGGATGAGAGATTAGGTTACCTAATCAGTATTTTCTTGGTCTTGAGCAAAAAATTGTAAAAATTTCAAAAAATTTTCTTGAAATTTTTGTGAATTCGAAGTGATTTTGACGGCCATCTTTGATTTAGAAGTATAAGATATGTAATGTTGGTAATTTATAACTCTTGGATTTAGTTATCTGTTAGATTTCACAGTTAAGTCTGAATTATTAATCCACGATTAGAAGTTTTAAACATTGATTGAGTCATGATTTCACATGTCACACCTAGCTTACACATTAAAGTTTCAATTCGATATTGAATTGTTAACCTGGTAATCACTAATCGTGGAAGGAACTGAAATGGCGGTAAAGACAACACTAGTTGAAGAAGGAATATCCCAATATGTCCTAGAGGGGGGGGGGGGGGGGGGGTAAATAGGACTTTTTAAAGTTTTATGATTTATTTAAAAATCCTACTTCACTAATCCTGTGATCATGCAGTTATCAAGATTACTCAAATATAACTCTACTAGCTTCCAAGCCTAGTAGAGGATCCAATCACAAACTATTTTCAAGATAAGCAGTATGCAAGCTTGCCTATGATGGATATGACTGTGTAGGTGTGTGTGGTGTGATCAAATGTTCAGATATGGAAGTATTAAAGCAAATCACACAATTATAAGAATAACAATCTCAAACACAGTCATTGTTATAGTGGTTCGACGATGAGTCTACTTCACTCCCGGTAACCGCACTCAACCCTTGAGTGTACCGGATTTCACTAAGGAGGTTTCACAATGGTTCACCTCTAACCTAAGGTTTTAAATCAGGTTCACCTTCAACCTTTACAACCTACACTGAGGTTGACTGTTTATGCTCTCACGAGCAAGGGTCAACACAACGCATGTCACGCCCCAAAATTCGGGTACCCTAATAGGGTGTCCAGGACCCGAATTCCAGACCCATGACTAAAAATAAAAAAAATAATAAAATAAAGTATGACAATTTCATATGCATTTCATTTTCTCCTACCATAGCCCAAAACTTTAAAATCTCAAACACAGACTAAGATAACTAATTGCATAATCTCTTATTACATCGATGCATGATTATTTAACTTAACTTGAAATAAGAAAATTAAGTCAAACATTACTACATTCAGAGTTTTAAGATAAAATAAAATTCATCCTATGTAGAATGACATGCCACGTGCATCAAATCACATTCCATGCTCCACTACTAATAAAAGTACCCTGCATCTTCAAAATATTCATAACCTGAAACAGTTAAAACATAATGAGTTGACAACTCAATAGGATCACATCAATCCCGAGTTGAAAATCTCACAAATATTACCAAATTTAATCTCGACATATTAATCAAAATAAGACGAACATTGGATGTAAAATCATAGTTAATAATTTGACATTTATGAATATGAAATGAATAAATTGCTCAACATAGTTTTTCTAAAAATATAAAGATTTGGAGTGGCAAAACACTCATGTATGCTGATCCTTTTAGGGGATGACCCACGGCAGAGCACCGGTGTTGATCCTTTCAGGGTATGACCCTCGGCAGAGCACCGGTATAACCTTTTAGGGACAAAAGCCCAGAGCAGTGCACCTGTGTGTACTGATCCTTTTAGGGAATCATCCAGGACAGAGCACTCGTGCCGATCCTTTTGGGAATGACCCTAGGCAGAGCACCCGTGTCGTGTTGATCATTTCGGGAATGACCTTGGGCAGAGCACCCGTAAGAATCATTGTACAAAAAAAATAATTATTCACATATGATGCATCTAACTTAGAAGGAAACATTTTAATAAACAATATCAGAGCACCCATAACAAATAATATGGTGATCCTTTTAGGGTAGAGCACCCATAAGGATCATTGTATTAAAAAAAATAATTGTTCACATAATAAATATTCATCATCACCCCTAAATAATATCAAATGCAAATAATAATAATAATGATAATAATAATAATAATAATAATAATAATAATAATAACAATAATAATAATAATATTGACATTGATTCAAATAAAAAAAAAATATTGCAATGTCTAGATTATATAAGGCAACAGATATGAATTTTTCAATGAGGGAATGATCACCTACCTGATATGGAAAAATAGTGTGATGGAAGGAAAATAATCTGAAGAGATGCTGATTTCTACGTGCACTAACTTGGATTAATCAACTCTGAACTCGATGTTGAACCCTCACGTATGCTCTCCCTCTTCCTGATCTCTCTTTTCTTCTCAAAATCTTTCTTTTGTGATTTTCTTTTCTATGGTTTTCTATAGGTAGCATGAGAAATGGGGTATAAAAATAATGTGAGGTGAGTTAATGGGGTTGGGAGTTCATTGGACGGTTTAGATTGATTAGTGGGTCCCACCATGATGATATCATGCATGGTGGATGGGTTCACATCCGCAACCGCTGCGGAGAAGTGGGAAAGAGAGGGAGTCGTGGAGGAGAGGTGGAAAGCAAGTGACGCACGTCACTTGCTTTGTTTTTTTTTTTTCTCTTTTTTTAATTTTTTTTTATTTTTTTAGAAATGGGCCCCACAGGAGTGATGTGACAAATCTAAACCATTCATTCATTTTGCCCATCAAAGTTAGGGCCTGAGCCCAAAACTGAGGGCCATCCACAGCTCAGGTGGGCCACACCAAAGGCAACGGTGGAACCCACCGTTTTTAAAAAAAAATATAAAATGGAGTATTACAATGCACCCACTTTTAGGCACATTGGCCAAGGATCTTCCATACGACCCTACTGGAGGTTTCTACACGGTTGACCTCAAACCCTAAGGTTTTACACTGTTCACCTAAAACCCAGAGTTTTACTGGTTCACTCCTAACCAGATGTTTATGCTCTCCACAGAGTAAGGGTCCACACAATGCACCCACCACGTACACTCCCGCCGGAGGCCTCCTTGAGGACGGTTTTGGGTCATGGGATGTGAGGCTTTACTTTTACCTGTGACGAGCTTGCACACATCCGGTTGAGGCAGACGCTTGAATTGATCTTCCTATCAGGCTCTGTAGACACTCTGTCTCAACATTCACGTAACTTGACAAACCAGGGCACTTTCAGGAACCAACCTGGGGAATTTGTCCATCATGTTCATTGAAAAAAAAGAAGAAAAAGAGAATACCCAGCTAAAAAAACAGTTGTCATCGAAAACGGATACCTGTTAAAGATCTTTAAAAAGGTTGACACAACGTGAAGCCACCGATGGAAAAATCAAAAGCTGGAAGAATAAAAAGACTAAATTGTAAGGTAAGTTTTGGTTTATGTTCGTTATCCGGAGTGTTCCTTTTTAGTTATCAATGTTATCATGATAATTGACGATTGAACCTTTAATTGTGATAAGTCAAGGTTGCACTATACACCTATGGAACTCGATGTTTAGAATTTTTCTAATGGATGGATTAATACTTTGAACTTGACTATGAAGTTTACCGTGCACTTGAATCTAGGAGAAAGTAATACCCAACAGTTATGAATCTTAGAATTTTAGTATCTAGATTGTTTATAAAAAATCACTCAAGTTTATGGAAATTGTCCCATGATTCTTAAAATATTTTTTGCATACTTCGCTCAGGATTAGCAAAATGCTGGTTGGGGATTATGTTGAGGGTCAAATATTACATATTAGACCCCACTTATTACCTGATTTTACGAATATGATATTGTTTAACGCCCTATTTTAATCATGTTTGTGTTGCAAGGTGAATTTAGGAGCTTAGATTGAAAAAGGGTGCTAAAGGCATAAATTTGATGCTAATAAATCACCAAGGTATGGGACGGTTCGTAGGAGGCCAAGATCGAAGAATTTACATGCCAAAGATCCGAGAAAATCAAGTAATTGAAGTTCAAGGAGCCTGAAAGTCGTCCTGAATGCAAGATTACTGGGTTCTCACCACCCGTTTGGCTCAAAACTTTATATCTGGCCTGAGGACCCTAAATTAACCGTACACGTTGAATTTCAACCCTTGGATCCCTGTGAAAGTGGCCCAACGGACAGATCAGCCGCAAATCACTGATCTGGGGCCCACCTGATATCTGGATATGCTTCAATTTTGGTCTCAATCCCTTATATTTGATGACAAAATGTATGGATGGAGCGGATTTCTCATAAACATCACAGTGGACCCCACATACGACGTGCGTGTACACAGCGCGTTCGCACGCAAACCACACCAGTTCGGTCAGCTCAGTCAAAGTCGGGCTGACCCGACACTTCTCGCAACGCAAACAGCGAACAGACGCTGTTCCTCCGAGCACTTGTAGTTGGACACCGTGTTTGTCCCAATGGAAGATCGGGACCGTCCATTCACTCCAAGGTTTCCTTTCGGCCCCATGCACACGTACACACGTGGATCTTCGGAAAACGCAGGTTGAACGACGAGGTGATTTGATACAGGAGAACGCACCAAAACTCGACTAAAACCACTCCTTTTTTACTGAAATTTTGCCAGGAATCCAATGAACGGGGTGAATTTCACCGAAAACATCACTGTGGGGCCTATTGAACATCTCAGCGCAGAAAAAAACTAATTTACGTACATCCGGTTTTCCCGGACGTTTTGAGGAGTTGTGGCCCACCGTTTGTGATCAGATGATTAATCTGAACCGTCCAAAAGCTCTGGCAAGGGGTCTTTACCCCAATGATGGTGCTAAAACGGGTTTCTTGGATGTCCTTCAGCTGAAAAAACTGTTCAAACGCAAGAGTATGCATTTTCCTGCGCACGTCGCCACGCACACCGACTTCTCCTTACGCACGCCCTCTCAACCGACCTTCCAGCAGCTTCTCCATCGTCCTACTTTGCTCTATAAAAGGGAGAGAAAGAGAGAGAGAGAGGATCATTCATTCTTTGGCATATTTCTGGGACGTGGAACACAAGTGGAAGCAAGAGAAGGAGAGAGAGGGTAGACGGCTGGTGCACAAAGGAGTCTTCTTCCCTGTTTCTTCTTCGGTTTCTTCTTCCTCTTAATGTTTTTCTTGAGATTTTAGTTTGATCATGACTATGATCGGCTAAACCTCTTAGATAAGGCTAAGAGGTGAAGCTTTTAGCGTGATGAGGTGTTTTCTACGACTTTGATTCATGTTTTATAAACTTTATTTGATTAGAGTTTGATTACATGGAATATTCATAGTTTTTAATGGTTTGTTGTGAGTTAAATTACAATGGATCTGCGACAGCTTTAAGTATTTGTATGCTTATATATAGGTTATGGTCGTAGGAAACTTATTGTTCACCATCGTCTTATGGACATGGTTGGATGATGGAATCCTCTCCTATGTTCATAACTCTCTCAGATTGGATGTGGATTGGTTAAATTCTGTTGTTTACTTTGTTTCATGGGCATAGCTTTGTGATGGAATCAAGTCTAATTCTTATATCTCTTATCTCTTGAAAACTAGATCAAAGGAAGTTCAGATTTGATTTTTATGGTCATATCTTTTCAACCAGATGGAGATGAGACTCTAATTCCAGTTGTGTTCTTGAATCAAGCGTAGATCTCCCTGATTTCTATAAGTGGATCCTTGGAAACTCTAGTTTCCCACCTTTGAATTTTACAAGTTTAAGTTTAATATTTCACCATTATTTTCTTAAATTTTCCTGATTTAGATTATATCTTCGTCTAGTTCTAGTTCTGGTTACTTTCAGATTACGTACAAGGTTCAGTCCCTGTGGATTCGACCTCGGTCTTATCGAGATTATTACTACATCGCAACCCTATCCTTGAGGGTGGTGAATAGTACGAATGTTACAATTCTTTATATCTGATCCATACAGTCTTTTGCTACAACCAGGTCACCTTACTTGGCTACCTGGACCAAAACCCCGAAACTTTAAGGTCTGATGCATGCATCCTAACATGAATACTCTGATGCAGTAGTTAGTACAAGTGGGCTTGTGTCAAGGTGATCCAGGCCGTTAAGGATGGGAATGGTTCAAAATTTACCCAAGTTGAGAGATTCTAACCCTTTGATAAATGGACTATAAATACACAGTTAGAAAAATAGAGAACAAGGACTAGATACTGTATGGCTAAGATCTTTAAATATATAATGTTTTAGCAGTTCCACTTGCAACATTCGTGATGCATCCGATCAATTTGACGGTTCAGATGATCAGGGACCCACTTGCACCCACTACCCAATGGGAGATGACACAATGATACATAATCATCCATTCATCGCTAAGTTATGTCTGAGAAGGTGGTTTGCTTGAATTCATCTGCAAGTATTTCAAATTGATACATCAGAGTTTTATATTGGTTGGATAATAGTTCTTTTCAATGATCCAAATCATGTTATATGATGGGCTTCAAAATGAATGAATCACAATAAACTGGTTGAAAAATTCCTATCCATGAGTTTTTTTTTTTCAACTTTATTGCCATCTAATGTGGCGCCATCATATAAAGGGTTTGGATCATTAAAATATGATCCCATATAGAAAGGCCAATGTCCGAAGGTATTCCATTGTGAGAGAAGCTCTCTCAGAGCACAAAAGTTATTTTAATGATATGAACCGTCCATTCAGTCCAGAACATTTGAACAGTGTAAAAATCTCTTTCGGATGTATTTTAAGTTTTTAACAAACCACTTTAAGAAAGCTTAAGTACTCTTTATTGCTCCTGGTTGCATTGGTACACAAAGAAAATCCCTTCATCCATACCATTCATTAGGTTTAAGGCTCATTTCATGGGCTACCATGCAAAAATCATACCAATTTGACAATCTTAACTATCTTATCAATAGCATTTAATATGGACGGTTAAGACCGTTCATGCAAAATAGGTACATTTAACAATATGATCCATGTATTTATTAAGACCCATCATAGATAGGTTTCATTATAAAGGAATTTTTTTTTTTTTTTAATAATTTATTTTTGAATCAATCCTAACCATCCCATTCATGGATTAGACAAGAAATGGTTACAAAAGAAAAAGTCCAAAACCGATGATGGATTAGATAATCTCTTTTCATCCCCATTGTCGCCATTTCTTATGGGAACCAATTAGAGTGAGTTACATGGGATCTGGATGGATCCGAGTGGTGAATTTGAAGATCTGCGGGGATATATCGAGATGATCCTATGATAATATAGCTGGAGCACATCAAGCAACACCACAATATTACTTAAGCAGCCGATGGAAGAGCAATCGCATAGAAATGGTTACAGGACAGATGTCAACAACAGCAAAGAAGGCCATGACAGTTATAGCAACCGTCAAAACATGGGAATGATCTAGATGGCCAGAGCAAGGTTATAAATATTAAAAGAATTCAACAAGAAAATTTGATCTTATGCCAACCCAATTAAACTCAAACATATCTTTCGACTATCCTTTTAATTACCAGTCATTTGCATTACTTAGTGTAATTACTTTACTTTCCTGCAAGTCAATTATATTTCTTAGTGTAACTCTTTACTTTTTGCTTTCTGTTTATATTCCCCAATGTAATCCGTAGCATTAATTAAATAGTTGATAATCTTAGCTATAATTTCGGTCTACGCTCATACGCTGGATTTAGTTCTCTATCTAGGAGGATGTCTCGCAACCGTCTCTTTTATCTATACTAAAAAGTCTTTTCGTATGGAAAACAAAGGTATAACCTATTACTAGAGGACTATCCCTACCCTCTAAATATTAATTGATCCTATTTACACATTGAGAGAGTGCCTGAATAGGCGGCTAATCTCATCCAATTTCGGATATATACTGCGTATCTGCATATCTCAATGCATGGGGTCATAGTTGTTTGGATTGAATTGAGCCATAAATTCAATTGTGGCACGCTCACATTCACCACATGACCAAGCTGACGAAAACAACGAGCAACCTTTGATCATTGTGATTTTCACAAATCAACCCAAGAAATGTGTTTCGTAACTAATGGATAGTTTGGATTGATTAATGGAAATGTCCAAATGACCCAACGCAACTAGAAGCAGTATAACTTAATAGTGCTCTCAGCACTATAACTTATAGTGATCTCATAGAGCATTTCTCCGTCACGAAAACAAGGGAAAGAGTACGAGCAGATTATCTGTTACCCTGTGACAGCTTAGTGGGTGTTGCCCTTACCCTGTGAGGCCCACTTAATAAATTTTCTTCATATCCACGCCGTCCATCTGTTGTTTCAGCTCATTTAACGACTTTATTCCAAAACTTAAGCAGATCCAAATCTCTGGTGGACCATACCACTTGAAAAGGTGGTAAATGACAATTAAAAGCTTTTTGTAGGCAACAAAAGTTTTGGATGAAACTAGTTGTTGT
Organism: Magnolia officinalis; assembly: GCA_021015155.1. NCBI lineage: Eukaryota > Viridiplantae > Streptophyta > Magnoliopsida > Magnoliales > Magnoliaceae > Magnolia > Magnolia officinalis. The sequence continues at coordinate 67,899,322 of JAJHSJ010000003.1, forward strand.
CTTTTCCCTTCATCCTGTTTTTTTTGACGTTATCAACGGGTTGGATGGAAAATAAACATTATGGATCTGCTTTAAGTGGAACTTGGAAAGTTTTTAATGGTCAGCGTTCATTGACAACTGTTTCTTGAGGTGTGATCCACCTGAGATTCGGATATACTTAATCCTAGGAAATATCTCTTAAAATGGGCTCTAAAAACATATGAATGGAGTTGATATATAATATATGATCAAGGTGAGCCCTACGGTAAGGGTAACACCTAATCCACGGCCAACAAGAGTGTGTGGGGGTGTGAAGAAAAGGGATTTTGGGTCGTATAGACCCAACGTGCTACCCACATTTTTTCATTGGACCGAACAAAACCTTAAGTACAACGTAGAATATAGTTGTACGGATGAATTTTAAAAAGATAAAAATACTTTTTACATTTCCTAACTGCTTTAGAAAGATAAAAATACTCTTACTTTTTTCTGCTGCCTTATCTTCAAGTTGGAGTATTTTCGTAAAAAAAAATAAAACAGCATACAAACGCTTTTGGTCCGATAAGTTTTTGGGCGGTGATAAAAAAAGAGTGTTGTACGACTCGTCTACAGCGCTAATTGTTTTTTTGTGAAAAAAAAAGAAAAGACAGGAGATGAACTCGGTTACCTGGGACAGCCTATCCCCAAAACTTCCGGTGACTGGAAGCTAGGTGGTCCTATCGTGATGTTTTTGAGAAATCTACTCTGTTCATTAGTTTTCTCAGATAATTTTAAGATACAGGCCCAAAGGTGAGGCAGATCCAAAAATCCAAGTAATCTGCACAACAGGAAAAAGTGGGTAGGGAAATGACTACCATTGAAATCTCCCTGGACTCCACCGTAATGTTTATATGCCATCCATACCGTTCATAATATCATTCCTACTGGGATGAACTGAAAACACATAAGTATTAGCCTGATCCAAAACTTTTGTGGCCCCACCAATGTTTCAACATTGGACGTTCAATCTTTACTGTTTCCTATCATTGAGCTCACTTGAGTTTTTGATCTACCTCATTTTTGGGCTGTCCTAACATGATCTGAAAAAACAGATGAACAGGTTGGATTTCTCACAAACATCATGGTGGCCCCACCTAGCTTCCTGTGTCACAGGCAATCCAGGTCCGAATAAGACAGTTTAAACGCGTACATGAATCAGACCCAACTCATACTCATTCCTGTCATCATCGTCATATACAACTGATGAAAACATAAAACGTCAGCTTCCTACCTCTTTTCATGCAAAATAAAAACACCCCAAAAATTGAAATTATAATTAAAAATTAAAATTTAAAAGGCTACATCCAAAAGAGTAATTGTCAAAGGCCCACCTCGACGGAGTCACAATCTTTAAGTTTCTAATCCAAATCTTTTTTCTTATTAGCATTAGATACATGATAATCCATTGAGTTTGATTTGTCTGCGCCGCGATGGACAGCCCATGTGCATAGGCGGTTCGATTATTTGAACCGTTAATCTTCTCATCGCTTCCATAAATAATCTATTATCCAATAATCATGTTCGAAGGATGATCATTTTCTCTAACTTTTGGAGTTAAATATGAGCCCTTGAAAATTTTCTTCTCAATTTCCAAACACAGCAATGATCAGAACCATACGTTCAGTGGTAATTTCTTATCGTGGTCAGTATGGGATAGCATACAAAACATGGACGGTTCTGATCATCAGATCATGACATCATGTGGGCCCCATTGGATTGACATATTTTGTTCTTCTAGAGTAACAGTGTAGGCAAAACGGAGTTTAGCGGGAACACTTTTGAAACTTTATAAATTGATTGACTATAGGCGTGCTTTACACCATTTTTCTAAGGAGGGACTTATTTGATACTCTGCCAGAGTGTCAAACTTGATATGCAGGAATTCAAAACTTACACCATGGTTTACATCAATTATCCACTAAATATTAGAACTCACCATCTCTAACTCAATACCAAAATTATATTGGGTCCCTACTCATGCTTAGTGGTAGACTCACAAGAGTTTCAGTGCTAAGGTGATAGGTTGAGTACCCAGTGTGGTGTGTGCAAAATATATATATATATATATATATATATATATATATATATATATATATATATATATATATATAAAGAAATAAAAATTTATATTGGTACCTCTTATTCGAAGAGGGATTGCCTGGTGTGCCAATCTCGATAGGGTGTTGATGTCACCAATTTTTGTGGCCCCACCATGGTTTATATATTATATCCAAACTGTCCCTCCATTTGATGAGATAATTTAAGGACATGAGCCCAAAAATGAGCAGAGATCCCAAGCTCAAATGGACAGCACAACAAAAAGTATTGAGGATTGAAACGGTGTCCACGGTCGAAACCTTTCTAGAGCCAACATGATGTTTATTTGCCATCCAACCTTTTTATAAGGTGACATAAGCCTAGATGAATAGGAAAAAACAAATATGAACTTAATCCAAAACTTATGTGACCCTTAACAAGTTTTCAACAATAGGTGTTCAATCCCCACCTCTTTCTTTGTGTGGTTCACTTGAGCTTTAGATGTGCCTCATTTTTAAGCTCATGTACTAAGATGATCTCATCAAATGGATGAATGGTGTGGATACAACACATACATCATAATGAAATGAACCTGAATTGTCATAGTCAAGTGGAGGACAGATTTCTTAGACTAATGTGAGAAAAACGTATTAATTAAATGATCTAATTATCTTTGATTTGGCTTTATTTTCTACGGCCATCCTTTTCTCCAAGCCATGGATGAGATGACTACAACTGCCTAATAGTAATGAATCATAAACAATCCATGGTGGTCCTGACAAATAGTAGAAGGATCAAAATTGTTGATTTTGATTTGACTTATACTTGTGAAAATGATAGGCTGTACATATTAAAGGTCATTGGTCAATTTGTTAGTATTTGTCATATTAATGTGATGCTTACACAGTAACCCATGAAATGCTTTCTCTCTAATGGTGGGGGTCTGATCTGTAAATTAATCCAGACAGTCCCCATCATGGACCCGTTGTCAATGGAGCATATCCCAAAAAAAAATGACATTTATTGGATGATCCTAACCATTTAATTAGTGGGAGGGGATTAGGAGTTACCCCAGTAACACTTTAGTGGGTGTTATCCTTACTGTGGGGCCCACCTTGATGATGTGCTGTATACTGTCCATCCCCTTTTCCAGTCCATTTTAGGACGTGAATCCAAATCTCAGATGGACCACACCACAGGAAACAGTGGTGATTGAACACACACCATTGAAAACTTCCTAGGGCCAACCGTAATGTTTATTTGCCAACCAAACTGTTGATAAGGTCAAGGAGACCTGGATTAAGGGAAAAAAAATATACAAAGATCAGCTTGATCCAAAACTTTTGTAGCACACACAGTTTTTTAATGATCATTCACCACTGTTTCCAGTGGTGTGTGGTCCACCTGAGATTTGGATCTTCTTAAGTTTTGGGACCGCGTCCTAAAATGAGCCGGAAAATGGATCCACGGCATTGATATAAAATACATTCATCAAGGTGGGCCCCACACTGTAAGGGCAACATGTAATCCGCTCCCCTAATTAGTAATCATCAAATGGATGTTTAAGAATTTAAAAGGTCAGTGGTCTTATATTGTTCAATCAGCTTGATTTTCAGCAAATGCTCAATACACAACTGAACACGCAATTTGAACGGTCCGGATTTACTCGTATGGTTTCGACATGAGCAGGAATGAGTCATCCACACTCAAGTCAGGGCCATTGAAGCTTTCTTAGCAAAAGACTACTTGGAAAGGGAGATGGGGCCCATTTGGGGTCGGCTAATTTTTGTCTCTCTCAATTCCTATTCAATTAATGGTTGAGATTTCTTAGCTAGCTACCAAAGGGGAAATGGGCCCCACAGGTTTTTTATTTACATCCTACCATTGTTCGTTTGTGATATCTACGGAATTCTATACTAAATAACACTTAGTCAAATATATCTTGATTCCCCTTATATACTAGTGTTATAGCATTATATATATATATGAGATAGGTCATTGTCTAGCACAAGCTTTTGGAAATTACTCTAAAATATCAAAAATGAAAATGAAAACTACCCTTTTGTTGTATTCGGGTTCCCTATTCCCCTTTTTAAATTTTTTATTTTTTTTTGGCTGGCAATGACAAGACCCGCCTACCAAATTACTATTTTAAACTAATCTTTTAAATAATTTGCATTTTGCAGATCATGGTCACGGGCCGTTACCGCTACGTAACAATAATAGTAGATTCAAAAAAGAAAAAGAGGGTGGGATTTTGCTTAAACTAATTTAGTAAGGGAACCAAGGGGTTGAGTCGGGTAGGGTTGGATTGGCTCAACCCGGTGGGACTTCATGCCAAGTGTATAGTAGGTTTTGTTTCATATCTAGAATGCTATACATGTTTAGGTGCGTTGTTGATTGATGTCTTAAATCTTTAAATTAATATGATAGTTTGATGCCATTGAGCACACGAAATCCGAAATTTATTAAGTTGGTGATTGGACATTTTAAGTGTCTTGTTCGATGACATCGAAAGCTAGTCAGATGCCACCGAAAGTTGTTCGATGACATTGAAGGGTCCCCTCACATGGGTTGGATCAAAGTAAAAGTGAGGTCCGCTACACCTCATGTAAAACTGATCATATAACATCAACCTTCAGCCATCATGGCGAGTAGGCTGAATCAGATTGGAATGGACGGTTTGAAAACCTGAAGGCTCGACAAGACTCAATGTTTAGCTAGGTTTGGTAGACTCAAATACTCGACTTGATATTTAATAATTATAATTAAAAAAATAATAATAATAGAGTTATAAGTAATATAAAATAGAAAAAAATGTTGGCAAATGAGTTGATGATTCACTAGTTAAGTGCACTTCTAATAGCAGCTGAGCTCAAAGGTTTTGATTATTTTTACTCTCCTCTTCACATTTTACTAATATTTATGTTGTAACTCACTGAGTGACTCAGTTTGAGGACGGGTCTTGGGATCGAGTCGACTCAGTGAGTTTTAGAACTGTGCTCTAGTCATGATCATTGGTCCATCGGGTCAGGTTAGACCCAGGCAATGAATATCCATGCATGATATATAACATTAATATACATTTTGATATTGCTTAATGGGCCCAGGTTATGGTAGGTTGGGTTGGACTCAAAGTACTGGGTCCTTTTGGGGTTCATGGTAGGGTCGGGCTGACCAGGACCAGCCCGTTGGTAGGTTAGGAAAGATGCCAAAACACTCTTATGTGAGTGTTTTGGGTTGTTTGAAAAGAGATGGCTATTTTTAGGGGGGAAATGATCACTTGCCTATGGATGCTAATTACCATATTTTAAAGCTGTGTGGGGCCCACCTTGATGTGTAAGTGCGTCCAACCCATCCATAGATTCTCCCCTCATGTTAGGTCTAGATACCAAAATCGAGCCTGATGGATAACTGGGGTGGGCCACACCAAATGGATTAGTGGGGGACATTGGCGGCGAGAGCGACGCGCACAAGAGAAACCTTCGGATTGGTGCATCTTGTTTTTAGATTTCATCTGAACCATTCATCAGGTGGGCCCCGGAGGGATGAAGGGAGACACTAAAATTCGGACCATTCTAAAACTGAGGTGGGCCAACCATGTAATAAATAGATAGGTTTTAGGAGTGATTGTACTTTGCTCCCTATGGTTTATAATTCTTGGAATGTACTGTGAATATAAGAAGGCGCATGTGAGTGGGCCCCATGCAGCTTGAATGCATGTGATCATTCACAAAATTTAAGGCCTGAGAAGGTATTTCAATGGTGTAGATTGAAGATGTCCCAATCAGATAATAGTCAAAGGTGAGTGTGATAGCAATGTGTAAGGAATCTGGGTTGGAATTGGGCCTGTTGGGCCCATTCCAACCCATTCTAACATTTGATTTGGGCAGACCCTGGAAGCCTCTGAATTGGGCTCGAGTCCAATAACTAGTTGGGCCAGGTGTGTCTTCAGCCTTCTTAAAATCCAACATGATGGCCAATCAGATCCATTTTTAAAATAGGAGGCTAACCGGGGGTGGGTCCACATTCATAGGTAGTGGGTTGGAGTGGGCCTGGACAACCTTCAGCCTAGCCTTTTATCACTCTTAATGGTTATTTAATACTCTGGCAGAGTATGATGCTAAATACGCAGACTCTTTTTTTTTTTTTTTTTCTTGGGTCGGTGATGCCTGAGGGCCCCACAAGAAATTAATTTAATATATATCAAGTGACCCAATGGGCTATATATCAGATATTAAAATGATAAGAACAGATACTTCATTTGATCTTATTTAAGTGACAGAAATGTGGCATACATTAACTAAAATTAAATTGTTGAAACTGTGGACCATCAATAGAAAATCAGATCCAACGAATGACAGTAAACTCCGATGAATTAGCATTCTTTTAGTTGAAATTTGGCCATTGCTTGGTTTATTTATTTTATTTATTTTCATTTCGGCTGTTTATTAAATGTCCACCAGTCAGTCAATGAAAAGACACTGGTAGTATTTCAGGGGCCGATTAGGTGTTACCCGAGTAACACATTAATGGGTGTTACCCTTACCATGGGTCCCACCTTAATATCTATGTCATCCATCCATTTTTCCAGCCCATTTTAGGACCTTTTCCCAAAATTTAAGTAGATCCAAATCTCAGGTGGACCACACCAAAGGGAACAGTAGTTACTGATTAAAAACTTCCCAGGCCAACCCATTGATAAGGTCAACAAGTCCTGGATGAAGGGGAAATATAAAGATCAGCTTGATCCAAAACTTCTATGGCTGTTCCTATGACTGTTCCTGCTTAAATGTGGTCCACCGGAGATTTGGATCTACTTAAATTTTGGGATCACATACTTAAAATGATATGGGAAATACGGACAGATGACATGGATATACAAAAAAATATAAAAATAATAAAAATCATCAAAGTAGCCTCTCCACTGTAAATGTAACACCTACAAGGGCGACTCCTTATAGAGAAAAGGAAATGTAATATGACGAGAAATTAAAAAAACGTTACGTAAAACGAAAAAGAAATGTGAGCTACACACAAAGAGTAAAAGTAGATGCGGGATAAAGACATGTAGAAGTGAGTGGGCAACACGAAAGGAGAGTGGATTAGGTGATACCCAAACCCACTAAGGTGGGTGAGAACCTGATTGTGGGGCTTATAATGATGCATGTGCCTTAAATTTATACCATCCAACCATTTTCAAAGATCATTTTAGGGCATGATTCCAACAATGAAGCATGCCCAAATCATAGGTGGACCATTCCACACTAAATAGTTGTGATTGAATCCCCTCTATTAAAAACTTCATGGAGTCCACCGAAATGTTTATTTGCCATCCAACCAGTTGATAAGGTTACAAAGACCTATATATAAAGAGACCATACAGATATCATCTTGATCCAAAGCTTTTGTGGCCAACAAGATGGTCAATTACTACTGTTTCCTATACTATGATCCATATGAGATTTTGGATCTACTTCATTTTTTGGATCATGCCCTAAAATGAGTTTTCAATATAGATGGATAGTGTGGATGTAGTCATGTACATCAAGGTGGCCCCACGATTAGGGATCCCACTCACCTCGATGGATCCGGGGATCCAGGCCGCACCCCAAGAAAAGGAGCTAAAATCCAAACCGTTTGTTGGTAATTGAGGTGCAATTTGGACAACTTAGGTCGGGTTGGGGTGAATCCTACCTCAATATACTTGATCTGCAACTTGACCCTACCCACCCAAATCTAACCCTAGTCCAATATCTGAATTCCTCCCTAATCAACCCTAAACCGACGGAAACCAAATACACGTGATTATTATTCCCAACCTGGTTGAACCTAACCTAAATTTGCTTAACCCAATCTCACAATTGGCTAGAGTTTTCTGAAACTAACTTGATCCAAACCTCTAATATTAAAAATATATCGTAATTATTTTGGAGACTTATAGTCGGACTGTAATGATTCTCGGGACCTCATCATAAATTACAATTCTGTTGCTAAACATGCAAAGATGTTATGTAAATATCCTCCCCATATTTGAAATATCATCCCATCTCTTCCGTAACTAATTGAAGGGGTAAAATTACCATTGATTAGCCTGTTGTACAGCAAAGATAAATCAGTAATTTTGCTTTTTATGAACTACTAATCAAGGGTCCACGTGTTGGACCGTTTAATTTGGCATATCAACCATCATACTCTGCCAGAGTATTAAAAATCTCTCCCTCTCTCTCTCTCGACAAGAATCTGATAGCGTAGCAGATATTGTCGGGGAGCCATTTTCAAAAGAGTAACGTGCGTAGATTTTTAATATTTTTTCAAGGGCGGTGATTGAAAAAGCAATGCTTAAATGCGGGTGGAAGGATGATCAAATCTTTCAAACTTCCTTTCTTGTCTTTACCTTAACTTTTTTATGTACCGTTTCTATTAGAAAAAAGGGCGTATTAAGATAAAGAAAGGTTCCAATCTCAATCACGTGATCAATCATAAATTCAAAACTCAACTATTCGTTACCTAATACGCTTAGGTAGCCTTCATTTTCATACCCATTAAGTGTATAGCTGGCCTTTATTTCATTTAAAAAAAATAAAAAGGCTTCCAAGCTTTATATGTGGTTGGGTCCTTATTCATGCCTCACTGGCCAAACTCACAAGAGTTTCAACAAAAGGTCATGGGCTCGAGTGGAGTTTCAACACGAGGTCATGAGTTCAAGGATCTATCATGATGGAAAATCATTGTGTTGGGAGTGGGTAGGTGTGTGTGTAAAATAAAAAATAAATAATAAAATAAAAAGCTTCATCCATGACTAACCTTATTGTCTCTCTCTCTTTTTTTTTATTCTTTTTTTTTAAAAAAAAATTTTATTTTTAAGTTGAGTTTTCCCTCACATGCAGCTCCTCATGTATGTGAGACATTTGAGTCATCTATCAAGTGAGACTGTTACCTGGCCCAAAATCAAGATGATCAGGTTTATCATGTGTACATCTCAAGATTTGGACAGAGAAGCCCACCTGATGGCTTAAATAGGAGTAGCAATGGGCTAGCATAGTTCTAGTTATGCTCAAAAGACACCACTAGATACAGTTGAAAGGCATAAAAAAGTATCAAAGAGTAGTAAAAAAGCATGAAAGAATGTTGGAAAGCAATGATAAGAGAGTTATTTGAAGAGCAATGATAAAAGGTCTAAGGCCACTTTCATCCCCATAGAAAGTACTCAAGAGTTACATTCAGGTGCTAAGAAGTAAAACTAAGGTATATTTGGAGGGGTTCCTAAGATCTCTCATCTTTTTAGATCATCCTAAGTTCAGGGTATTTTTGTCATTTAATCTTTTATACAAATATTTTGCTCTACTTTCCCTCTTATTTATGCACCGTGTAACAAAGGTTGTGCAGGCATATCATTATAATAATGCAACATTAACTCTAAGCATATGATATGCCTATTTAAGTTAGGATGCTGACCTAAAATCTAAAACTATAAAAAACTTACATGGCACAACACTAGAAAAGGTGGAGATGAAGTGATGTACGTTAGGACCATTCCTACACCCTTCTCTTTGTGTAGCTGCGTTCTTTGTCTTGGTGTCTCTCTTCCTTGTGTGCCACATCCCAAATAAACAAACGAGCAATATCTTGTAGGGCAATGATTATGAATCTCTCCAAGACCCACTGAGTCCGAGTCCCATCGAGTCAATCGAGTCACTGAGTCAGGTAGATGGACCACTGACATCTACCTAAAGAGTAAATTCAACATAAGGAGATCCAACCCTTTCAAATAAATCAATGAAAATACTGATTTTTTTCAAGGATTTTAAAAATCTTAAATCCAACCATTCATTTTGGGCCCCTCAAATTGGATGGTTAGAACGAAACATCGTCGAGGGTGAAAATAAAATGGCAAATTTCCACTCACCAGTTATCAATGTGACATTTCGTTTATGCTACCGTCGATAGTGGGCCCATGATTTGGACGGTTTGGATTGACGTGCATGTCTCATGCATGTAGCTAGAACATCCACTGCCGGATTATCGAGTAGTTATCCTTTCCATTTGGGATCTTTTGCCGGATATTTCTGTTTGAGAAATGCCCTACTACTCTCAGAGCACTATAACTCGTGCAACTAGTTGCATTGTTCGCTTGGACGCTCTAATCGATCGATCTGAACAGTTCATCTAGTCCAGAACACATCTCATAGGCTACTACGCAAAAATTGCAGTGATCCAATGATCCAATCCATCCTAGCCGTCCTTTTTCTAAAACCATGGATGAGATGGTTGCAATTCCCTAACAAGTGAAATTCCAATCCGTATGACCCCTAACAAATAGATGGAACAAATTATTGATTGGACCTATTTTCTCTAAACGGTCTTGACCGTCCATGTTGAAGACCATTTAACAAATGGTTACTATTTGTTGGGTTTTTTTGTGAAATTTGCATGGTAGACCATGAAATGTGGCCAGATCTAATGAACGGTCTAGATCAATGGGTTGGACTAAGTAACTGTCCCAATGCAACTAGGAGGCACTATAAATTATATGCTCTGAGAGCACTGGAACATTTCTCTTTATTTTTATTTTTATTTATTTCGAATAAGTAAAACCTTGACATGAAAATGTGATGAATGGATTGCTTAACCCATCTATTTAAAATGGATTAATTTTTGGAGGTTTATGTATGGAATTATGTATTTGACAAAATGCTTTGATACTCGGGCATAGTTTGATGATGATACGCAGGCACTTAGGAATTACTTTGAAATTGCATACGTGGCATGTAAATCAAATCAAATTACCCAAATTATAGTTCTAAATTTAGACTAATGATAAACCAAACATTACCGCTGATTTGATTATCTTACATAGAGGTGAGCATGAGACGACCCGATCCGGCTAACTCGACTCGTCCGACTTGGTCCGATCCGACTCGACTCGAATCGAATTGGTGAGTTGGTCCGAACCGAGTAAGCTTCGCCCAATCCCAACTCAAACCAAATTGAGTTCAAGTTACCCAATAACTCGACCCGAAACTCGATTTGGTTAGAATCGACTCGATCCGAAACCCGACTCTCTAACCCTACCCCGACCTGATCCCAACCCCCCCCCCCCCCCCCCCCCCCCTCTCTCTCTCTCTCTCTCTCTCTCTCTCTCTCTCTCTCTCTCATCCTCCTCTTCCAAGCCCGGCAACCACCCACCACCATCACCCCCCTCCTCCTCCTCCTCTCTCTCCCTCCCTCATCCTACTCGTCTTCTTCTTCCAAGCCCAGCAACCACCCACCACCATCACCCTCCTCCTCCTCCTCTTCTCTCTCCTCTCCACTCCCTCATCTCTCAATCTGACTCGGTGCCAACTCGACCCTACTTGGTACTTTTGACGGGATCGGACTTGGTCTGGATCAGTCCAAGCCAGACCGAACTCGGATTGAGTCAGGCATGCTGGATTCGGTATTGAGTCGGATCGAGTTCGAGTTAGGCCTATTTCAAAACCAGATCGAGTCAAGTCAGCCCTAACTCGGTCCGACTCAACTCGATGCCCAGCTCTAATCTTACATGGTGACAATCTTACCTTATCTTAACAACCAGCGTTCACATATTAGAGGGTAGGATTTATCATCATTTAAGCCTTATCTCAATTAATTAGAGTTGGCTACATGAATCCTTTTTCTACCATTTTAGTTTGTCAAGGGTCATGACTTCAGCGGGATCACAAGTCGTTAAAGTCTTTTTGTACTATCTCCACCCAAGACTTTTGGGATGCAGATTGTTGATGATACAACATGACATGATTTAATTAGACCACATGCCGTTGTTAAAGACGACGACAATGCAAAGCATGTTTAAAAGTTGTTTAGCCAAGTACTAACTTGATCGGGCTCCATTGCTGATAGTGGCACATAGTCGAATTAACTAAGCAATTCAGAGTCCTCAATTTGTACAAACTCTGCAATTCTTGGTATCTTTTGCACATGACCAAATCATCTAATTCTTATTTCCTTCACCTTGTTATTTAATGATGATACTTCTAAATTCCCCCGAATGCATTTATTTATAATCTATCTTTATTTATCTTGCTATCCATGCATCTCAATATCTTCATTTCAATTATACTCATATTATTGTTCTATATTAATTTTAGTACACAATAATCACATGAAACTCTATGAAAGCATCTCCCTTTTCTTCCACCCAACTTAAATTCTATGGGTAATGTTCTTCTTAATCTCTACACTCTCATGAATTATCACCCCAAGATATTAAAAATGGCCATTTTGGAGAACTAAATTTGTAATCTTTATTAATTCCACGTTCTTACTCCTATTGTTATTTAAATTGCACTCCATATTCTCTGTTTTATTCCAAGTAATCTTCATTGTCTCATTAATCAAAATTATACCATTTGCAGATAACATATACCATGGGATCTCTTCCTACAAAGATCTCGTTAACTGGTTAAAATCATTGTGTAGGCTTTTTTTGCTTTCATGAATGAAGCTTTTTTTTTTTTTTTTTCCATTTTCTTTTCTTCTTCTTCTTCTTTTTCTTTTTATGAATGGAGGAAATTTTATTTCAGCAGGATAAAACTACGAAATATTAAAAACAAGAAAAGGGACAGATCCACACTAGACAACAAAAGCAACCGTGAATCTCTCCCAACCCCTTAGCCAACCTATCCATGAGCGTTGGCTGAGCGATCCACAGAAAAGATGTGACAGACACCTTGCAGAGGTCTCTCGCCTCTTAAATCAGCTCCACTACCTCCACCTCCCACGGATAGCTAGCAGACCACAGCCATTTGATATCCACTGTATTGTCCCCTTCAATAAATGGGTCCCCCTTTTTTCTTTTTCAATTTTTTTTTTTTGGACCCGACCCATGCCCAACTTGGATTTTAACATACCAAAACTCGAACTGCAATTAAGTTTTTTGGGTTCTGCAGTAATTCCATTGGAACATTATTAGTGTGAGAACCAACTTGCCCAGACCCAACCCATGAGATAAATGGGTCATCAGATCAGGGTTCTACACCCATCCCAACCCACTAAAATATGACTTGGACCTGACCCACATCCAACCCAATTTTAAATTTTAATGGATTGAACGCAGAGACTGGGTTCAGAGTCTTTCCATGGAACATTCTTTGAGTGAAAAACCACTTTCCCAGACCCAAACCATGAGAAATGGGTCGGATCTGGTCATCCCACACCCAGACATGACCCATTTGATAAATGAGTCAGCTTGTTTTTTTTTTTTTTTAATCCGACCCACACCCAAGCCAAATTTTACTTGATTGGGTATGATGCCAAATAGAACTTCAAATAGATGTTTTGGACTACAGAGTAATTCTGTTGGAACATCATTTATCTGAAAACCCATTGCCCAGGCCCAACCCATGAGATGAAATGGTTGTATCCGGGTCCTACACCCTGACCCAACCCATCAAATGAATGGGTCAGTTTTTTTTATTTGGACCCTACACCAAGATCTGACCCATGAAATAAATGGGTCAGCTTTTTGACTTGGACCCAACCCACAACCAACCCAAATTTTAATGGATTGGAATCTGCAGCCAAAATTCTGAGGGTCCAGTTAAGATGGTCTGACAAGATGAACCGTTGGGCAACGAGAGTGAACCAAAAGCTGCACCCCATCAAAAGAGTCTGCACTGAGCGAAAAACTGTATCAAATCCAAAAGATACATCTTAAAAAGCCTTTTATGAAATAAAAGAGTGGAATCTGCAGCTTAAAACAAACCTAAGGCCCTGTTTGGTTGCCACTTAAAAATGAGCTCATCTCATTTTAGTTAACGGTAATTATGTGCTTGAGAATTCAGCATTGATTAAAAATTATCTTAATAGCCCAATAATTTCGATAAATTATGATCTCCAATCCATAATTACTGTTGACTAAAATGAGATGAAATCCTTCTTTGCGCGACAACCAAACCGGCCTACAGATTGCCAGCATTTTTTGTAACATAAGAACTAAGAACAAGGGCAAAAGTATCGATGCAAACACATGAGGCAAATTTTAAAAGGCAAGATTTTCCTGGCCTACTTCCATGATTTAGAGAAATTACAGCCAATAACCATTTCATCTATTCCCACATTTACAATTTTCTTTCTTTTTTGCTTTTTGGGTAAAAGCTTTAGAAGAATCTACATGCCAATTTAATCGCATGAGAAGCTCCACGACGGTTTTGGCGCATTTATTTTATATACAACTTACAGAAAAACATGATATTCAAAGCCTGTGTTCGTTAATCGCATGAAGCTCGCCTGTGATCTGGAAGAGTAGAACCGTAGAGATTCGATGGCTTTTAGCCCTGTCAAAAGATTTAAAAAATAATAATAATAATAAAAAACAATGTTATATCAATCCAAAATTTAAAAAAAGGGTGTTCTGCTAATGGGACACAAGTGTTGTCAAGGAACAACCAACTTGCATGTGCCAACATGACATTCGTGAGGCCCAAGCTGCCTTTCAGGTGGGACTGAAGTGTCGATATATGGTCCTGATGATCACGTGGACAACATGTACAAGTTGTACGTGTGTGGCTCATCTGAGACAGTGGGATTTACATGGAAGGGCCCACCTGATGAATGGCTTGAATCTCACATTTATATTTTCCATTGCAATATATTATAGTAATAAGAATGAACATGTCAATACTTTTCTCTCAGGTTTGCTGCTTACATACTCAAAAGGAATTACATCATATAAGGGGTATTTTCCTCACTGATGGTAGAGGTGCAAGTTGGGCAGGTTGGGTTGGGTTCAGGGTTAACCCAAGCCCAACCTGGCCTCAAGACGACTCAATCCACAACCCGAGCCAACTCAAATTCCAACCCAACGTGCCTGACCCAAACCTGACTCAAATTCCTCTTTACTCAATCCTAACCTGACCCGCCCTGACTAGAGCCAACCCAAATAGCTACAATCATTCCCAACTGGACCTAAATCCGGCCTAAATATGCTCAACCCAAGCCCACCCAGATTGGGTTGGAGTTTCCCAACACTAAGCCAACCAGAGGACCCTCACAACCCGACCTGAACTTGGGTTGGGTCTTGCAGTCCTAATTGACAGCGTTGTTTCTTTTGTTTTGAAATTAAACAGTTTAGCCTAATCATGAAATCAGGGATAAGAGTTGATAAAAAAAGAAAAAAGAGTACCTGTCTCCTCTGGATCTGTAAAATATCTAGTGCACATGCCATCACGTAGCAGGGCAGCAGAAAGCCAGTAAACTGAACAAGGGAAACCTGATAATAATATTTACTCAGTTACAGTTTTACTTTTGCCCTTCCATTCAAAAATAGCTTGTAGATGGGTACGTATCAGTAATCAGCTGTGTATGTGAGTAAATAACCCGATGCAGCTCATTAGCACTATATTACAAGAGGAATTACATGCTCCTCAACAAAAATAAGAGAAACTTTGATACTCTGGCAGTGTGATGGTTGAAAGGCAGATTAATTACACAGTTCAAATCATGGTTCCCAATTTAGATAGATCATAAATCAATTTGTTAATCACGTCAACATATCCTCTTGAAACTCCATTCTTTCCCAGCACCCACCATATTAACTCTATGGGGACCCTATCATAAGCTTTCTCTACATCAATAAAGACCATGTGGAGATCCTACCTCCTTTGCCTATATTTCTCCATCAATTGTCTAAGTGGGAAGATAGCTTCAATGGTAAACCTCCCTAACAGGAAACCAAATTGATTTTCTAATACATTCGTCTCAATACCTTTGTCTTTACTCCATCACTATTTTCCAAAGTTTCATATTGCGGCTCATAAGTTCAATATCACGATATTTAAGGAGAAGTAACAAATGTGAAGAGCATTAGTGGAGAGACAAAAATGGGTTCTCAATTATTGTAGGCATGCACTAGGGGTTGGCATTAAGCCCGTATCTTTTTGCATTGGGTATGGATGAGTAAACAAGGCATTTGCAAAAAGAGATCACATGGTGTATGTTGTTTGCAGATAACATAGTTTTGATTGACAAGGCAAACTGAGTAAACACAAAGCTAGATTTACAGAGGGGTTCTTCAGAATCTAAAGAAAACTAGTTGAACTAAAAAGAGTATATGGAGTGCAATTTTATTTATTTTTGGAAGGCTTTTTTTTTTTTTTTTTTTTTTTCAGGGGGGGGGGAGTAGCTATAAGAGTGGGAATGATTATCTTGGGTCGATAGTTCTTGAGAGTGGAGAGATTGAGAAGGATGTTCCACATACAACTCACGCTCAATGGAGATGTGACTCCTGAGAGTTTTATGTGATCATCATGTACTCAAACTGAAAGGGAAATTTTATAGGATAGCTATAAAACTAGTCATGCTTTATGGGATAGAATGTTGGCCAGTTAAGGAACAACGAGTTCATACAATGAGTGTAGCAGAAATGGGAATGTTGAAATGGATGAGTGGCAGGACAAGGAAGGATAGAACTAGAAATGAATGCATTTGCGGCAACTTAGGAGTAGCACCAATAGGTAACAAGACGACGGAAAGTAGTCTTAGATGGTAACGGGACAATGGAGACCAAGAACTGCACCAGTTAGGAGAGTTGGTACAAGTTGAAGGCTCTAAAAGGGCAAGGGAAAAGCCCAAAAGGTAAGAAAAGATCTGAAGACCTTGCTCATGAGAAAATATTAAAGAGCGGATGAATAGTATTTGGTCTAACAATCAAATCAATCCTATTTATGTTCATTTACTTTTTTATGTAACTAATGATTTTCTAGTTGAGGTAATAATAGATGCATTCGGCTAGAATACACTCTTTGGGTACCTAACCATACGGCAAAAGCTCTGAGACTGATGGAATGAATCAAGCTAGGACCTTAAACCACTGGGGATCACAACATACCACCACGCTTTGAAGCTGATGTCTGCAGATGCCCTGTCTATAATGGCACTCTGGCTAATGTCCAGGTCACTCTTTCTGCCTTGGAGTGGTTCTCACTCTGGCCTTCCAGGTAGCCTTTTCCACCTTGTCTCAGCTTTCATTCTGGTCCAAGTTGCCTTTTCCATAGGTCACCCCTTCTACGACTTGAATACAGGTGTTGCTGGCTTTGATACCAAATTTTAGGTATCCATCCCTTTGCCAATAAGCTCTAGGACTGTTAAAACACATCAAACTAAGAATGATTGGAGATTGTAATCGCAATAGAATCGTTTCAAATAACATTATTAGTTACGTCGTTAACATGCACAGTAGTTTTGGAATGTGTACATGCTTCAAATAAAGAAAGAGACATTTGCTCATCACAAACAAAAAATACATATGCAAAGAAGACATCAAAGCAAAATAGGTCCAAGCATTATTCAAAGACTTTAAATAACCAATCTTTAAGGAAATACCGCTATGTATTAAATATTCTGAATGATGTGCAGTAACTATTATTGACAAGACCACAACTATAACAAACTATTTTAGAGAAATACAGTCAGAAGGTAATTGCTATAGAAAAAAGTGTAGTAATTTCACAAGTTTTAACTGTCATCTTGGAAATGGTGACATCTTTCTTTGGAGGGTAGGCTGATTCTTATCAAAGGGGCCCTATTGAATCTCCCGATCTATTTCTTATCATTATTTAAGTGCCCGAAGAATGTGCAGACTGGGCTGGAGTGGCTTAGACGTGACTTCTTATTGTGGGGAGCAGAGGAAGAGAACGAGTTTCATTTGATGAAGTGGGATGATGTGTGCAACGTGCTTAGGGAAGGGGAGTGGGTTTTAGGAAGTTGGAGATTATGAATGATGCGTTTTCCAGATAAATGGCTATGGAGGTTTGGTACAGAGGAGGGTACCTTTTGGAAGGAAGTAATAGTTAGAAAGTAATAGGTAGAGGTGGCCAGAAGGGGTGGTGGTGGATGAATGAGTCATCCTTGTGTAGAGCCCTGGGGATGTGGAAAGCTATCACCAGATAGGGGAGAAGATTCGAGGAAGGGATTGAATTCTCGTCGGGAAATGAAAAAAGAATAGAATTCTGGGAGGGCATGTGGTTGGGCGAGTGGATATTGCATTATGACTGACCAAGGTTGGCTAGTATGAATTTGAATGTCACTGTTGCATTATGCTGTTTGCCTTGTGGTTCTGGGGTGGTCTGGACGCCTCTGTGCCAGAGGGATCTGTTGGAAGAGGAAGAATTTTTATGCTTGTCAAAGCGACTTTTGGGCATCTATCCTTCTCCTGTGGCTACTGATGGCAATGGTATGGCTCCGATAAATCCAGGAAAGTTGCAGTCTGATTCAAGAAAGGAAGTAGCGCACACCTTCTCCCTGGGGTCCTACAGTGCCCCTCCCAAGGTTGTGGCACTGACTTGGTTGATGGGTAGGAACAAGATGCTCTTTGGAAAAGGAGATTGACAATCATTAATATATGCTTGCTCTGTATGCGGAATGAGGAATCAGTCTACTATTTCTTCATTCATTGCCCTTTTGCGAGGAAGTGTGGAAGAGCTTCCTGGGTCCCTTTGGGCTTCGTGGGTGATGCCAAAGTCAATTAAGGGACAGCTTCTCTCGTGGCATGGGGATGGGGTTGTTAAGAATGGAAGGAGGTGTTGGAGGCTGGCTTTATTGGCCGACATTTTGGCCTTATGGGGGGAACATAACAACCGATTCTTCACAATTTTTGTGGGAGAGCATCAGAGGTATTCAAAAGAGCCATATTGGATGTAAAGGAATGGGTTTCGATTTCAATTGTTGGTGACAATTGGGATCTCTTGTCTTTAGAGGGCTGTTTTGTAATTCTTTTGGCCGTTTCAGCCTGCTTTTTTCAATAAAATTGAAACCTTTCAAAAACCAAAAAAAAAAAAAAAAACACTAGTTGTGTGACTTCTGCATTTTTGCAAGAAGAGATCAAAGAAATAATTTATGACACATGTCAACATGGCATACACGCACGAGATATACAGACTCAGAAGAAGGTGCTTCTTGGAAATACTCCCGAGCTCAATGGTCTCACTGATCCATTCAATAGCAGGGTTGATAGCTTAAATATAAAGCCATGATCATTTTCTTTCAAACCTCCATTTTCTTATGCTTGTGTGGCAAACTTGATCTACGTGATGGCTTAGTTTTCAGGCTAAGGTATGTTTAATACTTACCTGTCTTCAAGCAGCTATGACTCACTAGAGAAAATAGGCCACTGACAGGAGAGTTAGGTTCATCCCACCCGTAAGGGTGGTTACAAAAGGCTTAGGCCCAATGGTTGTGCAGTAGTATCATTCACACTTTTAGTTTGTAGGAGTGTGGGCAGGTGGGTCCAATCTTTGAATGATCAAGTTGTTGATAGTATGCACAATTTGTTTTCTGAAGCATTTTTTAAGCATAAAAACTTTGAAGCTGAGTGCAATTGTGTGCAATTGTTCACAAGGATGCAGTCAAGCAATTATACATATGGCATACATTTAATTAAAATTAAACTGTCCAAATCATGGGCCACATTTTTATATGGTTCATATAGGAAAAAGTAAAACTCTGAATTGATGTATTAATCAGCCGATTTGTGGACTTCTACTGGACAGTTAAATGAGGAACCACAAATGGGCAAAAAGAACAAAGTAACATCGGTCAGAGGCTGGGATCATCCAATCAAAATCTAATATTCACCTTACAGCCTATTTGCAGTGGGTAACCTAATTCTCATGATTTAATTTGAGTTCATGCATGCCATGTGTACAAATGCTGAATGCATTGGAGGGAATCATCACAATTTCCTCCTGAAATTTGTTCAATAAATACATGGCTAATAGAGAGAAGACAACAGGAGCTCACATTCAACCAAAAAAAAAGGCCAGAAGGCCCAGAACTATACAGATAGCACATTCCAATTGGGGTGTTTTTTTTTTTTTTTTTTTGAAATGATGAACAACTTTATTTATAAGGGCTGAAGCCAAAAACTTACAAAGGAAAATAAAAACACAAAAACCCGATTACAACTCTTGCCACGAGACAGGAAAGTGATTTATAGCAATATAATTTGCTGCACTTGCCCAGGCAAACACATCCAAAACCGCCCCTTATGATTCCTAAAGCAACGACTATTTCTTTCCATCCAGATATTCCATAACCCCATTAATAAACTAAGGTGCCAGATTTTCTTCCCCACTTTAACCTTCCCTCCCACCATGCCAAGCCGAGAAGAACTACCAAATAGAATTTGGGATAGCCCATGAAACTCCAAACAATCATACAAAACTCACCCACGCCTTTGAGGCAAGCAGGCAATGAATGAAAAGATGATCA
Source organism: Magnolia officinalis (assembly GCA_021015155.1). Taxonomy (NCBI): domain Eukaryota; kingdom Viridiplantae; phylum Streptophyta; class Magnoliopsida; order Magnoliales; family Magnoliaceae; genus Magnolia; species Magnolia officinalis. Next base: position 67,919,626 of record JAJHSJ010000003.1, read on the forward strand.
ACCGATTCCTCATTCTGATAACTAGTGTTCAAAATATCGGTATCGTGTTACATATCACATCCTTGGGATACAAATACGTATCGGTTATCGCACGGGATATATCGTTTGTATCGGGTAATTTATTGCACTTTTTGGGAAACATTGGGAAAATGGTTGAGTTTTTCAATGAAACTTCAGGGATTTTTTTTTTTTTTTTTTTTTTTTTTTTTTTTTTTTTTAAAGCACTTTTAAATCATAACATCTCAAAAAAATTGCACATGATAGGTTTTCTTTATATAGGGTCTTAAGCTATGCATTGTCTAACTAAACTAATGCAATTATATTCAAATTGAATGCATAACATTTAGAGTGTATGTGATGATTATTCCATCAAACACTCCTGAATACTTCGAAATTAATCTCAATTCACATATGGTTGAAGGGAAATTTCCAAAAAAAATAAAAAATAATAATAATATTTTAATAACTTTTTTTTATTAATTTTTAATTAAAAATGATTTTTATTTTCTGAAAATTGACAAGGACTTGACAAATCAGTAGATCAGCTCTCATACATGCTTGATTTCATGTTTGGAATGCAACATTGCAAGCAATTTGGGAGAAATTGAAAAAATTCCAATTTCCCCCAAATCAAACCACTTACACTCATATTTCAAAATTAGTGTGTATGTGATGATCATTTCATCAAATACTCCTAAATACTTTGAAATTAGTCTCAATTGACAGCTAGTTGAAGGAAATTTTCAAAAAAAAAAAAACATGAAGAACCAATGGATTCATAACCATTTGACATTGATTTAAGATAATTTCAAAAAAAAAAAAAAAAAAAAAAAAAAGGAATCGAAAATTGAAAATGCTCACTGGATCAAACATGTGGGATATATCTGCACTACCAATGTGTTTTGTATCGCACAAGTGGGATACAAGACATATCGTGGGATATATCGGCCAATATCATCGATATTTAAAACATTGTTGATGACACATCAAACACATATTTGGATATATGCCGTTTGTGCAAGTTATCGATTGTAAGAACCATGTTCTTTCCAACTAGCCACACAAAAACCGCTACCTTTTCGAGAACCCCATAACTGCAAACATAGGATGTATGAAACTCACCTAACTCGCTCGGCACTCCACTAATCATTGAATAAAAGGATTTACCAAAAACTTGACTTTTCTTTTAACCACACCATCAAATCTGCTTTTAAGCTTATAGGATGGACTCTAGAAATCATTGCTAGATGTCTGATTAGATCTTCCAACTCTTCGCCAAATAGTTTCCAGCTATAAGGGAGAGCCCAAATTACTTCCTCCCCAATCATGGAGAAACAATGATGCACCGATATATTTGCATCTATTGAGATGAGAGCTAATCGAGGAAACACACTACTCAATCTCTGATCACCAATCCAAATATCCAATCGTTGGTACGTTTAAGCATGAGGCCCATCATGTCAATGGCTTTGATAATTGAATTGTTGGCCCCACTTCCATAAACTAGGACTCATTCGGTTCTATAGAATCTTTTGGGCCAAGCTATTGGTGTATTTCAAAGACCAAAGTAATATTGACTACTGGTGCTTATATATATATATATATATATATATATATATATATATATATATATATATATATATATATTGCGTAAAACATTTGATAAGCATTTGTTTTGCCTTTCCTTGTGGAAAGTGTCTTTCCAATGGGAGACATCACGTATTCTTGGTCCAACGGTCAGAAGAGTCATCATGTCCAAGCTTGACAAATTTCTTGTATCCGCTGATTGGGTGGAGCAATACCCTCTAGTGACACAGAGGGGTCTTCCTCGGTCAGTTTCCAACAATTGCCCAACTTTATTGGAGGTGACTGAAGAGAACAAGGGCCCAAGTTGTTTAGATTTAAGCTCCTTTGGCTCAAGGTGGAGGGCTTGTACGACATGGTTAAAGATTGGTGGAATTCCTTCTAGTTGGAAGGCTTCGCAGGCTTCAAATTTAACCAAAAACATAAGCTTCTAAAAGGAAAGTTATCAGCCTAGAAAAAAAGGAGGTTCTAGGGGAGAGGGAATAAAAAGTGGTAAGCATTCTAAAGGAAATCCAAGAAATAGATTTGAAGGAACAAGTAGGGAGCTTTTAGAAAACGAGAGAGCTAAGAGGGTCAAGCTTTCTAACGACTACATGTATTGATTCAAGGATTCAAATGGAGACAAAGATCCTGCACTACGTGGTTAAAGGAGGGAGATAGAAACACAGAATTCTTACATGGCATGGCAAGTATAAGGGCAATGGATAATTGGATTTGTATTGTGACGGTGGAAGGTAAAAGACTGGAAGAGAAATAGTGTATTGCGAATCCATTGTGCAATTCTATAAGTTGTTGGAAGAGGCCTAGTTAGACAGCCTAGAGTTTACCTAGATTTCCTCGGGAGAAGCGGTTGATCTCAAGAGAGCAATTACCTTGAAAGAAGCTACAATGGCAATGGATTCCTTAAGGGAAGACGAGGCTCTGGGTCTGGACGGGTTTCCTTTCACTTTTTACAAGGTATTTTGGGAGGTAGTAAAAGTAGACCGGTTCAATTTCCTCTGAATTTAGTGAGAGAGGCAAGATCTCATCAAAGTCGGCTGCTTCCTTCATCACTACCATTGCAAAGGTTGAAGGTGTCAAGATTTTAGATGGCGCTAGGCCTGTTAGTTTGATTGGGAGCCCTTACAAGATTCTAGCTAAAATCCTAGCTACTAGTCTTCTTGCAGTGATTGATGGGATGATTTATGAATTCTAAGTCTTACGGTTCCTTCGTTGTAGGGAGGCAAATCTTGGACAATGCTCTCATTGCTCACCAATGTCTCCATGTACACCACATGGACAAAAAGAAGGATATCACGTGCAAGTTGGACATTGAGAAGGCCTTTGATCACATGAGCTCTTAACTATACGTTGGGAAGATTGGGATGTGGGCCCAAGTGGGGGAGATAGATGTAAGAGTATGTCTGACTAGAGAAATTCTTTGCACTAATTAACAACTCTCCAAAAGATTACTTTTAAGACATCAGGGTGTCTAAGGGGTGTCCTCTCTCCCATTTTCTTTTTGTGGTGGTGGTTGAGGTGCTAAGTAGAATGTTTTGTCAAGGTCAACCACTTGGGCTGATAAAATGGATTTAGGGTGGGTAGCGCAAGGCTCCAGATTTCGCATCTTCAGTTTTCTTATGACATCATTTTATTTTGTGATGTTGAGATTGAAATGGTGGACAACTTGAGGAAACTAGTGAGATACTTAGAAGCGGTATCTGGCTTAAAAAATAAACATTGCTAGGAGCGAAATGCAAGCAATCAATACCTCTAGGGAAGAGGTGGACAGGTTGGCAGGGGTATTTGGGTGCCAGTCTGGTTTGTTTCCAATGATATCTCGGGCTCCTTGTTTGCATTAGAAAACCCGCGAAGCACATGTGGGATAAAGTGATAGAAAAGGTAGAAAGGAGGTTGTCTAAGAGGAAAAGCCCACATCTATCTTTGAGAGGGAGGCTTACTTTGATCAAGCCTGTTTTGTCAAATCTACCTCTATACTATATGTCTTTCTTCAAATGCACGGTGTCTATTTCGAGTAGTCTAGATAAGTTGAGGGACTTTCTATGGCAAGGGGCTCAAGTGAAGCAAAAGGTATATCTCCTAAAATGGGAAGAGGTGTGCAGGCTGCATCAGGAAGGGAGAGCAGGCGTTAAGAGTTTGGGAAAAAAAAAAAAGAAAAAAAAAGAATTGTGATATTCTTGGGAAATGGTCATGGAAGTTCGCCACGGAGGAAGGTAGATTGTGGAGGGAGGTGATTGTAAGTAAATATGGAGTTCAGGATAGGGATTGGTGGTAAAGAAGCCGTTGATGTACAGGGCGTTGGGTTTGTGGAGAGGGATAGTCAGGTTGATTAGTAAGGTTAAGGAGGTTGTTCGCTTCTTTTATGGTGATGGTAAAAGGCTTTGGTTCTGGGATGATTTGTGGTTTAGGGATAGACCTCTTATGGAAGTCTTCCTGAGGCTAGCTAGTTTGGCCCCAGATTCGGAAGTATCCATTGACTGATGTTTTACCTCTATGAGCGATATAATGGTATGTGCTCCTCCTTGTAGAAGGAATTTGTCGAAGGTTGAAGTAGAAGAGTTTACGTGGCTGGTGGAGCTTCTTAGGGGCTTCACACCTTAGGGGGAGAGAGATTTGATGGTTTGGTTGTTGGACAAGTCCGAATGCTTCTATGTCCATTCCTTCTATAGCATGCTCGACAGTTCTGCATTAGTTGTTAGGGTGGCTTCTAACCGTTCATATTGTCTTTGAAGCCCTCCCAAGGTAGCAGCCTTTGTGTGTTTGGTGGGTAGGAATAGGGTGCTAATGATCGACAATCTTCAAAAGAGATCAATGGTGCTAACTGCTACCCAATGGTTGCGTGATGTGCATGTGAGACACAGAGACGTTGGATCATCTGTTTATTCATTGGAGGTGTGGGTAAAAGTTTTAGTTTTCATTTGGTTTGTCATGGGTAACGTCGGACCATTGTTAGTCCCTTGCTTGCATGGCATGAGAGAGAGTTTTGAAAAAAGAAGGAGAGGTGTGGAGATTAGCCCTCTTGGTGGTTATTTGGGTCATTTGGAAAGGAACAACCGGAGCTTCTGAGACAAGTGCAGGTTGAAAATGGATTCTATAATAGAGCCAGGCTTGATGTTTTTAGTTAGGCATCTTGTTTTAGGGACTTTGGCCAAGATGATTGCCCTTTGCTCTCTAGGATTTAGTTGTTTGTAATTCTTTGAGCTTCGGCTCTTTTTGAATGATATTTCGTTGCCAAGAGAGAGCTTGGCTCTTTTTGAATGATATTTTGTTGCCGAGAGAGCAGGAGGAGTTTACTCTCACATGAAATGTTTATAATAACAATATTGGGTTTATAAAATTGAGTGCATGTGAGCAATACACATTCCTAGGGGTACAAATTCCTAGTTTGATAGACTTGGGAGGCTCTTAGCCTCACCCATACCTAACATTTCTCTTCGCATTATGTTCAATCTCCTTGCCGATAGTTTCCTTGGGCGTAAAACATTGGTGTTGAGTGAAAATTGGTGTTAGGAATCCTTAGTTTGTGCTTCTTTTGCTCTCAATCTCCTTATTGGTTTCCATTGACACAAAGAGGTGGTGTTGGGTGAGAATTGGTTTTGGGCTCCTCGGCTGTGCAAGTAGTGGGGTGTTTTATGCTAGGCAACCGTAACCCAGGGATAATGTGCTGATAACCTACACACTAGCTAATCTACCAAGAGGATAAAAATGATTTCAAATACGTTAAAGGATGAAGTTGTCAAAATGTTATTCATGAACCAGGATGGATGCACATGAGTGATAGCAAGGAAGCTCGCGAAAGGTCCAAGTTGTTCAATAGTATCACTATGTACGACTCTTGGCCCAAAATCAAGATGGTCCAATGTTTGCCTATACCGTGTACTTGTAACGCCCTGAAAATCGGGGTCGAGCAGGAGCCCAACTCCCGAGTTTCAAAACATCACTTATGCAACATATATGATGATGATTGAATGTTGTCTGTATTAGTGCATTAAACATGAGTGGGATTATACCAAATCAGTATATCATACTCCAGAGGCAGTTAAATAGCGCAAGTGGAAGACTGAGAGATGTATATAAGCATATATGGAACGTATAGACCATTGTCGGTCTCCAGAGTATGAATACTTTGCCAGGTCAAAAAAATTACATGTATATTCCCAAAGTGATTAAAATGAATATACAGGTGTGTTCCAAAATTTCAGAATAACTGTGTAGGAGCATCTAGTCAGTATCCCTATAGCCCCGACAATCAGGACACAGCTCACATGAACCCGCCTGATAACTGTATATAGGAGAATGCCTCCTCATCGTCCTCGATATCTGGCTCCGCCTCGTAGGCATCACCATCACCTGCAGCTAAGACAGAGTCTGGTTGGTGTTTAAAAACATCGTCACAGAACGTGGGAGTGAGTGATCAACTCAGTGGAGCTATAAAGCAAATGTTAACATGTTATCAATTCAGTCACGCAGTAATGATAAAGCAATACAATCAAACATTCCTAAGTACTCTAGTTAATGCAAGGATGATATGTATTAATGATGTATGCCCTCGCCTGCACTCCCTCTGCGAACTTCATCTCATGGTCGCGGCATGCACCCCTTCCACAGTGCTCAACTCCAATGCCAAAGGCATATGCAATGCGGTGCATGAACGTGATTACCGAGTTCTTATTAGACCTTTTCATACAGCAGGATTGGGAAGCTAAGGTACCTCCCTTATATCATTTCCCAAACAATGATCCATTCTAGGGTGGTCAGTCCCAGTGTTCGAGTTGTCGGTATCGCTACAAGTTTCGCTGGCCGGAGATAACGATATAATATCGTTATCGCCGATAATATCGCCGATAACCGGAAATGCAGGGAAAAAGGGGGAAATATGGGAAAAATGGTGGAATTTTTCAGTGAAACTTCAGGACATGCCTAAATACACATATTTACATATTCAGGAATGAAAATTTTGCAAAAAGAATGCTTTAAATTAGAAGTTTCCATTTAATGGGGGCCAAAAAAGTATGTGTTGTCGTAAGAAATCACTCAAATAGTAACCAAAATTAGTTTATATAATACAAATGCAAGCTTACAACAATTAAGACATGCAAAAGTAAATGAATTGAAAAAAAATACACATTTCTGCCCATGTTTCATCCCCACATAGAGTGACGAGGTGGCTCGTAATCATTGTCCGGATCCCGTGGCAGTTGAGAGTAGTACTGCTGCTCAACATATTGGCAGTACTGTTCTCAGGTCATCCTCTGCTCGTACCAATCGAGGAACTCTCTTATGTACCTCTGATAGTCATCCTCCCCAAACTGTATGAGTACGCCCAAACGTGGGAATTTCGTAACATACATCAACAGCATTTCCTTAGCAGGGTACTGAGGGAATAGATCAAGTCCAACCCCGACTCCTTGATAGTATTGCTGCTAGTCATACGGGTACCCCGAATATCCTCCTGTTAAAGGGTCATGACTCGAAGAACTATCTTCCGGCTGCCTGTACCCATGAGTAGAAGAGCGTGACTGAATGTCAGAGCTGTCATGGCCATACCCGTGATATCCCCCATGAGCATAAGGTGGGACAGAGGTGGAGCTCCCCTAATCTGAACTTATGTCCATAGATGACAAGCTTCGTGTGAGAGCATCAGCTGCGGCGCGTCCGACTTTCTTCTTCGAACATATATCTGGGCTCTGATGCTCTCGCCCTGGATGGTGGACGAGATCCATGATCCTCGTCCTGAGTGGCATGGTCAAAGCTCTGCTCCTCAGTGAACTGGCCAACGGATCGTTGGCTCTGAGCCGTCCTGTACCCCCCACCACTGCTACCCCCACCCCCACTAGTACCACCTATACTAGTGTCGGTGCCTCCGTCCCCTCCCTCATCACCGTCGTCATCGTCGTCCCCAGGACTAGTGTCAAGTGGGGGTTGAGTCTCATCATCATCATCACTCACTATGACTTAATGATGAGGAGGGGGCCATGAAGATGCTTCCTCATCCTTATTGGAACGTGTTGAACGCCTCACCAAAGGATCAAAGGAGTCTGTATCCGCCTTCTGTTCCTCTACTACCTGATCGACATTGATACCCAGAGCCGCTGCTCCCTCGTCTACCAGTGGAGTAGGGCCTCCCTCCCCATCATCTAAATCAGCTGATTTGACCCACTCATAAAGTGGGTCCTCATCATCATCACCTATCTGTGCCATGTTACCTATAGACAACAAGTCTAACGGGTTTTGATTTTTCTCCATATCTCGGTCTACTCGCAACTGCATCTCTTAACTTCATATTGTAATGGCAGTAAACGAGCTTTTGCAGCTTCTCATATGCTAGTCTGTTCTTCTTGCTGGTGTGTATGAGTGACCATGTGCTCCAATTCCTCTCACACAGTGAGGAGGATACAGTCTGTGCGAGAACATGGACTGCCAATAACCGCAATGCGGGCATGTTGACTCCGTACATCGCCCACCACTCACCTATATATCCATGAGGAGCTTGTTTTACTTTGAAGTTTAAACGAAAAATGCAATTACTTAATTATGTTAACATACTCACACGGCATCATCGTTTTAGTCGATGCTTTTGCTAGTGCGGATGAGAACGTACCCCTCGCATCCCTAAACCGCAACAACTGTAAACACAGATTCACAGGTCATTATTTTTAATCACCCATATTTCTAGAGGCTATAAGGAAGAAAATTTATTGCATTACCTGGTTACCGAAATCTGCTTACGCTGTTGATCCTGGGAACAATCGTTCGAACGCCTCATGGACAGCCAATGTCAAATCTTGATTCTCATGGAGCCGACGTTTATAATGAAATTTGGGATTCAGGTAGTATGCTGAAACCCAAATATTAGTTACTCAGTTATACTAACATGCAAACAGAAGTGATGCTTAAAGTATTTAGTTGTATCAACAAACTTACCAGCTTGGTGGAGTGGATGCTCAAGAGTCTCAGTCCATCGACGATCGATGATATTGATCACCCACTGATACGAAGTGGGGATTGCAGTCATTATCCCATCTCATAATTCTCATAAGCTCATACATTGACCCCATCGAAGGCCACATCTCATTATCTACGGGCTCATAGGACCTTGTACATCGGATGTAGGAAGGAAACGACGTTGTGAACTTTATCCCAGAAGGTATCGGAAAGCACTATATTCGAACAGGTCTTTGCACTCTTAGTCTTCTTCTGATTCCACTCATGTATCTCTTTGATCTGAACAAATTTCTGAGACTCACGTAGTGCCTGTATAAGTTGTCGAGTGCAATGAAGTTCGTGGCGAATCGTATCGCGCCTGGTCTAACGATGTCCCCTCCACAACACTCACGCATTGCAACCAACAACCATGAGTGATTGTATATAAAGTTTGTCACTTTCCTCGCATCTTGGATGGTTTTCCTAACAGAATCCCTCTGGCCTATCTCCTCGAGCATTAAATCAATGCAGTGTGCCGCACAAGGGGTCCAATAGAGATTGAACTTATTCATCAATTTCTTCCCTGCCTTAACAACGCACTGCCATTGTCAGTCATAACTTGGACAACATTCTGGGACCCAACTTCTCTAATCACTCCTTTCAGGAGAGCATATATGTATTCGTGATCTTTTATTCTGGCCGATGCATCAATGGATTTGAGGAAAACCGGTTGTCCTCTACAGTACACCATGAAATTGATAATGGACAATTTCGTGGGTCCTGTCCACCCATCACACATGATTGTTACCCCATACTGCTTCCAGTTCGGCTGGAGTCCACGTACCCAAGCCTGCATCTCCTCGTGCTCCCGATCGAGGTAGACGCCAAGAATCTCCTGTGGCGTGGGAGGCTTCACGTCGGGCCCGGCATGCTGTACCTCCTCAATCATATTTTTGAAGTGAGGACTGGTGCTGCATTTGCTGGTACATGGCTTAAGATGAACCACCTACATATAGCGCCACTCACTTTCTCCCTGAGCCCCTTGCTCCACACACTCTTTAATTTTTTTTATTAACGCCTGCGATGGGTGCATCTGGGACACGAGCGCTTTGCGTGCGTTGTAGGCCATGCCTGCTGCCTCCCTCAAATCGGCTGCTGCTCCCACCAGCCTCATGTTGGGATGTCCCAAACGACGGCTTACTCTCATCAATTCGTCTTCTTTGCTCCCCCTCCCACTTCTGAAGCCCGAGACTCACGAATCACTTGTCTAAAATCACTCCTTTCTCGAGCCGTAACACAGTCATTGGGGTACACGATCCCCTCATCGTCGTCATCATTGTGCTCGTCGATAGCACCTAGGCCCCGTCCAGTGCCTCGTAGCTCCTCCCTCATATCCCTCTCCCAATCCTTTTGCTGCAGCTTGCGTGACTTCGCTTCATTCATCACTCTTCTCATTTCCTCTCTCACTGGCCTTGTTACACTTGGACAGTCTTTCACATTCTTGTATCCCCCTGTCAAATGTTCCTTTAGCCTAGACACTCCCCCACTCCGTATCACTTGGCCACAATAGTTGCATATGACTCCATATTTATTCCCCTCCACTGGCTGTCCATGTTTCCACCCAATGTCCCTTGCTCCTCCTTTTCTCGAATCCAAGCGACATTTTGCTCCCTAGTAGTATACAAATTTGCAATAATCGACAAAAAAAAAAGTGCATCGGCTTGTATTCAGTGTAAAAATGATAGGAATATAATTCTCAGGTGGACCACACCACAGGAAAATAATAGTGATTGGATATCCACCATTAAAATAACAGTGGTCCTAAGGACCATTGTACTGTTTACTTGACATTCATCATGGTGGGGCCCACGGAGCCACCATCATCTTTGGTTTATTCAACTTAACATTTTGAGTAATTTGTTGCAGGAATGTGTGAGTGTGATGTTTCTGCATCTTGGAATTTGTAGAATAACTCACTCCCATCAAACATGATTCTACTGGAGATGACATCATTTTAACTTGTCAAAAACTAACACTAAATGCACAAATAATCAAAATTATTTGTATAGAAATATGCTGATTCGACCACTAATTTACCGTCCAACCAGTGGATGATTTCCATCCTCCTATCATGTGATTGTGTGACATTCAGCTCATAGATCTAAAGTTAAAGTGGATCCACCACAAAAAACCGCGGGAGCAATCACAGCCACCGTTGAAATATTTATAGGGTCCACTATGATGTATTTTTGAGATCCAACCTATTCGTAAGTTAATATTAAGATAAATGAAGTGAAAATAGAAATATCAGCTTGATCAGAAACTTCAGTGGCCCCTAAGAAGTTTGAACGCTGGACGTCACTGTCCCCACTGTTTTCTATGGTGGAGTCCACTTGAACTTTAGATCTATCTCATTCTTTTTCTCATGCCATAAAAAAATCTCTCCAAATTAATGGGTGGTATGGATACAACACATGCATCATGGTTGGGTCCACATAGGGATCGATACCATGTGTTGAAACGGGTATCTCCACTCAGTCTGCGAGTTGAGTTGTGGTTCTGGGTGTCTTTGGGTACGGCTTTTATCTGTAGCCAATCTAGAAATCAGCTTACCTACTGATTTAATCAGTACGCTCTAAGTTGGGCACACTTTTCCCCTGCCGTGCTCTGTGGGCCCCACCATGAAGTATGTATTTCATCCATGCCGTCCATCTATTTTTATAAATTATTTTATGATAAGAAAAAAAAAAAAAAAAAAGATGTATATCCCAATCTCAATTGGATCACATTAAAAGAAACACTGTTGAATGAACTTTGACCATTAAAAACTTTTTGGGGGCCATAAAGATTTTGGAACAACCTGATCTTTGTTTTTTTCCCTTCATCTGAGTCTTTATGAGCTAATTAACAGATTGGATGTCAACTAAACAGTACAATGGGCCTTAGGAGGATTTAAATGGTGTATATCCAATCACTACTGTTTTCCCGTGGTGTGGTCCACCTGAGTTTTAGATCTACCTCATTTTTTGAGTAAAGCTCTAAAATAATATTTAAAAATTAATGAACAGCATGGATACAACAGATGCATCATGGTGGGGCCTATATAGCACCGGCCTGCACCAAAGCCCAAGCCATGGTGGGGTGGTGAGATTGCACAGTAAAAGTGATGCAACAGCTTGCATCGTCAAAGCCCACCTGTGGGTCCACCATGATTTATGTAATTTATCCACTCTGTCCATCCATTTTAACAGATAATTTTAGGTCTTGAGCCTAAAAACTAAGTTTATCGAAACCTCAAGTGGACCACACCATAGGAAACAGTATGAATTGAACATTTACCGTTGAAAACATCTTGGGGGCCACAGAAGTTTTGGATCAAACTTCTATTTGTTTTTTCCCTTCATCCATGTCTGTGTGATCTTAAGAACAGGTTGGATGAGAAATAAACATCACTGTGGGCTCTAGAAAAGTTTTAACGGTGGAAGTCATTATTCAAACTGTTTTCAATGGTGTGGTCCACTTGATCTTTTGGTACCCTTAAATTTTTGTCTCAACCCCTAAAATGATATAAAAAAACGGATGAACCGCATGGATGGACCAGATGCATTCTCGGTGGGCCCAACAGAGTGTACTCAGTACGATAAAAGCATACAGAGTAACCCAGTACGCATTCCCATTCACCCCGCGGCCCTCCCGATCCCCAATTTGGGATAAAAACCCCAAATTCCCTCTCCCCTTTCGAAATTTTCAAAAATTCATTCCTTCCCACCGATTTCTCTGAGGTTTTCGACCGCAAATCTCTCTTCCTCATCACAAATTTTTTTTAAAAAACTCTATTTTCGAAGAAATCTCGGCCTGCAAGCGGTTTTTGCAACTTGCAGAGGATTCTTCGACGGGAAAAAAAAGAGATTTTTGGGGTTAAATCTTACCAGAAATGTCGATCTGCACTCGACAGCAGCTGAATCCACGTCTTCCTCCAAATCCGGGCGACAAAACGGGTATTTCTTATGTTTTTTTGTGATTTTCTCGCCGACAACCCCCCCTTTTATCGATAAAAGTGGGTTGTTGGCTACAGTTCCCACCCGTGGTTGGTGGGAACAGCGATATATCAGCTGTATTTTGAAAATACCGATAATATCGGCGAGATTTCGGTGAAATCTGGAAACGAAACGAAATATTGGAGTTTTGGTGTCGCTGCACTGGCGACACCGAAATTATCGGCGATATTTTGATAATATCGGCGACAATTTGAACACTGGTCAGTCCTAGTAAATATCATACGATGTTGTGGTTCTAGGTCACTACAAAGGGCTCGTCACCTGATCAATGTAGGCCTAATTTATACGGAAAGGCTCGTCGCCTCAACGCAGTCTCAGAGTATGCTCGAGGTCACTACAAATGGCTCGTCACCTGATCAGTGTAGGCTGACAGCTCGAATACAGTGTCCCATACCACCGTATTCGGCTCACGAGGCGGTGTTGCTCACTGGTCACTACGGGGAGGCTCGTCGCCCTAGCGTAGGTCGACAGCTCGACTAAGGTGTCCCATACCACCATGTCCGGCTCATGAGTCTTAGCGGATCGAGGTACCAAGGTTAACGGGATTCACTGGTGAGTTTGGTACCTTAGATTCAAGCAGTGACGTCCATACATGGTGAACATACATTGGGTTAATCGGGTTACTTGACAAGCTCGACTGGTACGAGCGTACGTCGAGTTGATCGACATGAAGTGCATAAGCACTCCGTGTGGCCTAACAACTATCGACAACCAAAGTACAGCTCGGATTCATCGAACACGTCCTGTGTGGCGAAACAACCTCAGCCACCATATTAGGATCTGTTACCGATTGCTTGGACTATACCATAGTCCCAAACACACTTCAGATCAATAGCATTCAAATGTAATAGCCAAGATAACATGTAACAATACAATTAAATCTAGGTCCCATGTCAGCATTTCAACGAACACATAGAATACATGTTAACATACATGAGTATTTAATCCACAAATCACATAGTAGTAAAATAGATTACTTGAAGGAAACTGTAACCCTAGAGAAGAGGATTGAGAATCCTATCTCAACACCCTCATTAAGCACATTACATTAAGCATTTTCTCACTTGGGCATTTTATCAAACAATTAGATTACACATATCAACATACATAATATATGTTGATTATAATATATACTTAGACATATCCTTCCAACAAGGAGTTATCACATACACAGCAATCATGTATTTGCATTCCATAGACATGGCAGGCACAAAACATACTCCCATATTCATTCAGTCATTTCAACAAACATTTCGACTACACACTATAACATACATGATGAATGTTGGCCATAACATGTATTAGGGCGAATCCTTTCGCCAAGGGGCTGTCGCACATACAACAACCCTATATCTACGACAGATAATCATGTCAAACACGAGTCCAAATTCTATACGCATTCAATCATTTCAACTAACACACGGAGTATACTATACTCAACATAGTTCATATATACCTGTAAAGCGAAGGAATCTTTGCATTTAGCATGTGAAATGACACCCAAATCAGTTATAAATCATTAACCGACATTGAAAGCCTTGAAAACCATAACTTAAACGTTTATAGTCCGCACTTTCGCCGGTAAACAAGTATCGAACTCAATTTGTATACCGAGTCTGTCTACGGCACAACGGCAACCTAAAGTATGAAATAGGTTAGTTATTCCGTCACTTACACTATTTGAAACCCTAAAACAGATTAGGGTTAGGTTTTCCTTACCTAAGAACGGCATCGGAATCGCTGGAATAGCGATATGGAAGTGGCAGTTAGGTACGTGGAGCGGCGGGATTTAATCCCAAGAACGAACTCTCACTCTCTCTCTCTCACTTTCTCTCTCTTTCCTTCTGTCTTTTCTCTTTTCTCTCTCTTAGGGTTGCAAATTCATATGGCATGAGACAGAGAGGGTTTAAGGCCCTTATATAGGCCCATAACTGATGAGAATAGCCCCAGGGTCATGGTATACTTAGGTTATAGCCAAATATTGGCTGTTTCGATCCAACAGAGCACTTATGGAGGCCTCTTTTCTGCATGTGGTCGGACTTAAGTTCCCTGACATTGGATCTAGGTCGAGTTAAGTTTTCGCTCCGATCGGATTTACAGATCGACCGTGGCGGACCAGTTTCAGTTCAACGGTCATCGTCACTCGATCAGGGCCATGGGTACATGGACCTGTGCTAGAAAATTTTCCTGATCCGAGGGTGTATTTGAGTCAGATTCTGACGGTCTGAAACCTTATATTTGGCCTGCAAGTGAACGACTCAATTCACTTAAATCTAAGTTCATTTTCGAAAGGTATTTCGTTTCTCACACACTTCGCTCCGGGCTTAAGTTGTGCGTTTTGGATACTATCTGAATTTGATTTCCGAGATGGTTGTCAAGCCCAGTAAAGCGGTCATAAGTGTATAGTTTTGTGGTCAACGGACTTTCGACGCGCGGTCCAGGTCCGATATGAAGTTTCAAGGTGCTCCCGAGAGCAACCGGGTTTAGAGATTGGTCCTAGGTTTCAGGGTAATGTAGCGTTAACGATTTTGCAAGTTTTGGGTCTTGCAGTTCGTATTTAAAGTGGTTCAAGCTAATTTCACAGCTAATAGTTTAGCACTTAGTTAATTTCGTTTAATTTCTAAAGGATTTGGTTTTAAGTGATTCTTGCCTGAGGTGGTACTCGAGTCTTTGTACGGATTTTTCCGAGACGTTACAGTACTGGTAGTAGTATTCTTTCTTTCTTTCCTTCCTTTTTATTTTGGATAGTCCTGGATCACCAAAAAGGCTTATTATACATACATCCCAAGTGGTTATCAAATGTTATTAATAAAGAGAGAAATCGGGCAATTATTGAATTAAAGAAAAGTATATAAAAAGAGAAAATGGAATATGGAGAACAATTTTCATGTTCTACTATTTTTAGCTATATTTTTTTAAAGGCTATCTTTAGCTATATTCTTCATTCTAAGGATAGAAGAAGCCCATAAACTCATTTTTTTTACTGGATGCCTAAAGGCATTGATGTGGTGACTAACATTTTTATTTTTCAGCAAGAGGAGAAAAAACCATTGGCCTCACTTCCTTAGTATTTATCCTTTTCAGTTGAACTACTATTCTCATTGATAGAGAGCAAACATTAGGTGTTAGGAGTACTTTATGTTGAGATGTGGAGCCACATCTGGACCGGGGTGCTCGACCGGTCAAGTGGCTCACTCGACCAGTCGAGGGCTGGCTCGACTTAAAGTCCAGCGAGCATTAGTTTTTTGGTTCCGAAGTGCTCGACCAGTCGAGCAGCCTGCTCGACTAGTCGAGGTTACGCAGATTCGTTTTGCGGATTTGTTACGGACTGCGGAAATTTGAGTCGGTTTCGCAAGGGTGCGAATGGGAAGTTGCCTAAACTATAAATAGGGGTCCCTAGGGCTTTTCTAGGGTAATGAGAGTTATTCTAAAGTGTGGGCAAAGGGTTTTCTCTATACATCTAAAGGGAAAAGGTTAGTATATTGCTTGTAAACTCATTTTCTTCATAGTGGAAGTTTACACCCGTGGTTTTTTACCCTTGTTGGGGTTTTTCCACGTATATCCTGTCTTATGGTTTGTTTGGCATGCTTTGATTATTCTTCTAGATTATATTTCTTTCTGTTTATCGTTTGTGGGTGAGACTAGAGATTGGATCTCGGTTCACTAGCGTTGTTGGCGTGCTGCGCAATAACTGATATAAAAGCTATTGGTTTAGTTCTATTGGGAGCGATGACGGAAGAAGGGAATGCTAGAATTGAGAAGTTTGATGGTTCAAACTTTGCCTTTTGGAAGATGCAGATGGAGGATTATCTGTATCAGAAGGACCTCTATATTCCTCTAGGAGGAAAAGAGAAGAAACCAGAGAAGATGACAGATGATGAATGATTTTTATTGGATCGGAAGGCTTTAGGAACGATCCGACTCTCTTTGTCTAAGAGCGTCGCCTTCAATATATCCAAGGTGAAAACCACAAAAGAATTAATGGAAGCCTTAGTGACGATGTATGAAAAACCCTCAGCGTCCAACAAGGTTCATCTCATGAAACAACTATTCAACATGAAGATGTCAGATGGTGGGAGCGTGGCTAAACATCTAAACGAGTTCAATATAGTCACGAGTCAATTGGAATCCGTTGGCATTGTTTTTTAGGACGAGGTCAGGGCATTATTGATCTTGTCCAGTTTGCCAGACAATTGGGATGGTTTGGTGA
>JAJHSJ010000003.1:67936501-68022566 GCA_021015155.1 Magnolia officinalis
ATTAGATGGAAATAGCGTCGTAGTGGGCCGTACCTTGATGATGCATTGTATATCCGCTCCGTCCATGGTAGGTGAGACCCACCTTGGTGTACATGTTCTATATTTGCCCGTCCATCTGGATGAGTGGTGCACGGCCACTATGATGTATTGTTATATCAAATCGTCCTTCCGCTTGAGGACGTGGACCCCACTTGAATGTATGTGGTTCTTCAGCCGTCCATCTGTCTAAGGTGGTGTGGGAACCCACCGTGATGTATGTATTCACCACGCCACCCATCGACATGTGGGGCGCACCATGATGAATATGTTTCAACCACACTGTCCATCTGTTTTGCTAAACCATGGACTGCCCCATTTGGCCCATTTAATATATATGAGGCCCACCTGTTGTATGAGGCCCATTATGTAGTATTTCAGGCCCAGAAATCAGACCAATGTGATGTATTTATGACCTTTAAATGAGGCTCAGTGAGATGTGTTTGCAGTCCATTTGATGAGGCCCATATGATATATTTGAGGCCCATGTGATGGGGCCCGCCTGTTTTGTATTTGAGGCCCATGGGTTGTGGCCTATTGTGAAGTATCGATGCCCATGGGTTATGGCCCATTATGATGTATTCGAGGCCCATGGAACATGGCACATTGTGATATATTTAAGGCTCATAGGATGTGGCCCCTCATGATGTATATTAAGCCCGTGTCAGAGGCCCATTATGATGTATTCGTGGCCTAAGGGCAAGGCCCATTGTGATATGTATTAGGCCCATGATGTGTAGCCCACTTGATGTATTCGAGGCCTAGGTACGTGGCCCATTTGATGTATATGAGACCCATTAATGCGGTCCACTTGATGTATATTGAGGCCCATGGGTAGTAGTCCATTGTGATGTATTTGAGAACCATGGGTCGTGGCCTATGGTAATGTATATTAAGCCCGTGTATTCGGCCCTTTGTGATGTATATTAGACCCTTGTATGAGGTCGTGGGCCCACTGTATGTTCGGCCCTATGTTGGCCATTCCTTGAGAGCAATGTTGGTTAAATGTCCACATTGATGGGCAATGATGGTTGAAAGTCCTCATGTGACCTTCCCTTAGGCCTTTAGTTAGGCCGATTATCGATCGATTCCGAGTGTCGTGGCTGATTGCCGATTAGCGATCGAGGTCGATTATCATGACCGATTGCCGATTCCGATTGTCAAGGCCAGATATCGAGGCCGATTGTCGAGGCCCAATGTGATGTATATGTGGCCCGTATTTGAGGCCCATTGTGATGTACATTTGGCCCGTGTTTAAGGCCCAATGTAATGTATATGCTGTCCGTATTTGAGGTCCGTTGTGATGTGTATTCAGCCCGTGTTTAAGGCCCAATGTGATGTATATTAGGCCCATTGAGATGCATTAAAGGTCAGGCGATGGAGCCCATGATAATGTATGTTAGGCCCATGTGAAAAGCCCATCGTGATGTGTATTAAGTTCTTGAGTGAGGCCCATGGTGCTGTATATTTGACCCTTGTGTGGGGTCATGGGTCCACTATATGTTAGGCTCTATGAGGGTCATGCCATGTGGGCAATGTTGGTTAAATGTCCACATTGTTGAGGTCAATTGTCGATGTCGGTTATTGATACCGATTATGAGTATGTGACTACATAGCATCACAATATATGCCTATACGCATTATCAGCATGTTTGTTATGAGATGTGGTTGACCATTGCATATGTCATTAGACAGATTGTTATGAGACTCCCTGATAAGCGAAGGTTATCTCACATAAGGGCACGGTGTGCGCAAGATTGATGCATGACGGGATTATATGACTCATGCATCTTGCATTGTGTGCCCTAGCGACATCAGGGTCGTAACCTCCATAGGCATATAGTGGATGGCCAGATGGGACACCAGAAATTTGTTCTAGCATCGGGCTGCCATAGATGGCCCTGCGTGAAAATTCCTAAACCCTCTTGGTATCAGAGGACGCCCCAACGTCGAGACCGAGTGGATACATGTGTGCCCGAGTGCCGAATATTAGGAGGCCGGGTTCTCCACTGTGTTGTGGTCAGTTGGGAGAGGGTGTGACCTTACCCGCCTGAGTGAGGGGCATTATCTAGGTTGAGTTTGACCAGCTTGAGGAATGGGTCCGTTATCGACGAGCCGGGCCCGATATTGGCAAGTGGATAGTGAAGTCTCTTCCACTTACCCAGTTGTGCGCTCAGATAGGGGCGGCAGCTGGCGTAGAGTGTACTAGACCCCGGTGATTTCCCCAGAAAGGAACCATATTGATTTGTTGACCCATTGAGCAGGGATCACATACTCATTAATTCATTCATTCACTATTCACTCAGGCTGGTGGTGCGCAACTATTCGTTACATGTACCTTCGCAATGGCCAGGATTTTGGTTGGGCGCGCGACTAACCTGAGATCAGAAGTTTACCATATTGAGTCTGACTATCCAAATTTAGATATGAGACTGGTTTGGATAGAAGTCCCTTGTGATGGACCTCGTACACTGCAATATTACGTACTATCATCCTGACTTCACATTCCAGCTTGGTCATTTCATTCGCATCACATATTACATTGCATCCTCAGCACGTAGTATTTGGCTTACTGTCTTCGCATTACATAGCTGATCTACGCTGCTTCCTCAGTATATGATATTGGTTATTATATTTTTGCATCTCATAACCTTGGTACGGCTGATGACACTCATAGACTTATCAGTATATTTCCGCTTATTTCGATATTGTATGATATATGGTATTGTATCCTCAACATCTAATATTTGGCTCCCTTTGACTCCTCATTTGCATAGCTGATTTGTATTGCGTACTCTGATATTGTATGATTCATGGACTTGTCAGTACTTCTGCTTACTCTGATTACTTTGATATTGCCTACTTAGCACTTACCTTGTGCACACACTTTCACCACCCACTAAGCTTTCTATAAGCTTATGTATGATAGATGCATGCAGGTGGCGTTAGGTCGCACAACGTTGAGCTTAGAGCATGCAACGGACTTCTGGAGTTTTGATTTCCAATATATGTATCTCCCTTCCAGTATTGTATTCAAATGATTATATTAGTGGGTATGTGATGATGATGTTACCTTTGTGATTTGGGTAAACTTGTGGTTATGCTCCATTACAAAAAAAAAATTCATACCGAAAATCCTCCTTGTAAGATCCCAGGATCGGAATCTGGCGTATGGGCACTGGGAGCCGAGAATGGGGTACTACGGAGGCTGTCGGCACCGGATTCGGTGATCGGGATTCCTGTGAGTCCGATCTACGGGTTTGGGGCGTGACACTAGAGGGGGCTGAAAAGATGGGAGCTTGAGAACTCAAGCACTCCCTCTCACTCTCACTCACTTACTTTCTCACTCTCACTCTCTTTTTTTAGTTGAAGGATTCTCTTGATCTTGGTCTTGGGTGTGTAAAATGAAGAGAAGTGAAGGCTATTTGTAGCCTTTTGGGATGACATTTTGGTAATTTTAGGGTTTATGGAGGGTAAATGCTGATGTGACAGCTTGTGATTGGTTGAGGGAAGGGTAATGGCACATGACATGCTTTTATAGGCTCTTTGGGTTTTGTAGGATGGTAAATAAAGTGAATTTTGGGGGTAAGTTTATAGAAGAGTTGACTTTTGGAGGGGGAACACTGTGCTCATAGTGTACACCTGTCGAGAGAAGGTAGCAATCCGATTACCACCAACGGTAGTCAGACTACCGCCCGCGGTAGTTAGACTACCGCTCGGGTACAATTGCTCTCATGGTTTGGTTGGTGGGCCTATTTCGGGCCCTAAGATCGGTCCGAAGCCCCTTTTTGGATATTTGGCTAAAAAATGTCTCAAAATTGGCTTGAAAATAGTTTGAAAATTGTTTGAGAAATGGATCAACTTTTGGGCACGCTCTGGCTCGGATGATGGCTTGAGTTAGGGTTTACAGTAATGTAATGGCTCAGGTTTGGTTAGGGTTTGGTTCAGGTTTGGGAAATGGCTGCGGTTGAGGTTTAGGTTCAGTTCCTAAGGGTCATCCATGCCTTATCAAGTTTCTAGCCTGGGTGGGGTGTCTACAGATGCCCCTCTTTGGCAAAGGTTACATGTAACCGAATGTCAAAGTGAGTAAACACCCCACTCTTCTGGTCAGAAAAGATTGCAATTTAGATCAATTGTCTGCCATAGTATCATAGTCGGCTTACCGTTTGAAAAAGAGATGACTCACACATATCATGAGGGTTTGAGAAAAATGTTGTGATTGTCCCTGCGCTTTCTGCGGCATTATGGGCCATGAATCACAACCTTTTTCCCGTTAGATTGATAATAACATCGGAGGATAAGTCTGAAAAGTAGGGCCCCTGCGTGTTTTGCGGCTTTACGGGGATTCCCGTAATGTTTGGATCTTGTTGTTTCCTTTGCTACGTAATCATCCTAGGAGTACTTGTTCCATTTGATTGTCAAAGTGGTTAGTTGCCCTGTGCATTCTGCGGCCTTACGAGGAACTCATTACATCGACTTGGACTCGATCAGACTTTCCAAGTGTCCCGGACTAGGTATGTGCAGGTGACCTTTTTTCGTGCAGTCTTCTGATTTTGACATTTTGGTTACAACGGATTTTCTCCACTTTGAATTGGTTATTCTCACCAGAGATGAATCGAATCATCACTCGTATGCTATTTGTACAACTCTCCTAATATTGAAAATCAGGCCAATCGTATTTGTATCGCATACGGATTCAATTATTTTTCGAGGAAACCATAAGAGGTCGAATCTTATTTTACTATTTGTACTGGGTGTCGCTGGGAAAATATAGGAGATTTCTTAGTATTTTGCATGCCAAATGCTATTTTTTTGAAAATTATGTTTGTTGAAAACTATCCTCCACGGAGCTATACTCCTTGGGGATTTTATTGCAAATGTTTTTGAAAATTTTTAAAAAGATCCGTTCGATCTCGCGGGAGGGTGTCGTTGTTCGGTTTTTATTGCATTTCTTTTGAATAAGTCTAGATGATCGTGTTGCCTCCACTAGTGAATTAGTGGGGCTGATTAACAAATCTGGCTTTTATTTTGTCATTTTTGTAATTTTCTGTATTTCTTTTTTAAAAAATTCTCATCTCAAGATTCCCAATTTCTCTCTCGATATTCATTTTCCCTTTTATTTCATGAGAATCTCTCTTTCTCCTTTATTTTTTTCTCCTTATCCGTTGGACCAATGTCTTTTCCAAGGTTATCACATCCCATCAGCAGGGGACAGCGCGCAGAGCCATGCGTTTGGCCAGTGGGCGGTAGTCCATTGCCGCCCGACACTTGTTTGCCCATTGGGTCGAAGTGGGGTACTGGTCAGGGACAAGCCTTCGCCTCCCCTATTTCTTCCTTCATTTTTTTTTCCAGAGACACCATTACTGTCTCTTGCAGGCTCCTTTTTTCAAATACTTTGTTCTCTTTTCCTCTTTTGAATTTTCTTTCCTCAGGTATTCTTTTCTTTGTGCGGCTCCTTGGACTATGTGGTGGATCTTGGTGTCCATGTTCATGGATTTTTTTTTTTTGGACTCAGTTCTCCTTTCATAACTATGGAGCTTTATCAAGGGAGATGAAAGAAATGTGGATTTTTGGATGGATTTTAGCACTTGGACCTTGCTGGATTTTTTTTTTCTTTTTTGCCAATATATATATTTTTAATTGAGTGGGGGGTGATAAGAAAAAGTGCCCCACTCTTATTGTGTATGGATTTTAATTTTAAATTATTTTTTTTTGGGAGAAGGTTCAAACCTTACACATCATGAAATGATGGCCACTAGAATGGATCCTTTGATGGGCCAGATTGATGATTCGTGGCCTACTTGGATTTTCCAACTTTGTGGATTTTGATGGTGGGCCATCACTTTGGAGTGGGTCACACCTCTTGGTTTGATTTTGGTTTCATGTGTGGGTTTGGATTTTCCAAGTGAGTTTAGATCATGAGCCTAAAAAAAGGGTTTGGACAATGGGCCTTGGGCAATGGATCTTGGAATGGGCCTTGGGCAATGGATCTTGGAATGGGCCTTGAGCCTCGAAGTGGATCTTGAAAATGGACCTTGAAATGTGGGCCTTGGAAATGGACTTTGGTCAATGGGTCTTGGAATGGGCCTGGAGATGGACCTTGAAATGTGGGCCTTTGGATAATGGGCTTTGGTCAGTGGGCCTTGGAATGGGCCTTGAGATGGACCTTGAAATGTGGGCTTTGGAATGGGCCTTGAGATGGACCTTGGAATGGGTTGGGCCTCAGAGTGGATCTTGAAAATGGGCCTTGGACAATGGGCTTTGGTTAATGGACCTTGAAATGTGGGCTATGAGATAGGCCTTGAGATTGGCTTTGGAATGGGCCTTTGGACAATGGGCTTTGGTCAATGGGCCTTCAGGAGCCCATTTATGATGTGTATTCTTCTTTTGGCATATTTGTGCTATTTATGATGGTAAGGGGGGATACTTACCTATGAATGTTTGATCATGCCGCATGCCTCGTCGTGGTAGGAGTGAGGCTGGACCTTCTCGACAGTCACTCGATCTTTGTCATGTTCCTCGGGAGGGTTGGCATCTTTCATATGTGGCTAGGGAAGGAGGGGTTCCTGCTGTCTTGAGGGGTCGTGGGGTCCGTACCCATTTGCCGGATTGGTTCAAGGATCCTCAGCCACTGTTTTTTCAGGTGTTGTAGCGTACTCCACTCTTTGGCTTATTCAGAGTTCATCTGAGCAAGACCAATATGGCGCTTTTATCTGTGTTGACCGAGAGGTGGCATGCCGAGACCCACACATTTCATCTCCCTTTTGGAGAATGGGGGATCATCCCCATGACATCTTCATTCAACTTGGTCTTCGATACGATGGGGGATCCATTCCCTTCGAGGAGGACCTCCCTGTTCCCACTGAGGATGATTGGATAAGTCTTTTAGGGATGGTTCCTCATTCTTCGGACTTCTCAGGGCCCCGATTTAAATTGCTTTGGCCAGCAGTGAATTTTTCCCGGCGCATTCCGTAGACTGAGGCTGAAGCTATCGTGAAAGTTCGTGCCTTGATTTTATACACTTTGGGAGCCATGATCTTCTGCCATGGAAATGAGTTAGTGAGCTCCTGTCTGCTGACTCTTATGGCAGATATCACTTTTCTTACGCCGTATAACTGGAATGCGGCACTCCTGGCCTACTTGTATGAAGGGTTGGACAAGGCCAGTCGTTGCAGCAGCGGGTCGATGACTGACTTTTATCCAGTTATCAAAGTGTGTATCGAACCCCTTTTGTCTTGCATTCTTTTTCATGAATGTGCTTTTTAATAGTTGATTCTTATGTAAGTCTGCTTTTTTTACCACTTTCCACACCTGGGGCCCACTTTGATAAACCACATCCCTCATTTCCCTCACATGATGTTGTGGTACAAGGATAATCGCAGCCGTACCCGCCAATTTTTCGATCTTGCCTGGAGATCTAATGTTGATGCGCTGGTTCCCGATGATGTAAGCAATCGTTTTTCCATACCTTTCCTTCCTTGTTCGCACTTTTATTCTGACCCTGGTTTGTTTTTGCCAGTTTCGCACCAGACCTTACTTTCAATCGGCCGCTGCTCTCACTCCTGAGGCCTAGGAAGCTTTTCAGGCCTCATGTCGTCGTCGCATTCTGGAGGATCCTCGAGTGACGAAATGGCACTTGGGAGAAAGACTTTTTTGCCAGTTGACTGGTAGTCCCCTTTTACTGTTTAGTCCTCCTTCCAAACCGACGAACTAGAGGGCAGTCCCTGAGCATGAGTTGGCAACTGCTCTGGAGGGATATGAAGCGGGTGCTTTCGTTGATCCGTTGAGGGAGTACAACTCTTAGTGCGAGCAGTACGGCATAGGCCCAATTCTTAGTAATGCCTATGCTCCTGGTGGCGGTGCGCGCTTTGCTGGAGGGAGCCTTTTGGGACCTGAAGTCCCTTCGAAGGATACAAATGATTATGTAACTGATGAGTAGTGTTTATTTATCTTTTCTACTCATATATATTCGTGTACATTCTTCCGTATATATCAGAGTTTGTTCATCCGGTGTTTCCTTTCTCATTGCTTTTTGAGCCCTTTTGTTGATCTGATTGCATAGAACGTAGGTCCTTTGGCTTTCCCTGACATCTATGTCGGGCCCCATGCACGATTGATGTGCGATCCATGTTCGGATGGTAGTTTGATTACTGCTCATTGACTTCTGCCCGTTTCTCTGGAATTGGCAGGCTGCTACAGCAAAGGGCACTATATCGATGGCGAGCGGTAATCTGATTACCGCCCCTGTTCATCTTTTCTTTCTAGCAATAGCAGCTTCCTCTCTGTTCATCTAAGGTTGTTGTTCCTCTGATATTCTCTTTATTTTTTTTATCCCGAATCTTGCTTTTTGTCTCCTTTTCCTCTCCTTTGTCTCCTCCTTTGTCCTTTTCTCTCTCTCTTGTCTTCTTTTTGGTGTCCTTTTTCAATGGCTAGAAATGAAGGAGGCCTTGGTGGGTTTAATAATGGTGGGGGCATGGGTCCACTTATTTAGGTAAATGATGCACCTCTTTCCACTTTTTATAATGAGATGGTCGGTGGGAGCTCATTTATGAATGAATTTGATGATGGGTTGGTGGATGTTAATGGTGGTTTGGTAGGACCACTTGAAGAGGTTAATGCTATTTATGGTATGGCTCTAACCACCATTAATGGTGGGATGGGTTTTGGTGATGTGGTAGGAGGAAGTTTGGGAGATGGATGGTTGCTTGATGGTTTGGATGGGCCTACATTTGGTGGGCCATGGGGTGATGGGTTGGTTTTTGGGAGTTTAGGTGTGGACATGCCATTGGATGGTGTGGATGGGACCATGATGATGGTGGATGGTTTGGATTTGACCATGGTTAATGGCATGGGTATGGATGGTGGTTTGATTGTTATGGATGAGGATAGTTTGTTGGACGGTGGGTCCCACATTGATGTTTGGGCATGATTTTTGGTGCGGGTTACAAGGTTGTGATAGGCGGTGGTGGTGCAACCATTGGTTTGGATGATGGTGGAGATATGGGTGGTGGCCCTGATAGCTCTTTGTATTGGAATGGCCTTGATATTGCGACACCTGGGGCAGGTAATTTTCTGACAGCTCCGGATGTGATGATTGTGGGTGACTCTAGTCCACCTGCTACTGCTTTTCAGGACATGCCTCGCGAGGCTATGGGAGTGTCAGGCTTCTTTTGTTGCCATGAGATTGACTTTTTGGATGAGGGGATGCCTATTTTTTACAACTCACTAGTTGATCCAGGTCTCCAGATTATTGAGGGTGTACCAGTTCATGCTTGTCTCTTGCAGCCACGCGGTACCTGTTCAGAGGGATTGTGCATTTAGATAGGGAGTTTGACTGCCTCCGAGAGTCGTGAGCTGCACCTTCTGGGGTTCGGAGAGGTTTTACATCTTCACCGAGTTCGCCTGGACTGGCATTTGCTGAGTGCTGCATCATATGATTGGGTTCCAGTGCTAATCCTGTTCTCCTTCAACAACCTAGAGTTAGGTCCTTCTTTGAAGGAGTTGTCTCGTTTGACTGGTCTCCCTTTTCGCAGGAGCCGTATCTTCCTCCATCTCGTCAGGTGCGATCTTCAGACTTCGAGCCTTGGTTTGAATTCTCGGCACCTCTCCCCACCGTTGAGGGCGGTACTGGCGAGTTCACTCTTGAGCTTCTATATGATTGATGTTCGTTTGCTTGAGGAGGCGATGGATCTGCTCGTTAGCTTCAGTGCTTGAATGCACTAATATTTTGCGTTCTGGCTGAGATGCTTTTCTCAGGATGACGGCGATCATCTTGGACAATTCTTTTTGACGCCTTTCGTCGTGTCCTCTCTCGTTAGAGTATCGATTTTGGTGGTGCTGGCGGAGCTTTTCCTAGGCTTATCCAAGTGTTCGCTTGGGCAGACTCGCATCCTCAGGGGGTCCTACTCTTTCCTCTAGGTACTTCTTGTTCCACCTCATTTTCTCCCTTTTTTTTATGTTTTCTTATTTCTCATGCATGGTCCTTTTTCCTTTTTAGGTATGACTGTGGGAACACCTATTTATGACTCCTCTCCTTTCCTGGCCTGATTCCCATCGCACTGATGTCTTGTCTTTGCTTCTGGACGGGCTCCCTCTTGGTGCCGAGGTCACTGAGTCCCTTTACCGTCGTATGTTCTCCGAACTTCGAGGATGGGAAGTCAGGTAGGAGGCTTCGTGGCTCTGTCGGGTGCCTTTGATTTGCAGTGCCTCTCGTACTCCTTTACTCCTGCTCGGCTTCCGAGGCTATTGTTCTTATCACCCGATTCGCTTTCTTCGATAGTTCGGCTTCTGGCAAGACATCCCTACTTTTTCTTTTTCAGGATTTGGGCATGCTCCTCTCCCTTTGTGCATGTCATCTCTTTGCCAGAGAGTTCAGACTTCATGGCAGGATTGCCTGGATGCGACTGTGTTGGAGTTCGAGTCTTGGACTTCACCTTTGGCGACAGTGCCATATTAGCGGTGGGTAGTGGAGCAGTCACTCTATCACCAGGTTCTTGGTTGGCACTTGGCTGATGATGAGGCTGATAGGGACATCCTCGAAGATTCCGCTTCGTCCTCTTTAGGGGTCGACGACTCCTTTGAAGCATTCGAAGAAAGGCCCTTCATTGATCCTTCCTTTCTGTTAGCTACACACGGCCACTTCTTGTCTGAGCTTTCTGTGCTTCGGCATGCCCGTGAGGACATGGCTCGTCGTCTGGCGGTAGGGCGGCGTTATGATGAGAGTATGATAGCGTCCCACCGATTGGAGAGAGATGAGGTCTTCTACCTACGCATGGAGGTTGATAGACTTAGGCAGTGGTTATTGATGTATGAGGGAGGAGAGGGAGGCTTACCAGGCGGTCTCTGACTTTGTTGGCTGTCGTCTTTTATGTATATTTTGTTTTGATTAGTTTTGTAGAAAAAATAGTGCATTTTGTATACAAAAATTTTTAAAGGAAAAGGAATATTTTTGTTTGTGCTATATCTTTTCAGTGTATGTTTGCGTTTTGGATTTGTGCTTTAGATGATGGGATCGGAACATTGGACTCAGCCTATATCGAATCCGGTATTCTGAGTTGTTTACCAGGGATCCCGGTTCCCTGAGAGTAATGCATACTAGGATCATGCTCCTTAGATTTGGGTAAAGTCTGACAGAATCTTGATTTGGGACTTATCTCTTCTTTGTGCTTCTTTTATTTACTTGTTACCTTAACATCTTCTGTACCTATACTTTTTTTTTTGTTTTTTCTTTTCTTTTCTTTTCTGACCATTTTTGTCCATAGCACCGTTTCAGGTTTTCGCTAAAACTGGCTTTCCGTTATTTTTGCCCGTGGCGTCCTTTCGGATTTTCATCACATCCTGAATTTTTGCTCTTGCCTGCCCCTTGACAGCTGTGTTTTTTTTTTTTTTTTTTTTTTATTTACCATTGGCGCCTTTTAAGGTTTTCACCAAGTCTACTACATGCCCGCTATTTTTACTTAAGCTGCCCTTTCGGGTTTTCAACTCGCCCTTCTTGCTTAGTCACATCGTCTCCTTTTTTTTTTTGAACTGTACTGATGGAGATGAAGGGATTTCCTTCATTGCCAGCCGATTGGCTACCTTCTTACCTTTGTCTCTGATTACAATCATAAGCTGTTTACTTCGGTTAAACTATTTTGTTAGGGAAAGTGGGATGGCTTTGTAGGATTTTTACTTTCTTCTTCTTGTTTTTTTTGAATTATTTTCATTTCTCTCTTTTTTTGAGCTGCATTTTTTTATATATATTATTTATATATATATATATATATATATATATATATATATATATATATATATATATATATATATATTTGTCTTTCCATTTTTTAGTCTTGTATGGGGAAGGAATGATAGGTTATTATTATTATTTTATTGACCTTAGCTTTATGATTATAATTATTAACGAACTTAGGTATGGTTACTCGTGATAGATTTTTACGTTGTCGGCGTTGATGGACTCTGGAAGATCTTCTCCTCTCAGGTTGGTAAGCCGAAGGGCGCCTCCTGGAAGTACTTCTCGAATGATTAACGATCCATCTCACGAAGGTTTAAACTTCCCTTTGGGGTCTGGCAAGTGTGGCGGTAAAATGCGCTTCATAACCATGTCGCCGACTTTGAAGCTCCTCTTTCGGACCCTCTTGTTGTAAGCTTGTGCCATCATCCTTTGGTAGCAATGTGAGTGGCTTAGCGCTCGCATGTGATTTTCATCTGCCAGATGCAATTGATCGTATCTTGCTTGTTGTCACTCGCCTTTCTCGATTTTGCTTTCCAGTAACACTCGGAGAGATGATATTTCAATTTCAACTGGTAGTACTGCCTCCATTCCGTATGTGAGTTCGAAAGGAATTACGCCTGTAGCAAACTGCACAGACGTCTGATAAGCCCAAAATGCATATGGGAGCATTTTCGATTAGTCACGATATGTTTTGACCATTTTCTTCAGTATTCGAACAATTGTTTTGTTTGCGGCTTCGACCCCTCCATTCATCTGAGGGCGGTAGGGACTTGATCGATGACACTAGATTTTAAATTTTTCGAGGAACTCGCCCATCCTTTTATTGGCGAACGGTGACCCGTTGTCGGTAATGATAGCATGAGGAATCCCGTATCGGCTAATGATGTTGTTTTTCATAAACTTTATCACATGAGATGCTGCGATGGTGGTGTAGGATGCTGCCTCTATTCATTTTGTGAAGTAGTCTACTGCCACCAGGATGTATTTGTGCACGTTTGAAGCTCCTGGGTTGAATTTCTCGAAGATGTCAAGGCTCCACATAGAGAAAGGCCATGGTGTTGTCAGATTATACAGTTCAGAAGCAGGTGCATGGATTTGATTTGTGTGTTCCTGACATTTGAAGCATTTCCTAACGTTTTTGCAACAGTCTGTCTCCATCGTTAGCCAATAATAGCTGAGCCGTAGGATCTTCTTCGCCATCATGTGCCCATTCATATGTGGACCGCTCAGTCCTTCATGGATTTCTGACATGATTTCGGTTGCTTCTGTTTCATCCACACGGCGAAGGAGGACTTGATTGAAGGATTGCTTGTAGTGGCTACCTCCGGCGATCGTGAACTGAGCTACCAGTTGTTGGTAGAGGTGGGCATCGAGCTGAGTCGAGTCGAGGTGGGCCAAGCTTGGCTTGGCTTATCCATGATGTACTTGAGTTTGAGCTCGAGCTCGAGCTTGGCCACGAGCTCAACATTGAAGCTTGGCTTGTTTGCCAAAGCTGTCGAGTGGAGCTAGTGGTTCGAGTCGAGTCGAGTTTACCTTGAGTCGAGCTCGAGCTTGTTCGGTGAGAGAGTAATGGATTCTGTTCTTGATCCTCCTCCATTGATGAAAAATTCAAAAATCTTAAGAGAATCAAAGCAAAACCCGATGAAAAAACCAAACAAAGCTTCGAATCGGATGAGGAAACCTGTAAGAACCGATCTGTTCTTGATCTTCTTCCACCAACAGAAATCCTAGTACTAGAAAAGAAACAGAGCAGAACACAGATAAAAAATCCAAGTAAGGAGCTCTAGCTAATCAGATCATTGGATTTCCTTAAAGCTCTAACAAATCTGAGAAGAACCCAACTCGAATTTCTTGGGTTTATCGCCTAAGAAGTAGATCTCAAGAGATTGAAATCATACTATTGTGGAGCTGAAATGAAAACTGGTGGTGGTGGTCGGGGCGGGCGTGCGGCTGACAGTGGGCAAAAAAGAGAAGAGAAGAAAGGGAAAGGGAAGGGGGTGCGTATGGTCGAGTAGAGACTCTAGGGTTTGTTTTTATTTTTTATTTTTATTTTTAAGTTTAAACTTAAAACTTATATATATATATATATATATATATATATATATATATATAATATTTAATATATTTATTAATCGAGCCGAGTCGAGCTCGAGTTCGAGCTTCGAGTCGAGTTGAAATGCCCTCTGGTTGAACTTGGCTTGAACTCAACTCGAGCTTCAAATAATTAGCTTGGCTTGGCTTGAATCGGCCATTCAAGCCGAGTCAATCTGAGCTTACTCGAGCCGAGTCAGCGAGCTTTTCGAGGTAGCTTGACTCGCGAACAGCCCTAGTCGTTGGATAGTGCGACGATCAGTTGGTGCAGCTCCTTTAGGGTATTTTTGGTGCTCGAGATATTCTCTGATGTCTGCGTACCATGGCTGGCTGCCTGGGGAGGCCTCTGCTTCAACAATTTACAGGTAGAAGGCGGGCTCTTCTTGAAGTTCTGCTGTAAGTTCCCACTCGAAAATTCCCATAGGAATCTCTAGCATTGAGGCAAGGGTGGCGAGGGTGTCTGCGAACTGATTTTTGGCTCGAGGCATGTACGAGAAAGTGACTTCATCGAATTCTTCAGTTAGATTTTCCAGATAGACATGATAGGGGATCAGCTTTTCATCTTTGGTCCTCCATTTACCATTTGTCTGGTTGATGATGAGTTGTGAGTCTCCGAAGACTCGCAATCTTTTCACATTGAGGATGATGGCTTCTCTCAAACCAGCGATATATGCTTCATATTCAGCCACATTTTTTGTGCAATTGAATGCTAATCGCCTGGAGATAGGGATCGGGACATCGTTGGGGGAATAGAGTATTGCTCTTACTCCACTTCCTTTTGAGTTAACGGTTCCGTCGAAGAAGAGTGTCCATTCACCTGCCCTCCTTTCTTCTTCTCCCTCAATAAGGAGGATATCCTCGTCGGGGAAGAAAGTCTTCAATGGTTGATAGTCAGGCAGAGAGTGTGCTGCTAGGTGGTCAGCTAGTGCTTGCCCCTTGATTGCTTTTTGGGTGACATAGGTGATGTCGAACTCAAAAAGTAGCAGTTCCATTTTGCGATCCTACCTGTTAATGCTGGCTTTTCGAACAAGTATATTAACGGATCCATGCGAGTGAGCAGAAGGATTGAATAGGCGATCGTGTATTGTCGAAGCCGTTGTGTTGCCCAGACCAAGGTGAGGCATGTTTTCTCTAAGCTGGAATACTTGGATTCATAGCTAGTGAACCTTCGGCTTAAGTAGTAAATCGCTTGTTCCTTTCTTACTGAGACGTCTTGTTGGCCGAGGATGCATCTGATCGCCTCTGTTACTACAGAGACGTATAATAACAATGGTCTACCTGGTGTAGGTGGCATTAGCACTAGAGGTTTTAGCAGGAACCTCTTGATCTTGTCGAAGGCCGCTTGACAATCGTTCGTTCCATTCTTTTGGCGAGTTTTTCCTTAGGAGCTTGAATATGGGCTCACAAATGGGTGTGAGCTGAGCGATGAATCGACTGATGTACTGTATTCGCCTGAGGAAGCGTCGAATTTCTTTATCAGTCCTTGGAGATGGCATTTTGATGATTGCTTTTGTCTTGGTTCCGTCCACCCTGATGCCATCTTTGCTGACGATGAAGCCTAGCAGTTTGCCTCCGGTTGCACCGAAGACACTTTTGTGGATTGAGGCGAAGCTTGAACTTTTTCAGCATATCGAAGAGCTTCTTGAGGTCTTCAAAGTGTCCTTTGATTATGTGAGATTTGATGATCATGTCGTCCACGTAGACGTCCATTTCCTTATTTATCATGTTATGGAACAAGGCAGTCATGGCTCACTGGTATGCAGCGCCTGCATTCTTCAACCCGAATGACATAACCCGATAGCAGAAAGTTCCCCACGGTGTGATGAAGGACGTCTTCTCGCGATCTTCAATGGCCATCTTAATTTGATTGTAGCTGGAGAAACTGTCTATGAATGAGAAGATTTTGTGTCTTGCTGTATTATTTACCAATGTGTCAATGTGAGGCAGCGAAAAATCATCTTTAGGACTGGCTTTGTTCAGATCTCGGAAGTTGATGCACATTCTGACTTTACCGTCTTTCTTAGGAACTAGTAAGATATTTGCGAGCCATTCTGGGTAGTTGAAGACTACCAAGAGTCCTGCATTGTATTGCTTGACGACTTCGTCATGGACTTTTAGGGCCCATTCTAGCTTCATTCTTCAGAGCTTTTGTTTGACCGACTTCATTTCAGGCTTCATTGGCAGGTGATGTACTACCAGCTCTTCGTCGAGTCTAGGCATGTCTTCGTAGGAGAAAGCAAAGTTGGATAACCTCGGCTTCAAGAATTCCATCATCCTTTACTTGTATTCCTAAGACAAAGATCTACTGATGCACACTTCTCTAGGGAGTTCCGGTATCCCAAGTCTACAATTTAAAAATCGTCCGCAACGACATTGGCCTTTGTTTCGAACTTT
Source organism: Magnolia officinalis (assembly GCA_021015155.1). Lineage (NCBI taxonomy): Eukaryota > Viridiplantae > Streptophyta > Magnoliopsida > Magnoliales > Magnoliaceae > Magnolia > Magnolia officinalis. The sequence goes on from JAJHSJ010000003.1 coordinate 67,952,754, forward strand.
TTAAGGAAATCCTCTAGTTCGAGAGCCGGGTCATCATTTCCCTCATCTTGGGCTTCATCATAACCCATGAGTTCAAAGTCTAGCTCTAGATCGAAATCATATGAGTCGACCTTAAACTCTGGTGCTGCGAGTAGTGTATTTGACACATCGTTGTTTGTGAGTTTTGAAGGGTTTTCTACTATTTTTGGTTTTGAATAGTTTCTATTTTTTGGGATTTTGACAAATATCTTTTTTTTAATATATTTTTGAAATATCTATTGTTTTTGAATTTTGAGTTTTTTATTTTATTTTTTTGTTTCAAGGGATCCCAAACAGGACGGTGTTGTAAACCATGACTGATCTTGACATGGTTCGGGATGCCAATTGCTATTTACATTGGCTTTTTTTTAGACTGATACCCTTGGATGGCTTACCAGCCGATTCGACTATCAGGGGAATAGCTGACCAGTTTGGTTCCTTCCCCCTCTTGATCTTATTGGCTTGGTCCAACTGGATTAACGGGTCATCTGACCCAATGACCATGATATCTACTAGACTAGGTTCAGAGTCTGTGTCTGACCTAATTTCTTCGCTCAGGAGTTGGAGCTCTTCCGTCTCCTCTGATCCACATCCTGTGGGATCTTGATATCTGTCCAATCAACGGAAGGCCACTTCCCTTTTTCGGTCTAGTGAATGGGCTGCTTTTGCCCCTTGCAGTTCTGAGTGGCTGGTGGGAGGTTCTCTCCCTGGCTGATGATGGGGGTGGGTGACTCTCTGTCCTTGCCTGTTAGTCCTGCAAAGGGCACTTCTTGCCCTTGGTCTTTTGTGGGTGATCCTGCTCTCCTGCCCCTAGCTTTATCTGATGGGTTGGGTGGTTTTGCCCCTTACATTGGATGTTTTTTGGGGTCCTGATGATCTTATCCCATCGTATTGGTGGCCAGATGGATTCCTGGATGTGATCTTCAGATAGGTTCAGCCCTTGGAATTGTTCTTCGAGTGCGGACACCGTGTCCCCGCAAATCATCCCGGATCTGACAAATTGGATGGTGTGCACTTGAAGTTCTCTTCTTGGGCCTTGCGGCTTGCTCCTCCGGTGAAGGTTAGTACCCCAGTCCCTGTCTCCGTTCATTTGCGACGGCTTAGCTCACTATCATACCTTTTCCATGGAATTCGATACGGTAGTTAAGGATTTGACGTTCAGCAGGAGGGATGACATATTCTGACGCGAGTGGGTAGGGATTGGTGTGGAATTCACAATTTCAAACTCAAAACTATGATACAATATGTTACCCTCCGCGTGCTGAATATCGATTACCGGGAAATCAGGTTCTACGGTAGCGATCACTGCCGCCAGGATGATCTCAGGTTCGGCTAGTATAGAAATGATTTTATTTCCGGAAGGAAATTTAACCCTTTGGTGAAGAGTTGATGGGATGGCCCCGACAACATGGAGCTAGGGTTGCCCTAGCAAGAGCTTAAATGAGGCAGAGATATCAAGGACCTGAAAAGTGACAATGGATGTCTGGTCCGATTTGTATCTCTATGTCTATTTCTGCCTCTACTTGCCTTCTGGAATTATTAAAGGCTCTAACGCTCAGGTTACTGGGCCTAAAGGATGATGGTTCAACCCCAAGATGGTCAGCAGTCCTCATGGGGCAAACATTCAAGCTTGATCCGCTATCAATAAGGACCAGGGGACCTTGAGATCCCTGTAATGGACAACTATGTTAAGCGAACGCCCATGCTTGCGGCCTTCTGGTGGCAGCTCATCGTTAGTAAATATGATTGCCTGAGGTGCGAGGAGTTGCCCTATCATGTGCGCAATCATTTCAGGCGGTACATCTGGAGAGATGTGTGCATCGTTCAAGGTCTTTGCAAATATTTCTCAATGTGACCTAGACGTACACATCAGTTCCCAAATGGAGATTTATGCAGGAATGGTTTTAAGCAGAGCCGTTACATCGTAGGCAGCTTCATTTTTATTGGCCGCTCCTGACAAAGTTCCTCGGGCTTCATTTCAATTCTGATTGTCTCTCCGGAAACACCTCCCATTGGGATTCATGTTGCCGACCTCAGTGCACTTAAGGTAATGCCATGGGACTGCTTTCGTGTCATAGGGAGAAACTAATCTTCTTTCTAGAAATACTTGATCTTGAGACGGGGCTAGTGTTGTCGATTTTGATATGATCTGTGGTGGACACGGTGTTTTTCCTTAGAACACAACTGAATTTTCTTAGAATTTCGGTTGTTCCGGGATAGGGCTCTCCTCCTCTCTTTGTGATGCGTTTTGTGGGGGAGGGATCCTTCGGGCATGTGATAATTGATGGGGTAAGAGGAAGAAGCCAGGAGATTGTTCCTGGGCAAGAGGTGTTGTAAGGCCCGTATCCTAGTCCGTACTGTTCCGTTGACTCCCGTGATCCTTCCCGGTGAATTCCGGCGACCTGCGACCTATAATCGACGTTTACGCGCCCTAAGTCGCATCCCGTAGATTTGAGTCGGCTTAATCCGAGACTTGTACGATTATGACTGCACCGTCGCCGCAGTTTCGACGTCGCATCTTGCACACCAATCCGATACTGTAACGTCCTGTCCAACCAGCATAGTATCGTGGGGCGTCCACGTAGGATTCATCGCAGGACCATTCATTTAAGCTACTAGTGGTGAGGTTCCACAAGTAAATTAATCAAGGATTAGCCCAACTAAGTAGACTAGATGGGTCATGATAGAACCTAGTGCGGGCCTCCAGGCCAGATGGCCGTTTGCACTTAACAGCAGCTCGTGCGGGCTATACCGCGATGCCGGAAGGTCAGAAAAATCTAAAAATTTAAGGAACTAAAGATCTCACTGGGCTTGTGGTACATCGTGGACCACGGACCCAGTGGACACCCAAAATAAATTATCGACGGCGTTCCAGTGGCACTTGCCAAACGCAACCCACTAAGGCCAGAATTGGAATCTGGCACTCGCAAATGAAACTGGGATTTCAAGCATTTCAGCCGTCAGATCTCTTCTAAATTTATGATGAAGGTCTAAGGTATTTGTCTACGCCCGCCCACAAAATCTGGGACTCGATCGCGACACGGTGACTGTTGATCGCAAATCGGACCTGTACGACCAAACTCCTTATCCGATCGTTCCCAAATTTTGCATGGCCCTTCATCGGGCCATGAAGCATCTACCCTATGAGTTTCAGGGCCAGAGGGCCACCAGAACCACTCCAATCACCGGAATGGACCCCACAGGGCCATTTGAAGATCGAAACTGTTTGCTCAAATCCCATATCTGTTCATCCGTTTGTTCTCAAATTTTATATGGCCCCTCACCGGGCCATAAGGTACCTACACACTAAATTTGGTGGCCAAGGGGGTCTTGGGACCGCCCCAAAACCATTAAGGAGTCCTAGAGGGCCATTGTCGGAATTCATTGAAACTTAAGGCCACTTGGCCCAACTTTAGGAAATAAAGCCCTAGCCCCTTATCTCATAACTCTCACCACAACTACTATTACCAAGAGAGTAAAGAGAGAGCAAGGGAATCAAGGGAGAAGAAAGAGAGGGTGAAGGAGAGCAAGGTGGACCCTAGATCTAGGTGGGGCCCAAGGAAATCAAACCCTACAACTCCCCACCTCTTCTCCAAGAAGAAACCCTCCTCTGCGATCGCCCATTCCTTCCGTTGATCGTTTAGGTAAGATCCATCACCCATTTTTCTTGAAACCTTTGAGATGAGAGGGATTTACATGGGAAATCTAACATACAAATGATTGTTTTAGGGATTTCGGCCGTGATCTCGCCTCTCACATGATCTAGTGTATGGATGATTGTATGCTCATGTTCGTTTGATTATTTTCCCTCATAGGTGTTGTTTCATAGGGTGTATGATTTATTACTCTTGTGCATTTAATTTCTTGAGATGTAGGAACTACTTAACTTCCTCACAAAACCCACACAACTCACACGCACTTTATTTCATGATAACGATAGCTTGCTTAATAGGAGTATTCGATTCGTATGATTGAGATGCATGAAAACATAATGTTGATATGCTAATTGATAACCTGGATAGTTGGCTTGATATGGATCACCATCCTACCCTTGGGTTGGTCAGGAACATGAGAAGAGTGAAGGTGGTTCCATTGGTAGGACCGCCTTGAGGCTAAACCCATGGATTTGGGCGAGTGCGTGTGGGCGACAGTAATTAGACTACATGGGTTGCTTGTACCCGATGTTGTTCCGCCACGTACTTGCCTAGACTCGTGCGGTCTAGTCTACAGGCTGACCAACCTTGTTTGTTAACCTTGTTTGCTAACATGTATGGAACATGGAACACCCTACAACCGTTGTAGCTCATCGATAACCAAATTGAAACTGATCCACCGTCTCGTGAGCCGGGCGTGGTGGGATGGGACATTGTATCCGAGCTGTCGGCCTACGTTGGGGTGACGCGCCTCCCCGTAGTGATCGCGATCGATCCCACATTTCAGCACTCCCTGTATGCTTGAAGTCGGGGACGGGGAACCCGACGGGATCACAGATCGCGGGGTCTTGGCCTCACATGTTGGGGGGTCTTGGCCTCGCAACCAGTTAAGGGCATTGATACGTGGGGTGTATCGGATTCCCCAACCTGCTAGATGAATGGACTTAACTAAGAACTCAGGTAACACGTCCGCATTGCATCGCATTAGCTAGGGTGGCGACTCGGCAGTCGAGGTCGCTCTGAGGGAGTGTTGTTATACGCAATCGTTAGATGGATTCGTTCGAGGGAGAGTCGTGGCGAGGGTATGCATCATATCATCCGTCATGCATGCGCATTAATAAGATTAGTTAGGTGTTTATGATTGATTGCAATTCATTAAATCCGTATTATAACTGATGTTTGTTACAACTTAAGACTAATAGCACCTACTGAGTTGATCACTCACTCCCACTCTGGGATGGTGTTTTAAAACACCAACCAGACTCTACTGTAGCTGCAGGTGACGAGGAGTATGAAGAGCCTGTCGACGCGAGCTTAAACGAGGAGGATGAGCTGCCCTACTTTCAGTTGATGGGCAGCTCTCCATCGGCTTGACGGGCAGACTTTAAATCGCTGAGTTGTGGACTCAGCCTTATTCTTTTTGGGTATAACGTTCTTTTTGTGATTTTGTTGGGTGACGCCATGTGCGACCCCGTTTACATTCTTTTGGACCTGTATATATTTGATCTTTTCATTTTCAATAGACTAGTTGTGGATGTGTTTCCCCCACCGCTGCCGCGTTGCCCTCGCCGCACACCCGCGTGGCCCCTGCTCACATCGACCAGTATGGGGGTGCCGATGAAGAGGAAGAGGAAGACGAGGGAAGTGACGGGGACGAGAACGAGAGTGAGAATGAGGATGAAGCTGAAGAGGCGGATGTGGCTGAGAAAATCAGGGCAGTCAGTAGGGAGCCTCTTACCATCCTAGGTATACGCGAGCGCTTGGATGCGCTTTAGGCCGAGGTAGCGGAGATCAAGGAGAACCAAGCAAGGATCGTGGAGAACCAAGAAAAGCAGGACAGTGGAACAAGAAGATATACTGGGCTATAAAGGCCCTGATCTACTACAACAAGGGGGAACAAGCACCCTCACTTTCGCCCGACTCAGACGAGTAGTAGCACAACTTAACTGATGATTAGTAGTTTGCTTTAAGTTGTTTAGGTCTAATCCCATGTACTGATGGATACTTAGGACTTTTACTTAATTAGCTTGTATTTTCTTTTCACTTAGCATTTCTAGTAAGGCTTGTAATCCATGTTGTAACATGTAACTGGTCATGTTAATGGCATTTTGAAATCAATGTGAATGTATGGATTGACTTGAAGTTCCCTTTGCCTGTGTGTGCCTTGCCTGTGCGGTGGTAATAGTCATGAAGTAATAAGCTATAGGTCTCGTGTGCCTGGTGTACGCGATGCTCTAGTGACTAACACTCTAAGGAATTTTCTTTCCAAGAAATGCCTCCGCGAGCGGAGGGTCGATATGTCCACCTACCCCACGGCGGCCTAGTCGACAGGGACCCGACCCCCGATGATCATCAAGGCTCCCAAGGGGTGACTGAGTCCCAAAATACAGGTAGCACTACCGAGGAGGCGGCCCCAAATGCACCGCCACCACAAGCCGCGACACTCGTACCCCCTCTGCCACAGGCCATGGATCAGATGGGCCAGATGTTGCTTCTCATGCAACAACAACAGCAAATGATGGCCACAAATATGCAACAACAACAACAAATGATGGCCACTATGATGGGAGCCTTGGCCCAGAATTTGGGCATGCAACAACCGGAAGCACCCAGCTTAGCCGCGCCCGCGATTAACATAAGCACCCTGTTTGAGCGGTTCCAGCGGTATAGGCCTCCTATGTTTGCCGGTACCCACCGCCCAGAAGAAGTAGAGTATTGGCTCAACCGGGTCACCAAACTACTACGGCCTCTCCACTGCTTTGAAGCGGAGAACGTTGAGCTCTTCTCATACCTCTTTGAGAAAGAGGCAAATTTGTGGTGGGAGAGTGTTACCCGGTCTATTTCCTAGGACCACGTATGGACGTGGGAGGCGTTTGAGAGTCGCTTCAACGAGAAGTACCTACCTCAGACGTACCAGCATGAGAAGGAAAATGAATTCCTTCGCCTCCAGCAAGGGGGAATGATTGTAGTGCAATATGAAAATCGATTTACAGAATTGTCACGCTACGCTTCTGAGATGATAACCAATGAGGCGATTAAGATGAGGCGATTCACCACAAGATTGAGGAGCGGTATCCACTCGAAGATGTGCTGTGTGAACATCCGAACCTATGCAGAGCTCGTTGAGATGTCCATACGGGTAGAACAGGATGAGGAGTGGGTCGCATGGACCCGTTCACAGTTAGGGCCACGAAACAGGATGGAGGGACCGTCCTCTTCTTTTGCAGAAAAAAGGCCGCGCCCTAACTCTCCGCCCCGACTAGCCGCCACACTAGCCCCTTCTACACGACCTGCCCAGATATGTACTTATTGCAAGAGGGCGGGTCACTCTGAGTCTTATTATTTTACAAGAATGAGGGATCTCGGCTTCACTCCACCTCAACGCAACAACAGGCCCCCACAACAGGCGTTGCAGATTCTGCCCCTAATATGATGGGGCTTAGCCAGTAGTTCTGTCATTCTCCTGTACCTCAAGCTAGGTCGCCACAACGGCCCATGCAACGACCAAACCTTCAACAGCAGGCATGGGTACATGCCTTAGCAGCCGAGGGCCAAGATGCAGTCACCCTCACTCCTACGGCCTTTGAGGTGACGACCCACATTCAAGGTACTCCCATATTTCTTTTGGTAGACACCGGGTCCACTGCTTCTCTCATATGACATGTAACTGTCAAGCATCTAGGACTACGCCCTACCCCCTTCGTAGGGGTAAAGATCATTGCCGCTGCTGGTACATTCTCAGAAGCAACGAAGATATGTTATGATTGCCCCATTGACTTGGGATGCAAGGTGGCGCTTGTGGATTTGATAGTGACCAAGATCTTCCGTTATGATGCCATCCTGGGTATGGATTAGTTGACCATGATGAAGGCAGAGATTGACTGTGATACTCTGACAGTGAAAATATACGAAGACAACGACACTTCCCTTACATTCCTAGTCCAGGTTAGCCACGATCGTGAGACTTTATGTTATCCTTCATTGGAAAATGGTTAAGATGGATCCTCGATAACATGTACACCCGTGGCCCAAGATTTTTGGGACATGTTTAAAGCATACATGGACTCCCTCCCCGACGTGAGATAGACTTCACGATCGATCTAACTCCAGATGTCAAGCCGATCTCCTTGCATACTTACCGCATGCCCCCCATGTGAGATGGAAGAACTGCGATCTTAAATCGACAAATTGCTAGAGTCAGGCTTCATCTGGCCCAGCGTATCGCCATGGGGAGCCCCAGTCTTATTTATGAAGAAGAAGGACGGCTCATTGCGTCTATGCACAGATTACTGGAGGTTGAATCAAGTGACGGTTCGAAATAAATACCCATTGCCCCGAATTGACGACTTGTTCGACCAGCTGAGGGGTGCTCAATACTTCTTAAAGATCGATCTACAATCAGGATACCACCAGCTGTGAGTCAGGGACGAGGATATACCGAAAACAGCTTTCAGAACTTGCTTTACCATTATGAGTTCCTAGTTATGTTGTTTGGGTTCACCAATGCTCCAGCAGTATTTATGGATCTCATGAACAAAGCCTTCAAGCTATTCTTATACAGATTCGTCATCGTGTTCATCGACGACATATTAATTTATTCTAAGAGCCGTGAAGAGCATTAAGGACAGTCCTCGAAACCCTTAAGAAAAATTAACTGTTTGCGCAATTAAGAAAATGTGACTTCTGGAAGGAAGATGTCAAATTTCTGGGACACGTAGTGTCCAAAGAAGGGATATCTGTGGATCTCACCAAGGTGGCGGCCGTGCAAGATTGGAAGTAACTGAAGTCGGTTACGAAAGTGAGAAGTTTCCTCGGTCTCGCGGGTTATTACCGAAGGTTCATTAGAGACTTTTCAAAAATAGCCCGGCCGCTATCCCAGCTCACTCGGAAGGACCTCAAATTTACCTGGAATGAGAAGGCGGAGGCGGCCTTCCAAGAGTTGAAAGACAAACTGACGTCAGCACTTGTGCTTGTGTTACCTGAGCAGGGGGTCAAGTACACCGTCTATACTGACGCCTCTCGCGTGGGCTTGGGTTGTGTACTCATGCAAAAAGACCGGGCATTTGCTTATGCTTCTCGACAGCTAAGGAAGCATGAGGAGAACTACCCCACTCATGACCTCGAACTCGTGGCAGTAGTATTTGCTTTGAAGATATGGAGACACTACCTCTATGGTGAAGAGTTTGAGCTCTTTTCTGATCATAAGAGCCTCAAATATATCTTCACTTAAAAGGATCTGAACATGAGACAACGCCATTGAATGGAAATGTTGAAGGACTTCAAGATCGATGTCTCATACCACCCTGGCAAGGCCAATTTGGTGGCGGGCACCTTGAGTCACAAAAAGACAATCGAATTTGCGACCCTGCTAATAGTGAGAGAGTGAGACATGATGGATTGTATGGGACTTCGACATGAACCTAATCGTGGAGAAACTTACGAGGTCGTAGCCCACATTCAGGCCCAGCCACTGATTAACAGTAAAATCATTGAAGCGCAGGAGGGCGACGAACTATTGGGAAAGATGAGAGAGAGAGCAAAGAATGATGTGAGGTCCAGTGGAGGGTCGACACCGATGGGGGATTGCGATACCGAGGCCGCCTCTGTGTCTCAAACCTTCAAGGATTACGAGAAGAAGTCCTAAATGCCGCTCATAACTCCAAGTTGGCAATGCATCCTAGTAGTACCAAAATGTACCGGGATCTGAAGCGGAACTATTGGTGGGACAACATGAAGAAGGAAATAGCGGAGTATGTGTCTCGATGCCTCACGTGTCAACAGGTCAAGGCCGAGCACCGGACCTATTGCAGCCCATGCCCATAGTAGAGTGGAAGTGGGACTTCATATTTATGGACTTCATTGCCGGCTTGCCCAAGACTAGGAAGGGCATGACTTGATATGGGTGATTGTGGACAGGCTAACCAAATCAGCCCATTTTCTGCCGATCAAGACTTCTAGTTCCGCCGATGATTTGGCCAAGCTGTATATCAAGGAAATCGTGCGACTCCACGGCGTACCGTTGGAAATTGTGTCAGACCGGGATACTGATTCATGTCGATCTTCTAGACCCGCATCCAAGAGGTTATGAGAGTGAAGCTGAATTCTAGAACCGCCTTCCACCCGCAGACAGATGGGCAAACCGAGCGGGTGAATGAGATATTGGAGGACATGTTGCAGGCTTGTGTATTGGATTTTCAGGAGAGTTGGGACGATTGTCTCCCGTATGCCGAGTTCACCTATAATAATAGCTTCCAGGCTAGCATCGGTATGACACCTTACGAGGTTTTGTATGGATGTCCATGCCGAGCCCAGCATTGTTGGGAGGAAATTGGCAAGAAAAGTTTGCTAGGACCGGATTTGGTGCGGATTACGACCGAGAAGATTGGAATTATCCGGCGTCGCCTTTTGACGGCTCAAAGCAGGCAGAAAAGCTATGCCGATACTAGAAGGAGGGACTTAGAATTTGAAGCTGGGGATCACGTATTTCTCAAAATTTCCCCAGTGAATGGCGTTTTATGCTTCGGCAAAAAAGGGAAAGCTCGCGCCACGGTTCATCGGGCCCTTCCAGATTTTGGACTGGGTTAGTGCGGTTGCGTATCGCTTGGCCCTACCCACGCCTCTTGCCGGAGTGCATAACGTCTTCCACGTATTAGTGTTGAAAAAGTATGTCCCCGATCCTTCGCATATCATCAAGTGGAAACATGTGGAGCTCAAAGAAAATGCCACATACATTCTCCGACCCACTCGAATACTGGATAGGAAGGAGAAGGTCCTATGCAACAAGGTCACCTCATTGGTCAAGGTACTATGGACCCATCACAATGAAGAAGAGGCCGCTTGGGAGACGGAAGCAGAGGTCTGCAAACATTACCCAAGCCTGCTTCAGCAATATGAACAGGTACAAATTTCGAGGACATAATTTATTTGTAAGGGGGGTAGATTGTAACGTTCGGTCCAACCAGCATAGTGTCTTGGGGCATCCATGTAGGATTTGCCGCAGGACCATTCGTTTATGCTACTAGTGGTGAGGTTCCACAAGTAAATTAATCAAGGATTAGCCTAACTAAGTAGACCAGACGGGTCATGATAGAACCTAGTGTGGGCCTCCAAGCCAGATGACCGTTTGCACTTAACAGCAGCCCGTGCAGGCTATACCGCGACACGGGAAGGTCAGAAAAATCTAAAAATTTAAGGAACTAAAGATCTCACTGGGCTTGTGGTACATTGTAGACCACGGACCCAGTGGACACCCAGAAATAAACTATCCACGTCGTTCCAGCGGCACTTATCAAACACAACCCACCAAAGCTAGAATTGGAATCTGGCACTTGCAAATGAAACTGAGATTTCAAGCATTTCAGCCGTCGGATCTCTTTCAAATTTACGATGAAGGTCTAAGGTATTTGTCTACGCCCGCCCATAAAATCTGGGACCCGATCACGGCACGGTGACTGTTGATCGCAAATTGGACTTGTACGACCAAACCCCTTATCCGATCTTTCCCAAATTTTACATGGCCCTTCATCGGGCCATGAAGGATCTACCCTATGAGTTTCAGGGCCAGAGGGCCACCAGAACCACTCCAATCACCGGAATGGACCCCACAGGGTCATTTGAAGATCGAAAGTACCGTTTACTCAAATCCCATATCCGTTCATCCGTTTGTTCCCAAATTTTATATGGCCCCTCACCGGGCCATAAGGCACCTACACACCAAATTTGGCGACCAATGGAGTATTGGGTCCTCCCCAAAGCCATTAACGAGTTCTAGAGGGCCATTGTGGGAATTCATTGAAACTTAAGGCCCCTTGGCCCAACTTAGGAAATAAAGCCCTAGCCTCTTATCTCATAACTCTTACCACAACTACCACTACTAAGAGAGTAAAGAGAGAGCAAGAGAGTCAAGGGAGAAGAAAGAGAGGGTGAAGGTGAGCAAGGTGGACCCTAGATTGAGGTGGGGCCCAAGAAAATCGAACCCTACAACTCCCCACCTCTTATCCAAGAAGAAACCCTCCTTCGCGACTGCCCATTCCTTCCGTTGATCGTTTAGGTACGATTCATCACCCCTTTTTCTCGAAACCTTTGAGATGAGAGGGATTTACATGGGAAATCTAATATACAAATGACTGTTTTAGGGATTCCGGCCGTTCGACCTCAAAGCCCTCATTCCTAGGTCATTTTTCAAGTCTCCAATGATCCACAGGTGCAGACTATTATCCTTAGGTGGCCTAATACCAATTATAGCATGAGTCTAATGATTTTGTTTGTTTGGGATGTTATATTGGAGAACCTAGAGAGAACCTAGGAATTGTATGTTTATTGGAATTGCATGTTTAGTTCTCAAATTGGTGTTGATCACGCCTCTCACATGATCTAGTGTATGGATGATTGTATGCTCATGTTCGTTTGATTCTTTTCCCTCATAGGTGTTGTTTCATAGGGTGTATGATTTATTACTCTTATGCATTTGATTCCTTGAGATGTAGGAAGTGCTTAACTTCCTCACAAAACCCACACAACTCACACGCACTTTGTTTCATGATAACGATAGTTTGCTTGATAGGAGTATTCGATTCGTATGATTGAGATGCATGAAAACATGATGTTGATATGCTAATTAATAACTTGGATAGTTGGCTTGATATGGATCACCATCCTACCCTTGGGTTGGTCAGGAACATGAGAAGAGTGAAGGCGGTTCCGTTGGTAGGACTGCCTTGAGGCTAAACCCATGGATTTGGGCGAGTGCGTGTGGGCGACAGTAGTTAGACTACATGGGTTGCTTGCACCCGATGTCGTTCCGCCACGTACTTGCCTGGACTCGTACGGTCTAGTCTATGGGCTGACCAACCTTTTTTGTTAACCTTGTTTACTCACATGTATGGAACCTGAAAACACCCTACAACCGTTGTAGCCCATCGATAACCAAATTGAAACTGATCCACCGTCTCGTGAGCCGGGCATGGTGGAATGGGACACTGTGCTTGAGCCGTCGACCTACGTTGGGTTGACACGCCTCCCCATAGTGATCGAAAGCGATCACACATTTCAGCACTCCCTGTGTGCTTGAAGTCGTGGAGGGGGAGCCCGACGGGATCACGGATCTCGGGGTCTTGGCCTCACACGTTGGGGGGTCTTGGTCTCGCAACCAGTTAAGGGCATTGATACGTGGGGTGTATCGGATTCCCCAACTTGCTGGATGAATGGACTTAACTAAGAACTCAGGTAACACGTCCGCATTACATCACATTAGATAGGGTGGCGACTCGGCAGTCGAGGTCACTTTGAGGGAGTGTTGTCATACGCGATCGTTAGATGGAGTTGCTCGAGGGAGAGTTGAGGCGAGGGCATGCATCATATCATCTGTCATGCATGTGCATTAATAAGATTAGTTAAGTGTTTATGATTGATTTCTTTTCATTAAATCCGTATTATAACTGATACTTGTTACAACTTAAGACTAATAGCACCCACTAGTTGATCACTCACTCCCACTCTGGGACTGTGTTTTAAAACACCAACCAGACTCTACTATAGCTGCCGGTGACGATGAGTATGAAGAGCCTGCCGACCCGAGCTTAGACGAGGAGGACGAGCTGTCATACTTTTAGTTGATGGGCGGCTCTCCATCGGCTTGATGGGCGGACTTTAGATCGTTGAGTTGTGGACTCAACCTTATTCTTTTTGGGTATAACATTCTTTTTGTGATTTTGTTGGGCGACGCCATGTGCGACCTCGTTTACATTCTTTTGGACCTGTATATATTTGATCTTTTCATTTCAGTAGACTAGTTGTGGATGTGTTTCATGCTCCAAGTAATTCCAAGTTACGCAATTAAATCTGATTAATCTCAAAACTATAAAATTGATGATAAGTGACACTCGGGAACTCGAGAGTCAAGTGCATGCACGACCCCCGATTTTCAGGGCGTTACAGATACCAGGCCAGGAGATGTGAGCCCGCGTTCAGTTTGAGGCAAACACCGCGCGTTGCAAATCCCAAGAGAATCTCTACATTATGTCCCATCAATCAATCAATCAATCAATTAATCAATCAATCAATCAAAGTACACACCCATACTTTCTTTCTTCGCAAGTCAAGCAACCACCAAGTCAACTCTCAAGTTAAGTACACTATTGTTGAGGGTCAAATATTGCATAGTAGACCCCACTTATTAGCTGGATTTACGAACATGATACTGTTTAACGCCTTATTTTAATCATGTTTGTGATGCAAGATGAATCTAGGAGCGTGGACTGTTAAGGACGCTAAAAATGAGATTTAACGCTCAGAATTCACAAAGGCATGGGATGGACTCCAGAGGACCAACATTGACGGATTTACATGCCAGAGATCAGAGAAATTCCAGCCACACACCTTAAACAAGCCTAAAAGACATCCAAAATGCAAGATCACCGGGTTCCCACCATCCGCTTAGATTGAAACTTTATATCTTGTCTGAGGACCATAAATGAACCGTACACGTCCAATTTCAACCATTGAATCCCTGTGGAAGTGGCCTAAAGGACAGATCAGCTCATAAACCATTGATTTTGGGCCCCCCTGCTATCTGGATATGCTTCAAAATTGGTTTCGACAGTTTAAATGAGGAGACAAAATGAATGGATGGATTGGATTTTGCAAAACCATCACGGTGGACCCCACCTGAGATGGTGTGTATAACATGCACCGGGGTACTCGATGTGCACCACACCGCAAGATGGGTCAAATCGCGTTTGACCCGTCTCTCCTGCAAAAATGGCAACTACCGTGTTGGCTTCTGCTGCCGCGTAAACAAACGAACAGGGTCCATTTGAGGGAAGCTGTGGGCCACCATCACGGCCCGTAGGGTTGATCTGGACCGTTCATTCGAAGCCCAAAGGTTGTATTAACAGGGCCTAGAGGAGGAAAATTCAATGAAACAACAATAATGCTTTCCACAAGTTCAAACATGGGACGAACGAAAGCAAGAAAAAGTTCTGTGGGCCACATCGAAACTGAGCAAAAACCATTCATACCCGACTGGTTTTGCGAGGGGAATCCAGTGGACGGACTGGATTTTTCATAGGACACTGATCATGGGGCCACCGACTCCAACAGTGTAAAACGGTTACGCAGCAGGACACGTGCGACCGTAAAAGCCGAGAATTCCGGGATGTGGTGACTCACCACTGTTGATCGGACGACTGATCCGAACCATCCAGATGGAACGCAAGCCAAAACCAACCGTCCAGGAAGAGTCTGTTTGAAGAGATATACGGTGAGCATCGCCGGCCTCGTCACTATTTCCGTATACATGCCTGTTACAGCTGCGTAAATTCCAGCTTCCATCCGCATCCTCCATGCACCGACTTCCTTACGCACTCCAGCAAGGTCGGATCTCCGAATCGGCCCTCCATCTGTATAAAAGAAAGAGAAGCAAGAGAGAGAAGGGGATTCAAGCTCTCAGTTGGAACGTGAGAGAGAGAAATTTTTTGAGAGTGTTTTTTTTCTTTTCTTTTCTTTTTCTTTTTCTTTTTGTTTATTTTGGGATTAGCCTAATCATGATAGTGATCGGCTGAATCTCTTGGCTAGGGCCAAGAGGTAAAGCTTGTCGTGTGATGGGTCGTTTACGACTGGTTTGATTCATGTTCTGAATTGATTTGATTTTGGTTTGATATTAAGGAATGTTCTAGTTGTTTATGGTTTATTGTGACTGATATTACAGTAGATCTGCGATAGCTTGAGTATTTTCTTTTCATTATTCTGATTATGCGATTAGGAAGCCCTTTTGTTCACCATCGTCTCCTGGGCATAGTTAGATGATGAAACTCTTCCTAACTTTCATGCATCTCTCTGATTGGCTGTGGATTAGTTTAATTCTGTTGTTTGCTTTATCTCATGGGCATGGTCTTGTGATGGAATCCATTCTAATTTACACCCATCTGATCTTTTGAAAACTAGATCAAAAGAAGTTCAAAATTGATTTTCAAGTTATATCTTCCAACTGGATGAAGATGGGACTCGAAGTCCAGTTGAATTCATGAATCGACTGTAGATCTCCCTGATCTCTACAAGTGGATCCTTAGAACCCTAGTTTCCTACCTTTAAATTTCTTAAGTTTTAGATTATTATTTCACCATTATTCCTCAAAATCATTTGATTCAGATTTCATCTTATTCTAATTCTAGTTCTAGTTACTTTCAGATTACGTATAGGTTTCAGTCCCTGTGGATTTGACCTCGGTCTTACCGAGTTTATTACTACATCACAACCCTACACTTGGGGAGTGAACAAGTTTTTGGCGCCGTTGCCGGGGACTGACGACTACGTTTTCTGAGATTAACTAGTTCGAGGATTAGTTTAAGATTAGGAGTTTTCTAATTTTAGGTTAGAATAGTTTTATTTATTTATTTATTATTATTATTATTATTATTTATTTCTAGAAACTAATCTGCTTCCTATTTTGTAGGAGCCTGACATAAACTTCTAATTTGTTTATCCCTTTCTAATTTCTCTACGTTTTTTTATTTTTAAAATTTAGATTTTAGTTTTAGAAATTTTCTTATTCTAGGGTTCCTTTTTAGAAACTAACTTTCTATTTTTAGAACTTTTCTATTTCTAGGCTTTCATTTATTTTAGATTTTTTTTTCCTTTTTAGAAACTAACATTACTTTCTATTTTAGGATTAGGATTGCTAATTTAGAACTTTCTAACTTTAAGTTTAGAACTTTCCTCTTTTTTAATTTATTTATTTATTTATTTATTTTTATAGAAACTAGGTTAGTTATTTTCCTTTTTAGAAATTTTCCTTTTTTAGAAACTAACTTTGTGTTTCCATCTTAGAATTTTCTAACTTTAGAATTTCTATTTTTAGGAACTAATCTCTTTTAGTTTCTTTTGCAGGATCTTAACATAGGAACTTCTCAATTGGTACCTTCCTTCTAACTTCTCCACCTCTTACTTTCCATACTGCTGTAGGATCTTTTCTTTTATTTTTCTTAAGATTAGATTCAGATTGAGGGTTTCACCATGTACACGCACGAATGGGAACGTCAATATGCTGAGATAGCTTTTGAGCATGCGAAACAGTGCGAAGGGATGTATGATGATTATGACAAACATCAACCTATGTCTCAGAATTTTCTTGAACCAATCATTGAGAACTGACCTGAGCATAACACTCCATCGGTTAAGAAGTCTTTACGCGATCATATACGGGAGAACAATTCCACCCCACGAACAGTACGTGAGTGTTGGGGTTATCATAACTATGGGAGTGAGAATTATTATCACCCATCTGATAAAAAGAAAACAATGCGTGATTATATTATGAGTGATAATAAATATTACCAACCATCAGATTCTCCCATCTATGATCCATATGGCTATAATCAGTGAAAATATCAATGTTGGAAAGATGAACCAACAACCTATTATAATGATTATTCTTTTGGATCCCCTACCTTTGAGATTCAACCAAAATCGATCCAGGAGAATTCATTTCAAAGTGACACAGACTCTTCTGCAGACATGAGAAAATTACTAGAAGAGCTTGAAACACGCCTTGATAGGTTACTGGAGGCTAATGCACCTCAGCCTCAACCCAATCCAATTCTCCATACATAACCCCATACCTATGATCAATGGAATCATCAAAATTTGGAAGTTGAATCAATAATGCATCATGATAACGATTCTCTTGGGTCCTATACCTCTGAAATCCAACAAAAAACGATCCAAGAGAATTCACTTCAGAATTCCATACAAAATTTGGAGCTCATTCAACAAAACACGCTCCAAAGATTTCAAGAACTTGTAAAAGATGTACAACAGTGGAGTTCACGTGATGCGAATATGGAAAATAGTGCAATTGAGAATGAAGAGTTGAATTGTATTGATGAGCACATGGTTCAATTTCCCTATGAGTCGATCTCGATGACTGTCCAAAGGAATGATCAAGAGACGTGGGTGTCTTTCAAATATAATTATAGTGACACACTTCACTCACATGACACGCATGATTACACTGATGTGGTAGAGGTTAGTTTATTCAAACCTCAACCCAATCTAAGAATAGAATGTGAGGAATGTGATCCCGTCCTAAGAGCACACTGCACGGAACTTGACGATGATGAGTATTGGGATTCAATCTCAAGTGTGGCCCCTGCCAATGATCAAGAGGTTCAGGAAGTTGTCAACCATAATGATCTACTCCACCTGTCTGACATGACTGATTTGAATGTGGAGAATGAACTAATTTCAAATAACCCTTCCAACCCTTGTGATGCATGTTTAGACCACTCCCCTGAATTGAATGATGATATGATGCGGGAGATGGACGAGCCACTTAATATGACTCTTAAAGTTGAAACCACCCAGTTAAGGTCACCATCTGAACTGTCAAATTTTTACGATTCAACGCCTCGATTGAGTACTTTCAATGAACAGAGTGACCACATCGATGCTTCCCCTATTGATTTTCAATCTGTCTATACAGGACTGGAACAAGAGAGCGTACCTCCATCCACTTTCAAGGATGATGGATTCTTTGGACAGATCATCACGAGATCCAATGTGGAAAATAAGTCATGCTCAGCTGAACTTCTCAACTCTTTTGATGATTGTTTGACACACTTTGCAGATTCAAATGATCTCATGTCAAAAGGAAAAGTGGATGCCTTGCAAGACAACATCTTGGTAGTCATCACTGACCGAGAGAACCCTCACTCTAAAGCCCCTCCTTCCCCAGACCCTGAATGTTTACCACTAAAAGAAGAAGCCTGGAACTTCGGAATGCATTGAGACTACATTACTTCTTGAATTTTTTTTGAATTTTATTTACCTGTAGTCTTTGATTCACTATGGGATACTAACTTTGAGACTTTTTCTGACACAGGTGAATTATATATACTTTGGATACTTCAGGCGAATTAACGACAAATTTTTTCTAAGGTACATAAGTCTCTCCGGCCATTCATGCTCCAGGGCATTAAAGCCTATTGTAAAAAGGGCTTTTGGATGATGCTGTTGAGAAACCTACTGAGAAATTTATCTAGATATTGGCCGGAAGAGGAACCTTGTGGCATTACTGAGTAGTCTTTCCCCTGCTTTCATAGGATTAGGGTAGTTTCTTTAGTCTGGCTAAAGACGTTAAACTTAGCGCTCCTAGGAGGCAACCTAGCTTTTGATTCCATGATTAGTCAATTCAATGTTTGTGGGTAACATTACTGCAAACCCTCACGAGACTACAACTCGTCCACTAGGGGCAACCTAGGGGTTTAAAGGCTTGTTGCATACGCTAAATGCAATCGAGAGCACCTGCAAAAGTGGTATAGGCAAGAGTTTATTTTTGTTATTTGTGTTTTACTTATGTTGGTTTCTCTCTTGCGCTGACTTACTCTCTCGCTGATATTTTTGAAAAAGTATCTCGATTCGTTATCCAGGTACTATCTTCCCATCACTTTTCTTTTACTTTCGTTGTCTCATATGCATTGCATGCTTATATCTTGTACATTGAGGACAATGTAGATTTTAGGTTGGGGGTGGGAGATTAGGTTTCCTAATTAGTGTTTTCTTAGTCTTGAGCAAAAATTGTGAAAATTTTTATCTTTTCTGAAATTTCTTATGAAGTCGAAGTGATTTTGACGGCCATATTGGATTTAAAATTACAAGATAAGTGATGTTGGCAATTTATGACTCTTGGATTCCGTATTTGTTAGATTTCACAGTTAAGTTTGAATTGTTAATCCTTGATTAGAGGTTTTAAACATTGATTGAGTCATGATTTCACAAGACGCATCTCGCTTGCACATTACGGATTCAGTTCGATATTGAATTATAATTTGGTGATCATTAAGCATGGAAGGAACCAACCTGGGGAATTTGGTCATCATGTTCAATAAGAAGAATGAAACAAAAAGAAAATACCCAGTTACAAGATAGCTACCTGCGGAAAGGGTTGGGCGAATAATCTTCACCATAGGTTTGCTCCCTATAGGTGGGGATTCGATTCCCCATGGACGATATGTGAAAAGGGTTAGGTGTACGGTCTTCACCATAGGTTTGCTCCCTATAGGTGAGGATGTGATTCCCCTCTATGGCGTTACTTTTAATGAAAAAAAATATATGAAAGAATGAAAGAATGAGCCATGAGGCAAGTTTTGGTTGTCCTGAATGCTCTTGTTAAGTGCCAAGGACATCATGTCATAGAGAAGTGAACCTTGATGATAAGACGAGATTTCACTATACACTCATGGTACTTAATGTTTAGAATTTTTCTAATTAATGGATTAATACTCTGAGCCTGACTATGAAATTTACCATGTGCTCGAGTCCTAGGTGAAAATACTGCCCAATATTCATGAAT
The DNA here is from genome assembly GCA_021015155.1 of Magnolia officinalis. Lineage (NCBI taxonomy): Eukaryota > Viridiplantae > Streptophyta > Magnoliopsida > Magnoliales > Magnoliaceae > Magnolia > Magnolia officinalis. The sequence goes on from JAJHSJ010000003.1 coordinate 67,972,773, forward strand.
CTTAGAATTCTCGTATCTGAATTATTTTTCAAGAATTACTCGAGTTCATAATCATCTTATACTTCTCAATTTATTTTTCGCATACTTTGCTCGGGACTAGCAGAATGCTGGTTGGGGGTTGTGTTGAGGGTCAAATATTGCATAGTAGACCCCACTTATTAGCTGGATTTATGAACATGATACTGTTTAACGCCTTATTTTAATCATGTTTGTGATGCAAGGTGAATCTAGGAGCGTGGACTGTTAAGGACGCTAAAAATGAGATTTAACGCTCCAAATCATTTGATTCAGATTTCATCTTATTCTAATTCTAGTTCTAGTTACTTTCAGATTATGTATAGGTTTCAGTCCCTGTGGATTCGACCTCGGTCTTACCGAGTTTATTACTACATCACAACCCTACACTTGGGAAGTGAACAAGTTTTTGGCGCTGTTGCCGGGGACTGACGGCTACGTTTTCTAAGATTAACTAGTTCGAGGATTAGTTTAAGATTAGGAGTTTTCTAATTTTAGGTTAGAATAGTTTTTTTTTTTTTTTTTTTTATTTCTAGAAACTAATCTGTTTCCTATTTTTTAGGAGCCTAACATAAACTTCTAATTTGGTAATCCCTTTCTAATTTCTCTACGTTTTTTTTTTATTTTTAGAATTTAGATTTTAGTTTTAGAAATTTTCTTATTCTAGGGTTCCTTTTTAGAAACTAACTTTCTATTTTTAGAACTTTTCTATTTCTAGGCTTTCAAGTACACTATCACCTCACATCCATCACCTCTCTCTTACAACTACCCATTCTCTCTATCTTTTTCTTCACATTTTCCAAGCAAACAAGCAAAGAAAGAGAAGTGCACGTCTAAGCTTCTCCATGAGAGAAGAGTGAGTTGTGTGGCCCACTTCCCATCCTAAGATCCACCATCCTAGCCATTCATTTCTCATCACCTTCCATCAAAGTGAGACACAAGGAGATCGGCGTTCCATCGGACCAAGAAGATCGAACGGTGGGTGTTTCTATAGGCCTAGATTGCATGGTTTTGATGATGGGCCAAGTGGGGCCTACCGATTGATGGTATGGATCTCACTTTGGACCATAGGTATGACCGATGGCCCACCTTGATTCTCATGATCATTCCATGATGGGGCCATTCTCCATGGACCCTATCATGATGTTTATTCTCCTTGCATGAATAGGGTCATCTAGAACTTACATTTTCGTGGAGAAAGGATCTCTACCGTTGATTTTTGATTTGATGGGCCCACGTGTAATGGGACCCACTTGATGTATGATTGAATGCAAGGGAGGGCCCATAGTGTCGGGGTCCCTCCATCATCACGTGTCTATTTCTCTCTCTCCTTCTCTCTTTCATATTTTTTTGGTGTGATGATGTGGCCGTGTGGCCCACTCGGATGGACCCCATCTTGATGTATGTATTTGTAAGACCCGTATCCTAAACTGTATCGTTACATAGACTTCCGCGGTCTTTCCGGTCGAATTTCGGCAACTTTCGACCCTTAACCGACCTTGCGCACGACCCTAATTCACACGCCGTCAACCCGATTCGACTCAACCAGAGACTTGTACCATTGCGACCGCACCGTCGCCGCGGTTCCGATGTAGTGACTCGTGCGCCGAGGCGATACTCTGGCCAGGAGATGTGGGCCAGCGTTCGGTGCGAGGAAAACGCCGCGCGTGCGAAACTCAAGAGAATCTCTACAAGAGGTCACATCAATCAATCCCATCAAGGGTCAAGTACACATCACTTTTCACCCATTTCCAAGCAACCACAAAAGTCAAAAAGTTCTTACAAGCCCATACCTTTCTTACACAAAATGCCTCCAAAGTCAAAAAGTATCTTACACACCCATCACCACCACATCCATCACTCCATCAAACATCACCCATCTCTCTCTCCCTTTACAAATCTCTCTCTTTTCCAAATCTCATTCCAAGCAAACCCCCATACGTATGAGCTTTTCCCTCTCTTTCAAACTCCAAGTGTGGCCCACCTTTCCATCCCAAGATCTCCCATCCTAGCCATCCATTCCTCATCTCCTCCTTTAAAATTGAAGCTAAGGAGCTAAGGAACCCATAGGAGCAAGAAGATCGAATGGTGGGTGCTTTGATAGAGTAGTTTTCATTTTCTTTTAAGATGGGCCAAGTGAGGCCAACCGATCAATGGTTTGGATCTCACTTGGGACCTAAAATGTGGCCGATGGCCCACTTTAATCATCATGATGTTTATTTTCTTGTATACCTAGGGTCATCTAGACCGTCTACTTTAGTGGAGAAGGGATTCCCACCGTTGGATTTTGGATTTAATGGGCCCATGTGTAGTGGGACCCACCTTGATGTATGTTGAATGCAAGAGGGGCCCATAGTGGCGAGGCCCCTCCATCCTCGCCGATCTCTCTCTCTCTCTCTCTCTCTCTCTCTCTCTCTCTCTCTCTCTCTCTCCCTTTTTCCTTTGTGTATGATGGCTTGTGGCCCACTTGATGCATGACTTTATCTATGTCATCCATTGATGTAGACCCCACCCTGAGGTAGGTAATGTATCTAAGCCATTTATGTGTGGGGCCCACTTTGAATGTGTTGTACCCGCACCACCCATCATGTGTGGCCCACCTAGGCATGGCCCACCTCAGCGTTCCTGCAACGTCAAGTCGTCCAGCGCCTGAACGCTGGACGTCAAAATGGAAACACAAATAATAGCTTGATTTAACCCTTTGGGCTGAGACACTCATGCAGGCCCCACCTTGATGAATAAATTCAATCCATACCGTCCATCCCATTCAGGGGATCATTTTAGGCGTTGAGCCTAAAGATGGGACTAATCTGATTTTCTGGTGGGCCAGAGCATAGGAAAACAACTTCTTTATCGTAAAAAACCACTCTACCGTTTCTGTACTCCGAAAAATATCCAATATTGGGCTCGTTGGGTTTGTTTTGAACCCCAGCAACTGATGGTTGGGACGGATCCACCTGATGTGGGCCCCACACTCGAAAAACCCTAAGAACATGGGATTTCAAAAAAAAAAAAAAAAATTAAGAGTCGTGGGTCCCTGCCTCTTGGCCGCCCGCCCGTATAAAACGCAGCAGCGTCTGCTGCTGTGTCAGTGGCAGCAGGCGCTGCTGCGTTTTACACGGGCGGGCGGCCAAGAGGCAGGGACCCACGGCTCTAGCCGTGGGCCCCACCATGATGTATATCTTATATCCACACCGTTCACGAGGTGGGCCACTCCCAGTAGTGGGACCCCTCCAAAGATCAGGCCCATCCACCGTTCTGGTGGCCCACACCAAAGGAAACAGTGAGAATTGAGGGTCTACCATTGAAACCTTTTTTGGGCCCACTGAGGTTTCGGATCAAGCTGAAATTTTTTTTTACCCCTCATCTAGGTCTGCTTGACCTTACTGACGGTTCGGATGGCTTATAAACATTAGGGTGGGCCCCACGTGGGGCCCACAATGATTTACGTTTTCCTCCACCGTCCGCTAGACGGTGGAGCCCGCTGTGATGCATGCCTGTGTGGGTGGGTGCGTGTGCATGCCTGTGTGGGTGCGTGCGTGTGCATGCGTGTGTGTGCATGTGGTGCATGTGCACGTGTGTGTGTGTATATATATATATATATATATATTATATACAAATATATTATATTATATTAGGTAATACTGGATGGTGGGCTTTTATGGGCCCCACCATGATACATGGGTTGCATCAAATCCGTTTATCCATTTTGACGGATCATTGTATGGCATGAGCTAAGATGAGCCAGATCCATAGTCCAAGTGGACCCCACCTTGGCATGTTTTGGAGGTCCATCTTAATGTAATTGTGGTAGATCTTTAGGGCCCACTTTGATGTGGATGTAAGGCCCATGTCATTAGGCCATTTGATGTATTTTAAGACCCATGAGACTAGGCCCATTTGATGTATCTAAGGCTCACGGGTTATGACCCATTGCAATGCGCATAAGGCCCATTGGTGCGGCTCATTGATGTGGCCCACTTGACGAATGAAAGGCCCATATGGTATGATCCATTTGATGTATTTAAGGCCCAATAGGGATGAACCTAAGGCCCATTGTAATGTGTGACCCCAACCTGGTTCATGTAATAGTATTCACTACGGGCTATGCCTTGGGAGCAATGTTGGTTTGATGTCCACATTGCAAGTTTAATGTTGGTTAATTGTCCGCATTACGACTCTCCCTAGGGCCCATTGTTAGGCTCATACTTGTAGGCCGTCTAGGCCCATCTTCGTTATACGCAACATCCATTACCACATAACATGTTTAGTATAGTTTCATGATTCATGATCATATGTATCATATGTATGCTTGATATGAGGAGTGACTGATCATAGTTTATGCCTTCGGGAAGATTGTTTAGGGGCTCCTGGTTAGGCGGTGTTGCCCTACATGAGCGCACGAGACGCGCAGGATTGCTGCATGAATGGATAGTGTGATTCATGCATTTCGCATTGTGTGATATGGTTATCGTACGCCCTAGCGACATCAGGGTAGTAGCCACCACAGGCATATCGTGGTTGGCAAGATTGGATACTGAAAATCTTGTTCTACATGGGGTGCTATAGATATCCCTGGGTGAAAGTCCCTAAACCCTTATGGTACTAAGAGGTTGCTCCAACGTCTAGACCGAGTGGGTGCAAGAGCGCCGATTGCCGATTACCAGACGGCTGCGCTTTCCACTGTGTCGTGGTCGGTTGGAAGGGGGTGCGGCCTTACCCGTCCGGGAGGAGGGGGCAATGCTAGGCTGAGTCTGACCAGATCGAGGAATGGGTCTGCTATCGACGAGCCGAGCCCGATATTGGCAGGCGGGTAGTGAGGTCTCTTCCACTTACCTTATTGCGAGCGATGGGGCGGCAGTCTGGTTTAGAGTGTACTAGACCCCGGTGATATCCCAGAATTGAGCTGTATTGACATGTGGACTTAGATGAGGATTTGTATGCTTGAGTTGCATTTCGCATCGCATGGCTTTGGTATAGCCGACATCTTTCATGCCTTGCATCGCATAGCCTTGGTACGGCTAGTAGTATTCATGGATTCATCAGCATGTTCTGCATTACTCTGATACTGCATGTCTACATTACTACCTTGCGCACACACTTTCACCACTCTCTAAGCTTTTTATAAGCTTATGCACGACCGTCGCGTGCAGGTGACGCGAAGACGCAGCAGCACTGAGGCAGGAGCGCAGAGCAGATCTTTTTGGAGCTTTTTGCCCATTCTCATTGTATTTCCCTTTATGCTCATTGTACTTGTAAAGTTTTTGATCATAGTAGAAATGTGATGGAGTTTTTGGTTGTTGTTTGTGGGTTATGCCTTTGGTTATGCTTATTACAAATTAAACTGATGTTGAAAATTCTCCTTGTAGCATCCCAGGATCGGAACCTGGCGTATGGGCGCTGGGAGCTGAGAATGGGGTTCTACGGAGGCTGTCAGCGCCGGATTCGACGATCGGGAATTTTGTGAGCCCGGTTTCCGAGTTTGAGGCGTGACAGTATTACCCACTCCATCCAACCTTTTTTTTTGATAGCCCATGCCTATAGGTGGGGCCCACTTTAAATGTATGTGTTGTGCCCAAATCGTCCAGTGTCCAGGGACACTGACGTGAACTAGAAACAAAAATATTAGCTTGGTTCAACAAGCTTTGGGGAGGGCCACTTATATAGGCCCCACCTTCATGTATGAACCCAATCGACGTCGTCCATTCCATTCCCCAACTCATTTTAGACGTTAAACTGAAAAATGAACCCAATTCGATTTTCTAGCAGGCCATAACATAAAAAATATATTAATTTTTACCGTTAAAATCGACTAGGACCCACCTTGAGCCAAAACATACTGAATATTGGGCTTGTTTGGTCGGTCTTGAGCCATGGAATGCAACGGCTGGAGTGGATTCTTTCGATGCGGGCCCCAGCTATGAAAAACCACGGAAATACTTTTTATTTTCCAATATATATATATATATATATATATATAGCATGCAACGCCTGCTGCTGCTAGACGCTACAGCAGGACGCTGCTGCGTTTGACAGGCGGGCAGGGACCATGGCTCCCAGCCGTGGGCCCTACCGTGATGTGGGTTGAACATCAACACCGTGCATTAGGTGGGCCCCTTTTTGAACGGTGGGCCCCCCTTAAATCAGCCGTATACACAGCTCAGGTGGCCCAAACGATAGGAAATAGTGTTGATTGAACATCTGCCATTGCAACCCTTTGTTGTCACAGAAGTTTTGGGTCATTATGAAATTTGTTTTTCCTTTCATTCAGGTCCCTGTGAGCTTATTGACGAATTGGATGGGTGTTATGGTGGGCCCCACGTGGGACTCACTAATCTCTGTCACTACAAGAAATATGGTTTTTACTTACGAAAATATTTTTCGTACGTAAAGATGACTTTTACCGACGAAAATTACTTTCGTAGGTAAAAGCATACTTTTGCCAAGGTAAAAGCCATCTTTACCTACGAAAATTTTCATAGGTAAAGGGTGTTTTGACTTTTCCTACCAAAAAATCGAAAACTTTCCTGTTACAATTTCGTAGGGAAAACCCATATTTACCTACGAAAATATTCGTAGCTAAAGGGTCTGTTAAATTTTTCAAAAACACCAAAAATTGAAAACCATTCTTTTCCCTACGAATTATAATTTCGTAGGGAAAACCCATATTTTCCTACGAAAATATTCGTAGTTGAAGGGTCTGTCAAAGTTTTCAAAAAATAGAAAATCCAAAACCTTTCTTTTACCTAGGGAAAACCCATATTTACCTACGAAAATATTCGTAGCTAAAGGGTCTTTTGAACATTAAAAAAACAAAAAATTGAAAACGATACTTTTACCTACGAAATTTCGTAGGGGAAACCCATTATTGCCTACGAAACTATTCGTAGCTAAAGGGTTGTGAAATTTTTTTTACCTATCTTTCCCTACGAAAATATTCGTAGCTAAAGGGTCTGCTAAAATTTTAAAATTTTTTCAGAAACCTTGCTTTTCAAAAACCTTGCTTTTACCTACGAAATTTAGGGGGTAAAACCCATCTTTACCTACGAAATTATTCGTAGCTGTAGGGTCTGTCAGTTTTCAAGAAGAAAGAAAATCTAAAACCTATCTTTCCCTACGAAAATATTCGTAGCTAAAGGATCTGCTAAAATTTAAATATTTTTCAGAAACCTTGCTTTTACCTACGAATTTTAGGATTGTAGGTAAAACCCATCTTTACCTACGAAATTATTCGTAGCTGTAGGGTCTGTCAGTTTTCAAAAAAATAGAAAATCTAAAACCTTTCTTTAAGTAAATATCGTAGGTAAAACCCATATTTACCTACGAAAATATTCGTAGCTAAAGGGTCTTTTGAACATTTAAAAAAACAAAAATCTAAAACCTTTCTTTTAGTAAATTTCGTAGGGAAAACCCATATTTACCTACGAAAATATTCGTACCTAAAGGGTCTTTTGAACATTTAAAAAAACAAAAAATCGAAAATGTTTCGTAGGGTAAACCTATCTTTGCCTACGAAACTATTCGTAGCTGAAGGGTCTATGAAAATTTTCAAATAGGTAAAACCTATCTTTCCCTACGAAAATATTCGTAGCTAAAGGGTCTGCTAAATTTTTAAAAGTTTTCAGGAAAGCAGAAAATCCAAAACCTTGCTTTTACCTACTAATTCTAGGTTCATAGGTAAAACCCATCTTACGAAAATATTCGTAGCTAAAGGGTCTGCTAAATTTTTAAAAGTTTTCAGGAAAGCAGAAAATCCAAAACCTTGCTTTTACCTACTAATTCTAGGTTCATAGGTAAAACCCATCTTTACCTATGAAATTATTCGTAGCTGAAGGGTCTTTTGAATTTCAAAAATCGAAAACCTTACTTTTACCTACGAATTTTAATTTCGTAGGTAAAACACGTCTTTACCTACGAAATTATTCGTAGCTAAAGGTTCTTTTGAGTATTCCAAAACCTTACTTTTACCCACGAATTATAATTTCGTAGGGAAAACCCATATTTGCCTATGAAAATATTCGTAGCTGAAGGGTCTATGCAATTAGAAAATCCAAAACCTTACTTTTACCTACGAATTTTAAGTTCGTAGGTAAAACCCATCTTTACCTATCAAATCATTCGTAACTGAAGGGTCCTTTGAATTTCAAAAATTGAAAACTTTACTTTTTCCTACGAATTCTAATTTCGTAGGCAAAACCCATATTTACCTATGAAATTATTCGTAGCTGAAGGGTCTTTTGAATTTCAAAAATTGAAAACCTTACTTTTACCTACGAATTCTAATTTCGTAGGTAAAACCCGTCTTTACCTACAAAAATATTCGTAACTAAAGGGTCCAAAAGCTTACTTTTTCCTACAAATTATAATTTCGTAGGTAAAACCTATATTTACCTACGAAAATATTCGTAGCTGAAGGGTCTTTCGAATTTCAAAACTCGAAAACCTTACTTTTACCTACGAATTCTAATTTCATAGGTAAAACCCGTCTTTACCTACGAAAATATTCGTAGCTAAAGGGTCCAAAAGCTTACTTTTTCCTACGAATTATAATTTCGTAGGTAAAACCCATATTTACCTATGAAAATATTCGTAGCTGAAAGGTCTTTCGAATTTTTGCAAATTTTCGCGGGGTGTTGGAAATGTTGGCGGTAAGACTTTTACTGACAAAAATGTTCGTCGGTAAAAGTGTTTTTCCTAAATATTTTATCCGACAGTTAAAAACCGTCGGTAATAATGTAAAATGTTTTAATTTTTAAAATTTTTTGCCTATAACCTAAATGTGTGTGTGTGTGTGTGTGTGTGTGTGTGTGTGTGTGTGTGTATATAACCTATAATCTATAACCTACCTATAACATAAACCTTACTTTTACCTACAAATTCTCAATTCCCTATAGCTATAACCTATAACCTACCTATAACCTAAACCTAAAACCTAAATGTGTTCTCAAATCCCTAAACCTAAACCCACACCTAATCCTATTCTCAACTCCCTAACCTAAACCTAAACCTAAACTTGAAAACCCAAACTTAAACCCGATCCCGAACCCAAACCCGATTTCCTAAACCTAAATCTTAACCTATTCTCAATTCCCTACAGCTATAACCTATAACCTAAACCTAAAACCTAAACCTAAACCTAAACCTAAAACCTAAATGTGTTCTCAAATCCCTAAACCTAAACCCACACCTAATCCTATTCTCAACTCTCTAACCTAAACCTAAACCTAAACTTGAAAACCCAAACCTAAACCCGATCCAGAGCCCAAACCCAATTTCCTAAACCTAAACCTTAACCTATTCTCAGTTCCCTACAACTATAACCTATAACCTAAACCTAAAACCTAAACCTAAACCTAAACCTAAACCTAAACCTAAAACCTAAATGTGTTTTCAAATCCCTAAACCTAAACCTACACCTAATCCTAATCTCAACTCCCTAACCTAAACCTAAGCCTAAACTTAAAAACCCAAACCTAAACCCGATCCCGAACCCGAACCCGATTTCCTAAACCTAAACCTTAACCTATTCTCACTTCCTTAAAGCTATAACCTATAACCTATAACGTATAACCTTAACCAAAACCTAACCAAAACCTATAACCTAAACCTATAACCTTGACTTAAACCTAAAATCTAAACCTAAACCTAAACTAAAACCTATATCCTAAACCTTAACCTATAACCTAAACTTATAACCTTAACCTAAACCTAAACCTAAACCTGTAACCTAAACCTATAAACTAAAAATTAAACCTAAACCTAAACTTAAAACCTAAATGTATTCTCAAATCCCTAGACCTAAACCTACACCTAATCCTGATCTCAACCGCCGAGCTGATATCGCAGAGAGAGAACTCATGCAGCTAGAGGTCGTCATCAATGACATCAGAGAGCAGCTGGAGAGGAAGAGTGAGCAGCTGGAGAGGCAGATGGAGCAGCAGTAGAGGAGGATGGAGGAGCTGACGAGGCAGAGGGAGGAGCAGGAGAGGAGGAGGATGGAGGAGCAGGCAAGGCTGAGGGAGGAGCAGGAGAGGAGGATGGAGGAGCTGACAAGGCAGAGGGAGGAGCAGGAGAGGATGAGGATAGAGGAGCATGCGAGGCTGAGGGAGGAGCAGGAGAGGAGGATGGAGGAGATGCGGGTGGAGTATGAGCGATGGATAGCGGATATGTTTCAGGCTCTCGCCGCACGCTTACCCATCGATGCCCCACCACCTCCACCTCCATCTTTGTGATTTTTTGTATTTTATTTTTGATGTTAAACTTATATGTATTTATGCATGATGTAGTTTATGTTTGGATGGATTTATTTATGTACTTTGGAGTTAAATGGATGTGAATGTGAATATGATGAAATATATTACATAATAGGTGTATATCAAGAAATATATTGTAACAGGTGCTGGGATATGGGGAAAAAAAAACTTTTACCTACGAAAATTTTCGCAGGTAAAAGTCTCATCAAAGTTTTTACCTATAGAAATTTTCGCAGGTAAAAGCCTCATCCAAGTTTTTACCTACGAAAAGTTTCGTAGTTAAAAGTCTTATCCATGTTTTTACCTACGAAACTATTCGTAGCTAAGCGTTTTGTAAGTATTTTTACCTACAATATCATTCGTAGTTAAAAGTTTTGGTAAATATTTTAGCTACAAAATTATTCGTAGGATAATGTTAGGTAAATATTTTTACCTATGAAAATATGTGTAGGTAAAAGAATTTTTAGCTACGAAATTGATGGTAGGTAAAAGGTCTCTAAGTATTGTTACCTACGAATATATTTGTGGGTAAAAGTCTTGTAAATACTTTTTAGCCACAAAACTATTGGTAGGTAAAAAGTGTTTTCAATATTTTTAGTTACGAAAATATTCGGAGGTAAAAAGTCTTGTAAATATTTTTAGCTACGAAATTGTTGGTAGGTAAAAAGTGTTTTAAATATTTTTAGCTACAAAAATATTGTAGGTAAAAAGTCTTGTAAATATTTTCAGCTACGAAATTGTTGGTAGGTAAAAAGTGTTTTAAATATTTTTAGCTACGAAATTGTTGGTAGGTAAAAAGTCTGGTAAAACGTCTTTAAATATTTTTAGCTACGAAATTGTTGGTAGCTAAAAAGTCTTGTAAATATTTTTACCTACAAAAGTATTCGTAGGTAAAAAGTTTTGTCAATATGTTTACCAACAGAAATTAGCATTGGTAAAATGTTTTGCCTACGAAAAATTTCGTGGGCAAAAGTCTTACCTTTGCTAACTAAAATTTTTTTTCGTGGGTAAAAGGTGTTCCCCTTGGACTTTTAGCGAGGAATTTGCCAACGAAAATTTTTGCGGGTAAAACTTTTTGCTTACGAAAGTAAGACTTTTGCCTACGAAAATTTTCGTCGGTAAAAGTGGCTTTTCTTGTAGTGTGTATTGTAATCCACACCTTCCATCAGTGTGGAGCCCACTATGGTGTATGTGTTTTACCCACACTGTCCACACCATTGGACGGTGGGACCCATTATGACGTATGTGTTTTATCTATTCTGTCCAGCCATTTTGGCTGGGCTGCTGGACGGCAGGGGACCCCACCATGGGGTATATGCTTTATCCATGTTGTCTATCCCTGTGGGACCCACCATGATGCATGTGTTGCATCCAAACCATCCAACCATTTTGACAGATGATTTTAAGGCTTGAGATAAAAAATAAGACAGATCTATGTATCAAGTGGACCGCACTGCACAGTGAGGATTGAACGTCTACCATTGAAATCCTTTGGTAGTGCAGAAGTTTTGGATCAGTAGGAAATATGTTTTTCCTTATAATTCAGGTCTGTGTGACCTTATGAACAGGTTAGATGGGAAATATATGTTATGGTGGGCGTTGGGAATTTTAATGGTGAAAATCATTATCACCACTTATATTTGGGTGTGGCCCATTTGATATACATGGGGCCCATTGGTGTGGTCGTCCATTGAAGCCCACCTTGGTATATATAAGGCCCATGTGATTAGGCCCATCTTGATGTATTTGTGGCCCGTTGTTGAGGCCCACTTGGTACATATATGAGACCCATATGATTAGGCCCATCTTGATGTAGTTATGACCCATCCGCTGAGGCCCACCTTGATATATATGAGACCCATGTTATGAGGCCCATTTGATGTATTGGAGGCCCATGGTCAAGACCCAATGGGATGTACATAAGGCCCATTGTAATGTGATTCCACCGTAGTTTATGTGTTGACCTTTATAGTGAGCTATGCCTTGAGAGCAATGATGGTTTGATGCCCACATTGTAAGTACAATGTTGGTTAAATGTCCACATTGTAACTCTCCTTAGGGCCCATTGATAGGCCCATACTTATTGTGTATAGGCCGTTTAGGCCCATCTGCATTGTAAGGATAGTTCATTACTTTATAACATGCTTAGTATAATTCTATGACTCATGTCATACGCATCATATGTATGCTTGATATTAGCAGTAACTGATCATAGCATATGTCATTGGGTAAATTATTTACGAGACTCACTGATAGGAGTTACCCACATAAGCGCGTGATATGCGTAGGATTGTTGCATGACTGGACAGTGTGACTCATACATTTCGCATATGTGTGACATATCATTGTACGCCCTAGCGACATTAGGGTCGTGGCTCCACAGGCACATCGTGGATGGCCATATTGGATACCAGAAATACTTGGTTCTAGTACTGTGGGCACTTAGGATGTCCTTGGGTGAAAGTTCCAGAACCTTTTTGGTATCAGGAGATGCTCCAACGTCTAAACCGAGTGAATACACAAGCGCAGGAGTGCCGAATACCAGTAGGCTACATCTCCTACTGTGTCGTAGTCTATTGGAAGGGGGTGTGGCCTTATCCGCCCGAGTGAGGGGGTTGTAAGCTAGGCTGAGTTTGACCAGCTCGCAAATGAATCCGCTATCGACAAGCCGGGTAGGTATTGGCAAACTACTGGTCATGCGGATAGTGTGGTCTATTCCACTTACTGGGCTGTGCGGCTAGGGAGGCGGCAGTCAGTGTGAAGTGTATTAAACTTCGGTGATATCCCAGAGAGAAACTGTACTGATATGTGTACTTGATGAGGACTGGCATGCTTGTTTTGCATCTCACATATAACATTTGGCTACATAAGCCTCGCACCACATGGCCTTGGTATGGCCGATAGCATTCATGCATTGCATATAGCTTTGGTACAGCTGATAGCATTCATGGACATACCCATATATTTTCACATTACTCTGATATTGTATATTTGGCACTTGCCTTGCGCATATACTTACACCACCCTTTAAGCTTTTGTAAGCTTATGCACACCGTTGCGTGTAGGTGCCGTTGGATCGCAGCAGCCTGAGGCAGGAGCGCGCAGCAGATTATTTTGGAGTTTTTGATCTCCTTGTATTTTCCTTTCCGCATTATACTTAAAGTTTTTGATATAGTGGATATGTGGTGATGTTGTTTTGTGACTTGGATATGCTTGTGGTTATGCTCCATTACAAAAAAAAAATCATACTGAAAATCCTCCTTGTAGGATCTCAGGATCAGAATCTGGCATACGAGTGTTGGGATCCGAGAATGGGGTACTACGGAGGTTGTCGACGCCGGATTTGGCGATCAGAAATTTTGTGAGCCTGGTTTCTGAGTTTGGGGCATGACAGGTGTCCCTTGCAAAACCAACGGAGCAAGGTTTGGGGGTCCTCCTTACAAGATGAGAGGTTTAGAGTTCGACCTGTTTGAGCTTTGATATGTATGATTTGGTGCTGGGGGTGCCCCTTGGAGGATGAGAGGGTCTGCTGCTGGTGCTGCTTCCAAGAATGCTTGTGGTTCGAGTGGGGGTATTTGTTGATGCCCCTATGACCAATTTGCTGGGTCGGGCATGATTGCATGTATGGATTGATGAGGAAAGGAGTACGAAGGACGTCCTTCCTTGATGTTATTGATAGTAGAGGTGCCCGATGAGTTGGGCCCTGCTTGATGTGATGGCAAAGGATTTCGGAGAATGTTGGCCTGAGCCATGGCATTGGCCTGCAGGGTGATCTTAATCTTGTAACTCTCTATCAAGTCTTGGACAGCGTCTTTCAAAGCGAAGCAGCGGTCCATTGGATGGCCTCGACATTGGTTGTATGCACAGTACTTATTTTCATTATAACTGGGTGGTAAGGGATTTGGTGGAGGCCGAGGTTGGAGTGATGTGAGAAGTTGATTTTGTACTAACATTGTCATGATCTGGCTATATGTTTGTGCTAATGGAGTGAATTTCCTGGCCAACATTATTTGCTTGTTCTGGTATGAGTATTGTGCATTCCCCTTGGGCTGTTGTTGTTGTTGTTGTTGAGGCGCTTGTGCCTGGTATCACTGTTGAGTTTGCTGTGGATGGTATTGTTGGTTTTGATGTTGCTCTTGTTGTGGAGCATATTGATTGCCCTGAGTGGCTGCCACGATATTATTCACTTCTGTGGTATGTTGCATGGGAGCAGTGCCGTTTCCATTCCCATACCCAATGGGTTTCCCCTTGATTTTGTTTCTCTTAATGTGGTCATGGGGAGATGGTTTTGGTTCTTATCCCGACCTCTACCTATTCTCCAGCTCGGATAAGCTGAGAGAAGTTCACGTAAGGGTACGAGATCAAGTATCCGGAGATATTCAGATTCGCTAAATGGACTATCATGGAAATATGTTCCTCATCATCGATGGGGTTTCTCATCCTAGCGGCCATGGCCCACCAACGTCCAACATATGTGGACAATGATTTGTCAGTTTTTTGTCTCAAGGCAGCCAAGTCTGCTCTTCTTGGAGTCGTGTTCAGATTATAAGAGAATCGATCAATGAAGACCTGGGAAAGTCTTTCCCAAGTCCGAATCTAATGGCTATCGAGTGACGTATACTAGTCCAAAGCGTCACCCTTAAAGGATTTTTGGAAGAGCCATATCAGTGCTTCATCATTCCCTGCGATCACATTGAGCTTCCCACAAAAGGCTTTTAAATGTGTTGTGGGGCACCCACTACCATTATATCTTTTGAACTTTTGGTATCTCGAAATTGTGAGGTACCCTAGCATCCAGAAAGAGACATAAATCTCTAAACTTGGTGGATGGATGATCCACTCCTTGTTGCCTTTGCAGCTGATTTTGCATCAACTGGAATTCTTCTCGTAGCTCCTCAATTTCTGATCGGTTTGCTTGAGGGTATCTTGCCCCTTGCTGCATAACTTGGGCTACTTCTTCATCATAAGGGTCCATTTCATCGACCCTATGATTTCCATGGATGGGGGGTTGTTGAAAAGAGGATGGACTCCAGGTTGCGGGATGTAGTTGGAATTGAACTCCGCTCCCTTTTGGGGGAGGGTATGATATCCGGAAGTGGCTCCCGCCTGGGGTATCTGCTAGATCCTGATTGTGACTCCTGTTAGGGGGAGTATGTTGGACTCAAAATTGGCCCCCTTCATGGGCATCCACCAATTCTTGTCTGTGACTCCTGTTAGGGGGAGCTTGTGTTGTGATCTGATTGGGATTCCCATTTTCGGGGAGATGTGCTGAAAAATGTACTGAAAGATGTGCTGGAATATGTCTGGGAAGGTTGTTCTCATTTGTGAGAGGATGCTGCTGATCTTGTGCTGATTCAGTAGGGAAAGATAAAATGGGATTTGCTGGTGGAGGAAGGGAGAAGGCAAGAGGAAGTTGTGGGATTGAACTGTTTTGAGCATTAGGCTGTGGTGCCTGCATGCTTGGTATGATTCCTAGTACCAAGAGAAGTAGTAGTTCCTGCATTACCTTGAAATTTTGAGTCATCTTGTTCATAGTTGCAATAGTTGACGAATCTGTGAGATTCGCTGGAGGTGTCAGTGCTGGTATCGGTGCCAGTACTTTTGGAGTTGGCAAAGCTGCTGGTTCTTCTTCTTGACTAGCCATTACTGTGCGAGATCAGGTAGTCATAGCTGGGATTGATGCTCGAGCAAGTTTAAGTCAAAGATCGATTTTGTTTTATATAGATTCAAATGTTTGAAGAATATCCCTTAATATTGGAGTACCACACGTTTTTAAGTTGGGTCTCAGCTGGTGTGCTCTAGCAGTCCCTAGCAAAGTCGTCATTCTGTGAACACTGGGAAATCAGCGCCTGCATTGGTTTTATATTTTATTGTAGTGTTAATGATGTGTGATTGGGCCGATTTAGATTGTTGATGCGATAGTCTTGGAGTCTCCACTAGCCACTAAATTCAAAATCCCGCAATCAGCTAGAACCTGTAGAATGTTTAAAGCGAGAGAATCCGATGACTCTCTTGCTTTAAGTTGACTCCTGATTTGCGATTCGGGATTCTAAGTAAGGGACCTCGGTTACAAAGAGGGAAGGTATTAGGCACCCTCTCTGCCTGCACAAATTTACATCTCTACTTCGTGTGGTAAAATAGTCTTAAGAGATAAAATAATGAGATTGAAATGGGACTAGACAGACTTAGATTTCTGATGTGGTAAGGTCCGAAATTCCGGCAAACCGCAGAGCATACGTCCAGAGAATGTTTAGAGGAAATTTTTAACAGATATGATGATGTTAAACTATCATGAAAAAGGGGACTAGGTTACCATGAGTTTTTGATGTGACAAGATCCGGGGTTCCGGCAAGTCACAGAGCATACATTCAATGATAACCTAGAGAAGTAGGGGGGTTGAGAAGGGAAGTAATGATGCGATGGATGCTAATGATGATAGTGTGATCCTTGTCTTGCACTTGAAGTAGCTTGGATGTTTGGATGCACTACGGTTGGAAATGATTGACCCAAGTAAGATTATAAAAGTTGAGGATGGCTGGAGGAGGCTAGAGGGGGCTGAAAAGATGGGAACTTGAGAACTCAAGCACTCCCTCTCACTCTCACTGACTTACTTTCTCTCACTCTCACTCTCCTTTTTTAGTTGAAGGATTCTCTTTATCTTGGTCTTGGGTGTGTGAAATGAAGAGAAGTGAAGGCTATTTATAGCATTTTGGGATGACATTTTGGTAATTATAGGGTTTATGGAGGGTAAATGTTGATGTGGCAGCTTGTGATTGGTTGAGGGAAGGGTAATGCCACATGACATACTTTTATAGGCTCTTTGGGTTTGGTAGGATGGTAAATAGAGTGAATTTTAGGAGTAAGTTTATAAAAGAGTTGACTTTTGGAGGGGGAACAACCGTGTTCTCAGAGGGTACACCTGTCGAGAGAGGGTGGTAATCTAATTACCGCCAGCTCTCGTGGTTTGGTTAGTGGGCCTATTTCGGGCCCTGAGATCGGTCCTAAGCCCGTTTTTGGATATTTGACTCAAAATGGCTCGAAATTGGCTTGGAAATAGCTTGGAAATGGTTATAGAAATGGATCGACTTTTGGGCACGCTCTGGCTCGGATGATGGCTCGAGTTAGGGCTTATGGTAATGTAATGACTCAGGTTTGGTTAGGTTTTGTATCAGATTTGGGAAATGGCTGCGGTTGAGGTTTAGGTTCCGTTCCTAAGAGTCATCCATGCCTTATCAAGTTGCTAGTCTGGGTGGGGTGTCTACAGTATTACCATAAGCTCATGGTGGAAATAAAAAGATGTGAGGCTCACATGATGCATCAGACCATCCAACCCATCTATCAGGCGTCACACCTTAAAATGTCGTTAATATATAACTAAAAAAATTCCTAATTATGTAATGAGGACATAGGTTGTTTAATGTTGATGGATTGGGCTGATGTATTTGTCGGTGAGTTTTGGGATCGATTGGAGAATGGAAAGGGGGCCTAAATATCTTCCATAATAAGCTAAATTGGTAAAGCTATCAATAGATCACGGATTGTGACACCTATGGTACATTTTTAGGTCCACAAAAGGGTATTTTAGTGACACTTCCCTTTAGTTCCGAATTTTTATTTATTTATAGACAGATTTTAGTTCATTTTTACTTTAATTATGTCTCACTTAAGTAAATAGGAGCATGTTAGTCATTTTTCTTCGTATAAAGCTTGTATGTCTGAGATCATAACATCCACTCCATAGTTTATGCTCGATGCAATGCCTAAATTAGTGCTAGAGCTTTTCTTTTATTTTTCTTCATATAAAAATTTATTTTTTTAAAAAAAAGAAAAGAATTCTAGCAACTTTTGGGACATTTCTATTTTCTACAAGTTTTGGAATAGTGTTTGTATAATTGTATATTTTTATACGTGGGAGGTATATATGATCTAAGCCATTAAAATTATTAAGAGCTTCGATTATTTGTGGGTTATTTCATCATGTTTTTTTCTTTCTTTTAAGGGAAAGATTTTTTTATGTTTTTTTATTTAGTATATATGGACATAATTTGGTTATAGGTTTGACATAACTACGTGCAGTTAACGATTCTCATTCATTAATTACATCATTATATATACGCATTTCGAAGGTCACCATAGTAATCAACGGTGGGAGTTCCCTATTAATATGTTGCACAGGCTGTGCTTTATCTGATTTTTTGATCGAGACGATCTTTTAGGCTCCTGATGTTTTTTGGAGTGAAACATCTTATGACCAAGTTGACTTCCATGAATACATCACTAAGCCTCGCATCTGACCATTGCCACGATATAATAACAATGGTACTGGTATCATTAAAGCATGCTCAATTACATATAGAGTCCGGATCCTCTGTTACCCGGTCAACAGAGAATTCCTAATACTCTAAAATTCATTGGTCCACGTCAATGCTCACTGAAAAAATAAAAGAACTAAAAATAAGCTTCGGACGCCAAACCACTAGGGTAACAGGAAAATCCTGTTGACCCGATAACAGAGGATCCCGACTCATATATAAATAATTATACGGAAATTACTGCTCATGCTATTTTATTCTAACACCCTATACTTTTCAGAATTTGAGTGTTACCATAAAGACCCAACTTACTATAAACACAAATTTGACTCATTTTAGCATGCTCATTTGCATTCTAAGCATAAATTTAACCATTAGAAACCATCTTCATATATAGATTAAGCCATCCAACCTGTGATTTTCAAGATGGCCTATTACATCTTCAAGGAAACCACATCCATCCGTTAAAGGCCTATTTCTAAGAACCCAATATGAATAAAACATTAGATAAAACTTTGTTAGATTAACTAAGCCGTACGAACTCAAATTTGAAAACCAGATCGTCTGATCAACATCCATTAGTCCATAATGTCCGATAAGATAAAATCCCCACTCCAATTTATCATATTGGCCGTTCGATTCAAGATTAACTTCAAATTTCATGTAATCAGCCCTCGAGACCCTATATATTTAATTAAACCATATTATGAAAAGATCTGACCGTCAAAACTTCGAAGATAGCCGGATATCATCATTTAGACACATAAATCCAATATTTTGGCCCACCTGAGCTTTGGATCTGCCTCTTCTCTGGTCAAATGACCCGATGAGACTCGTAGTATCGAATGGTTGGTGTGGATTTGATCAAACATCACGGTGGACCCCACTTTTTGGAGTAGTGCCTATGCACTGCTGATGTACACCCGCGATGCTAGAGCGGGTCAAACCGGGTTTGACTCGAGACCGCTCGAAGAGGAAGGACTCTCTCCCTCTTTCCCGCCAGCAGCAGACTCAAACGGACATCGTCCGTGTCTCGGATGAGTGGGCCACATCTGACATCAGGCGATCAATCTGAACCGTCCATATGATCCAGAGGGTGGACCCCACCAAAACCATACTCGTTTCACTGGTTGGCACGAACCGGTGTGCACATGAGTTCGAGTGCAAACAGGGTGCGCGGGAGAAGGTTTTTTTTTTTCCAAAATCGGAAATCCAATTTCTCTCCTGTCGCGCTGGAAATTTCATCAGAAGCTTTCTCTCAATCTCAGTCCTTCTTTACCATGAATCTCAGCCCTCCATGCAGCCCCGAATTAGGGTTTTTCAAGGTCTGCAGAAAGGCCGAGAGAATCTTCTCGTTTCAGCGCTGGCTTAATCCCGACCATTAATCCCTAACTTCTAAAAGCCTTTATGGTCAATCTCCAACGTTCATCATAGGGCAACAAGATGTCTATCTCACTGACATCATGAGTTCTCGTGCGAGATAGCAGAAACTCGCGTAAAAGAGTCGCATCCAAAAATCTCATGCACTATCAAGTTTTGGGTGATGTTTCTCTAAAAGGTGGCGCCTGCAGTGTTCTCTGGTCAAATCCACACCATCCATACAAATTAAATCAGAAGGATAACCATCCGTTGATGTTCTTCCATTAATGGCTGGATTATCTTCTACGCATGGCCAGGAACCACACCATCGTGTGTTTAGCCCATCATCCGATCAGAGACGTCCATCTGGTGGCCCATAGCCTCAGATGTCCATCTAGATCGCTGGATTTCAGCCATGTAAACTGAATTCGGATACACTATCTCAAAAACTTGTCTGATCAAGCAACTCAACCATAACTAATCCCATGGATTAGTTGCCTTCGAACCCTCTAGAATAGGATTAGGAAAACCTATAAGATGTTACTTGTTAGGGCAGCCTCTTGCCAGAAATAGAAAAGAGAGAGAGAGAGAGAGAGAGAGAGAGAGAGAGAGAGAGAGAGAGAGAGAGAGTTGTCCATCTTGCGCTGCCTTGAGTTGAGTCGAGTCGGGCAAGTTCGAGCGAGTCCAGATCTATTTTTGACCAGCTAAAAAAGGAGAGAGAAGAAGAAAAGAAGTAGAGAAGCAGAAGAAAGAAGGAGAAGAAGAAAGAAAGGGGGGAGAGCCGCCAGTTCGAACCCACCAGCCATGCACCCCCTTGCCGAGTCGAATCGGCCATTCTCCTACTAAGTCTGGGTTGAGTGGGTCATCCAAGTCAAGCACATGATTCCACTCCATTGGAAGCCATTGTTGTGGTTAGAGCTCATTTTCTAGCCACCTTTCGAGTTGGAATTGAATTCAAGTAGGGTTCAAGACGTGCAATTGACGCAGGGAAGGACGTGAGGTCAAGCACCACCTTCCTCAGGGATAACTGGAACTTCTCTGGACTCCTTATAGAGACTCCTCGAATCCACGAGGAAAAGAACAAGAAAATAGAAAATGATTTCTATAAAATTCAAAATTGATTGATGATTGAAATAAATGAGTTCACAACCCTTTAAATAGGGATACAAAGCAATGAGAGATATTTCAAAATCAAATTATAACTAAAACTCCTAGAACTCGCAATTGTCGTGATTTCCACTAGTGTGCAAGGTTTTTGGCTAAAAATAGTAAGTGTCCTATTTGGCTTCACCATACTATTCTCCTAATCATTCTAAGCACTTTTCATGTTGGGCACAACTCCTAAAGCTCAATGGATGAAGAGTTATAATCAAACTAAAACTTACTATTTATATTTAAAACAAAATTAAAATAGGGAAACGGCCGTAGATCTGATGGTATTTCGCAAATTCGGCTTGCGCAACCCAATGTAGCAGGTTGGGTGGCTAAAGTAGCTCATCTTACCCCAAAATCATATATTTTACATTCGATAACTCATTCCGAATTACAAGATACGCCCGATTTAAGGTCTGACGGTCTGGATCACTTCTGTCGTTGACCGAGCCTTTTCTGATCCATCTTGGCTATGAAATTGTCTACGACCCGCTCTACATCAGCAACTCACCCCTGAGTTGACTCGGTTTGGGTGCAGATCTGTAGGAACACTTCCAAAGGAAGAAGGGAAACAGGGAAGAGAAGAGGTGAGGCAAAAAGAAGAAATGGCAGTGGTAGGTCTGTTGAGTTGACTTGGCAAGTTCAACCTAGTTTGGGCCCCGTTTTCAGGCCTGTGTTAGTCTAAATCTTGCAAAAAGTTTTGTTGAATGGTAGATGTTTAGCCAACCGAAGATCTAGTCCAAGTTCAAGTTGATATGTTGTCGAGTTTGGGTTTGACATGAGTTTTAGTGGGTTGTGTTGCTTGGTGCCGATTTGACTTAGTTCAGCCATTGAGTTTGCAGAGTTCTGATTTTAGGGATAATCTAGTACAATCATGTGGCAGTAGAGTATGGAGTTCGAGTCAAGATTGGGTTTGAGGTTCGGGTTGGATTGACTCGGTTTATTGAGGTATGTTATTCTCTTATGGGATTCAGATAAGAGCTTAACTTAGATTAATGAGTTTGATTTTCTGATTTTAAGTAGGAAATTGAAAATCCCCAAATTCATGTTCATTAATTAAATCTGTCTATTTTATGCTAAAACTAGTTGAATTAGGTCGACAATTTAAGTAAGTTGAACTCTTAATCACCTGTTAAAATGCTAGTTAATGTTCATTTAGGTTATTAACTTTTCTCATTTAATAGGCACTCAATTGAATACATCTAATCCAAGTTGATCCGAGTCATCACGTGCAATCTCATTTTGAGGGTGAGTAATCTCTATGACCTCTTATGTGAAAATTCAAATTTGATAATGTGGTTAGATGTTATAATTATAAAACTCGGATATTCCGAAACCCTAACCCTAAGTTAGATTTTATATCAGAGTTCATTAGATTGCATAATTTAAATACTAATGTCGATCTTAAACGTGCATTGTGGTAGTTTAGCGTAGTATTCGCTTAAGACACAAAATTGTATTCTAGCCAAACCTAAGGGTGCACACATGCCTTAGTAACACTAGTAAGCGATTTGCTTAGTAAAATGATGAACTTTCCCCTTAGGCTTTTCACTTTCATGTTAGTTTAAGTGATAGTTTTCTTTTTAATTTTAGCTAATAACTGATAGTTTTATTTCATGATTACTTTTATTAGTTACTGGAATGGATCCTCAAATCATATGCTCAACATTTATCTATTATAAACACTTAACATGTTGTACATGAATATCTTCTCATACTTGTGGATTGGTTATAAAGCTTGAATTGTCACATCTTTAATGAAAAACTCCACTTGTATATGTATATTTAGAATTGGGATATAAATTTGATTGATTGTGATTACAATGGTCCCTTAAACTAGTGACCACTTTTGTCTAATGGGTTAACTGAATTTTTTTTTTTTATGGACTTATCATCTTGTGGATCATTTGTGCCTATATGGCTTTTGGGTATAATCAATTTTTATTGCATCCTTGGATGAACTATTTTCCCTATGTGGCTATGATAGAGTATTTGCCTTATTTGACTTTGATGGAATATTGCCCCATGTGACTTTGATAGACTATTTACATATAACTTTACGATGGTAAGTTTCACTTGTTGAATTATGATTGGCCACTAATTGAAAAGGTTACCATTTAACATCCTAGTTGTTGGAGTTTCATGAGCCGAGGATGATGGTATGGGACACTATAAATGAACTGTCAGCCTATGCTGGGTGATGAACCCCCTATAGTGTCAGACCCCGGCTCTGGAAACTCGAGTTCGTTTGACTCAGTCACTGAGTTGAGGGTGTGATTTAATGTCGATGTGATAATATTATACACATAATCATAATAAACATCACAAATAGTAAACTTAGTTAATCATCATGTATCTAGTCAAAAGTATCATTCATCCACTGCTTGATATCCAACACAAGTTCATATATCATTATTTAAAAAATAAATATAAAATGAAAAATTCTTTATTATCGCAGCAAATCTCAAAGAGCATGCCTTTCAAAGTTATCACTCCACACACGGAGACTCCAGTTCATTTCCCTATCTTGGATGATTTTCCAATCAACAGAATAAGTTAATAGCCTAGCAAGTAGTCTTACACATGATTCACAACATAGGCATTATACAAGTGCATATACAAGAATCTTAGTATGCCACATTACCACATAAACATTTCCTTTAGTAAACAATTATGGCTATAACTGCGCACAACGTCCGGCTTGCCAACACCCTCCGACTAAGATCCATACTAGCCCAACACATGTATGAGTTCACTCACATCCCACGCGAACACTATCTTGAGATATCTCACGTATCGTGTGTAACTGTATGCCTGACAATGAGCGACCCACTCTAAAGATGGTCAAACTCTTTCTCCAACCTCGACTGTAGTCCAAGGAGGAGGCCCTATTATTGATACCAACTCAGATTCGATTAGGAAGTCTGCTTGAGAATTTAAGGGATAACTCGACCCCCGAGTTGTCTGTTGTTCTCAGAATGACATATCAAATACAAGGTAGATGCATACTTAAATATATATTAACATATTATAAAAGTTAAGCAAAAGTGAGCATGTTATGTTATGCAATGCATGTGGAAAAATCCATCTGTGATAGTGACTACTTGTCCAAAACGTTCATTCCTTATTCGACCATTTTGACCATTTGATCATTTCTTCATGGATCTGATGACTGCACTCGGGTCTACGATCCATAAAAAATTTCAATTTTGTAGTTATAACTAGAATACAAGCATTTAGTTAATTTCTTTCTTACTTAGTGTCCGTTTTCTTAAAACACTTGTAAAAATGAGTCAGATTCTAAGATTATTACATTAATCTATCAGATCGGTCAATCAAGTCCATAATTTCTTAGACCTGAGCCATAGATAGTCAATTTACTATGTTTCTAACCATAAATCAAATGTATAATCTTTCTTAAGTTTGGCTTATGATCAAGATCTATCTTAAAGACAATTGGATATTTAGATCCATCCAATCCGACTATTTATTTCCTTATTTCCCATGATTTTTATCCAATGGTCATGATTGATCTTTGATCAGATGATCCGATTTAACATTAGATCAGGTAGATTTTTAATTTTCTTAAATCTAATCCTTAATTAGTTTATTAAATCTTTGATCAACGGTTGGATTGGACCCGATCATCGATTTAATGGTCCAAATCATTATTATAATATTTTTCCTAATTTTAACAATCTTCATATAGATTTATAAGGTCTTCAATCCATATTTACACTTAATGAATAAGATTTCTAAAGGTATGGTTAATTTTATATGGGGCCCACTTCACACTAAATTTCTATAATTGATTTTTCACTTATAGGATTATAACACTATATAAGATATGGGAAACATAAATAATTTAATATGATAGACATGATCTTGTGGTGGGACCCACTTAGATTTGATCTAAAATATCTAAGAGATACAACATTAGAGCACTTACTTGATAAACAGTTTGGATCAGGAGGTAAACTCTCATAACTTCTCTTTTAATATCTTTCTCTCCCTGTCTCTGTGGTGCTTATAAGAAGTGGTTTGGCATGCCTTATATAGAGGAGTCAAAGCCCTTTTACATTATTGCACATGCACATGTAATATGTGATAAACACATGTTAAGTGTATGTAACTCTTATATTAAGGGTGAGAGATTTTATGGTGGATGAGGGTGCAAACAATATGTGCGTACATATCATGGAGATGTGGGTCCCCACAAGTACAATCTTCTTGATCTAAGCACATAATTATATTTTATGCCCTCTTGTAAAAATACTTTCTTGATCAAAATGACCATGGTTAATTGTAAGAAAATCATAAGTGGTCATAGAGACAACAGTGTACCAAAGATTATATACATGCGTTCATGTGAAGTGGAATCTAGTGTGTACATGCCACAATCATGTGGGCCATACCAAAAGTTTTTATATCCAACCATTATATCAAAATGAAGTTTTTATTACAAAGATCATGGAAAAAATAATTTTAAGGTAGAAAAAATAAGTGTATAATACTATGGGCCATGATCAAATGTACGGTTATAATACATCTGGATAATTCTTATAATTTTATATATATTAAAATAATTTAAAATCATAGTATTGAAGATCCACTAGAGTCATGAAATAAGAAGCTAGTATACTCTACTATGGTCTGCAAAATATGTTAAAATTAACGGTTCAAGAATTCTTGGCCCTAGATCTTAACTTTTTATCTTTGTTTATGTCAAGATTTTTATATGGCATTGTTGATATTGTATCTAGGAATATATTAAACGGTTGTCTATAGAAATATCATGTGGTTCAATGGGCAATTCTCAATATCTTGATGATACATTTATTAGGAGAAATTTTAACGGTAGATTTAAAAATCAATCAAGTACTATTCCAAAATTCAATTTGGATGGTTTGGATCGATGATTCATGGTTTGGATCGATGATCCAATGGACGAATTATCACAGATCTTGTTTTAAATAATTAAAATGACCCAGTACTCGATGAACGATTGTGATTAAATAATCAGAAAGAAAAAAAAATATCCCCTTAAAATTGCCAATATATTACACACAATGACCTTTGAACTTTCTTAAAATGGTTGTTTACAATTGGAATAATAACAATTGGGCTAATCATGCATTCACGGCATACAGGTGATAACGGGTGGCTAATTCTAGATGTTGTAGCACGTATCCTTTGTCGTGGTATGTTTCCCTTACTCCTAAACCACCGACAATTGATTCAATTTGTGTGAGCTAGTCATTTTAGCACGTACTCGATGTATTTTCATTAGTGACTAGCCACTTGCATGTGGATTTCGCCCCACTCGTGGGTTTTGACCAAAAGCCAGCTGGATGAGCATTCCTAAGCTAATATGCATTCACGCATCCATACATTAAATAAGATTTTATTGTGAATTGTTTTGTATGTTTTCATTGCTTAAAACTATACTTGACTAATGTGATGGTGCGTAATCTTGAGGGGAATTCTCATTGAACTGACTACTCATGCTTTGAATATACAACCATACAGATAATTGAGAAATAGCATTAGATGGTTGAGTTTATGAGGCAAACCCTGATGTCGATCCCGCTATAGAGGGAGAAGAGATTTTTGAGGAGGAGCCCCATCAACATGTGGCTGATTTCTATGGGCTCAACCAGTAGTTATCAATAATCTTCATTTCGGTAGTTGTTAAGACATTTGATGCTTTGGGTTTTTATCAAGTCCCTGGCAAAGTGGACTAATATTTTCTGGTATTTTGATACTTGATGTTATTCGATTGATAGTTTTCTCTCTCGTACTTTGGCTGCCAACTAACTCATATCAAACGTACAGTACATTTCCCCATGTTAACATTCGGGTTTTCGTAAATTAATAGAGCATTATACTCAGGTTATGGAAACAGAAGTGTTACATTTATATAGATGAGTTTCTGCATTTAAAATTCTTGAAAAGCTCTATTATCTATTATTTTTATACTATGTATGTATTGTCATTTTTAACTACTTTTTCATTTAAAATAAAAAAAATTAAAAAAAAACAAAAAAAAAAAACAAAGGCTTTCTTAATCTTCTTGTTTTAAATCTCGAACCTTTTATAGCCCGTTAGATTGTGAATTATGATTGTATTATATAGTAAATCTATAATCATTACAAATTACAATTATAATAACCTTAGTAAATATTAGGGTTATAATTTTTTTCAAAGCAATCGGGACCGTTCATCTTTGCATCTATCCATCCATTTCGAAAAGTACATTTTTACATCGATTAGATTAACCAGTTGCATTGTATATGTATACATGTACATCTACTCATCCCAACCGTTCATTTAGTTATTCATCAAAGTGTTAAATCATCCAGGCACTCATTTACCGATCTACGCATCCACCTATTCACCTATATATTCTTTTATCTGTTAAAAGCAAACATCCATCTGTAGATTACCTTATTACCCGTTTATCTCACAATCCGAACGATAACTATAAATTTCAGCCACACATATACATAGACAAAAGTAATTTTGATTATGATCAACCATTCATCTTATAACTACGACCACATGCTCCTTGCCACAAGAAATGCACAGATCACCACACATTTATACACATGTTAGTTACACAACACACTTATACTATTCACATTTTTTTTTTACACACACAGTACTACACTACACGTTATGAATGCTCCAAACACACACGCCTCACATGTGTACATGCCACATGTGTGAATACCACATGTGTGTACACTACATGTGTGCACTACATGTGCGTCTAGACTAGAGAAAACTTCCATGACGCTTTCTCTGTAAACCCACCACTCATAACCCCCTCTTTAATAGGGCTGCACATTGAACCGGTAGAACCATGGAACCGGACCGGAACCGATGGATCGGTCCGGTTTGGTCTGGTTCTAGATAGCACCGGTTCCGGTTCCGGTTCCAAAATTTGGAAAACCGTTGAATACAGATCAGTTCCGGTTTAAGGCCATGTAAAACCGAACCAAACCGTTGAACCAAACCGTAGATCCGAACCGTGACCCAAACCATATATCAGAACCGTTACCCGAACCGTAGATCCAAACATTTTTCACATTTTCCATTTAAGACATCATGTCTACTTATGCTTTGACTAAGCGGTACAAAATCATGGTGTCTCAGGGAATAGAGACTGAAGCAATTCTCTGTCTCTGTCTTTGTATAGCTTCTTGATGATATAGTTTTAGGTATCTGCCCCCTTTTTTGGGCAATATGGGCTTGAGCACACAATAGTGTTGTGGCATTTGGACCATAAATGTAGGACATGAAGCTGCATGCTGATGTTGGACTAACCTATATAAACATTGAATAGCATTTCTTATTTTATTTTATTTTATTTTTCAGGTTTTGAACAGTGATGAACCTTAAAATGGTTTCGTTGTTTCATCTTTTAGACAAACTGATGGCCATTTGGTGTTCTGTTGATAGTTTCATCGGGATTGAACAGTTGGTGTTTGGTGGATCGGAATTTGAGAACTGGAAGGAGAGCTTGACGTCAGAGGATGCTGGTTACAGTGTTCACAAAATATAAATCACCTGGCATCGGAGGACTTTTGATGTAAGAAAGGCCGTTCTTGCTATTTCTTTAACGGCGGATTCCTAAACATCTAAAAAACTAAAACAACTTGATTTTTAGGCCAGAACCGTGGACCCGATCCGGAACCGAACCGTTTTTCACGGTTTGGTTCCGGTTCGGTTCTAAGGTACTAACAGTCCGGTTCCAGTTCCCAAAATCATGGAACCATTAGGAATGGTTTGGTTCCTAACAGTTCAAATCCGGTTTCACCCCCATGTGCACCCCTACTCTTTAGAACCCTCTTAAAAAGCAGAGTGCGAATCCGGTGTTTCCAGGAGTCAGGAACTCCCTGACTCCAGCGTTTTCATTCGTCCACGTCACTGAAAGTGCCACATTGAGACGTTAGACACGGGGACGCGGATTTCCTGCCAAAGCATTTTGCAATAAGCTTTTGCGCAAGGATTCTGGATGGGGCCCACTGTGACGTTTGTGATAAATCCAACCCATTCATCCGTTTTTAGATATCATTTTAGGACATTATACCAAAAATAAGGTGTATACAAAACTTAAATGGGCCACACGAGAGGAAACAATGAGGATTTAGTGACCACCATTGAAATATTTATATGGCCACAAAAGTTTTGTATCGGTCTAATTTTTTGGTGTTTTCACTTCATCCTAGTAAAAGTGACCTTATAAACGGTTTGGGTGGCATATAAACATCAAGACGCCTAGGAAGGTTTCAACGGTAGGAATTTCTTTCTCCACTGTTTTATCTTGTATTGCCCAATTGAGTTTTCGATCATCCTAATTTTTTGTTACATGTCCTAAAATGAGCTCTAAAAATCTACGAATGGATTAGATTTCTTATAAACATCATAGTAGACCCCAGCATTGGAACTTCATGCGAAAGGCTTTCCCAATTGAATCCGCGTTCGTTAGACGATTTCCATTGGAAACGGATTGGGTACTCCCTTGCCACTCAGTGCTATGTGGGCCTACCATGAAATATATGTTTCATCCATGCCGTCCATCTATTTTTCTAGATCATTTTATTCTATGAGACCAAAAATGAGGTATAACTAGAGCTGTACACGAGTCGAGTCGAGTCGAGTATCGCCCTACTCGTACTCGACTCTTAACGCCCGAGTGTTGCTCGTACTCGGATCGACTCGGCCAATGAGCATGGACTCCCTACTCATACTCTACTCGCTCGAGTACGAGCCGAGTACGAGCCGAGTACGAGTAGTAAACGAGTCGAGTCGAGTCTGAGTTTTCGAGGCAAGTTCCAGTACGAGCAGAAATTGGACAAATTTAAGGCCATCATTGTTGTCCAAAATGGACAAATTGTGGACCCTTCTCATGGCAAAAAATTGGATAGATTTGAATCACATTAGGCATACAATAATAAAAAGAAAAGGAAAGTATGGATAGGGATTAGGAACTCATACTCTTTGCGGACGAGTAGGGCAGGGACCAGCGTGTAGTGCAGGGATGATGGACGATGTAACAGCCCGTATTTTTTCCAACCTGGAATTAGACGTCCTTAGGCGATGCGTCAATCCTAACACCGGTTTAACTTCTCAAACACTCAATTAAAGCCTCAATCCCTTTTCAAACCATTTTCTTCACAAACTCACCTTTCACTACCTCGTTCTTTAAATCCTTCTAAGTACTTTCACAGTAGACACTATCTTAAAGTTCAGGTGATGAAGAACAATACTTAAACTAAACATTGCTACAAAGGTCTAAGTACCACCTCAGACCGAAATCATGCAGGACTAAATCCTTTAGAAATTAGGCGAGATTCAGCTAGTGTTAAACTAGAGTACCTGTGAAATTAGCACCAATCACTTTAAATATGATCTGTAAGACCCAAAACTTGTAGAATCATTGACGCTAAGGTACCCTAAAATCTAGGATTAATCTCATTACCCGTCTGCTCTCCAGAGCATCACGAAACTCTGTATCAGATTTGAACTGCACGACGGAAGTCCGATTAACACGAAGTTAAGGAATTAGGACCGCCTTGCTGGGCTTGACAACCATCTCGGAAATCAAATCCAGATAGTGTCCCAGTGTAATTCGCTTGAGTCCGGAGCGAGGAGTGTGAAAATACTTGATTTTCTTTACAAATAAATATCTCAAATAGTAATCTGGCACCTCTCGCTTGCGGATCAGTTTTAAGCAACCAGACCGTCAGAATCAGACCAAATTACACCCTCGGATCAGGAGAAATTTTATACACATATCCATATACTCGGAGTCTCCGATCGAGATCCACTGACCGTTTAACTGAAACTGGTCCCCCACGTGCGATCGGGAAATCCGACCGAAACGAAAACTTAACTAAACGTAGATCCGGTGTCGGTGAGCTTAAGTCCGACCTTTGGCTCAAGGAGACCCGCCAGAAGTCCTCCGTTGAGCTGAAACAGGTCCTCTTTGGTTATTACCTAAGTATACCTTGACCTGGAGTCTGTTTTGGAGTGTTTTTAGGCTATATAAGGACCTTAGAAACCTCTTTCTCACAGCCATACGAATTTGAGAGAAACCCTAGAGAGAGAAGAGAGAAAAGAGAGAGAAAGTGAGAGAGAAGTGGGAGAATCTCCCTGCCACTCTTCTCTGCTGCTATCCATGCTCAACCGCACCATTCTTATCGCTTTCCCGGTGATTCCGGCTCCGTTTCTAGGTAAGAAACCCTAACCCTAATCTGTTTTGGAGTTTTGATAGTTGTAGGTTATGAAATAGCTAACCTATTTCGTTCTATAGGTTGTCAAACTGCCGAATAAGGAAGCTTAGCAAACCTATCGAATCCGTTACGATTCTACGATAAAAGGTGCGGACTTTAGATGTATAGGTTATGGTTTTCAACGCTTTCAATGTCAGATAATGATAGATTCATGATCTGCATGCAATTGCACATGTACAAAGTGCTGTCTGATTTCCGTTTCGATTAAAGATGAAGAATATAGAATTTTACATACTGTAGGTATTTGTAGAAAGTACCGTATACACATAAATTTTGAAAATGTGTTTGCCATGATTATTTGCTATATTAGCATATTATATATGGATAAAATACTTGTTTGGCGAAAGGGTTCGCCCTAATACATGTTTTTGCTAATATACACTATGTATGTTAAAATAGTGTATTCTAAGTGTTTGTGAAAATGACCAAATGAGTATAGAATTCTCATTCATGCTCGCCATGACTAATTGTCATGGATTTATGATTGTTGTATTGGCGATACCCCTTTGACAAAAGGATTTGCCCTAAATCACGCCACGACCAATATATACTATATATGCTAAAATGTGTGGCCCAAGTGTTTGTGAAAATGACGGAATGAATATGGAACTTGGATTCCTGCTTGCCATGACTATCCGTCGTGGGTGCATGCGTGTTATGATTGGGGTAACTCCCTAGTGAAAGGATTTGGCCTAATACATATGTGATCAACATATGTCATGTATGTTGATGTATGTAGTCTAAAGTGTTTGTTGAAATGTCTGAATGAGTAGTAGTTAGTAAATTGTAATGCATAAGGGTGTTGAGATATGATTCTCAACTCCTTTAACTATGTGTATGATTTTCTTGGATAGCTGTGTGATTAGGAATTGAATATGTACAAACTCATGCTTGTGTTGTGCTTCATAACATGCTTAACTGATTGTATGATTTTATCTATGTAATGCATATGTTTAAATTCATGTTTACGTTGTATGATCCGTCATGGGTGATGGGGGAGTGAAGCAACGAGTGCGTGCAACAGCCCTGGCAGCCCTAAACGGATATTATCAGGCTTTGATTGTATGATTTGAATCTTGATCCATTACTGCTTTAACTATCTGCAATTGAATGTGATTGGGGCTATGATTATAGTCCAAGCAATCGGTAACGGGATTGAATTCATGGCTGGGATTCATTTGCCACGTGAGGTGTGTTCGACGAACCCGAGTCATACTTCGGTTGGCAATAGTGGTTGGCCACACGAAGTGCTTATGCGCTTCATATCGTTTAACTTGTTGTGCGCTCAAGCTAGCCGAGCTCGTCAAGTAACCCGATCTGTCTAATGTATGTTCACCATGTTTGGACGCTACTGCTTGAACCTAGGATGCCAAACTTACCAGTGAAATCCCTTTTAACCATGGTACCTCGATCCACTAAGACTCATGAGCCGGGCATGGTGGTATGGGACACCATGGTCGAGCTGTCGGCCTACACTGGGGCCATGTGCCTCCCCGTAGTGACCATTGAGCAACCAGACTCGTGAGCCGATTATGGTGGTATGGGACACTATATTCAAGCTGTCGGCCTATACTGACGTAGCCTGGCTGTAGTCCTCAGTCGGGTTGCATCCGGGTCTCATTGTCAATAAGTGGACTGGTCGGGCTTCGAAAATAGACTGTCAGTTGGTAGGACGTTAGTGGAGTGACCTCGAGCATACTCTGAATTTGTGGTGAGACGACGAGTTTTACCGCAGTATATAGAGTATGAACTAGGCCTGTTTCAATTTAGTGATGAACCGTTAAAGAGGTGATGGGGGAGTGGTGTAACCTTTGTGCGTAACAGCCCTAGCAGCCTTTGCAGCGACCTAGAAAATACACCACCGTCTGAGATTAACTACGACTGACGACCCTAGAATGGATCATGTTTGGGAATGATACAAGGGAGCTACCTTAGTTTTCCAATCCTGTTGTTTGAAATGGACTAATAACAACTCGGTAATTATGCTCATCATGCATTGCATGTGCGTGGAAGATGTGGAGCACTGAGGAATGCAAGCATGCTGCGAATGTAAGATGGTGTCGCACGAGGGAGTGTGTGGTGAGGGCATACATCATGTCATTTCATACTTGCATTAAATAAAAGTAGTTAGAATTATTTGATTGTACTGCTTTATCATTACTGCTTGACTAAATTGATAATATGTTAACCTATGCTTTATTGTTCCACTGAGTTGGTCACTCATTCCCACATTACGGGACGGTGTTTTAAAACACCCACCAGACCCTGTATCAGATGTAGGTATTTCTAGAGCACAGGAGACTGAGCCCGACTTCTATGACGATCAGGAGGAGTTCTCCTACATGCAGTTCGCTGGAGGCTTCGCATAGGCAGTCCAATGCTACGGGGCTACAGGGTTGAAAATTTCAGTTGTACTATTTTGACATTTGATTCAGAACCAACATGTATATATACGGTGACTCAGTTAGTGTTCATACTCTGGAGATCGAGAATGTTTTGTTTTATATATATCTATATACACCTTTCAGTCTTCCGCTTACGTTTTATACATGGATCTGGAGTATGAATTACTGTTTTGGTAGAATCTCACTCATGTTTATTGTACTAACACAGACAACATTTAATCATGATTATCTATGTTGCATAAGTGATGTTCTGGAACTCGAGAGTTGAGTTACTACTCGACCCTCAATTTTTCGGGATGTTACAGACAAGTGGCTGGCAAGGACCCTTTGCGGCACCGGACGAGCGTGCAGGGCAGGGACAATGGAAGAGTAGGGTTGGGACGAGCGTGCAGGGCAAGGACGACGGACGAGCAGGGCAAGGACGATGAACGAGTATCTCTACCCTTTGCATGCAGCGGTGCAGGGTACCAGACAAGCCACAAGGACGACAGAGAGAGAGGGAAGAAGAGGGACGGCCAGCTGCAACTACAAAACAAGCACCCAAACGCATGCAAGATCCAAGCCACTAATCACACCAACCTTCTAGTGAATTTGCATGATTCCAAAAAAATTAGGTTGTTCAAAATGATACATATCCAGCAATATAGACTGTTGAAAATTGGATGGCTGAGGATCCAAATAGCAGTTGCACACACAACAGCCCACCTGATGATCAGATGACTAACATAGTCGATTCCCTAATTTTTGGGCTATGGCCCATCTGTATGATTGTGTAGGCCACTACATATGGGACAAATTGATGGCTGACCAAGCATGTTTTAGCTGTCCATTTGTTTTCTAGACTTTGCCCCATCTGATGGATATTTGACTGCTAGATTTAACTAGGAATAGGGCCCAACTGATATATGGTCAGTTTGGATCTTGCAGTTGTTTTCTATCTAGGCACATGTGATGGAATGTAAAGTAGTTGTTGGATTGTAAACGCTTGAGATTTTCAAGTCTCATTACATCCTCAAGAATTCACAGAAAGGATAGTAAGTGCTAAGCAATGGAGTTCAATTGATTTTGGAAAATCAAGATGCACTACATCATAAGTAAATACTGATAGAAGACAAAACATGTACTTAGGACTCCTCCAAAAAATCATACCTTAGCTTTTCCTATTGGAAGGTAGAAACTGGAATCAAGAACTTCCACTGAAACAGGGAAAGATTCTCCATATCTGGAGCATCCCAAAAGCAATGTTAATCAGATTAATACTTCAAGTTTCACATGACAAAAATAGTTCCACGTTCCAAGAAATGGTTAAACAAAAAGACCAGTGAACTAGCATAAATGAGAAGAATAGAATCTACCTTGCTTACTTCTCTAGATCTTGATTGCAAGATCCCACTGGAACTACGATTGCACACTCATGATTGCTATCACTTAAAGCATTCATCCCCTGCACCTTATGGACACAAAAATACACTAAACTTCGCGTAACTAGCAGATTGGTTAACTTTAGCATCACAACCTCTACAAAACAAAAACCAATATATACATATCATATTGAAAGCCAATAACATGTATACCTGTGAATTTGAAGGCTGCCCAAGAATCTGGTTTGGCCTCGAGTTGAGATCAATAATTGTAGAGGTGATCTTGCCCGGATCTTCTATGTTAGCGTCTAGCACTGGAACAGGAGAGATCCTGTGGTTTTGCAGCTTCTCATTCGTTGTCAATTTAGGCAGCTGAGTCTGTTGCCTACTAAATTCAACTGGTTTTGTAGGTTGCAAGGCTTGCTCTTCCGAAGGAATGGGTTTGTCCCCTGGGAACTATATTGAAACCAAACAGGTATTAGTTTTGTGAGGTCTCCTACAGGCAAGGATCCAACCCATTTGGATGGCACGTAGCCGTAGTGGTGGAAATTTTGGCAATTGATTTTACAAACTATTTTGGTATTAGTCTGTGTATTTTTGTCCTTGCTGATGCCACCAATATCCAGTTCTATACTAGTTAATAGAAGATTTATTAATTTCAATTCTATTTTGATGCCAGGGTAAACACTTGCTGGTGACTGGAACGACTAGTGAGGTGGGCTTCCTGGAGTCTGTTGGCATCTGCAATGCTTTTTCAGTCAGTTACAGTGTCCCAACACTGCGAACAACAGATGCTAAAAGGGTAAGACAACTTAAGAACGAGCATGAGGAACTGAACAAAGAACAGGAAATCATGAATAAGGATAAAGACCTGCCTTTATCAAAAGGACATTAATGTCATTCAAGTAGTCACTAAATCATGGGCAAGCATTCAACACTAACTGAAAGATACCCCTGGGATTTGTAGAACTGCAGCTCTGTTAGCAGGCTAGATGTAGGCAACATCATAACCACTTTTCAGCCAAAAGCCAGAAGTATCTGTGCCTTAAAACCATCTCAGGAGCCTGCTTTTCGAGGGTGAATTAATTCTTAAGATAGTATATTTCTAGAGATAATGCTTGAGTGTTCTTATATGTATGTGTGTGCATGTATATATGCCAACGGTCAGCCAATAACCTAACAGAAATACAAGACTATGTTGCAAATAGCTGACTTTCATCTCACCTCAAAGTGGTCTGGTGGAGGTAAGAGGTGTTCTTTTTCTTGCCAAAAAATTTTAGTTTGATCCAAGAGTTTGGGCGCTTGAATAGATAGGCTGCTACTACTGGATGTATCAATTGATGATCACGGTATACCTGCTTCTACATGGAAGGCTGGAACGCAGCACCACACATCTGGGAAATGGGATTATCTTTTTAGAACAGCAAATCGTTGACATTCTGCCCTTTGGAGAAATAACCATGCCTCTTAATTTCGTACATAGAGAAAAATGTAATTGTTTGAAATTACTTTGGACATCCTTATTTTGATAATTCCTTCTCTACAGGTTTTGGAACAACTCAGTGTGTTTGATGCAGACCATATTATACAGCAGCTGAATCATTGAACAATGTCCGCTTCGATTACTCTCTCTTGCATGAGCATGGATTATATGCATTCATACAATGCGATTCATATATATTTTTTAAAAGGAAGCATGATGAAAGGGTACAGGAGCATAGATTATATGCATTCCCAATCTTTAAAAAAAAAAGTTGGAAATGTGATTATTCCTAACCCGATCAAACCCAACCAGAATTTCAAACAAGGTTGGAGTTTTCAGAAGGCAAATCAAATCAATCAAAGTTCGATCTCATTGGCATATCAACTAATAAAATCAATGCTTGCTTGTTAAAAACAATACCTTTGAGAATGATCATATTGTCTTTATTCAGAAGGCAAACTTGAAATGATGAGTTGAACAGAATTGTCTGACTGTTACAATATGTGGGCTATTGCCCATCCATGTGGCAGGCCACCAGATGAAAAGAACCAATCAATCACCATGCATTTTAGAAATGTATATCATAGGTTCATAACAGAATTTCTCAATGAAACTTTATGCAAATAAATATAAAGAGCAGGATGAAAAAAAGGATACTTACTGCAATGAAACGACAAATGACAGACTCAACAATAGGCTGTCACCTTGTTACTACCAACATAGCTAACAAATCATGTTACTACCTCTACTCAGCTTTACAAATCATGTTTCACCAATCATCAAGGCTCAAAAAAGGATTTTTCATCAATTTAGCAAAATCTTGTAAATTGTTTGTCAATCTACCTTTTGGGATTTTTGAACCATCTTGGGAAGAGGAGTCCTTATCCCAAGTGGTGATGTCTCATTGACAGCTTCATTCTTTATTTCTGTATTCTTCTTTTCATGATAAAATATTATCACCTTTGAATATGGTCCCTTCACGGCCATCTTTTTTAGCCCACGGTTTTGTAACACATTGAGATGGTGCATCTTCTGCAATAGTCGTATTTTGGGAACCTGAACAAAGAGTCAAACCTTGTTATATTTTTTAAAAAACAAGATAGAAACAATTAAAGATTTTATAAAATCTTAAAAACATAAAATACAATTTGTCAAATTGATATGACAAGGTAAAAAGGATGGCCAAATGAGACATTAATTGAGAGATAACAGGGTCCTCATGATTTAGGACATGAATGGTGTCCCAACAAACCCATTTTGTTGAAATAGAGATGGTTCATCGATCTAGACTATTCAAGCATGATGGGAATGCACAAAATAATCATATCAACTAAGGGGTAAACATTGGAACAAAATAATCATATCAACAGCAAAACTAGATCATGAGAAGTAGTTTCCCTATATCTTCCACAGAATGCACATCTCACCTCTCAACAACATTAGTTTTATTCAAGATCTTCAAAAAAGGTAATAGCGTAGAGCAGGTTCAGACTGGTTTGCATAAGCAGCTTCCTAATCCCTGAAGAGATTTCAAAAGAAAAATTAGTTCTATTGCCTCGTGTTGAAGATCCTACAATTCCTCTGCTCTATACCAAGGTGATGTTTCAAGATTTACAAGCAAAGCAGCAAGTTAATGCTATAAACTACCTGCCTAAGATAATTCAATGCTTGTTTTTGGAAACATCTTTCTCAGGGACCTGAGATTCCAACCTTGGGTTTCATCTTCTTTGCAGCCCTTAAAAAAAAAGAAAAAAACAAAAACAAAAACAAAACAATCACAATGCAATGATGAGTTCTTAAGAGATGTTTATGGTAAAATGATTAAGTAACTAATCACAACCACGAGTTCATGCGCAGCATTTGAGAGCCACACAAATACCAAAAATGAAAAATCTAACATCAGAATAAATTGTATAATCACTTCATGACATCAACCATGACTAACAAACTTGAGATCATGTCAAACCAAAATCCCTGAAAATCGTCCATTAGTTTTCTGGCAACAGATATGCAGAAAATTGCAACAGATGCGGCAATGAGGAATATGGTCAGCAACAAAGACCTTGCATCAGGTCCAAATATAAACCTCCCCTCGAGGGAAAAATATATGCTGCCTTTACAGGCCTGGTAAATCCTCGGCATCGCTGCGTCCAGAGCTCCCGCGGCACCCCGATCAGAGCCCTGCGGCGGAGGGACGTACATATCTCCCACTCTCATGACGAACTAAAATCAAGATCCAAAAATGGGAAAACGGCAGAAAAAACAGAGATTGAAGATGGAGCAGAAGAAGAATCAAAATGCAAAATGTTTTCTTCCTTCTTTAGGGTTATGAGTTTCCGGCCTTGTGTGTTAGATCAGTGAGGATGTGACTCAGACGCCGACAATATCGGGCGCAGGGATATCGGACGGCAGGGATGGAAAGTTAGGACTGGGTTTGGACGGACTAGATTCGGCACGCTAGCTTCTTTTTTTTTTAGCTATTTAAATAGCTAAAACAAAAGATTTCTCATTCTAAAATTTTGAAGTGGATCAAGAAAGTATCCGATTAGGAATCAAAATACATTAATGAGAGAGAAATTACAGAAAGAGCTTAAAATCACCTTGGTATGCTATTCCTCTCTTGCATTATTCCAACTTGGGTAGATGTATTGTGTTCAAGCAGAAACAGCATCCCCGGCAGCAAGGGCTGCGGCGGCAGCTCTTTTCTTCGCAAAGTACTCATCAGTCCGTGCAAGTTTCTTCGCTACTAATGGTTTCACCCACTTCTTTCTTCCGGGCAGTACAGTGAGAATGCATCCAACTGCCTCAAGCTTTTCCTTTGCAGCTGCCGAAAATGCACGTGCCTTGACATTCAGCTTGACAGTTAACTTCCCGTCTCCCAAAATCTTTAAAGGCAGACGCCTTTCTCTCCCAGATGGGTTGATTAAGCCCTTCTTCTTCAACGATTCCAATGATATCTCATCCCCATCTTGAAATCCTGCAGCTGCTATGTTCTTTAAGTTGACTGGCACAAACTTAGGTAGCCCAGCATGCATCCCTCCTGCAATTCCTCTTAGTTTGGGGATGCGCCTGTAGAGAGGCATCTGACCACCCTCAAACCCTCTACGGACTCCAGGCCCCGACCTCGATTTTTGGCCTCTCATCCCGAAGCCACAGCTGTTCCCTTGCCCAGCGGCAATCCCCCTTCCTTTCCTCTGCTCCTCTTTCGGGAGCCAGGTTGTGGACTCAGATTGTGGAGGCGGAACCGAGCGGCAGCACCAGTAGCACTAGCAGCAGCAGCAGTTGAGGAAGAAGCAGCAGCAGCTTGGCAGAGAATAGTAGGAAGAGGTGCTTCCTGTTTCTTGTTGATGCGAAATGGGGTTGACGATGATGGAAATGGAGATGGCATGGTCCGTAGGCTCCATACATTGTCCTTGAATTCGGCATGCTAGCTTTTATGGGTCGTCGTCTGCAACAAGAAAGGATGAGAGGATGGGTTAGGGTATGGAGCGAGAGAGAGAGATAGAGAGAAATGGGGTGACATTTGGGTGGCGCTCAAAAGAGAGCCGCACGCTCAAATTTGGGAAGGGCCGTGGACGGTCATCTTAGGGGCTCCGTGGGGCCCACCATGATGCATTTGCGTTATCCATTCCATCCATTAATTTTAATAAATTATTTTACCTCACCATCCCGAAAATAATGTAGATTAAAGGCCTAAGTAAACCACATCATGGGAAGAACATGAGATTTCATCTCCATGTTTCCTACTGTGTGGTCCACTTTACCCATCGATCTAGCTGATTTTTGGTCTCATGCTCTATAATAATATTTCAAAATAGATGGACGGATTAGATAGAAAAGATATATTTCTTTTAGGCCCTATAGAGCCCCTTACACCACATTTGATTAGCGATGGTGTGTCCCCTTTTTAGCTACGGATTAAAACCGTAGCAAATCTAGCTACGGTTTACATCCGTAGCAAAAAAAATAACGTTGTCCGTATCCTTTGCCCATTTTTTTGGTAGTGAGAGAGAGAGAGAGAGAGAGAGAGAGAAGGGGGTTTTCGTTTTTGAACGGGCGCTGTTTGAAAATGACCTAGATAAGTAGGGTTTTTTTTTAAAAAGCGAGGTATATATGCCGGGTACACGAGTCGAGTACCGAGTCGAGTACTTCTCAATTCGTACTCTACTCATTTTCTAAACGAGCCTTATAAACCCGCTCATACTCGTCTCAAAATCACACGAGTCGAGTATTCCGAGTCGAGTCGAGCGAGTACTCGAGCCTTAATCTGCTCGTATAGCTCTAGGTATAACCCAAGTGAACACATCATATGAAACAATGTGGGAATGAACGTTGACCATTAAAAACTTTTGGGGGCCATAAAAGTGGATCAAGCTGATCTTTGTTTTTTTCCCTCATCTGGGTCTTTATGACCAAATCAACAGATTGGATGTCAAATAAACAGTTACAGCGAGCCTTAGGAGGACTTTAATGATGGATATCCAATCACCATTGTTTTCCCGTGGTGTGGTCCATATGAGATTTATATCCCTCTCATTTTTGGGATCAAGCCCTAAAATTATATGTAAAAATAGATTAACGGAATGGATGAAACACATACATCGTGGTGGGGCCCATAGAGCACCGACCACCATCACCGGGCTGGTGTGGTAGGGGGGAGTAGCCAATCCGCTTCCGTTTCCATCTGGGATTCAACGCACACGTTGATTAGTGAGACTCACTGCTGAGTGAGTGATGCACCTATTTATGTGGGTCCCACTATGATGTATGTTTTGTATCCACACCGTCCATCATTTAGGGAGATCATTTAGGGCACGAGACAAAGAATGAATCAGATCCAAAACTCGAGTGGACCCCACCATAAAAAACAGTGGAGAGAGTCACGCCCACCATTAAAAACTTTTAAGGGCCACAAAAGTTTTCGATCAAGCTGATATTTGTATTTTCCCTTCTTTAATGTTTGTGTTAACTTATAAAGAGGTTGGATCTCAAATAAAAATCACGGTGGACTTAACCCATTCAAAAGGGTGCTTAATGCACCACTTTGGAGTCTATATAAGGACTTCCGTTCCAGTTTTAAATATATGAAAATCTTTCTCCTCTTATAAGTCTCTCTCGTTCTAGTTTACTGGTTTATAAGTTTTTGTTGTTGCTGAGTTCATTGCTGAGTCAACTCAGCACTTTCAGGTTTAAACCGCAAGTGGTTCGAGCCTGCATACAGTGAGTGCACCGCTGGAACTAGGTCATAGTCTTTATATCCTAGAGGTCGATTGCTCTCGAAACTTGTTGTACTTGGAATGTTGTCCAAGGGGAGCAAATTCGATTTCAAGCCGAGTGACTCACTCAGTTCAATAAGTCTTCTTTCTCAGATTTTATTTTCTTTTTTGATTCTCAAATTTTTTATAATCCATTTAATTCAATATATATTCCAATAGACTTGAGTCAGGTGAATTCAAAGTCAAGTATGAGAACAGAATCAGAAATGCTAGAATCAGGACATTCCAACTTTCAAAAGGGGAGAATGAAAATATTAAAACGCATAGCTACCACATGAACTCATTATACGTAACGTCACCAAGTTCCGTGTGACGTATGCGCACCAGCCATCCATTTGGAGAGATCATTTGAAGGCATGAGCCAAAGAATAAGGCAGATCCAATGCTCTAGTGGACCCACCATAGAAAATAGTGGGGAGTATTGTGCCTACCATTGAAAACTTCCTAAGGCCCACCATGATTATTTTTTTTTTAAGATTCAGCTCCTTCATAAGTTAAAACAGACATGGATGGGAAACACAGATATCAGCTTGTTCGAAAACTTTTGTGCCCCAACGGAGTTTTTAATGGTAAGCGTTCAATCCCCGCTGTTTTCTGTGGTGGGTTAACTTGAGTTTTGGATTTATCTCATTCTTTGGCTCGTGCCTTAGAATGATCTCTTCAAGTGGATAGACGTTGTGGATACAATGCGTGCGTTATGTTGGGCCCACTCCACTATGCGACCCTGGAAGCGGATTGCGCAGTGAGTAACTCACTACGCTTAGCATACTGAGTAAACTCTGTGAGGTCTGCCATGATTTATGTGTCTGATCCGCTCTGTTCAGAAATTTTATCAAATAATTTTAGGGAATAATATAAAAGATGAAGCATATAAAATATTCAAATGGACCACACCACATGATAAAGATGAATTGAACGTCTATTGTTGAAAAATTCTTAAGGGCCACAGAAGTTTTGGATCAAGCTTATATTTGTGTTTTCCCTTCATCTATGTCTGTATGATCCTATGAAAGGTTGGATGACGAATAAACATCACTGTGAGGCCTAGAAAGGTTTCAACGGTGGAAATCATTATCATTACTGTTTCCTGTGGTATGATCCACTTGATCTTTGGATATGCTTCAATTTTGGGCTGAACCCCTTAAATTAGATGAAAAAATGGATGAACGGTGTAGATAGACAATATACATTCAAGGTGGGCCTAACTGAGTTTACTCGGTACAATAAGAGCGTACTGAGTAACTCAGTACGCAATCCGATTTCTGTGACCCTAGGGAGTGGGGAGATCGGCTGTGAGTAGCGTTCAAAAAATAAATCCCACGTGTACAATTTTAGAGTGCCCACGTGTACAATTATCATGCAATTCTCTTAATGCAAACCAGAGGATAGGTGCGTTGGAGTTAAGTGGAATTATCCGGAATTGTCTAAGAAAAATTTCCTACCATACGACCCATTTATGGCCCACCAGTAGAGCTGGGCATCGGACCGAGTCGACTCGGATTTGACCCAACCCGATCAGGTCCGAATTTTACGTGGCACAACCCGAACTCGGACAGAACCGGAACCGAGCCTGAGTCAGGTGACTCGGTCAGATCCGAACATGTGTTGGTCTGAACAGATCCGAGTCCGACTCAGTCAAGAAAACCGAGT
The DNA here is from genome assembly GCA_021015155.1 of Magnolia officinalis. NCBI lineage: Eukaryota > Viridiplantae > Streptophyta > Magnoliopsida > Magnoliales > Magnoliaceae > Magnolia > Magnolia officinalis. Next base: position 68,016,340 of record JAJHSJ010000003.1, read on the forward strand.
CGGATCGGATTTGGCAACTTCCGAATCTTTTTTTTTTAACGGTGTGGAAACATTATTCTTAGTTTTTCCTGTGATGCAATCTACTTAATTATTAAATATACTTAAAATTTATTATCAACCCTTAAAATGATCTGAAAAAACTGATGGACGGTGTGGATAAATAAAAAAAAATCAAGAGAGGCCCCACATAATTTATCTAGTAAAATGAAAACGTACAGCAAATAGCTTCGTGAAGAAGCTTTACATTAGCATGGGAAGCGGATTGCGTACAGCAATATAGCTTCGTGAAAAAGCTTTAAACTCTGTGGATCTATCGTGATTTATCTGTTTGATCTACACTGCCTATCCGTTTTAAAAGTTAATTTTATTTCTACATATCAAAAATAAAATATATCTAAAGATCAAATAGACCACACCACAGGAAATAATGTGAATTGAGTGCCTACCATTGAAAATTTTTGGGGGGCCACCGAAGTTTTGGATCAAGCTGATATTTTTTCTTTACCTTCGTCCAAGTCTTTTTTATCCTATGAACATGTTGGATGACATATAAATATCACTGTGGGCACTAGAAATATTTCAACGGTTAAAATTATTATTCCCACTGTTTGCAGTGGTTTGGTTCACTTGAGCTTTGTATATGCTTTAATTTTAGGCTCAACGTATAAAATAAGCTGAAACAACGTATGAACGGATTGGATAAACCGCATACATTCAAGGTGGGCCCAACTGAGTTTACTCGGTACAATAAAGTCTACGGAGTACCTCAGTATGCAATCCCTTGGAGAAGCTTTGAAATTCACGTAGCTTCTTGGAGAAGCTTTGAAATCAAAGTACGTAGCTGGCGGAACGGATGGGCTGGAGGTAGGTGCTCTGTGGGCCCCACCATGATGTATTTGTTTCATCCTTTCCGTTCATCCATTTTTACAGATCATTTTATGGCTTGATCTTAAAAGTGAGAGGTATATAAATCTCAAGTGGACCACACCACATGAAAACAATAGTGATTGGACATCCATCATTAAAATCCTCTAAAGGCCCAATGTACTGTTTATTTGACATCCAATAGGTTGATTAGGTCATATAGCCACAGATAAAGGGAAAAAACAAAAATCAGCTTGATCCAAAACTTTTATGGCCCCAAAATGTTTTTTAATGGTCAACGCTCATTCAACACTGTTTCCTGTAATGTGGTCCACTTCAGATTGGGATATAACTCAGTTTTGTTGTCATACCGTAAAATGATCTGTTTAAATATATGGACGGCATGGATGAAACAAATACATCATGGTAGGGCCCATGGAGCACCGACCACCAACCATTGGCTGGTGTCAGGGGGAGTAGCCAATCCGTTTCCATAGCTGGCACCAGCTATAGCGCCAGGCACGTGTCCGGCGAAAACAGCCCTGACGCTCCTCGAGCTCGGCATTGTGAGGATGGTTCGGACGCGGATTTCCTTCCAGCGCAAGTATGCTGGGTGGGCCCACGGGGATGTATGATAGAAATTCATTCCGTACATCGGTTTGAGAGCTCATTTAAAGCATGGGACCAAAATTAGATGGATGCAAAAATCAAGTGGGTCACAACGGAGGGAAAATTGGGGAAAGAAATTCCCACCGTTGAAGCCTTCCTGGACTCCATCTCAATGTTTATATGCTATCCAAACCGTTTATAATATCATTTTGAATGGGATGAAGTGAAAACACTAAAAATATAACTTAGATATAGAACTTTTATGGCCAAACATACCTGAAGGTGTCTGAGCCGCTGCCAATCGCTACTTCCTGAGGCGTAGATCGTCCAGCAATTTCAGTGTGAAATCAGTTTTTCTTAACATGTTCAACTCTCTCTCTCTCGGGCGGGAGAGTTTTGGGGAAAAAATCTCTCTAGGGCAGGAAAAAATCTCTCTCTCGGGCGGGATTTTTTGGCGCCGAACCTCAAGCAGTAAAAGTTATATATATATATATATATATTATATATATATATTATATATATAGATATATTATATTAATATATATATATATATAGATATATATATATATATATATATATATATATACGGGTCGGGTCGGGTCTGTTCGGGTTGGATTCGGGGTCGGGTCGGGTCGGGTCGGAACATGGTCTATCCGGAACAGATCCGAAAATATTTCGGATCTGGTTTCTACTACCCGATCTTGACCGTCGGTTCTGTTCGAATCGGGTCTGATCGGGTCTGATCGGGTCGGATCCAGCGGATCGGGTATGAAATGCCCACCTCTACCCACCAGCCATTTTAATCCCACTTCTTTTTAAGCTTCTAAGAATACTCCCCTATGTACGGACAATTTGTCAAAAGCCGAAAATGCCCCTGCTTTTTCTTTCAAGCGGACAGCTGGTGCTCGAAGGTTGGGGTTCCTATGACTAAGGATTATAACCATAGCAATTGAAAAAAAAATTAATCCACACAGCAGTAACCCCTGATCCGGCAGTAATGCCGCCGACCTCTGAACGTCTGTGCAGTAGTGCCACCCGATTTTTTTAAAAAATTGGGTGGGTCACATCGTGGGCCCCACATAATTTTGAATGGGCCCCACACTCAATTTTCATGATTTTGGTGGGCCCCACATCCACCTATGCATTTTTTTTTCACATGGATAACTTTATACTACCTACATTTTTCTCTAACACATATTATATAAATAGGATATATAAGCATAAATTTTTTTTTTCTCTTTTTTCATTTAACAAGAATATCTTCTAAACCAAAATTAGTTACTTGATGTACCCTATATGATTTTGGGTTAGGAGAAGCTACTTTAGCCAACCCAACCTGTTTATTTTCCAAGATTCCATTAGGTCGATGGTCAAAAATTCATTCATTCACTTCACGGTCAATTTCAATCAGTTCGTAATTAATTTCATTCATTCATTTACTTCACGATCAATTCCATGCATTTCACGGCCAATCCCGGCAATTCCGCTTCACTTCACGGTCAATTCCATGTATTTCACGGTCAATTCCCTTCATTTCATGGTCAAGTTCATGCACTTCACGGTCAATTCCCTTCACTTCACGGTCATTTACATGCATTTCACGGTCAATTCCAGCGATTCCGCTTCACTTCATGGTCAATTCTATGTATTTCATGGTCAATTCCATGCATTTCATGGTCAATTCCTTTCACTTCACAGTCATTCCATACATTTCACGTTCAATTCCGGCGATTCGCTTTACTTCACGGTCAATTCTATGTATTTCACAGTGAACTCCCTTCATTTCACGATCAATTCCATGCATTTCACGGTCAATTCCGGCGATTCCTCTTCACTTCATGGTCAATTCAATACATTTCACGGTCAATTCCCTTCACTTCACGGTCAATTCCATGCATTTCATGGTCAATTCCCTTTACTTCACGGTCATTTCCATGCATTTCATGGTCAATTCTATACGGAAATAATATAAATATTGTCAATAATATCGCTGATAACCGGAAATATCGGTATCGCTACAAGTTTCACTGGCCAGGGATACGAAAACAATATCGATATCGCTGATAACCGGAAATATCAGTATCGCTATAAGTTTCACTGGCCAGGGATACGGAAATAATATCGATATCGTCGATAATATCGCTAATAATCGAAAATATCGGTATCGCTACAAGTTTCGCTATTCAGGGATACGGAAACAATATCGATATCATCGATAATATCACTGATAACCGGAAGTATCGGTATCGCTACAAGTGAAGGGGATTGACCGTGAAATGAGTGGAATTTACCGTGAAGTGAAGGAAAATGACCGTAAAATGCATGAAAATGACCGTGAAGTGAAGGGAATTGACCGTGAAGTGAAGGAGAACTGCCAGAATTGACCATGAAATGGATGAAATTGACCGTGAAATGAAGGGAGTTGACCGTGAAATACATAGAATTGACCATTAAGTGAAGCGGAATCGCAAGAATTGACCGTGAAATGCATGGAATTGACCGTGAAATGAAGGGAATTGACCATGAAATGCATGGACTTGACCGTGAAGTGAAGGGAATTGACCGTGAAATGAAGGGAATTGACCATGAAATGCATGGACTTGACCGTGAAGTGAAGGGAATTGACCGTGAAATGCATGGAAATGACTATGAAGTGAGGGGAATTGTCTGTGAAATGAATGAAAATGACTGTGAAGTGAAGTGGAATCATCGGAATTGACTGTGAAATGCATGGAAATGACCATGAAGTGAAGGGAATTGACCGTGAAATGCATGGAAATGACCGTGAAGTGAAGGGAATTGACCGTGTAATGAATGGAAATGACGGTGAAGTGAAGCGGAATCACCGGAATTGACTGTGAAATGCATGGAATTGATCGTGAAATGAAGGGAATTGACCGTGAAATGCACGGAATTGACCGTGAAGTGAAGGGAATTAATCGTGAAAAGCATGGAAATGATCGTGAAGTAAAGGGAATTGTCTGTGAAATGAATGAAAATGACTGTGAAGTGAAGTGGAATCACTGAAATTGACCGTGAAGTGAAGGGAATTGACCGTGAAATGCATGGAAATGACCGTGAAGTGAAGGGAATTGACTGTGAAATGTATGGAAATGATTGTGAAGTGAAGCGGAATCACCGAAATTGACCGTGAAATGAATTGAATATTGACCGTGAAGTGAAGGGAATTGACCGTGAAATGAAGGGAATTGACCGTGAAATGCATGGAATTGACCATGAAGTGAAGCGGAATCACTGGTATTGACTGTGAAATGCATGGAATTGACCGTGAAATGAAGGGAATTGACCGTGAAATGCACGAAATTGACCGTGAAGTGAAGGGAATTGACCGTGCAATGCATTGAATTGACCGTGAAGTAAAGGGGAATCGCTAGAATTGACCGTGAAATGCATGAGATTGATCATAAAATGAAGGGAATTGACCGTGAAATGCACGGAATTGACCATGAAATGCATGGAATTGACAGTGAAGAGAAGGGGAATCATTAGGATTGACCGTGAAATGCATGGAATTGACCGTGAAATGAAGGGAATTGACCGTAAAATGCACAGAATTGACAGTGAATCTAAATGGAATCGTTGAAAATGACCATGAAGTGAAGGGAATTGACCGTGAATCAACACAGAATCATCGGGAATGACTGTGAAATGCATGAAAATGACGGTGAAGTGAAGCGAATTGTAACACCTCGTACTTTTCAGTACTCGGGTGTTATCGTGAAGACCCAACTTAGTATGAACACTAACCTAGCTTACTTAAATGTCCACCCTTATTCTAGGCTAATCCAACCGTCGAAAACAATCCCCATCCACGTGTCAAACTACCCATTTGATTGGTCTTTAGAAAGGTCCATCATGACTTCAGAGACACCTACTATAGGACTTCAATCACTCAGACAGACCAATCAAACCGCTCATTTTAATATAAGGGCTGTAATCATCATATCCATCGTCCATCATGCCCACAACATCCCTAGAGCGATCCGCCACTTGATCACACTGACCGAACAACCTAAGCATTAAATCAGGCACTAAAGCCCACTTAGACGACTCCTAGGACTATTAGAGCGATTGATAAGTGATTGAATCAATTCGACCATTGGTTTATAGGGCAAGCATTGTAGCTGAGCATGTAACTACAAAGATGTGTAATTGCTCAAAAGTAACCTAACTGAATGGTTGGATGGAGGCATACATCATAGCTGGTGGACTGAGCAACTTAAGAATCAGTGGGGGTTGATCAGATTAACACCTGAAGCCAATCTGACCGTTTAAACGTTGGTAAAACTCCAAAGATCATATACTATGGTCCACTTGAGTTTCCAGATCAACTGCATATCATTCCCGACCATTTCTTAGGATCCTTAGAACCATTTTAACCGTGGATGTTCAGTTGGGATTAATCTGACTGTCGAAATGACAATATCGATAGTCCAAGGTCATGATTTAGTTGGTATGGCCCACCTAAGACTTGGGTCAACCTTGTCTTTGGTCAGAGACATGAAGAGGACCCATCAAGCGAGATGGTCGGATCAAATCTCCCACAGACATCACTGTGGACCCCACAATCGTTGCGTATGCACAGCTGCTACGTGCACCCGCTATGCACTGAACCAAGGAGACCGGTTAGAGCAGCTCTGACCGAAATTTCCTAAGAAGGAAATCCTTCCTTTTCCTTTCCTGGCACCCTAGCATTTTGAACAAACGGATAGCTGTCCGTTTGTTCGAATCAT